>CATNEN010000005.1:1200000-1800000 GCA_950097015.1 Macrostomum hystrix | reverse complement strand
TTGACAGTGATAAAAACATTAGCAATGTTATATATCTAGAAATAGGGCCTATATTAGCTAGAATGGTAATGCTGAATATCGGCTAATACTATGTGTTTATTTTATTATATTATTTTATTAGCTATTTTTTGAAGTTATAATTTTAATATAGCAGCTTTAATGTAGTAGGCCCCTACCATAGTCAGGAAGGTGGCCTCTGAGGGGGAAATTACTGTGCACACAACGGGTCTCATTGCACACAAAGGGTCTCAGCACACATTGGTGCACAAGCGCGGCATACACAAAGGGTCTAGGCACACATTGGTACATAAGCGTGGCAAATAAGGGGTATGAAGGACATATGATTAGGCCCTATATGAAGGGTGCTTTTCTGTGTAGGGTCAGGGTTAGAGGACAAAACAGCGCATAGATGGTGCACAGATGGCGCACAGATTGCCCTTCCAAAATTTATTCCAGCTCATGCTGTGCCACCTTCCTGATAGCTGACTATGGATGTAATAAATAGGCTTATCCTGTCTTATTTTTCCTATTTTTATTCTTTAAAACCAATTTTGATTCTTAAAAGATCTTGTGATTCCCTTCTATTTTATAGGCATAAATCACAGTTTGCAAATAGTGTGTTGAAGTAGACCTAGCTAGATGCTATATAAATTCATAGATACAATAAATATATCACAGTTTATATTGCAATGGTTTAATATACAAAGTCATGTTCAGGCTTCCAATCAATGAGTTAGGGTCGTTTTTTGAATCAATAATGCACAATTTTTCTGTCAATCCTAAATAGCTTTTTCACTGTTATAATTGATAGCCTAGTTTTTCTCTATAAAATTGATTTCAAATGGAACTTTTTCCACATAAAAAACTGCAATGTAGTCCTGACTTCATATGTCAACTAGGTGATTTACTTAGAATTTTTTCCTATAAAATATAGAACCAATTATATAAGTTAAATATTTATGTACAATTTTAACTTCTAAGAAGATAAAATAAAGCATAAGTAGTTTGTATTCATTTTATAGTTTATTAGCTTGTTTTGCTAGGCAGCTAGGCCTACTTTACTTTTATTGCTAAAACAAGTATTATGTTGTTTAGTGTTTGATAAAATATTTTTAAACAAAGTTGTTTTTAAACTCAATATGTTTTACAAAATGAAATTCACTTCATTTTGCAGCTTGTAAAATCAACTATCGGCCACTGACAGCACCATCTTGCAATTTGTCTATCAGCATCACCATTTTGCAATGTAATTATTTCTTTAGTTTTTTTATTAGTCTAAATGTGTATTACCAAGTGTGCTATTCAACTGTAATTTCTAGAGCCTTAGATGCACAGCAAAACCTGTTTGAATTTTAGCTTCTACTTTAGTAATCTGTACTAAACTAAACCAAGGCTAGTGTAATCACATAAGCCCGAATTAGGATATAGTGTGCATAGTAGTACAAAGCTATTCTTGAATTTTTAATTCCCAGGGCGCAGTTTGCTGGCGGCGATCCGGCATTCATCAATCAGCTGGTTCGCACATTTGTACACGGCGAAACTTTTGATCCAACTGGATTGCGCAGGATCTCCACTACAGCAGCTGGTTCGTTGCCTCGACCAGATTCTAGTCGGAATCAAGGCCCAGACAATTCTCCTGCTTATATGCAGGTGAGTCGCTTTAAGCCACTTACATCTTACTAATTATGCTTTTAAAATCTTTTCCCTTTATTCAGAATTTTTTACCGTTTAAACTGTGCCCTACATATTCTACAAAATTTGTTAATCCGATAAATTTTAGGCTGTCAGACAAGTGGAGTCTATCGGAATTGACGATTACATGAAGGCTCATTCAGCGGTTGCCGCTCAAAATGCCGACTCTCAAGCAGCCGGAGTAGCCCATCAGCAGCAGCGGCAGTTTAATAGGCGCCAACCAGCTAGCATTAGCGCTTTAGAAACTATCACCAATGTGACTAGTCTGCGCGATCGAACCGACGTCACTGTGATTGAAGGCCGACCGGTGGGCCTAGCCGCGCCTAGACTAGCGCCTCGCTGTGTCCAATTATCATTAGATAATTACGAAAAATTGCCAATACTGCAGTATAGGGCCCATATTCTGCGATCATTAGAGTGCAGCGATATTATATTTATTCAAGGTAATACTGGCTGCGGTAAGAGTACCCAAGTGCCGCAGTACATTTTCGACAATGCCATTGAAAGAGAAGAGCCAGTTAATATCATTGTGACGCAGCCGAGGCGTATTGCCGCTACTAGTGTCAGTGATTGGGTATGCAAGCAGCGCGGCTGGACAGAAAACGGCTACTGCGGCTATCAGATTGGCATGGACAATAAGCAGAATCAAGACACATGCATTCTGTACGTTACAACTGGCGTTCTGTTAGAGAAGCTGATTCATTCGAAACGTTTGGACGCTTGGAGTCACATTGTGTTAGACGAGGCTCACGAGCGCGACATTGAAATGGACATGTGTCTATTAATCATTAAACAGCTAATGTCTGTTGGCGGCTGTAGGACTAAATTAGTAGTCATGAGTGCCACAATGGACGATGCGAAAATTCGCACCTACTTAAAAGGCGACGCGGACCAGTTCCTAGACACTATTAATGTCACCGAGGCGCCCTACACGGTGGACACATATGGCTATTACGATGCTATCCAACGGGTGAACGACTTTGTTCCTAGGCACATCGATGTTCGATTGCCTCGTCTAGTGGCGCAACCGATGGATTATGACGACCTCGGACTGAATGAGCACAAGATGGAGCTCATCAAGCGACTCATAGCTAGCTTTGAGCATGGTGCCGTATTGGTCTTCTTACCTGGCCTGTATGATATTATCGCCATGAGTGATTATCTAAAGGTATGAGCGCTTTGGCTTGTTGGCTTTGTACAGCTGGTGACATGAATAATGATGCAGAATTGATCATTTATATCTTAGCTTTACCCGCTAAAAATAGGGATGTTTCTTTGGGTGATTCCAGTTGGAATCTGCGGTGTTTCCAGAAAAAGAAACAGCCGAACGCTGGAAACATACCAATCGGATGATTCCATGCTTAGAATCTAGCCAACTGGGCGTTTTCTCGGTGCTTCTTGGTGGCGAAATGGAATCACCCAAAGAATCCTCCAGTTCGGAAGATTCCATGCTCAGAAACCGCCGAGGAATCGCCCGTAAATAATTCTCTGGTTGTCCCATGGGCCACTAGTTCGGGTGATTCTTCGGCGGTTTCCGCACAATTTACGGTTACATCGGCTGCTTCCTGGGTGGTTTCTTTAACTCTTGCGAGATAGGGGGGATTTTGGTAGATTCCACTCCTATTTTGCACAAAAAACCCGCCGAGGAAGCAGCCGAATTTTTTACAGGGTATTTTACAATATGGGGTCTGAAATGTACTTTAACAGACCACGGTGGTATTTCAACTACCCACATTTTTCTTTTTTTTGTATCTTCTAAAATATTCAACATCTGCATCGTCGAGACATTCGACGATTCTCTTAGTGGTGGGTGGTGGCAAAACCACAAAATAGGAAATAATTATTTGCTTACAAAATTTCATTTTCGGCTACTATTGTTAACGATATTGTATTGATTATATTGTTTATTTATTCAATTTTGAACCAATATTGATTCGCCAAACACGTTTATACAGAGCAATGTTAGCCATCCTTGTCACCAGGCTCTTCGACTAGAATCGCTGAATTTCTCGACGATGCTGGCTCGTACTTTTAAGTTAGTTTATCGTAAAGGGAGGAAAAGTATTATTCAGATGGTGGACTTTCATGAAAATCGGTCATTTGGTCATTTGGTCATTTGCGAGCTATTGTGAAATACTTACACCGCTAATGTCTGTTGGCGGCTGTAGGACTAAATTAGTAGTCATGAGTGCCGAAATGGACGATGCGAAAACGTCTTTCTGCCTTAGCAAAGTCACACTCTACCTATGCATTGTTTATTATGTACTTTAAACCATTTCAAATTTCAGGACACATCCAACTGTGTTGGTATCGATCCCAACGAATGGGAGATTATCCCGCTGCACTCCACAGTTAGCGCCGACCAACAAAGGCGCGCATTTAAACATTATCCGGGCAAGCGTAAAGTTATCTTATCAACTAACATTGCCGAATCCTCTATCACTATTGACGACATAATCTTTGTAATTGATCTGTGCCAGACTAAATACTTGTGCAAAGATGACAATTCAACTCTTAGCTGCCTACGTCTAGACTGGGCCTCCAAGAGCAATTTAAAACAGCGTGCTGGTCGCGCCGGACGTACCCAAGCCGGTGTCTGTTATCGCTTAATAACGCCGGATATTGACGGCAAGCTAGAAGAATTTGAGCCTTCGTCGATGCTCCGCTGTCCAATTGATCAGTGCATTCTAAAGGTTAAGCTAATGGACGAGGTGCCTTTGAGTTTCTTGTCGGCCGCTATTGATCCGCCATCGCCTAATAGAATTGCTGAGAGTATTATTCGACTAAAGCTAGTAGCCGCTTTAACTAGCGACATTGCTAATCATTTCGACGGCGATTTGACTTTTCTAGGCCGAGTAATTGCTCATCTACCAGTTGATGTTCTTGTTGGCAAGCTGATTGTGCTTAGTTTTATCTTTGGGTGCCTAGAGGATGGAATTATTATTGGCGCCTGTATGACTAGCAGCAAGAGTCTATTCTCTAGACCCATTGTGGACTTTCAGCCAGATCAGGCCGTCTATTCCTTTGAAGAGAAGCTGATCTACTCTAAGGGCACTTGCTCAGATAGCATCGCAATGTGCAACGCATTCCGCCAGTTTTTGCAGCTAAGAAACACAGGCGGTTTCCGTTCAGATGCCGAACTAGTTCGTTGGTGTCGCATCAAATTCATTGATACCAGGGCTTTGAAAGAGGTTGAAAATCTTTACAACGATTTAAGGCGTCGACTCGAGCGATTTAACATTCATTGCACGAATGTTGCCGCCAAGCCTAGCAGTCAGGGCGAGGCGCCAGACCAATTAGACGCCATACTACTACCAATAGTACTGGCCGGAGCATTCTATCCGAATTATTTTATTCGTGACACTTTCGCCTATGGTGAAACTGGCGCTAGTAAAGAATTTAGCGGCTTTGATCTCACCAATACGGTCATGTTTGGCGGCTTTCCAATCAACGAAGGCGACTTATATCGGCGCCAAATCTCCGATTTAGTTAAGAAGTATTGTATGCACAAAGTTCTAGGCGAGCCTACCGTCTATTGTGAGAATTCCAAATGCTTTGTTAGCTTCGATGTTGAACACGTGATGGACTCTCTGGCGAGGTCAAATCGCAGCTCCGAGTCTGGTTTGCCTTCTCTAGTTGGCCGCATTCATCCATCTGTACTGCTGGCCTTGAAGGCAGGTCGCATGAGCAACGTATTCCGCTTGCTTCACAGGGATCCGGCTACGCGCGACAGTTTTGTCAACAAGCTGAAGGAATTTCATTCCAGACAGTCCGCCGCCGGACTAAGCCAAGGCGAACTAGCCGCTGGTGCTATCGCTTCTCCTCTGGCTGTGCTACGGAGCCAAAAAGATTTCCTCGTCCAACCGACTCACGTTGTAAATGTTGGCCACTTCTATGGCATTCCTAAATCATTCATTGACATGGAGCAGCAACTGTGCTATCAGCTGCTAAACTGTCCAAAGATGCCTTTGCGCGAGAAGCCAATTGTCGGCTTGATGGCTCTAGCCCCGTTTGAGGATGGCGAACTGTACCGTTGCTGCATATTGAACATTAACAAGGATAGTAGCGTCAATGTCCGATACATCGACTATGGCAACACTGGCACAGTGCCTGCTTCGCAACTGTTAGCGCTGCCGCCAAAGCTGCGGGACTATCCCGCTCTGGCAGTTGAAATTAAACTAGCCGAGATTAAACCGCGCGGCGTAACACATCTAGACGGCGAATGGACCTGTCATGAGACGATGCTGTTTGAAAAGATTCTAACTAGCAGGCTGTTCTCAGCCACGGATAAGAAACTCGACAAGCTATTTGTTAGTTGCAGCATCTTCTCTATCGTCTGCGATATTGTGCGCGTTCGAGTTAATTTATTTGAAGACAACATGGTTGTAACTGATGATGATGCCCCGACACTCAATCAGTTGTTGGTGCAGGTTAGCTATCAATTTTTCTATCATTACTTCTCATTTTACTGTCTATCTATAACTATCTACTAAGGTATAGTCTACAACGCAACTATAATTTTTCTGCACTTAAACACCGTCTCCTGATTCACCCCATAGCGACCTGGTATCACTCAAACTGAATAATGTCTCCTAAGTACTCATCGCTTAATTTCAAATCTAATCAACTAAGTTCAACAAAATGAAACTCCCTAGTCCCTAATTTTCTATCCTGAAACTCCTTTAATCCCCTAATTTTCTATTCTGAAACTCCTTAATCCCCTAATTTTCTATCCTGAAACTCCTTAATCCCCTAATTTTCTATTCTGAAACTCTTTAATCCCCTAATTTTCTATTCTGAAACTCCTTAATCCCCTAATTTTCTATCCTGAAACTCCTTAATCCGCTAATTTTCTGCCTAATCCTCTAGCTTCGAATCCTGAAACTTCCTAATTTCCTAGCTTCCGATCCTCAAACTCCCTAATCCCCAAAATTTTCTATCCTCAAACTGCCTAATCCTCTAGCTTCGAATCCTCAAACTGCCTAATCCTAATCCTCTTGCTACCCGCGCTGAAGTTCAACAGTCCACCGCGAACCAATCCCACAGGGCACCAACTGCCGCAATCTAGCAAGAGAACTGTCCGCAACGCTTGAAGAACTTTTGCGTCGCATTGGCGCGCCTTGCTCAGTTGATGGCTACGATTTGACCCTGGCCGAGTCCTGCACCGAAGGCTACGAATCACGTCAGGATAATCTGTTGCGCAAGCGGGTATTCTCTGCTAGCGGCTTATCAACAACCAACACAGTGCCGGACAGTTCAACTGTGCCAATCAACTTTTCGGCCAGTTTCCATGGTCGGCTAAACGAGCGCTCCGAGCTAGACAGTCTGATTCGCGATTTCGAAGCAGCCGAAATTGGCAAAGGTCGCGCCTTCGGTCGCGGCTTTTTCACTCCGCGCGGCCCAACTCATCCATTTGAGATGCGATTTCGCGGCCTTAGCAACAGTTTTCGGCGCAAACAAATTGGCCTGGACGCCGATTCTGTCAACTCTGTGGCCGTTGATCCCGAGCCGCAGAATCCCATTGATCGCCTAATGATAGCCGGCTCCGTGATGCTAGATTCTAAGAATCAGAATCGACTGGTGCTAAATCACACCACCCTATTTCCGCAAATACCCGGCCTGCCCACACTTCTCTGTTTACTGTTCGCGCCTCAGATGGAGACGCGTTGCAATGAAAAAAATGCGACACATTTCACTGGCTTCCTGTGCGGCATGGGCTCAGTTGACGGTAAGCCGGTTGATCCGGCTCACGATCTGCTAGTGCAACCGGATGTGATGTTGGACAATTCGGATCTGCTTCGAATCAATCAGATTCGAATGGCCGCCAATTTGATGACTGGCGAGCGGTAGGTTTTATGTTGACTTTAATTCGGTTCTAATAGTTCTATAAGCTACTGTTTAATAAGTAGTTTGTCTTACCAACATTTCCTCCTTAGTCTATCCCTGTTCTTATTGGGAGCACGAGAATTTCCCACAGCGAGTTTTTCCCGCGACGAAAGTTTGCCGCAGAAATTTCTCGCGGGGAAAATTCGTGCGGGAATATCTCAGCAGGGAAAGCTACTAAATAAACTTCCTGTAACTTATCGTAACCTCTCGTAACTTTTCTGCAACATCTATTATATATTTTTCTCATATATTTTAAAACATGTTTAATCATCCTAGTGACTGTCGCAGCGATAAGCTTCAACTAGTCGAACGCGACCTGGTGGATCTGCGCAACCGTCAGCACAGAATTCGTCAACTGTTGCGTCATCTGTTTTTCAAGACGCCTTACCCGCTAGTTCCAAAGTTGCCGGATCTATTGGCTGCTGGCCCTTCTGTGGAGGCCTGGGGCTGGCCTGAGCGAGTCGGCCTGACCTCCGGCTTAACCACCCAGCAGGAAATCAGCCACCGCGCCATCTATTCCTTGCATCACAGTCTGCAAGACGTCGGTTTGAACTACAAAGAGGTTCTAATGCGCGACGATCTTCAAGATCTAATCGCCGAATTGAATAGGCAACTAGACACCACATCTTCGGCTAGCAATGCAACGCAGTGGAGAACCGGCCTGCACTCTTGGCTGCTTCGATGGCGTCGCTTCTTAGCCGAACAATTGCAACGCCTTCGGGTAGTTGTGCAGCAGCGTCGAGAAGACGGCTTAGCCTACATCTGTCCGGTGTGTCGGGACGCTGTCGGCAATCTCGGCCAGTTCTTGCACAGCCTGGCCGAATTGGAAGAACACCTTCAGTCGGCCCAGCACTGCCGCAGTGCCAACGCCTGGGGGATCAATTGATTAATACGAGTAATAATTGACTGGAGGCACATTTAAAACTAAACTTATAAACTGCTTCATTTTCAGTTGTCATCGTTTTTAAAGGTTTTAATACTTTTTAATAATTTTTCTATAAAACATTATCTGGTAATAATACTACTTTCAGTAATAGTTTGTGCGTCCTTTTAAATGTTTTTTACATACCTTCAAGTACTTTTGTGTCAGTCAGTTCATTGTGTTGTTAATAATGGTTTTAGTTAATTTTCAACGCTGTTTAAGACTGGTTCAAGTTTAAATCAGGAATAGAAAACACTGAATTAGTAAGAGGGAGAGATGTTGCTGAAATCTACACAAAAAATAGGATTCGAAACATGCACAGAGAGCTACATAGTCTGCATTTATTTGCTATCCCGCCCTATAAGGGTTGTGTGCTGCCTTCCTTGTACCCAAATGTATACTTATAGTACAATCACAAACATTTTAATAAATATCATTTTCAAAACAGATTTGCTGGTCGAAAGTTTGCTGCTATTTTTTGAAAAGTTTCTTTGTGCAATCTCTTTGAAAATAATTATTCAAATAACGGGACCGTTTTATTATTTACGAAATGGTAAATAATGTTTTAAATAAAAGGCAATCCCATCTATGTTATTAGCTAAATGAATATAGTTGTTCGTCTATTTGTCCTTTCATCGTTAGTTTGTAGTAAGGAAAGCAGAATGACACAAGCAGAATATCTGTTTATGAGAATAAATTACGTTATATCTTTTTTTGAAAATAACTGTTCGTTCGTTAGGCTATAAAAATGCGTCATTGCTGCGTGATATTTTTATTCAAAAACGGTAAACTGGATAAAGCGATATTTTAGATACACTACTGAAATTAAAGCTCACATGTAGTAGTATCTTACATGTTTTGAATAACTAATTAATGTCTCTTTGAGTCTTTGTGTCTTTAAATCTTTGAGTCGCAGCTCAAATTCCTCTCGGTAAGCTAAAACTACAAATGTGTTGGAATCTGTCTCAAGAGTGCATCTAAAAGCAATGCAAAGCAAGCATCGATATTTTTATGTATGGAGACTGCATGATTATATTATATTAGTATTGGCGAAATTTCTACTCGAGTGCTCAAGCTCCCTGAGTTCTTGTACGTCATTACAAACTTGCTATATAAGGCACAACATCCTTTGGAGGAAAGCCAGATGCTCACCCTCCATCTGCTTGGCGAACCTCGAAAATTGTTTCCATCCCAAAGAAAGGGCCGTCAACTAGCCTTGATAATCAGCGTGGCATTGCTCTGCAGTGTACTCACTGCAAGCTGCTCATCTCTATCCTTCGAAACCGCTTGCTCCCTGAGCTTGATCATCTTCTCCTTAGCGTTCAAAGTGGTTTCAGACCAGTAAGGTCTACCGAGCAGATCGTCAGCCTCCACATCATCATAGAAGCCTGTATAACTCGTCATGAGGCCGTCTCAATCATGTTTATAGCCTTCCGGAAGCTGCCATCAAGCTGCGCCCTATTTTTTCCTCCGCTGCCTCCGGCAAATTAAAGATGAATATTTTTCATTCTGCCGTCGAAAACCATCCTGCTCTACGGCCTGTAGGCGGTCTCCATGGCTCCATCGAGGGAAAGAAGTATCGACGGGCTTCCGCTACCCAGAGACCATCTCCGACCGTGACCTGGCGAGGCAGACGGCGGCGCTCTGCCAGTCAGCACGATTCTCCGTCGCAGGCGTCAAACCCTCGCTACCTCACGTCCTAAGGCGCTTCAACCGCGGTGACGCAAATCCGTCGCTTGCCATGGTTCTGCTGCACCAGCCCATCCATTGCGGCGCGGTCGTGGACAAACTGTCACTCTTCTTAAAACTCTGAACTCTGACCTTGAAGGCATGCATTGGCCTGACCGCTTTGTCTGCGTCTATCTGTCCTTCCCAGCTCCATCGCGAGCGCGTGCGTGCTGGTTCCACTTAGTTTTCACCAGCGTCTCTTTATCTAAATATACTAATTTTCACGTGTTGTTTGTCTGTGTGTGTGTGTGTGTGTGTGTGTGTGTGTGTGTCAGTTCGACATCTCCTCCTAGAATACTGGCAACTCAGCGTTGAAACTTATATGGGAAAATGGGAAATTTTCCGAGGAAGGCTATAGGCTATTTTAATTCTGAAATTTCAAATTCTATGATCCTCAAAAAAGCAGAAAGGCTATTAAGTAGTATATAGTAGGCAAATGTCCTTCCCGCTGTGATGAAATTGGCCTCGGTTAAATGAGTTGCGTCAACATTTTGTGCCTATCTGTTTAGTGTATTTTCTCTCCAGTGGAGGGTTGGCAGTCGGTTTGAAAATGGGGCGGAGAGGAGGCCGTACGCACATTCTAACTGCCCCTGTGTATTGGCGGAGAGAGGGTGCCGTTAGTCAGTTCTATTGAGGGGTCTGATTTGTTCAATATTGAAGTGCGTACAATGGGCAGGGCAGAGTTGGCTGGGTTTAAATTCAATTGATAAAATTTGCGGGCCTCTCAGTGTAGGCGGAGAAGAATGTGCTTACTAAACTGGCTGCCCTTTGCAGAAATTTCAACTGAGAATTATTATTTTGTTTTTTTAAGATTTGTGCATAAAATTTGTACTACTGGAGAGAACTTGAAGTTCTAAATCCAGAGATATAAATTTCATTGCTGAATTCCGAAAATTGGGGATGCCAAGGGCAAATAAAGTTTTTATACTTTTGCAATGCTTTCAGCTGAGTGTACAGTGTCTCGGCGAGATTGCTAAGGAGAGAGAATTCGCCACAATACAGTTTCACACATTCCTATTCTCGAAGGCGGGCTGTTGAATTTTATTTATTGAAATTCGCACCTCTGACTGAGCGGGGCCCGGAGAACTGGCTGTCGTCAATATTAATGGCTCGGACTTCATCTGTTTTAACGGGTGGGGTTTAATTTAAAGTTGATGGAGTTCGCGCGATATGATTTCTAGCCCCTCAATCTTATCCGAAAGTTGTCGTCTATTTTAATTCTGAAGATTCTGGGCATGGTAGCTAAAGAAAAATTGGTCAATTTTGAATTGTTTTCAACAGTTTAGTCGGACAAAAGGCGGTTTACGCACATTGCTACTTCCAGACATCATTGGGTGAGGAGTTTTTGGTTAGATGAGGCGATGGGGGATGTGGCGACGGGAGATGAGGCAATGGGAGTTTAGGCGATGAGAGATGAGGCGATGGGAGATGAGGCGATGGGAGATGAGGCGATGGGAGATGAGGCGATGAAAGATGAGGCGATGGGAGATGAGGCGATGGGAGATCAGGCGACGGGAGATGAGGGGATGGGAGATCAGGCGATGGGAGATGTGGCGACGGGAGATGAGGGGATGGGAGATCAGGCGATGGGAGATGAGGGGATGGGAGATCAGGCGATGGGAGATCAGGCGATGGGAGATCAGGCGATGGGAGATGTGGCGACGGGAGATGAGGTGATGGGTGATCAGGTGAAGGGAGATGAGGCGATGGGAGATCAGGCGATGGGAGATGAGGCGATGGGAGATGAGGCAATAGGAGATGAGGCGATGGGACATCAGGCGATAGGAGATGAGGCGATGGGAGATGAGGCGATGGGAGATGAGGCGATGGGAGATCAGGCGATGGGAGATTAGGCGATGGGAGATCAGGCGATGGGAGATGTGGCGACGGGAGATGAGGCAATGGGAGATCAGGCGATGGGAGATCAGGCGATAGGAGATGAGGCGATGGGAGATGAGGCGATGGGAGATGAGACGGTGGGAGATCAGGCGGGGTAAGATCAGGCGATTGGAGATCAGGCGATGGGAGATCAGGCGATAGAAGATAAGGCGACGGGAGATGAGGCGATGGGAGATCAGGCGATAGGAGATGAGGCGATCGGAGATCAGGCGATGGGAGATGTGGCGACGTGAGATGAGGCGATGGGAGATGAGGCGATGGGAGATCAGGCGATGGGAGATGAGGCGATTGGAGATGAGACGGTGGGAGATCAGGCGGGGGAAGATCAGGCGATTGGAGATCAGGCGATGGGAGTTCTCTCCCCTCAACCTCCTCCGGAGGAGGAGTTTAGCTCGTTATTATATAATTCTGTAGCTCAAAGTAATCTATTAATGAAGAGCTACAGTAGTTACAGCAATATTCTGCGCTCTCAACAAATTATATAAAAACCACGTCTTCACTAAAATTTTAGATTTTCGCTTTATGATTCAAGATAATTATTGCACTAACTAAACTTGGCCGATGTGTAGTCGTAGTTTTGTTTTACACAATTGTTTACGGTAAAATTCTTAGAATTAGGAAGCTTTATTTTTGTATAGGCCCTTAAGGTTAGACAGCGTCTCAGCTTAAAAACTTTGTCCGACTCGGAATATTCCGACAGTTATACCTCCGACTCGAAAGTCAGTTTGTTTAAATACACGCTCAGATTCCGACTCGAAATTACATGCATACATCTAATAAGCTCTCAGACAGTTATTCCGACTCGAATTAAACTGTCGGAATATTCCGACTCGAAAGTCTTTTTGTTTAAATACACTCTCAGACAGTCATTCCGACTCGAATTTAACTGTTGGAATTGTAATGAATTTATTGGTCGGTGGTCGCCATTTAAAATGAATTGTAAATCGTTTTGAAGGGCTGCAGCTTAATGTAATATAATTAGTAATATAATTAGTGATAGGGCCTACTTCTGTTATATAAATTACGCCGCTTTGCTGACGCACGCGCTTACAATATAGAGCAAGATTAGTTAAAGGTGGTTATATTAATTATAATCTAATGTTCGAATATTCTACTTATCTAAACTTAGTAGCTAATCCCGATGCGCGCGCGCGGGTCAGAAAACCGGTTGCAACTGGTGTCACTTTATATTTAACTTGTCAAGCGTAGATTTAACAAATACTAAATACATAATTAATACAAACATCCGTACGAAAATACCGGCTATATGAGAAGATGATTAGCATAAATTTAGTTGTAATAACAGTATACAATAAATATTTTGATTTTACTAACAATTTAAAATAGACGAATTATTTCATTACATCATCCTCCTCAACAAAAGTCAATGTCCTCATTGAAAATAACAATAAATAACGTACATATGGCATTACAATGACTTCAATACATAGCTTCATATCGCGATTATACTACTAGCAGTACAAATACAAGGTTCGATAATATATATTCTACACGAAGCAATAGATATCAAGCGACAACACCGTTCAACAGATACCGAGCAACACAAGACGAACAGCACAAAATGTACGCTTGGGAGCGGGGACTGCGAAACTGACAAACAAGAACCGACAAGAACTTGGGCGATCGAAAGCTGCACCACGCACCGAAAAGACGGGGTAGCTTCGAATCCCTAAGCCTCAGCGAGCCTCACAAAACTCTACCGAACCAACCTGCCGGGCGATGACAAGGAGGACATTTCAATGCCTCCTGCATGCCTGGCTGTGGCAGCGGCTAGAAGAAAACCACGACAAACTACTAAACATAACAGTAACTATGACAACACGGATACAGTATAAAATACAAAATTGCAAAGTCTAAAAATACAGTCAATACAGTCTACAGGTTTCTTACGGTACAAATAGACATTTAATGGATAACGAACATCACGACAAAACTTAAACACGATCAAACTTCGACTAGCTATTTGGATTCATTCGACATCAACAATAACGAGGGAATAGTCAGTGGTTAAGTCCATTCACAAACAATAACTCATTGAAATGCGCAAAATTGTGTAAACGCAAGAAAACATATACAAAAACTAAACATTTGAAAAACACGATTTTGACGAGTAACGAGTAACAATTAATCATATTGGGACTTTAAAATGCATTGATCACGAATGCCGGTAAATTTTATTGCAAAGCAACCGATACACTTAAGGATATTGGAAGTGCAAACAGAAGATAAATAACTTCGAGATACAAGCAAACGAAAGAACTTTATTGCAGCGAAAAGCATTCGATTGACGACATATTGTTTAAATGTTAACGCATACGCATGGAAAATTAAAAAGTGCAATCAACCGAAAGTTTACTTGTAGCTTATAGCAACACAGTCGGGCATCTGAAACAAAATCTGCATTAATTTCGGCCATAGCGACATAATTTTTTTTTATTCAAACCTAAAATAACCTAAAATTCTAGAATAATAGTAAAGCATATCTTCCCTTAATGTAATAAGTGTCATTATTGTGTCATTTGGAATACTGGATCGGAAAGAGAAACTTCAAGGATTTCGGCAGTGATCGACTTATTCTTCCTCGATATCATCTTGCCAGAGACTCGGCAGCTTCTGCGAAGGTTGGACGACTAGTTTCATCTTTCCCGCATGGACAATCTTCCCCTTACCTTGATCTTTACCTTCAACCTGACGGACAACTTCGTAGTTTACTGGAGATGTCTTACGCACTACTCTGAATGGGCCAGTCCATGGAGCATGGTGCTTGTGCGACCAACGAGAATCCCGCTGTCGCAGAGCTAAAGGAGGGGTAAAAACCCACACCAATGCATTCTCATGGAATCTTTGCTTCTTGATATTTCTATCGTAGTACCTCTTTTGAACTCTTTGGACAGCTTTGGTGGCTTTCCTGACTGTCTCATAAGCGTTAATTAGTTGCTCTTTAATCGCGTCAGCAAAGGTAGTAGGAGTTAATTTAGGCTCAGGCTCGCGGTACACAACGTCTACTGGCAGCACCATCTCGCGACCAGTCATTAGATAGTGCGGTGTGAAACCGGTAGTCGCGTGGACTGAACTTCGGTAGGCCATGAGACAATGGGGAATTGCATCCTCCCAGTCCTCAGGATCAACATTTTGAAGATAACAACGCAAGATATTATGAAGCGTACGGTGGAACCGTTCCACCAGTCCATCACACTGAGGATGAAATGCTGTTGTGCGTGTCTTTTGGATGTTAAGTAGTTTACAGAGCTTCCTAATCAGTTTGCCATCTACGCCTTTGCCTCTATCAGAGTGCAAGATGTGGGGCGCTCCAAATCGGCTTATCCAGTGCATGAAAAGTGCATTTGCGATGGTTTCTGCGCGTTCGTCCTGCAACGGGACAAGCTCGACCCATTTGCTAAAGTAATCCATAATTGTAAGTAGACGGTCGTTGCCTTGGCGCGATGTGGCTATTTTCACGACATCAATCGCCACTCGTTGCATCGGGAAGCCAGATGACATAGGACGGAGCGGAGCTTTAGAGGCGGATGTTGGTTTTGCTCTTTGGCACTGGACGCATTCTTTTGTGTACAGCATGACGTCATCTATTAGTTTTGGCCAATAAAATCGTGCTTTAACTGCTTCAGCAGTCTTCTTTATGCCAAAATGACCAAGTTGATGTATTTCTTCAATAATCTCTTGTCTTTTAATTCTTGGGAGCACTAGTATTGGTTTTGAATCTATAACACGATGCATAACGCCGTTGATAAAGCATAGATCATTAACCTTATTTATTAACATTATGCTCTCTGGTGCCATTGTTGTCTTGTCTTCCTCAGTCAATTCCGTATTTCCCTGAGCGAGTTTTCTGTAAACTGGTCCAATACCATCATCTCTTAGCTGCAACACTCTCAAAGATGTTTCGTCGATATCTGTGTCAACTGAGTCTTCGTCACTTATATCTTCGACATCCGAGGTTCGCGCAACAAGTTGCTGCTTCCTACGTGATGGAACAACTGCATTACAGGTCTCATTGTTACTAGTTTGACACTCAGCATCTACTCTACGCGGCTTGTCCGGCTGACATGCTTCACAAAACCGCGGACATCTGGACAGAGCGTCAGCGTTCATATGCATTTTACCTGGTCGGTGGATAATTTCGAAGTCAAATTCTTGTAATGACTCAAGCCAGCGTGCTAACTGTCCAGTCGGCTCCTTGAAACTTAGTAAGTGGGTTAGTGCAGCATGGTCAATGCGAATTATAAACTTTTTACCAGCTAGATAAGATCTGAATTTTTTGCACGATTCGACTACAGCTAATAGTTCCCTCCTAGTCACACAGTAATTTCTTTCTGCCGAATTCAAAGCTCGGCTGCTGTAGGCAATAACCTTCTCTTGTCCTTTTTGAATCTGCGACAGCACACTACCTACTCCGAAACCGCTAGCATCAGTATCTAAAATAAATTGACTATTAATATCTGAAGTGTCTGGCAAGGCAAGAATCGGCGCTGAAGTTAACCTGTCTTTCAGCGAACAGAAACTTTGTTCTTGTTCATTAGTCCAGATAAATTGTGTATTTTTTAGTGTTAGTCGGCGCAAAGGCTCTGCTATTGTGGAGAAACTTTTAATAAATCTTCTATAATAAGAGGCTAAACCTAGGAAACTCTGGACATCCTTAACCGATTGTGGTCGAGGCCAATCATGGACTGCTTTGACCTTCTCATCATCAACCGAAATGCCTTGGGGTGTTATTTTATGTCCTAGAATTTTTATTGACTTAGATGCAAAGATACATTTGCTAGGCTTTAAGCGAAGATTTGCGTTTTGGAGGCGCTGGAGGACTTGAGCAAGATTACAATTATGCTCGTCTAATGTTCTGCCCATTACAACAATGTCATCGATATACACAAGACAAGCTTCCCACTTCAGACCGCGCAGCACCAGGTCCATCAGCCGTTGAAACGTAGCTGGGGCATTTTTCAGCCCAAATGGCATGACCCTGAATTGGTACAGACCATGGTGGCACAGGAAAGCTGTCTTCTCACTGTCATGTTCATCAAGTTCGACCTGCCAGTATCCTGACTGCATATCCATGGCTGAAAAATATATGTTGCCAGCTAGAGCATCCAGAGTGTCGTCCACTCTAGGCATTGGATAGGCATCAGACTTTGTAACATTGTTTAATTTTCGATAATCTATGCAAAATCTAAGGTTACCATCTTTCTTGCGAACTAGCACTACTGCAGCTGCCCATGGAGATGATGATGGAACAATGATGTTATCTTGGATCATGTCATCGATAATCTTTTTCTGTTCATTTATAGTGGTCAAGTTAGATCTCCTTAGTGTTTCCTTGGTCGGCAACGCATCTCCTGTATCGATTTTATGTTTCAGCAAATTCGCTCTACCTAAATTACTACCTGATGCAAATACATCTTTAAATTGATTTAATACTGCTTCTACATCACTTGCTTCTGATGGTGACAAGTCTTTTGATATGTTAAACTTTGTTTGGTTAGACTGTGTACTAGTTTTATTGTCTAGGTTACTCTCTTCACTAATTATGTCTTCATTTTCACTTTGGTTTGGATTTAAGCTTCCAATGATGCACACATTTCCTTTTTGATCTAGTGGGATAAACTTAGCAATGACTAGACCGGCTCTTAATAGTAACTCTCTGTTAACATTACTATTGACAACATTAACATTCATGCCTTCATTTTTTATTAGATGAATACCTCTGGCAAGCAAGAGACCTGGGACATGGTGATTTGATTCAACAATGCCTGGAGCAAGTGATTGATCAGGAAGTTTTGGCTTAATAGAAATATCAAGAGTCTGGCCTGGTGGCACAGTTGTAGTTTCGGCCACAACAAGGACTTGAAACCTTGGGACTTCCATGGTTTTCCGAGTTGGAATTGATTTGTTATGAGCATTGAAAGTAATAATACCTTGTGCTGGGTGGATAGAAACATCAAATTGCTTTAAGAAATCTAAACCTATAATTACATTGTGCTGGATATTGCTACACACATATACTTCATGTGCTAAATTGAGTTGGCCAAATGAAAAGGTAATTTTTTTCTTTCCTAAAACCTTTAATTCTTCGCCATTGGCAACTGTTAACTGAACTTCTGTCTTGATAAGATTTAGTCTAGGTTGATTAAGGACATCAGCTGAAATGATTGTGACACTAGAGCCTGTGTCTATTAGGCAAGGTATTTTTTTAGACGCTACAATTGCATTTACATATATAGCATTATTAAAATCAAGATTTACATTAAGGATTTCCCTAGCTCCTTGCTTTTGGTGATCAGCTACAGTGGTGGGGCAGTTGGCACTCTTGGCTGGAATCTGCCCCGTGATCCAGCCTGATTGGCGTTTGGGCAATTCCTATTTATATGCCCATGTTGACCACATCCATAGCATTTCCCTTGGTTCCTGCTCTGGTGCAGTTGGCGCTGTGGCTGGTTCAGTAGTGCTGGTTGATAAGGCCTTGCGTTTACAGCTGTTTTAGCAGTTGCTTGCATGTGGTTAGATTGAGAGTCTATTGAATTGCATTGCTGACTTCCCATATGTGGGTAAATTGGCTTAGTGTTTCTTATTATATTGCTTCTTTGTGCACTATGTGTAGATTGACTTTGAAGTAGCAACTGTGTCTCTCGAACTTGTTGTGCCAGCTGTAGAGCTTGTTCTGGTGTCTCAAGGTGCAATTGGTTAGACAAATACTCTGTTACCTTTAAGTCACCAATACCTGCAATAAATTGGTCAAGCACCATAGTTTGGACTACTTCACTATTGGCGTTTTCTGGATAAGCTTGAATGGCTAGATTTTGTAAGTTTGTCAAGAATTGCTCAAATGTTTCATTAGGCTTCCTAGTTAGGGTCCGAACTTCTCTTCTAAGAACAATACTAGTTTTCTCACCTTGTCTACTCTTTAAAAATTGCACACATAAGTCATAGGTAGCATTTGGCAGTTGTTCAAGAGGTGTACCTAGAGGCATACTTGCTGATGCACATGCATTTGCCAACCAGGCTCTATAAGAACTAAAGACTGGACCTAAGAAAGCAACAAGTGTTTGAATTTTGATAGCATCAGTCAAGCTAGGGAATCTGCAAAGATAATTATCGATTCTAGCAATGAAATCAGAAAAGTCTTCCTTGCCATTAAATGGTGCTGGCTTAGGCACAGGAGGAATCTGGTAAGATGTTGGCATAGGCTCAATGCTAGTATGCTTTTGTGCTTGAAAAACTTGAGGCACTGGGCCTAAGAAAAGGCTAGGATTGGTAGCATTGGTTGGCTCTGAATCGGCAATACATGATGCTTCATCTAAAAATGGATTAGTGCTTCTTGATGGATTGTGGTTTATCCACTCTTGAACTCTCAAATTTTCTTGTGCAGATGATAATGGAATGTATGGTTCTCTATGACCATAATCAATATAGAAAGGATTTGTTTGTATTGTTGGTTCAGTTCTATTGATTTGTTCTGGTGGGTTAAAGAATGAATAGTCTGCATTTGGGTTTGACTGGAAGTCACCAGATTGGCCTGGCCAAGGGTTGGATTGAATTGGCACAGGTGCTCTCTGAACTGATCGATTTCTTAATTCAATTGTGTCCATTAAGTGTTGAGACATCACAAATGAAATGTTGAGCTAAGATCTTTATTTAACTTAGCCTATTAAGACCAATATTACTAGTTTGAGTTTGAAATGTAGTTTGAAACAAAATAAATTATTAGGTCAATACCAAAGGAGAAATAAGTCATTAATGAGATCTAGGCCTAGTTAAACTGTAGTTGCAACATGCAAGGGGCAACAATCAAGAGACTAGCTCTAGACTAACTGAGATTTAGTGAGACAATATATAACCAGAAAATACAGATAAAGTGTATGTAGATATTAACAAATTTCGATATCAGAGAAGAGATTACTCAAAACTACACAAAGTAAATGAATATGAATCCAGATTATATTAAAATAGCTAATAGATTCCAGCAGAGTCTAACATTTAGAGTATGGTCCTGGCGTGGTCGCCATTTGTAATGAATTTATTGGTCGGTGGTCGCCATTTAAAATGAATTGTAAATCGTTTTGAAGGGCTGCAGCTTAATGTAATATAATTAGTAATATAATTAGTGATAGGGCCTACTTCTGTTATATAAATTACGCCGCTTTGCTGACGCACGCGCTTACAATATAGAGCAAGATTAGTTAAAGGTGGTTATATTAATTATAATCTAATGTTCGAATATTCTACTTATCTAAACTTAGTAGCTAATCCCGATGCGCGCGCGCGGGTCAGAAAACCGGTTGCAACTGGTGTCACTTTATATTTAACTTGTCAAGCGTAGATTTAACAAATACTAAATACATAATTAATACAAACATCCGTACGAAAATACCGGCTATATGAGAAGATGATTAGCATAAATTTAGTTGTAATAACAGTATACAATAAATATTTTGATTTTACTAACAATTTAAAATAGACGAATTATTTCATTACAGAATATTCCAAGGACCACTAGAAGAGGACCACTCTTCTTCTAGTGGTCCTTGGAATATTCGGAATGCATGTTAAATTCGAGTCGGAATTAACTATCCGAAAACTAGGCCTATTAACTATCAACAAACAATTAACAACAAAATAGGTACAAGTCATAAGTGCAGCAGCAAGTATAATTTTTTGAGTTTATATGTTATTCAATATCAATTTTTTTGTTTATTTTCATAATTGCACTTTTTTAATTACACATTTTTTAATTGCACAAGAAAATTTACCTAACATGCTATACCTTTTTGTGTTCAATTTCAACAGAGCTAAATCTAGAGTTCAATCTAGACAATTCAATATTCAAATTCAACACTATTTTTAGCTTCCAACTTGACCTTTCAACTTAGAATAAAATTTGTCAATGCATATTCAATTTAGACATTTACCAAAAGGCACTGTCAATGTCTATAGTAAAAAGCAACAAATGGGGCTAAAATTCCATAATTCAAGTTTGGCAAACTAAATTCAAATTTGAAAAGTATCAAGTTTACTGTAAATGGAACAGTCGTCAAAACATATTTTACCCTAGGCCTACTTAAAGTTGATTGGAATTGATCTATTAAAAACTTGCATGTACATGTAGGCTAGTGTTGTCAGTCACTTTTGATTGGCACCAACTGAAGGCACATTGGCACAAAATTAAAGCAATGATTAGGCCTATACAGTTATACCATTAGGCCTAAAGACACTTTTCCAATGTGACATGGTCTTTCAAGGCAATATATGCCAAGTGGGCCAGTTAATTACAGTAAGGTAATGTATCATCAACTGAACAGTGTATCTTCAAAACCGAACAAGAATTTTGACTCCTTCTTTGGTCTCCTACAAGACAGAAACAAGCTATTGTGTTTCACAGAACAACTAATTTGAAAGTCAAAAAAATTATCTACAAGCTAAGGCATGACATGCAATGAAGCATTAAGAGGAAAGAAAGATATGACATTTCAATAGACATTTTTATTGCAAAAGCATACTTTTTAACAACCTTTTTCAGCATGTACTTTAGACTAGGCCCTAAGATTGTATGTGGTTGTTTTCCAATAAAATGACCATAAATGTAGTTATTTATAGAGCATGAAAAATGCTTTCAAATTACATAATTCATGATAGTTCACTCCTTAAAATAAGATTAAACCAATCACTCAAATTGTAAAACTGAATATCAGTTTCTCCGTTTGGTTTGAAGATACATGAAAATCATCGTTCGGTTTTGAGATGAAAAACACATAAATTTTTGTCTATTTGACAAAATAGCAGAAGCAGATACTTTTTAGAAAGATATAACTTTTCTATAACTTGGCTTTGATTCATCATCATATCTTAAATAGAAAATCTTTGTAGCTTAGGTTTGAAGTTAAGAAAATACACATTCTTGTTCAGTTGATGATACATTACCCTAATATTTGTTGCAGGGTTTTAGTTTGATAAATTAATATCCCACTGAATGGCACCAAAGTTGTTACAGGCCTAATTTCTAAATAAACTCCAATTCCTAATAATGCCACCAAAGTTGCTGTAGGGCTATATAAACTTATTAAATTGTACTGCTGTCGTCAAAGTTGTTATAGGGCTATTTAAACTTGTTCAAATATTGTCTTATATCAAACTTATGAGTGTCTTTAGTTAGGCCTATTCACTTTATGTATTACTTATTTCACTTCAAATTGGTAGCATTATCCTATGTATTCAATCTGGTAAAGTAATATGTTCAATATGGCAACTATTTATTCTCTCTATTTACTTTCACTTTATAACTTTACTGCATTATTTCTGTAAATATTCTTTATCAGTCTTTATCCCTCTATCAATCTTTATCACTCTTCAATTACTCTTTTATTGATCTTCAATTCAGTCTTCAGTCTATCTTGGGCTTTTTCCAGTGTATCTAGGGTTACAGCTCTCTTTTCACTCTATTCACTTCTCTTTCTCAATAGCTCTTCAAATAACTTATCAGACAAACACTTCAATCTTCAAGCTTTCTTATTCTGAATGTAGTGAAAAACACATGTTAGTTTTTCGCCTTCTCTCACTTGTGTATATACATATTTTTTGTTTCCCTTTTTCACTTTATTATAACTGTTATTAAAATTATATTGTATTATATATTATAATTATATTATATTATAACTTTCGGTGTATTTAGTGCATAAAAAAAATTGGTGCATTATAACAAATCAGAGTGTATTTAAACAAAATTACAAATATTTCTTAGAAAATGAACAAAGCCCTATCTCATATTGCACCAAAGTTTGGCCAGCCTAAGACTCGATTATAGGATTGATAAATATGTCACTATTCATACATGCGCAACACCCGGCCGACCCGGCCGAACCGGCCGGGTGAAACGAGGGCCAAGCAAGGTAAGTCGCAAAAACCAATTGACCAAGCGCAAAAAAATCAAAGGGGGGACCAAGGGACAAAAAAGGAAGGCGTGAAGAAAAGGAAAAAGGGGAGAGAAAAAGAGAGCAAATGAGAGCAAACTAAGTCGTAAATAGAGCAATGAAATGAACTAAGTCGCAAATGAGAGCAAAAACTAAGTCGCACGGCCGGCTAAGATTTGGGAGGTTGCGCATGTATGTCACTATTCATACTGAGTCCACAGCTTGATAGCAGCTTTCCATGATAAGATTGCTCTCTCAACTGGTATCAAGAATGTACTATATCTACATATGTACTAGAATGTACAAGAAATAGTTTTAATCAGATTGCTTCATTGACCTCCTGTAGCTTGGCATTTTTATGACTGACATTGTCAAATATCATAAACATGCTGATCCTGCCAAATCATGTGGGCACTTTCTATCAAAATCTGCAAAAATTAAGCAAAGCATTCCTTTGTCATGCCTAGAGCTTACTTCTGGCAATGGACAGCTCCTAATTTGAGGTGACTTGGCCAAACAGATGGTGGCACATGGACCCTTCTGTCCAGCCACTTTGTACACTCTTTGGCTTTGGCCTTCCTTGCTGATTCAAATACAATGTCAATGAACACAAATTTGTATTGTGTTTCAAGGTGCATTGATCACTTAAGACAGAAAAGTGACTAGCAGGGGTAAAAAAGCAAAATAGGTATAGAAACTCAGTTTATGGTCAAAATTGAAGTGCAAATTGTCTTGTTTGAATGGAATTTTAGACCCAGTGGTTGCATTTCACCATTGACATTGACAGCACCTTTTGGGAGTGTCTAAATTGAAAGTTCTATTTTGAAGCTAAAATGTGTCAAATTTGAATTTTGAATTGTTATAATTGAATGCAAAAAGATGTATGTGCCACTGAACAACTTGTAACTTCAATAACTACTATAGCATTCATAAAGTATATAACAACTAGTAAAAACAAGTATTACAGCATAGAAAAAGGATTTTCAGCATATTTTTTCCCATCTAATATAAGTAGATAAACTTGATTGTGTTCTCAATAAAAAGTGAGTACACTATTTTGCTCATTGCAGAGCTACAGCTACTTATTAATGTTGCTTGTAACAGCTGCCTAAAGCACACTGTTTGGTGTAGTGCTAATTGCTAAGACAATCTGCTGCTTAGGCTCCAGAATGGAGACCACACAGTATAAACTTGGTGTTTGAGATCACCCCACAGGTGGAAGTCACATGGACTAAGATTGGGGCTTCAAGCAGGGTAGCAGGCCTGTACATAGATACTCCATGCCCAATCTATTAGATTGCAATCCAATGTGCCATTTAACAGAAGCCCAGTATAGTTGTACAGAGTGGCGCCATCGTGCATAAACCAATGTTGGTCAGCTCTAAACTTGGGTATTTGTTACAGCATTAAGAGCAGTTTTTCCTTGAGAATTGCTAGGTAAGACTGGCTAGTGACTATCTTGTCAAAGTAGAAAGAACCAATCCAATTCCTACACAACATCGAGGTTTTCGTTAGACCAGCATCTGCATTTATCCCAGTTAACTTCTCCACTAAGGTAAAAATGCACCAAATTTGTCCAGAAAATGTGTAATGAGCAGAGATTCATCCTCACAAATAGCCTTTAGCATCTCTTTGCAAAAGGATTAGCAATCAGCACAATCTTGCTTGCTAATTTCCCATTGCATTTGTAACTTGTAGGGGTGAAGGCCTTTTGAATGAAGGATTGTTTTGAGAGACTGCTTTAACACCGAGTTCCATCACCACATGGCATGTTGACACGGGGTTATCCCCATATGCAGGCAGTACCACAGCAACTGCATACATTGTTTTAGCAGATACGGGCCGTCTGCTTCACAGCTTGAGCAGCCAGAATAGTGGATCTTCTTGTTAGATGGGCATTGAGTCCAAACTGAGCTCGAAATTTTCGCTGCACTACAATGTGGCTGTGGGTACTTTCGTACCAAGAAAAGGTACAAAATTGCTTCTGCAAAGAAAACTTGCCACTCATGCACAGTCTTAAGCTTAGCTTTGTTTATTAAGTGATTTGTACAAAAAAGCAATGAGCTTTATCATAGGCTAGGAAGCACCTCAAAAAGTGAGGGTGCAATCTGGTGCCCCACTGTCTATGGTGTCAATGGGCATGAAAGCTATTTGTTGTGCAATTTCTCATTGGTATACAGCTTGGCACCTTGCTTAGTAGAAATAAGGTGTTGCCAGTGTGTTATTCACTTTTCACTGCTGTCGCTATCATGTATACCAATGTGCTTCAGGCAGCTATTACAAGCCATCTAAAAGTTGTTTAGTTACTTATGCACTACCTGGGGGAATGAGTCTCAGCGAAAAAAAATTCTGAGCTATTAGTTTGTTTATTAAAGAAAACTTTTGTTCCCAGCCTCTTGCTCTTGTCATTGTGGCTCTAGGCCTATAAGCATCACCAGCATCACCAGCGGACAGCCTTTGGTGATGCTAAAGCTAAAGCTCAGTTGAGCCTAAAGCAAATGTTCAGGTTGAAGGTATCTAGATGTTGGAGCCTAATCAGCTTGTACAACCACGTGTTTGCTATTTTGAACCCTAATTGCAGTTTAATTAATTGGCGATGATATTTTAAGTATTATCTTCTTAACAGTTGGAAGAGAACATTTATAATTCAAGACAGATAAGTCACAATGTCCTGTGTAGACATCTGCTGCCTATTGTGCTGGCCTCCATTGCCATCGCGCATAGCTGCCAAGCTGGCCTTTCTACCGCCTGAGCCAACTTACTCTCTGACAGCTTCGGCGTCGCTTAGCGACAGTCATGGTAAAGATGAGAAGGCATTCCACTTGCACTTGAGTGATCGGGCTAAATTTAAATTCACTAACGAAGATATGGCTAGATTGTTGGAAGCATTTCTAGCCAAAACATCGCAGGGTAATACTATAGCCTGCATGATGGTTAAACCATACCACAGCAGTACCACCACTAAATCAAAGTACACCCTGCTGTTCTCACACGGCAACGCCGTTGATTTAGGCCAAATAAGCAGCCTTCTAATTGGTCTTAGTAAGCGCATCAAAATGAACATATTCAGCTATGACTACTCAGGCTATGGTGCCAGCACTGGCAGGCCGCTAGAGAAGAATCTTTACGCCGATATTGACTGCGCCTGGCAGCAGCTGATTGGCCGATACGGATTGGCGCCTAGCGAGATTGTACTCTATGGCCAATCTCTTGGCACTGTGCCAACTATGGATTTGGCCACTCGGGTCAACCCGGCTGGTGTTATACTGCACAGCCCATTGCTGTCTGGCTTGCGGATCGCTTTCCCGGACGTCAGCAGAACCTGGTTCTTTGATGCCTTTCCCAAGTGAGTCCGCTGCTGCTGATAATTATGATGATGATGATGCTGATGCTGCTGCTTGATTTGCACCAAATTCGGTTACTACGTGTAACTCCGTTAAATGGTTGATAACAAGATGTAGGTTTAGGATCCTAATTAATTGAGTAGAGTTTGAGATATTTATGACAGTAATGGTACGGCTTTGGTGGGATATCGGAATAGCTTTGTTGTGAATCATGATAACGTAATGGCTTTGGTGTGATATTGTATAGCTTTAGAGAGTTAATGGATTGACTTTCGGTTGATATTCGATTGCCTTTTGAGAAATCTTTGGGGTAGTAATGGCCAGTAAGAAACAATGGCTTTAGGGTGGGTGATGGATAAGATTCGGGGAGTTGATCGGTAAGTTTTAGGGTTGGTGGTAGAATACTTTGTGGTGTATGGGTTTTCTATCTGATTGCAAATAGCGGTCATGTTTTCTCTTTTTAAAGGGGAGTAGACGAACTGAAGTGAGGAGAAAATGGGAGTAGAGGAACTGGAGTGAAGAAAAAATGGGAGTAGAGGAACTGCTTCCCTATTCCTACCTAAGTCTGCCTATGCCTAATTCCGCAGCATAGAAAAGGCGCCCGGTGTTCGCGCCCCCTGCCTGGTGATTCACGGCACCGAGGACGAGGTGATTAACTTCGTCCACGGCCTCGTCATCCACGATCGCCTGCCCCGACCGGCTGTTGAACCCCTGTGGATTGAAGGCGCTGGACACAACGACATCGAACTCTATCCTCAGTATCTGGAGAGATTGCGCTCGTTTCTCTATAAGGAGATAGAACAGATGCAGCAGGAGCAGCAGGAGCAGCAGGAGCTGCAGCTGCAGCTGCAGCAGAAACAGCAGCAGGAGAAGGAGCAGCAGCAGCAGAAACAGCAGGAGCAGCAGAAACAGCAGGAGCAGCAGCAGCAGAAACAGCAGGAGCAGCAGAAACAGCAGGAGCAGCAGCAGCAGCAGAAACAGCAGGAGCAGGAGCAGAAACAGAAGCTGCAGCAGGAGCAGAAACAGCAGGAGCAAGAGCAGAAACAGCAGCAGCTGCAGCAGGAGCAGGAGCAGAAACAGCAGCTGCAGCAGGAGCAGCAGCAGCAGAAACAGCAGGAGCAGCAGCAGCAGAAACAGCAGGAGCAGCAGCAGCAGAAACAGCAGGAGCAGGAGCAGAAACAGCAGCAGCTGCAGCAGGAGCAGAAACAGCAGGAGCAGCAGCAGAAACAGCAGGAGCAGGAGCAGAAACAGCAGCTGCAGCAGGAGCAGAAACAGCAGGAGCAAGAGCAGAAACAGCAGCAGCTGCAGCAGGAGCAGGAGCAGAAACAGCAGCTGCAGCAGGAGCAGCAGCAGCAGAAACAGCAGGAGCAGCAGCAGCAGAAACAGCAGGAGCAGCAGCAGCAGAAACAGCAGGAGCAGGAGCAGAAACAGCAGCAGCTGCAGCAGGAGCAGCAGCAGCAGAAACAGCAGGAGCAGAAACAGCAGCTGCAGCAGCAGAAACAGCAGGAGCAGCAGCAGCAGAAACAGCAGGAGCAGGAGCAGCAGCAGCAGCAGGAGCAGCAGAAACAGCAGGAGCAGGAGCCGAAACAGCAGCTGCAGCAGGAGCAGCAGCAGAAACAGCAGGAGCAGGAGCAGCAGCAGCAGCAGGAGCAGCAGCAGTAGAAACAGCAGGAGCAGCAGCAGTGATCAGAACCGCAGCCGAACCAATGAAGTTACTAAAACGCAATGCTGAGACTAAAGGATTAATTTTACTTTAAGTCGACATTTTCACGATTCAAAATGTTCTGAAAGTCATAATTTTGCCGTTTTGGATATTAGTGAATCCCGCTTTCTGTGAACTGCAGTTTTAGTGAGTAATGATCTCTCTGAACTGCAGTTTTAGTGACTCACGTGCTCTGTGAACTGCAGTTTTAGTGAGTAATGATCTCTCTGAACTGCAGTTTTAGTGACTCACGTGCTCTGTGAACTGCAGTTTTGATATTCTTAGGTTTTGAATCAAGTTAATGAATGATGTTTCTTGACTTCCAATCTGCATTATGCTGTTTGTTATTTATTTTTTACTTCTTTTTTGTTTTAATAGTTTTTTACTTCAGTATGAATTTTTTGGCTGTTTGCATTTGAAAACGTTAATCTTTGGTAAGAATTGTTAATCTCTTAAATAAAAAAATAATAATAGTTTGTCAAGTTTTCATTATTTTTGGTTAGAAAAATTAGTTTCTTTGTTTTTTTAATTATTACAACTGTTCCGTGAACTTTGTTTCCTAAAATTCGATTATAGTTCGATTATATTTATTTATATTTTATTTTAATCTGTTATGATTCATTAAACGACTTTCATGGATTAATTATTTGATGATATTTGATGATAACAGGTAATGATTTCATTATTTCCTTTTTTCGATTTCAAATTTCTTCTTGTTTTGGTAAATAAGTTCTTCGCAAAGATTGATTTGTATTAAAGCTGCATTTACATAACAAAAAATAGTATAATTACATAAAAGCTTTCTCCTTAAATAACTTAGGGATGATAAGGTAGGCTTTTGGGTGGTTAGTGGGGTAGTCTTGGGGTAGTAATGGGGTTTGCTTTGTGGTGGGTGATAGGTAGGCTGTGGTGTGGGTGATATGTCGGCTTTGGGGTGGGTGATAGGTAGGCTGTGGTGTGGGTGATATGTCGGCTTTGGGGTGGGTGATAGGAAGGCTTTGGGGTGAGTGATAGGTCGGCTTTGGGTGAGTGATAGGTCGGCTTTGGGTGGGTGATAGGTAGGCTGTGGTGTGGATGATATGTCGGCTTTGGGGTGGGTGATAGGAAGGCTTTGGGGTGAGTGATAGGTCGGCTTTGGGTGAGTGATAGGTCGGCTTTGGGTGGGTGATAGGTAGGCTGTGGTGTGGATGATATGTCGGCTTTGGGGTGGGTGATAGGTAGGCTGTGGGGTGGGTGATAGGAAGGCTTTGGGGTGGGGTGATAGGTCGGCTGTGGGTTAGTGATAGGTCGGCTTTAGGTGAGTGATAGGTCGGCTTTAGGTGAGTGATAGGTCGGCTTTAGGTGAGTGATAGGTCGGCTTTAGGTGAGTGATAGGTCGGCTTTAGGTGAGTGATAGGTCGGCTTTATGTGAGTGATAGGTCGGCTTTAGGTGAGTGATAGGTCGGCTTTGGGGTGGGGTGATAGGTCGGCTGTGGGTGAGTGATAGGTCGGCTTTAGGTGAGTGATAGGTCGGCTGTGGGTGAGTGATAGGCCGGCTTTGGGGTGGTTTATGTGTAAGATTTCAAGGTGGGTGATTATTAGGCTCTGTGGTGAGTTATTAAGTCGGCTTTGCGTGTCTCATGATAGCCGGTGGGTAATCAGTGGAATTGCGCGCTTGTTTAGGTACTAAACTGAGTTGATCTTAAAAATGCTTTGAAATTTTAATTTCAGCCCAGCTGCTGTCACTCAAAAAATCTGCAGATACTAAATCAAACAGCTTCGCATTGCTAAACAGGTCGCAGTCCATACGGCTATGCAAATTCTCTTATCCTCATCCAGCTTGTTTTGTCTCTGATCTCGCATTAACCAGCACTGCAACCATATCTCGATCTAACCTGTGACCCGATTCGGACCCCAAATGGACGGCAATCATCAGTCCAATCCTGCCGGCGCGCCTTACATTCATCACGAAGACGGCGGACACGCCAGTGGCGCCACCTCCATGACCTGCCGCGACCTCTGCCGACTATTCTGTTGGCCGCCGTTTCCGTCGCGAATCGCCGCAAAATTAGCCTTCCTACCGCCGAGGCCGACCTACTCACTAGTTGGAGAAATGAGCAATCTCAGATTCCAATTGAATCCGTCTGCTAGCGGCGACGATCCGGTGACTGCTCCGGTTATGCAGCTGACTGACGACGAAGCCGAATGCCTGGAGGCGTCAACCGCTACGACGTCGCGGGGCAGCGTGATCGCATGCGTCCTAGTTCGCGCCGTTCGATCTCGGCGCGGCTCAAAGTACACCCTGCTATTCTCGCACGGCAACGCTGTCGATTTAGGTCAGATGAGCGGCTTCCTTATCGACCTGGGACGCAAGCTCAATATGAACATATTCAGCTATGACTACTCAGGCTATGGTGCCAGCACTGGCAGGCCGCTAGAGAAGAATCTTTACGCCGATATTGACTGCGCCTGGCAGCAGTTGATTGGCCGATACGGATTGGCGCCTAGCGAGATTGTACTCTATGGCCAATCTATTGGCACTGTGCCAACTATGGATTTGGCCACTCGGGTCAACCCGGCTGGTGTTATACTGCACAGCCCATTGCTGTCCGGCCTGCGGGTCGCTTTCCCGGACACCAGCAGAACCTGGTTCTTTGATGCCTTTCCCAAGTGAGTCCGCTGCTGCTGATAATTATGATGATGATGCTTGAAGAATGTAGGATTTGGATCTGAAGTATGCGAACCTTAGCTATACAGGCTTTGATAGGCCTGTAGATAAGAGTAGATAATGGGGTAGACTTTAGTAGTAGATAATGGAGTAGACTTTGATATTAGATAATGGGGTAGGCTTTGATAGTAGATAATGGGGTAGGCTTTGATAGTAGATAATGGGGTAGGCTTTGATAGTTGATAATGGGGTAAACTTTGGTAGCAGATAATAGGGTAGGTTTTTGTAGTAGATAGTGGAGTTGGCACATGTAGTAGATAGTGGAGTGGGCTCTGGTAGTAGATAGTGGAGTAGGCTCTGGTAGTAGATAGTGGAGTAGGCTCCGGTAGTAGATAGTGGAGTAGGCTCTGGTAGTAGATAGTGGAGTAGGCTCTGGTAGTAGATAGTGGAGTAGGCTCTGGTAGTAGATAGTGGAGTAGGCTCTGGTAGTAGATAGTGGAGTAGGCTCTGGTAGTAGATAGTGGAATTGGCTCTGGTAGTGAATAATGGAGTAGGCTTTTGTAGTGAATAATGGAGTATTTTTGGGGTATTTAGATAGTGGGGTAGACTTTGACCAATATTTATCCACTTTAACCTAATGGGCCGCCAATAATTTCTGACCCTACTGCTTCAAGCGCTCACAAACCGAATCGCTGCTCCCTTTCCGCAGCATTGACAAGGCGCCAAGGATTCGTTCGCCTTGTCTAGTAATTCACGGCACTGAGGATGAAGTGATTAGCGTGGCCCACGGCCTTGCCATTTACGAACGCCTGCCAAGGCCAGTTGACCCGCTGTGGGTCGAAGGCGCCGGTCACAATGATATCGAATTATTTCCCCAATATTTGCTCCGTTTGAGAAGCTTCTTTTATGACGAATTAGAAGCTATGGGTGCGAGCGATGTTGCTGCTGGCGCGTCTTCTGCCGCTGCTTCTAGCGGTGAAGCCGCTTCAGTCAGGGATAAAGTGCGCGGGGATAAGCGCTGATATATCTGACACATTGCTTGGTTTTTATTCACCAATTTTTAAGTGGATTGCTAAACTGTAAGAAAATTTTAGTTCAAGAATGTTTGTCAATGAGAAATGGTTAAAATATTTTTCGATTTCTCATCTCATCAATACTAAATTTAAGAATTCTTTCAAATTTCTAAACTATAGTAAAAAGCCTTAGTAATTTGTATGGATTTTTTCGCACTAACCAACAATTTTAACTATTTGGTCTCTAAGTAGTATCGATTGTACATGCGGTCTGCCAGTCCTGTATGTACAAATGATACGCTTTGTACATACATTATTTGCTTAGTTAAATGTCATAATAAATCTTTTAACTGTTATTTAATTACATATTTGAAATTCAGTCTGAAATATATCAATCCTTGGACATTTAGTATTACCACAAAAGAGTAATAAATATAAATTGTTGTTATTTTTTACTCTTCTCTTTCAGTTAACAATGTTAAAAATCGATAAACTGTGTTGCTGAATTAAAGTATACACAATGCGGTGTAAAAAATTTTGAATTACTTTGCTATCTTTAAGTTTGATAATCCATGCATCAATTAACAGACTGAAAATATTTATTGATTTATTTTATTTCACTCTAACCTAACATGTGTCCTACTCTCAACTGCCTTCTACTCTCCCATCTCACCTGTCTTCTACTCTCCCATCCCACCTGTCTTCTACTCTCCCATCCCACCTGTCTTCTACTCTCCCATCTCACCTGTCTCCTACTCTCCCATCTCATCTGTCTCCTACTCTCCCATCTCATCTGTCTCCTACTCTCCCATCCCACCTGTCTCCTACTCTCCCATCCCACCTGCCCCCTACTCTCCCATCTCATCTGTCTCCTACTCTCCCATCTCACCTGTCTCCTACTCTCCCATCTCATCTGTCTCCTACTCTCCCATCTCACCTGTCTCCTACTCTCCCATCTCATCTGTCTCCTACTCTCCCATCTCACCTGTCTCCTACTCTCCCATCTCATCTGTCTCCTACTCTCCCATCCCACCTGTCTCCTACTCTCCCATCTCACCTGTCTCCTACTCTCACATCCCACCTGTCTCCTACTCTCACATCTCACCTGTCTCCTACTCTCCCATCTCACCTTTCTCCTACTCTCCCATCTCACCTGTTCCCTACTCTCCCATCTCACCTGTCTCCTACTCTCCCATCACACCTGTCCCCTACTCTCCCATCTCATCGGTCTCCTACTCTCCCATCACACCTGTCCCCTACTCTCCCATCTCACTTGTCTCCTACTCTCCCATCTCACCTTTCTCCTACTCTCCCATCTCACCTGTTCCCTACTCTCCCATCTCACCTGTCTCCTACTCTCCCATCACACCTGTCCCCTACTCTCCCATCTCATCGGTCTCCTACTCTCCCATCACACCTGTCCCCTACTCTCCCATCTCACTTGTCTCCTACTCTCCCATCTTACCTGTCCCCTACTCTCGCATCTCATCTGTCTCCTACTCTCCCATCTCACCTGTCTCCTACTCTCCCATCTCATCTGTCTTCTACTCTCCCATCTCACCTGTCTCCTACTCTCCCATCTCATCTGTCTCCTACTCTCCCATCTCACCTGTCTCCTACTCTCCCATCTCATCTGTCTCCTACTCTCCCATCTCATCTGTCCCCTATTCTCCCATCTCACCTGTCTCCTACTCTCCCATCTCACCTGTCTCCTACTCTCCCATCTCACCTGTCTCCTACTCTCCCATCTCACCTGTCTCCTACTCTCCCATCTCACCTGTCTCCTACTCTCCCATCTCATCTGTCTCCTACTCTCCCATCTCACCTGTCTCCTACTCTCCCATCTCACCTGTCTCCTACTCTCCCATCACACCTGTCCCCTACTCTCCCATCTCATCTGTCTCCTACTCTCCCATCTCACCTGTCTCCTACTCTCCCATCTCATCTGTCTCCTACTCTCACATCTCACCTGTCTCCTACTCTCCCATCTCACCTGTCTCCTACTCTCCCATCTCACCTGTCTCCTACTCTCCCATCTCACCTGTCTCCTACTCTCCCATCTCATCTGTCTCCTACTCTCCCATCTCACCTGTCTCCTACTCTCCCATCTCACCTGTCTCCTACTCTCCCATCACACCTGTCCCCTACTCTCCCATCTCATCTGTCTCCTACTCTCCCATCTCACCTGTCTCCTACTCTCCCATCTCATCTGTCTCCTACTCTCTTAACTATCCTGCTTTTCTATCTGCATTATGCGTTTGGTACTCTTGAATGCTTGGTTGGCATAAACGTGCAGATTCTAGCATGCAATAGAATAGGGGTGTATAGTGAGCTTGAATTAACATGACTTTGGTAGTAAAGCACAACATTAAATTATTGATCAATTTAGATTTTCTGTCAATTTTTGCATTCTTATATCTACAAGTTGTATATGCTTGAAGCATGAGTTGCACAACTAGCCGCTGGGAAGTGAAAATGCTAAAAATAAATATTTCTGTTTTAACTGCTCCTAAATAGGAAATGCTGATTTGTGATTTGCCTTGTAGGCGTTCAGGTTTTTTTGCCATAATTGGTATTCTGCTAGGATTTACCAGGCGGATAGTGGTTTCAATTTCAGAGCTTGCACAATCCAATTGTTCCTTTGTTAAAGATCTTTTCTATTTTTTAAGTCTGCCTCTTGTCTCGTCTCCATTGCTTTGTTAAAATTTAGCTAATTCTTGCTTCTGTTTTATAATATTTTCCGCTTATTCACTTGCCATTACGAACTCTCTCATTTCGATAATTCCGATTTATATTTTACTTGACCGTGCATTGCGGCAATGGTCGATTCCCTATACCAATAATCCCCGGCCTCTTCACTCCAATAATCCTCGGCCTCTCCACTCCGATAATACTCGGCCTCTTCACTCCGATAATCCTCGGCCTCTTCACTCCGATAATCCTCGCCCTCGGCCACTCCACTCCGATAATCCTCGGCCTCTCCACTCCGATAATCATCTACCTCTCCATTCCGATAATCCTCGACCTCTCCATTCCGATAATCATCTACCTCTCCACTCCGATAATCCTCTACCCCTCCATTTCGATAATCCTCGACCTCTCCATTCCGATAATCATCTACCTCTCCATTTCGATAATCCCCGACCTCTCCATTCCGATAATCCTCGGCCTCTTCACTCCGATAATCCTCGACCTCTCCACTCCGATAATCCTCGGCCTCTCCACTCCGATAATCCTCGGCCTATTCACTCCGATAATCCTCGGCCTCTTCACTCCGATAATCAACTACCTCTCCATTTCGATATTCCTCTACCCCTCCATTTCGATAATCCTCGACCTCTCCATTCCGATAATCCTCGACCTCTCCATTCCGATAATCCTCGACCTCTTCACTCCGATAATCCTCGGCCTCTCCACTCCGATAATCCTCGGCCTCTGCACTCCGATAATCATCTACCTCTCCATTTCGATAATCCTCGACCTCTCCATTCCGATAATCCTCGACCTATCTTTTTAGATAATCCTCGACCTCTCCACTCTGATAATCCTCTACCTCTCCAATCCGATAATCCTCGGCCTCTCCACTCCGATAATCATCTACCTCTCCATTTCGATAATCCTCGACCTCTCCATTCCGATAATCCTCGACCTATCTTTTTAGATAATCCTCGACCTCTCCACTCCGATAATCCTCGACCTCTCCACTCCGATAATCATCTACCTCTCCAATCCGGTAATCCTCGACCTCTCCACTCCGATAATCCTCTACCTCTCCACTCCGATAATCCTCTACCTCTCCATTCCGATAATCCTCTACCTCTCCATTTCGATAATCCTCTACCTCTCCAATTCGATAATCCTCTACCTCTCCAATCCGGTAATCCTCGACCTCTCCACTCCGATTATCCTCTACCTCTCCATTCCGATAATCCTCTACCTCTCCATTTCGATAATCCTCGACCTCTCCAATTCGATAATCCTCTACCTCTCCAATCCGGTAATCCTCGACCTCTCCACTCCGATAATCCTCGACCTCTATATTCCGATAATCGTGGAGCTCTCCGTTCCTATAATCCTGCAGCTCTCCTCTACACCATCAATGGATATTCTCCTTCGCAAATCCGGTGCCAGTCCTATTACTAGTCGCTGTCTAGCCAATCTATCATGTGTGTATTATTCCTTTAAATTTAAAGTCAACTATCATCCCATAAATCGATTTGCACTCCAAAACAACTCGCAATAAAATATAAGTGACGGATGCGTGTCTAAAACACCTACAATGATGATAATGATGATTAAATAATAGTTGAGGAAGTCAAGAACCTATGCCTGGTTGGTTGCCATGCCAACTAGCGCTGGGGGTATTAAGCTAAGCTAGAAATGTGTCAATAAGCAGTTGCAGCATGACCATGCCTGACTGCATAGGCGTATATGCTAGAGCCTCATCGCTTTGCTGAAGTAATACAGGCTTTGAGCAGTCAGCTTGAGCACAAATTATGGGCTAGCATGAGCTGCCATTGTCCTCACAAGCCCAGTAGGGTGGCAAACGCTCTTCTGATCCCCCAGTCCAACATTCCCACAGTCTAACAAATTTAGTCTTCATCTGTCAGGCTGGGAGTTTTGTGTGTTGTCTCAGTAGAAGAGGCTGCCATTGTCGTCTCATCTGGCCAGTTCTGCTTCTGAGTTCTCACGCCTACCTTTCCTCTCCGTGGGTGCGTGACAATTGACTTCGCTTTTGCCTTTGTCCTTGAAGCCTAAACTGTGCCAACTTTATTCTGTTAATAGCTTGCTTCTGTTGCTGGTAAAAATAATGATGACGATTATGTATATTTTCTGCAGACGAAATGTGAAACCAAAAACTATAAAATGTTTCACTAGGGTAAAATAGCTCGCTTAATAATCAATGAATCAATAAATGTAATGATCAACATACAAGGGGTGTCCAAAAGTCCTTGGACTTTTTCACATAACTAGAATGATATCCCAAACAAGCGGAGAACTGTACTGAAGCCAATGCCCCTTCATCATGACAATGCTCGGCCCCACCTCCTGCCTCACCCACCGTATTCACCGGACCTGGCACCAGCTGATTTCGCCATCTTCCCGAAGCTCAAGCTCAAGCAAGAGGGAGTTCATGCCAACCGTGACTGCCTTGAGCAAGAAGTGCGACGGGTTCTTGTCCACGAAATGCCAAGGCAGGCATATGCAGATGCCATTGACGTCCATGCTTACCCGGTGGAAGACGTGCATCCAACTGAAGGGTCACTATGTTGAGTTAGTGAAAATTATTTAACTGTGTCATTTATAAATACGAGCTAAAGCCGCTATAAAATAAATTTGTTGTTGTTTCTCTTGCTAGCTGTTGAAAAGAGTTATGTGACATTTCGTCCCACAATGGACATCTTCAGGGGCAAATTTTCAAATTTTTATTAAATTAAAGTTAGTAAAATTTACAAGTCAGTTGACGAAAATCTATGAACTTACATAATTAAGTTTGGGTAAAGAATCGTGGTACATATCAAACCTGTTTTGAACAAGCTAGAACGGTTGAAACTACAGAATTGTATATAGTTTTAACCATTCTGATCCTTCATGTTGTAATTTCCTAACAGCCCCATAAAACCTTTGCAGGTGATTTATAGATGCTCATTGATGGTACAACTAAATCGAGCAGATACCAACAAAACGGAAGAAAAATAGAAGGACACTTCGATTCACAAACTTCAAATGATGCGGTTTGTTCATCTTTTCGCTCAGAAATTTATTAATAATCCTTCTTCTGCGGTGACTAAGTAATCGAGTCATGTTTTCGCTTTCATTGTAGAGTAGCTCACAGGAAGTTTCTATACACGTAAAAACTTATTTCCGCTAATGCATTGGCAATCGTTTTCATGAACCAGTAAAGAAAGTTGATTTTATGTCGGCAGCAAAAAAAATATTTTTTTCGGCAAATTTTATTTGTCGGATTTAGCAAAAAGAAATAAGCGTTTTCGCAGCAGAAATAGTTAGAATAACTATAGGGAAAAATGTGTTTCTTTCAAAATTTACCACTTAATTAAATGTCGGAAATGGCATTGCATTTCTATAAGTATCATTAATGTTGTCTATAGACTTTAAACATTGTACAATTAGTAGTGAATAGCAGTTGTTCATAATTAGGAAATGACAAATTAAAATATATATTCACATCCAATTGTAACATTAATTACTGAGATTATAAAATATTTATGAATTTATGACAAAAGTCGTCGGTGGCTAAGCAATGATATGATAGTAAAGTGATCATTCTGTTTAGTTTAAACAGAAAAATATAGGTAAGTCAGTAATAGTTGAGTTCGTTATAGTAACAAGAACTGAATTGGTATTACTTTGTGTACCGAAGATATTAATTATTGTTGTAACAATGGATGACGATCAATGGCAATGTTATTAAATCATATTTAATTACAAAGTATTTTAGCTGCTTAGGTACGTACAGGACACAGGTATATTATAAATATTTGTCAGATTTTCTGATTAAAGTTACAACTATAGCCTCAACGAATCTTACTTAGAAAATGGTCGAGTAAGAAATAAAGTAAATTTATATTTCACTTTTATTTTCATTTGTTAGTGCATTAACAGGCTTAAATAGACAATTAAGTGAGTTTAAATTAATGTACTCAGAATTCAAAATTTAGCTCATAATTCCGCCTCTTTTCATTTCTCAATTCTGTCGATTAATGGGTGCTCAGCGCACCTGTTTCTTGCAGACGTAAAGGCGTTCCTGTCCCTTCACCCATCGGCTGCACACGTCCCAGTAGTAGGCCCGTTTCTCTTCATTCTGATGCTGTCGCTGAAACAGTGAGAATGGTTAGGGTGACGTCACATGACTAGATTCCGCCCACTGATAAGAGACTAAGAGTGACTTCATAAAAGAGTTCGAAAGTATTTCACACCTTTCAAGCGATAAGCATTTGACAGAACAATTAACCTAATTAACATTCTAATAAATTACGGGTAAGCTAGAATTGTCACCTTGACCTCACCTGAGCTTGCGGTTTCAAATCAGACATCTCGCTTTCGCGGTGATGACCACGCTGGCTTGAAGAGCGCTTAAAGTCGGACAGGGCGGCACGTTTGAAGTCACTAAGAGCGGCGCGTTTGAAGTCAGACAGTGCGGCACGTTTGAAGTCAGAAAGGGCGGCGCGTTTGAAGTCAGCTAGGGCGGCACGTTTAAAGTCAGCTAGGGCGGCACGTTTAAAGTCAGCTAGGGCGGCGCGTTTGAAGTCTGCCAGAGCGGCGCGTTTGAAATCGGACAGGGCGGCGCGTTTGAAGTCCGAAAGGGCGGCGCGTTTGAAGTCCGACAGGGCGGCGCGTTTGAAGTCCGACAGGGCGGCACGCTTGAAGTCGGCCAGAGCGGCGCGTTTAAAGTCCGACAGGGCGGCGCGTCGTTCAAATTCTGGCTTCTTATGGTGACCGCCGCCGCGATGCCCAGGCGTCGACTGCCGGTGGCCGCCTTTGTGATGCCGCTGCGACTGCGGCTTAGCGTGCTCTCGCTCCAGCATTCGTTCCTCGAATTCCGACAAGTCTGCTCTCTGTGTGAATCAGAAAATAAAGCAGGAGTGGCTTTGGATTAAGAAAATGTCTTTTTTCGGAAGAAAGAACTACACGCGTGACCATTCAAGTTCTCACCTCGGCCAGAACGGAAGCTGCCAGGATGACTAGCAGGAAGGAAATGATCAGTTTGCTGCTTTTGGCCATTCCGTTGAAGTTTTAGGCAACCGACCTGGGTGTGATCAAAATCCGACTTTGAATAAGAAGAAATACCCAATCAATAAAGCAAATGAAATCCAAGAATTGAAATTCAGTCATCAATCAATCCAATCGTCAGTGCAATCAGTCTAATTAAACTTTAGAATAATTGTTTCAAAAACTCAATCAAGACTTACCCGACGGAAAGAGAGAGAAGCTACAGTAGTTGAAAAAGCAAACTTGGGTTTAAAGAGGCTTGTGTTTAGACACACACGGCTGGTATAGAACAAATTCTATTGCCAAACGGAGTGGCTTTTTTGGGAACAAAAAACTTTTGGGCAAAAGAGGGCTGTGCTCCAAACAAGATGCTTAGACCAGTTTATAGGGGCCTGTGTCGGTGGGTAGGTGGCGTTTTGGAGGCTGCAGTTGGTTGGCTGGCAGAATCCCTCAAGTCAATTCTTTCCTCAGCTACCCTCGTCATCGTCAGCCCCCATTGCGGCGCGTTTAGTTAATGGTTCTGGCGCGCTTAGCAACAAAAACATTATCGCCACAACCCCGAGAAGCCTCATTTCACCGTTTGAGCCAGGAGATCTGTCCCCCTCCTACTCCCCAAATATAATCCCATTTTGTTTAAATCCGTCTGAATCCAAGCACCAATCGTTGGCCAGTCGCTAATACGACCCACCCCGCCACAGAGCAACCAACTCAAGCTCCAACAAAAATAAAGAACCACCCACTATGACACGAGTCGCTTATATTTGGCTAAATTTCCAACAGAATGCCACCCTTATCTGAAGAGCTGGGAGGAAAGAAAAACACAATAAACTAAATGGCAACTGTAGAACTATATTTTAGGATTTCAGAGCCAAAACGTCGCTTCGTTATAACCGCGATGGTTGCACAATGGTTATCCCAAGCGGGAAGCTCATCTCGACTGGGTTTATAACCAGCAGTCATTGTCTCTCGCTCTCTATCTTATTATAGTCATTTTAGTCAGACTCAGCACTGGTGGCTGTCATCCATCTTCAAGCATTTGTTCAGTTTTGGCTGATTAATTGAATAAATTGCCAACAAGGCAATGACTGAGCCATTGGATAGCTGCAGGTACCGAGTCAACACGCAACTGGTGCCAATTCAAAATAAAAAAATGATCAACTAAAACTCATTAATTCTATAGTTGGAATCGCCATATCTGCTGTCATCTGAGATCTGGTGTGTGCGCGTGTGTGTGTGTGTGTGCGTTTGTATAGGCGGTTGAATGGGACAAGGCTCCTAACTGAAAGCAGTTATCTATACCTGAATCCTAAACAGCAATTCATTATGACAAAATATCTAAAATCATATTTTTTTCGTGAGCCGATTTTGGAATCGATTTATAGTTCACGAGTACCCAACTCAGCAAATTGGTGGCTTCGGAAAAAAACAATTAAAATATACATTTAACAGAGAGATAAAAGGATTAAAACAACATTAAAGGATCAGTCGCTGCTGGTAAATAGTCACCTGAAAGATCAGGGGCTGTTGGGAAATGGTCACCTGAAAGATCAGGGGCTGTTGGGAAATGGTCACCTGAAGGATCAGGGGCTGTTGGGAAGTGGTCACCTGAAGGATCAGGGGCTGTTGGGAAATGGTCACCTGAAGGATCAGGGGCTGTTGGGAAATGGTCACCTGAAGGATCAGGGGCTGTTGGGAAATGGTCACCTGAAGGATCAGGGGCTGTTGGGAAATGGTCACCTGAAAGATCAGGGGCTGTTGGGAAATGGTCACCTGAAAGATCAGGGGCTGTTGGGAAATGGTCACCTGAAGGATCAGGGGCTGTTGGGAAGTGGTCACCTGAAGGATCAGGGGCTGTTGGGAAATGGTCACCTGAAGGATCAGGGGCTGTTGGGAAATGGTCACCTGAAGGATCAGGGGCTGTTGGGAAATGGTCACCTGAAAGATCAGGGGCTGTTGGGAAATGGTCACCTGAAGGATCAGGGGCTGTTGGGAAGTGGTCACCTGAAAGATCAGGGGCTGTTGGGAAATGGTCACCTGAAAGATCAGGGGCTGTTGGGAAATGGTCACCTGAAGGATCAGGGGCTGTTGGGAAGTGGTCACCTGAAGGATCAGGGGCTGTTGGGAAATGGTCACCTGAAGGATCAGGGGCTGTTGGGAAATGGTCACCTGAAAGATCAGGGGCTGTTGGGAAATGGTCACCTGAAGGATCAGGGGCTGTTGGGAAGTGGTCACCTGAAGGATCAGGGGCTGTTGGGAAATGGTCACCTGAAGGATCAGGGGCTGTTGGGAAATGGTCACCTGAAGGATCAGGGGCTGTTGGGAAATGGTCACCTGAAGGATCAGGGGCTGTTGGGAAATGGTCACCTGAAAGATCAGGGGCTGTTGGGAAATGGTCACCTGAAGGATCAGGGGCTGTTGGGAAATGGTCACCTGAAGGATCAGGGGCTGTTGGGAAATGGTCACCTGAAGGATCAGGGGCTGTTGGGAAATGGTCACCTGAAGGATCAGGGGCTGTTGGGAAATGGTCACCTGAAGGATCAGGGGCTGTTGGGAAATGGTTACCTGAAGGATCAGGGGCTGTTGGTAAATAGTCACCTGAAGGATCAGGGGCTGTTGGGAAATGGTCACCTGAAGGATCAGGGGCTGTTCGGAAATGATCACCTGAAGGATCAGGGGCTGTTGGGAAAGCACCACCTGAAGGATCAGGGGCTGTTCGGAAATGGTCACCTGAAGGATCAGGGGCTGTTGGGAAATGGTCACCTGAAGGATCAGGGGCTGTAGGGAAAGCACCACCTGAAGGATCAGGGGCTGTTCGGAAATGGTCACCTGAAGGATCAGGGGCTGTTGGGAAAGCACCACCTGAAGGATAAGGGGCTGTTGGGAAATGGTTACCTAAAGGATCAGGGGTTGTTGGGAAATGGTCACCTGAAGGATCAGGGGCTGTTGGGAAATGGTCACCTGAAGGATCAGGGGCTGTTGGGAAAGCACCACCTGAAGGATCAGGGGCTGTTCGGAAATGGTCACCTGAAGGATCAGGGGCTGTTGGGAAATGGTCACCTGAAGGATCAGGGGCTGTTGGGAAAGCACCACCTGAAGGATAAGGGGCTGTTGGGAAATGGTTACCTAAAGGATCAGGGGTTGTTGGGAAATGGTCACCTGAAGGATCAGGGGCTGTTGGGAAAGCACCACTTGAAGGATCAGGGGCTGTTGGGAAATGGTTACCTGAAGGATCAGGGGCTGTTGGTAAATAGTCACCTGAAGGATCAGGGGCTGTTGGGAAATGGTCACCTGAAGGATCAGGGGCTGTTGGGAAAGCACCACCTGAAGGATAAGGGGCTGTTGGGAAATGGTTACCTGAAGGATCAGGGGCTGTTGGTAAATAGTCACCTGAAGGATCAGGGGCTGTTGGGAAATGGTCACCTGAAGGATCAGGGGCTGTTGGGAAATGGTCACCTGAAGGATCAGGGGCTGTTGGGAAATGGTCACCTGAAGGATCAGGGGCTGTTGGGAAAGCACCACCTGAAGGATAAGGGGCTGTTGGGAAATGGTTACCTAAAGGATCAGGGGTTGTTGGGAAATGGTCACCTGAAGGATCAGGGGCTGTTGGGAAAGCACCACTTGAAGGATCAGGGGCTGTTGGGAAATGGTCACCTGAAGGATCAGGGGCTGTTCGGAAATGGTCACCTGAAGGATCAGGGGCTGTTGGGAAATGGTCACCTGAAGGATCAGGGGCTGTAGGGAAAGCACCACCTGAAGGATCAGGGGCTGTTCGGAAATGGTCACCTGAAAGATCAGGGGCTGTTGGGAAATGGTCACCTGAAGGATCAGGGGCTGTAGGGAAAGCACCACCTGAAGGATCAGGGGCTGTTCGGAAATGGTCACCTGAAGGATCAGGGGCTGTTGGGAAATGGTCACCTGAAGGATCAGGGGCTGTAGGGAAATGGTCACCTGAAGGATCAGGGGCTGTAGGGAAAGCACCACCTGAAGGATCAGGGGCTGTTCGGAAATGGTCACCTGAAGGATCAGGGGCTGTTGGGAAATGGTCACCTGAAGGATCAGGGGCTGTTGGGAAATGGTTACCTAAAGGATCAGGGGCTGTTGGTAAATAGTCACCTGAAGGATCAGGGGCTGTTGGGAAAATTAACTTTCTAAACGGCTTGTAGCCTAGTGATTAGAGCTTGGGAATCACGACTTAAAGGTAGGGGGTTCGATTCCCGGCTCCATTGGAACAATTCCTCTAATCTAGCAATACACTTAACTCTGCATTGTTTCATTTCATGCACCAGTTAAATAAGTACCAGCATCAGCTGTGTGGGTGGGTGTGGCGTCTCCCCAGTCCATGGACTGAACAGCCGTCATCATCTGGATATTTCCTTCAGGATCAGGTTGCGTTACCAAATAGTAAAACGCACCTAACTAGAAGCATTAAAACAAAATTAATGTTCAAATAGATTTGCTGCTCGCGCTGCACACAATAGCATTATGTTTGAGTTTGATTTCCATATTTAAATGTATTTTTTAATTTACTTAGTTGTATACGCTTAGGCATGTGTACAATTTATGCCCCAACAACTTGTTAAAAGTTAACAATACAACTAAAAATGTTTGTCTTATCACAAACCAAATAACATAGCAAGAATTGACCAGTTAAGTTAATGTTACAAGTACTTATATGTTACATAGTTTCAGTTGGCTGAACAAAGATAAAAAGTAAGAAATCAAGAAAAAACTGGTTAAAAAAGTCAAATTAAAAACTACGACAGAAGCAGTTTAACACATTTTCAGGTAGCCTAATTGTCTTACAGTCCTACAGTAAGAGAATATAGGTAAAAACTGTTTGTTAAAACTACTGGCTTCCATCCTACATTCTAGAACCCACTAAGAAATAGTAACAAACAATTATTTAAAAACACTACTTATCCTTAATCTTAGAATAGTAGGGTGCATAGTAAATGGCTAGCTAAAAATGAAATCAAAAGCAAAAAACGACGCTAAAAACAGCAAATCTAGAAAACACTAAAAGCAATCAAATAGTCAGCTACGAGTACAACAAAAGCGAGAGAGAGAAATGAGAATCACCATTACTTATATTATTATCATGCAGACAATCATATTAAAACACGCCATACTAAAATTACAGTTGTGAAGAGATAACGCACAGAGAGAAAAAATGAGGTACTGAATAGAGAAACAATTTAGAAATTTTCGATCAAATCAATCATTGATTTTTTAGTAACACAAACCGCTTATTTTATTATATTAGTAGGTAGCAAGTAGTTGCATACTACTACTTGGAGACAGCATCAGTAGTGTGTGTGTATATACTAGTTAAAACAAACAAAAACAGTGAGACAGACAGAGAAAAAAGCGAAGAGAATGGTTATAGATAAGTTTATAATAAAAGATTTTGTAATCAATCATAGAGATAAGAATCACAGATAATCAACTTTCATTTCGTTCAGAAATCACGCTCAAATTTGTGTAACAATTGTGTTGCATAACAATATAGAAGACATCTTCATTATAACAATAAGCCAATTAAGGGTTTATAAGCAGGGATAGAATAGAATATATATATATATATATATGACCTGATAAGATACGTAGATCCAAGATCAAAGCAATTGTTAGACACAATAATCTACTGAGAATTTAGTAGTTCTTGTTAAAAAAACTATAAGCATAGTTTTAGTCGAATAGACAGAACATATCACAGTGTTTGATTTTTCTTAACTGATCAATATTATATATGTTGTATAAGCGCTTAGGACAGGGGTAGGCAAACTTATTTGCTGGCGGGCCAAAGAGAGAGCCTAAAAGACGACAGCGGGCCGCATTGACTGTATAAATATGAGATAGGGGAGAGATGAGACACGGGAGAGATGAGACACAGGAAAGATGGGATACGAGAGAGATGAGACACGGGAGAGATTAGACACGGGAGAGATGAGACACGAGAGAGATGAGACACGGGAGAGATTAGACACGGGAGAGATGAGACACGAGAGAGATGAGACACGGGAGAGATGAGACACGAGAGAGATGAGACACGGGAGAGATGAGACACGAGAGAGATGAGACACGGGAGAGATGAGACACGGGAGAGATGAGACACGAGAGAGATGAGACACGGGAGAGATTAGACACGGGAGAGATGAGACACGAGAGAGATGAGACACGGGAGAGATTAGACACGGGAGAGATGAGACACGAGAGAGATGAGACACGGGAGAGATGAGACGGGAGAGATGAGACACGGGAGAGATGAGATAGAGAAGAGATTAGACACGGGAGAGATGAGACACGGGAGAGATTAGATACGAGAGCGATGAGACACGGGAGAGATTAGACACGAGAGAGATGAAACAGGACACTGTAGATGTCAGAAGGGGCAACGGGCCGGATTTGGGAGCTTCGAGGGCCGCATCTGGCCCGCGGGCCGGAGTTTGCCGACCCCTGGCTTAGGAGAACAAATTTACAAAGAAAATCTACAATAATTGATCAATATAAAGCAGGCTATTCTATCTAAACACTCTAATTTTCTAAAAACAGAGAAACAAAAAAATCGCTACTTACTACTGGCGAAGTTAGGAGAAAACGGCATTTTTATATATAGCGACAAAAAGTGTCATTGACAGAAAACGCGCGCACAATAAGCAGTAAAAAGGCACAATTTGAGCTGATTCTCATAGTAGCTTTTTCTCCGTAGCTTACATAGATTTTATTTCGTTAAAATGTTTAATTAATGCATTTCCTGTTGATTTGAAGCCATTCTGTTTCTGGTCGTCGAATTCTAACAATGATTGAGTCCGAATACTCATGACATTTCGCTGTCATTGCTGCTAGCTAGCTGAGCTTCAAATCTCTCCAGAACAGAGGTGATGTCGTTGGTTGTAGCGAACTCAATTGGTTTCTGACCCGCCTGCGAATGGGAATCATAGCAATAATAGTGGGCTGTGAGCAATAGGAGGCGATTCTGCCCATTTCGCTGACTCCTGAGCACACAGATACCGAACGCAGGCACACGCTCACACTGGTGTGTACATCTGCCCTGACTTTCTCATCGTCAGCCAGTTTACACTTTCACTGTGCGTTGAAGGTTGGCCCTCAATGGCGTAAATTGCACGACAAGCCCCCAAGCCTTCTCTCCGCGGCTGCACCCCAAATTAATGTGGCATCGCCGTGGAATCTGGCTAAAGGTTTAGTGCAAGAGTTGACCCGTTTCACTACTTAATCCACTTTGATCAGAGATTATATAGAAACTGGGGTGAGATTAGATAAAAAGTGGGGTGAGATTAGATGAAACTGGGGTGAAATTAGATAGAAACTAGGGTGAGATTAGATAGAAACTGGGGTGAGATTCGATGGAAACTGGAGTGAGATTAGATAAAAACTGGAGTGAGATTAGATAAAAACTGGGGTGAGATTAGATAGAAACTGGGGTGAGATTAGATAGAAACTGGGGTGAGATTAGATAGAAACTGGGGTGAAATTAGATAGAAACTGGGGTCAGATTAGATAAAAACTGGGGTGAGATTAGATAAAAACTGGGGTCAGATTAGATAAAAACTGGGGTGAGATTAGATAGAAACTGGGGTCAGATTAGATAAAAACTGGGGTGAGATTAGATAGAAACTGGGGTGAGATTATTTAGAAACTGGGGTCCGATTAGATAAAAACTGGGGTCAGATTAGATAAAAACTGGGGTGCGATTAGATAGAAACTAGAGTGAGATTAAATAGAAACTGGAGTGAGATTAGATAGAAACTGGGGTGAGATAAGACAAACAGGGGTGAGATTAGAAAGAAACTGGGGTGAGATTATTTAGAAACTGGGGTGAGATTAGATAAAAACTGGGGTGAGATTAGATAAAAACTGGAGTGAGATTAGATAGAAACTGGAGTGAGATTTGATAGAAACTGGGGTGAGATTAGATAAAAACTGGAGTTAGATTAAATAGAAACTGGGGTGAGATAAGACAAACAGGGGTGAGATTAGAAAGAAACTGGGGTGAGATTATTTAGAAACTGGGGTGAGATTAGATAAAAACTGGGGTGAGATTAGATAAAAGTTGGGGTGAGATTAGATAGAAACTGGAGTGAGATTAGATAGAAACTGGGGTGAGATTAGAGAGAAACTGGGGTGAGATTTGATAGAAAGTGGGGTGAGATTAGAGAGAAACTGGGGTGAGATTTGATAGAAAGTGGGGTGAGATTAGAGAGAAACTGGGGTGAGATTTGATAGAAACTGGGGTGAGATGTCATCTAGGGCTGCACAGACCTGATTGACAAGACTGGGATCAGCGCCATTCTGCAGCAGCAGCAGGACAGTGTCATAGAATCTCTCGTGTACAGCCCAGTGCAGCGGGCACCAGCCGAGCTCGTCGCGGGCATTCAAATCGGCGCCAAATTCTTTTAATAACGGCACCACGTGATGCCGGCCACGGATGGCGGCGCAGTGAATGCTGGTGATGCCTCGGCGACCTTCGAAATTCTCACCGTGATGAACGTCCGCTCCACTCTGCAATTTGCGAGTGTTGTGATGCAGAGGACCATGTCACGCTAAACACGGCATGTCACGCTAATCACAGCCTGTCACTCAATCACAGCCTGTCACTCTAATCACAGCCTGTCACTCTAATCACAGCCTGTCACTCTAATCACAGCCTGTCACTCTAAACACAGCCTGTCACTCTAATCACAGCCTGTCACTCTAATCACAGCCTGTCACTCAATCACAGCCTGTCACTCTAATCACAGCCTGTCACTCTAAACACAGCCTGTCACTCAATCACAGCCTGTCACTCAATCACAGCCTGTCACTCTAATCACAGCCTGCCACTCTAAACACAGCCTGTCACTCTAATCACAGCCTGTCACTCTAATCACAGCCTGTCACTCAATCACAGCCTGTCACTCTAATCACAGCCTGTCACTCTAAACACAGCCTGTCACTCAATCACAGCCTGTCACTCTAATCACAGCCTGTCACTCAATCACAGCCTGTCACTCAATCACAGCCTGTCACTCAATCACAGCCTGTCACTCTAAACACAGCCTGTCACTCTAAACACAGCCTGTCACTCAATCACAGCCTGTCACTCGAATCACAGTGTGTCACTCTAAACACAGCCTGTAACTCTAAACACAGCCTGTCACTCAATCACAGCCTGTCACTCAATCACAGCCTGTCACTCTAAACACAGCCTGTCACTCAATCACAGCCTGTCACTCGAATCACAGTGTGTCACTCTAAACACAGCCTGTAACTCTAAACACAGCCTGTCACTCAATCACAGCCTGTCACTCAATCACAGCCTGTCACTCGAATCACAGTGTGTCACTCTAATCACAGCCTGTCACTCTAATCACAGCCTGTCACTCAATCAAAGCCTGTCACTCAATCACAGCCTGTCACTCGAATCACAGTGTACCACGCTAATCACAGCCTGTCACTCTAATCACAGCCTGTCACTCCAATCACAGTCTGTCACTCGAATCACAGTGTGCCACGCTAATCACAGCCTGTCACTCTAATCACAGCCTGTCACTCCAATCACAGCCTGTCACTCTAATCGCAGCCTGTCACTCTCCCATAAGAGCCTGTCTCCTTGAACAGAGCTTGTCTCTCTTAAAAACAGAGCCTATGACTTCTTCAAACAGAGCCTGTCACTCTTAAAAACAGAGCCTTGACTCTTCCAAACAGAGCCCATCACTCTGGAAACAAGAGCCTGTCACTCTCGATACAAGAGCCTGTCACTCACCTGAAGCAGCAGCCGGACAATCTGCAGGTGTCCAAAGCCGCAAGCCTGATTCAGGGGAATAATGTCCTCGGACATTTGGCCGGAGTGAACGTCTTTGATTCGGCACAGAGGATTAACGTGAACACCGCGCGCAATGAGCCACATGGCCATATCGAAATGGCCCTTCTCGGACACAATGTGAATGGGCGTAACGCAGTTGAATGTGCCGATGTTGATATCGACTCCCGGATGACTCAGCAGCTGGCAGAAGATGTCATGATAGCCTCTCTGACAGGCGATATGCAACGGCGCGGCGCCGATGCCGTCCTGAATGTTGACGTCGGCTCCGGCCGCCAACAAGACCGACACCACCTCGGGATTGTTCTCGGCTACGGCCAAGTACAGAGGCGTGATGCTGCCCCGGCGATTGCGAAACAGGGTGGCGTCCAGCGGACTGCCGGCTTCAACTAGGAGGCGGGCGCATTCGGCGTGACCCTTCTCGCAGGCCATGTGCAGGGGCAGCACGTCGACTCGATTGCCTGTCGTCGTCGTAGGCGAAATTATTCATTTAGTTGCTTGATGCCTAAATCCCCTCATAACTCGGCCTCTTAATCCCTTAACAACTCGGCCTCTTAATCCCTTAACAACTCGGCCTCTTAATCCCTTAATAACTTGGCCTCTTAATCCCTTAACAACTCGGCCTCTTAATCCTTTTTAACAACCCGGCCTCTTAATCCTTTTTAACAACTCGGCCTCTTAATCCTTTTTTAACAACTCGGCCTCTTAATCCCTTTTAACAAATCGGCCTCTTAATCCTTTTTAACAACTCGGCCTCTTAATCCCTTAACAACTCGGCCTCTTAATCCCTTAACAACTCGGCCTCTTAATCCTTTTTAACAACTCGGCCTCTTAATCTCTTAACAACTCGGCCACATAATCCCTTAACAAATCGACCGCTTAATCAAATAAAAACTGAGCCTCTTAATCCCTTAACAATTCGTCCTCATATTCCAATAACATCTCGGCCTCTTATTTCCTTAACTCGACCTTTTAACCCCTTAATAAATCGTCCTCTTAATCCCTTAACAGCTCAGCTTCATAATCCCTTAACAGCTCGGCTTCTTAATACATTAACAACTCGGCCTCCTAATCCCTTGATAATTTTTTTATCTACCGCTTAACTTACAATCTTACAATCTAACCAATCTACTTCTCTCAATCTGCCCAATCTACCTCTCCCAATCTACCCAATCTACCTCTCCCAATCTACCCAATCTACTTCTCCCAATCTGCCCAATCTGCTTCTCTCACTCTACTCAATCTACTTCAAATTATCTATTTATCATAATCTTCATACTCTAATTCTCAAAATCTACCTTCTCTAGTTCTCACAATCTTCATCATTCTACCTCTGTCCCACCATCGAGGCCTCACCGTCATCGTAGGCAGCTTTCAGATCAACCCTGGCGCCGCGCTCCAACAGCAGCCTGATGATGTCCGCCTTGCCACCGTTGGCCGCGTAGTGCAGGCAGGTCAGGCCGCAGTCCTCCTGAGCGTTGACATCAACGCCAATGTCCAGGAAGCGTTTGATGACGTCCAGGTGGCCAGTTTCGGAGGCCAGGTGGACTGGAAGGATGCCGGCTCGATCCCCGGTGACCATGCGAGCCAAAGGATTGGCGCCCCGCTCTAGCAGCAGGTCGACAATTTCTAGGCTGCCAACCTGCGTAATGCGATTGGCGTGCGCTCAAATACTGTGCTCAAACTGGTATTCGAAATTGTCAAATAGTTTGTGACTGTCATGAAAAAGTATAGCATTAAAGTAAGTTAAGTAGAAAACCGAAAATGAAGTACAAATCCTTACATAAAATTGTGATTTTCAATATAATCCTAATCCCTAAAATCAAATCTAAATCCTGAAACTCGAATCCTAATCCCTTAAACTGAATCCAAATTTATCTAAAGTAATCCCAATCACTCTAATATTAAATACCAATCATTTTAATAGAATGCCAATCCCATTAAAGAAATTCCAATCCTAATCCCAATCCCAATTGAATCCCAATCCGTTCGATTGAATCCCAATCCCTTCCATTGAATCCCAATCCCTTTAATTGAATCCCAATCCCTTTAATTGAATCCCAATCCCTTTAATTGAATCCCAATCCCTTTAATTGAATCCCAATCCCTTTAATTGAATCCCAATCCCTTTAATTGAATCCCAATCCCTTTAATTGAATCCCAATCCCTTTAATTGAATCCCAATCCCTTTAATTGAATCCCAATCCCTTTAATTGAATCCCAATCCCTTTAATTGAATCAGAATCCCTTTAATTGAATCCCAATCCCTTTAATTGAATCCCAATCCCTTTAATTGAATCCCAATCCCTTTAATTGAATCCCAATCCCTTTAATTGAATCCCAATCCCTTTAATTGAATCCCAATCCCTTTAATTGAATCAGAATCCCTTTAATTGAATCCCAGTCCCTTTAATTGAATCCCAATCCCTTTAATTGAATCCCAATCCCTTTAATTGAATCCCAGTCCCTTTAATTGAATCCCAATCCCTGAAGTCGAATCCTAATCCCAAATAAAGCAATTCCAATTTCTGAAGACGAAATCAATATATCTAAAAATCCTAATTTCTTGAACAGGAATCCCGGCCCTTCAAAATGGAATCCCAATCCACGAAACAGAAATCCAAAATCCTAGAATCCTCATGCAAACTGACCTGAGCTGCAATATGCAAACAGGTGGCATCCTTGCTTCTGGACACAATGCATCTGGTGTGAATATCGGCTCCAGCCCTAACCAGACACTTGACCGCGCACACATTAGACTTAGTGACGGCTGTCAATAGAGGCGTGAAAGTGTCGCTCCTCTGACAATTCACGTCGGCGCCCAAGCTGACAAGAATCTTCACAGTCTCAGCTAGATCGTTCAGCGCCGCCAAATGCAACGGTGTGACTCGTTCTACACACTTTAGAGTCATGGTCGAGTTGACATTGGCTCCGTACTCGGCCAGGAGGCGAATGCAACTATTCAGCCCGAGCTGGGCGGCAACGTGGACGCCTTGCTGATGCTCGCCATTGCCAATGCTGGCTCTGGTCTCCAGGTCCGCTCCGGCCCGGATCAGGCGTTCCGCCGCCGCCACCTTCTTGAAGCGCAACGCGAAATGCAACGGAGTCTCCTTGCGAGAGGAGGTTCTGGGAATGTTGGAGGGATTAGATGGTGCTAGATCTATTCTGTACAGTGAAATAATTCCCTCATTTACTCCCACAATAGAATAGTGTCACTCCTGTATCACTCTAGTGCATATTTTCACTCTTTTAGTCACTCTAATACATAATCTCACTCATTTGGTCACTCTAGTACATAATCTCACTCATTTGGTCACTCTAGTACATAATCTCACTCATTTGGTCACTCTAGTACATAATCTCACTCATTTGGTCATTCTAGTGCATAGTTTCACTCATTTGGTCACTCTAGTGCATAGTTTCACTCATTTGGTCACTCTAGTGCATAGTTTCACTCTTGTAGTCACTCTAGTGCATAGTTTCACTCATTTGGTCACTCTAGTGCATAGTTTCACTCTTGTAGTCACTCTAGTGCATAGTTTCACTCATTTGGTCATTCTAGTGCATAGTTTCACTCATTTGGTCACTCTAGTGCATAGTCTCACTCATTTGGTCACTCTAGTGCATAGTTTCACTCTTGTAGTCACTCTAGTGCATAGTCTCACTCATTTGGTCACTCTAGTGCATAGTTTCACTCTTGTAGTCACTCTAGTGCATAGTTTCACTCATTTGGTCACTCTAGTGCATAGTTTCACTCTTGTAGTCACTCTAGTGCATAGTTTCACTCATTTGGTCACTCTAGTGCATAGTTTCACTCATTTGGTCACTCTAGTGCATAGTTTCACTCATTTGGTCACTCTAGTGCATAGTTTCACTCATTTGGTCACTCTAGTGCATAGTTTCACTCATTTGGTCACTCTAGTGCATAGTTTCACTCATTTGGTCACTCTAGTGCATAGTTTCACTCTTGTAGTCACTCTAGTGCATAGTTTCACTCATTTGGTCATTCTAGTGCATAGTTTCACTCATTTGGTCACTCTAGTGCATAGTCTCACTCATTTGGTCACTCTAGTGCATAGTTTCACTCTTGTAGTCACTCTAGTGCATAGTCTCACTCATTTGGTCACTCTAGTGCATAGTTTCACTCTTGTAGTCACTCTAGTGCATAGTTTCACTCATTTGGTCACTCTAGTGCATAGTTTCACTCATTTGGTCACTCTAGTGCATAGTTTCACTCATTTGGTCACTCTAGTGCATAGTTTCACTCATTTGGTCACTCTAGTGCATAGTTTCACTCATTTGGTCACTCTAGTGCATAGTTTCACTCATTTGGTCACTCTAGTGCATAGTTTCACTCATTTGGTCACTCTAGTGCATAGTTTCACTCTTGTAGTCACTCTAGTGCATAGTTTCACTCATTTGGTCACTCTAGTGCATAGTTTCACTCATTTGGTCACTCTAGTGCATAGTTTCACTCATTTGGTCACTCTAGTGCATAGTTTCACTCATTTGGTCACTCTAGTGCATAGTTTCACTCTTGTAGTCACTCTAGTGCATAGTTTCACTTATTTGGTCACTCTAGTGCATAGTTTCACTCATTTAGGCACTGGAGTACATATTCATAAGTCTTCATTGATAATTGTATTTGATTTCATCAACAATTAAAATATTTTATATTATTTAAAAGCTTTTATAAAGTCAGAAAAGGTGCACACAAACCTATTTAAGTCGGCGCCAAATTTAATCAGCAGCTGAAGCTTATCAACGCAGCCAAATTCTGCGCATAGAAAGATTGGCGTCAGGGTCATCTCGTTGGCGTCAAAGACAACATTGGGATCCGAGCCCAAGTCTAGGAGGCGTTCAACCACTTTAGCTGAGCAGTACTCAAGGCCAAGCACTAGGGCCGTCACACCGCGTCTGTGATCCACCTTCTGGCTTACTAGATTCACGTCTAGCCTGCGGCCACAATTTAGTAGAGTCTCCAACGAGTCCACGTGATTGAAGGTAAGACACCAGTGTAACGCGGTGTAGCCCTGAGCAATGAGCATTTTTTGTTCATTAATTGACATGCATATGCATAACAAATAAAAAAGAAATTTTGTCTGCCTAAAATATTATTGTTAGACTAAGTTATTTATGCGAGCTAGTAGTATACACATGCAAGTAGTATAGGCGAGCTAGTAGTATACACATGCAAGTAGTATAGGCGAGATAGTAGTATATGCGAGCTAGTAGTATATGCGAGCTAGTAGTATATGCGAGCTAGTAGTATATGCGAGCTAGTAGTATATGCGAGCTAGTAGTATATGCGAGCTAGTAGTATATGCGAGCTAGTAGTATATGCGAGCTAGTAGTATATGCGAGCTAGTAGTATATGCTAGCTAGTAGTATATGTGAGCTAGTAGTATGCCAGGGGTTAGCGATATGGGCGGCATCAGCCGCCTCCTCGCTGCGTCCGTCATGGAGGCTCCCTGCCGCTAAGTCAAGTAAGTCAAAGAGCTAGTAGTATATGTGAGCTAGTAGTATATGCGAGCTAGTAGTATATGCGAGCTAGTAGTATAAGCGAGCTAGTAGTATAGGCGAGCTAGTAGTATAGGCGAGCTAGTAGTATAGGCGAGCTAGTAGTATAGGCGAGCTAGTAGTATCAGATAATCTAGTCGTACACATGAGCTAGTAGTAATAAACGAGTGAGTAGTAGTTTAGCAGCTAGTAGTGATGTACGTGTTCAATTTTAGTGACAGTAATTTGGTTATTAATTAAGTTTAGCAATAAAAGTCATTATTAGAAAACGTTTTTTATTTTTTTAATAATAATAATCAATAAGACTCAAACTTGTTTCTGTCAGAAAAATAATAAAAATAACTAATAAAATTTCGTCTCACCTGCTTATCCTGATGATTAGGATTAGCGCCGTGTTCCAACAGCAGTTTCATAGTTGTGTGCTTATCTCGCCTGGCGGCATAGATCAAAGGCGTGGCCATAAATTGTTCGCCGACAGCGTCAACAGTGGCTCCGCGGCTAATTAAGAGTCTAGCAAATACGTCGTGACCCCAGCTGGCGGCGTAGTGCAAAGGTGTCAAACCTGACGAGGTGCAAACATTGACATCAATGCCGCGATCTAGTAACAGTTGGCCTATGCCGGCATGATCCATCACCACAGCTGTGTGCAGACAGGAGACGCTAAACTCTGTCTGGTCTGGTCCTGCAAGTTTATCCAGCGATAACCAATGTACGACATTTTTCAGAGTCGTTACTTTCAGAGTGTAACAGTGTTTTAAATCGTTAGTTAAAGTCTGCAGCTGTGGAATTGTAGTTTGACTTAAAACGTTAAGCTGTTTTTAATCGTTAATTTCAAAGTGTAGCTGTTTTTATTCGTTACTTTCAGAGAGTAACTGTGTTTTAAATCGTTACTTTCTGAGTGTAACTCTGTCTAAGAATTGTTACTCACAAAGTGAGCTGAATTCAGAATCGTCAACTCCAGGGTGTAACCGTTTTTAAACTGTTTAGTAACGCGTTACTTCCATATTGTAACCGTGATAAAAACACAGGTCGAAAGCCACTCACCCATGCTGTCCATGTTAGCAAACAAATTAGCTCCGGCATCCATCAGCATCTTGACAATCTCCACTTGACCCTTGCCGATGGCCATTTGTAGCGGAGTGCAGTTGGCGTACTTGTTGCCTGAAAAGGAATGGAATACCAATGCTAAGCTTTATTGATTAATCACACCTTTCTATCCGTCGTATTTCAAGGCATTCAGCACCTCAGAAATCACACCCACAAAAAACCCCTTCGATTCTTCAGCACCTCAGCTGACACCCCACACCAAAAACCCTCAGATTCTTCAGCACATCAACTGACACCCCCACACCAAAAAACCCTCCGATTCTTCAGCACATCAGCTGACACCCCACACCAAAAACCCTCAGATTCTTCAGCACATCAACTGACACCCCACACCAAAAACCTCAGATTCTTCAGCACATCAGCTGACACCCCACATTAAAAACCCTCCGATTCTTCAGCACATCAGCTGACACCCCCACAACAAAACCCTCCGATTCTTCAACACATCAGCTGACACCCCCACACCAAAAACCCTCCGATTCTTCAGCACATCAGCTGACACCCCCACACCAAAAACCCTCCGATTCTTCAGCACATCAGCTGACACCCCCACAACAAAAACCTCAGATTCTTCAGCACATCAGCTGACACCCGCACAACAAAACCATCCGATTCTTCAACACATCAGCTGACACCCCCACACCAAAAACCCTCCGATTCTTCAACACATCAGCTGACACCCGCACACCAAAAACCCTCCGATTCTTCAACACATCAGCTGACACCCCCACACCAAAAACCCTCCGATTCTTCAACACATCAGCTGACACCCCCACACCAAAAACCCTCCGATTCTTCAACACATCAGCTGACACCCCCACACCAAAAACCATCCGATTCTTCAACACATCAGCTGACACCCGCACACCAAAAACCTCAGATTCTTCAACACATCAGCTGACACCCCACATTAAAAACCCTCCGATTCTTCAGCACATCAGCTGACACCCCACATTAAAAAACCTCCGATTCTTCAGCACATCAGCTGACACCCCCACAACAAAACCCTCAGATTCTTCAGCACATCAGCTGACACCCGCACAACAAAACCATCCGATTCTTCAACACATCAGCTGACACCCCCACACCAAAAACCCTCCGATTCTTCAGCACATCAGCTGACACCCCCACACCAAAAACCCTCAGATTCTTCAGCACATCAGCTGACACCCCCACACCAAAAACCCTCCGATTCTTCAGCACCTCAGCTGACACCCCACACCAAAAAACCCTCCGATTCTTCAGCACATCAGCTGACACCCGCACAACAAAACCATCAGATTCTTCAACACATCAGCTGACACCCCCACACCAAAAATCCTCCGATTCTTCAGCACATCAGCTGACACCCGCACACCAAAAACCCTCCGATTCTTCAGCACATCAGCTGACACCCCCACACCAAAAACCCTCCGATTCTTCAGCACATCAGCTGACACCCGCACACCAAAAATCCTCCGATTCTTCAGCACATCAGCTGACACCCCCACACCAAAAATCCTCCGATTCTTCAGCACATCAGCTGACACCCGCACACCAAAACCCTCCGATTCTTCAGCACATCAGCTGACACCCCCACACCAAAAACCCTCAGATTCTTCAACACATCAGCTGACACCCCCACACCAAAAACCCTCCGATTCTTCAGCACATCAGCTGACACCCCCACACCAAAAACCCTCCGATTCTTCAACACATCAGCTGACACCCCCACACCAAAAACCCTCAGATTCTTCAGCACATCAGCTGACACCCCCACACCAAAAACCCTCCGATTCTTCAACACATCAGCTGACACCCCCACACCAAAAACCCTCCGATTCTTCAGCACATCAGCTGACACCCATAGTAAACACACTCATCTCTAACTTACGCCTCGCGTCAAAGAAATTGATTGCAATCTCCAAATTAGGCTTTAGCTCCAGTAGTGTTCTGACCAGGCTAGGATTGCGACATTTGACGGCGTACATTAGCGCCGTGTAACCGTCTCTATCGGCCACATTCGGATCCGGTTTGAATTTGCACAGTTTAGTTACCATGACAACCGAACCTTTCTGGGCAGCGCACAGTAACGGCGAGACGCCATCGCTAGCAACCGAATTAACGTCGATACCGTTGCTAAGCAGATAACTAATTAGGTCGGTATTAATACTGCGAGTATCAACTAGAAAGCGCAGGACATTCACGCCGGTTAGTGAGCCGTAATCAAATAGTCTATTAATATTGGCGCCACGTTTTAGCATGGCCAATAACTTCTCAGTGACCGAGCAAGCTCCGGGCGATACAACCGCGGCTATTAGCGGAGTGGCACCGCCGCTAATGTTTAAATCTGGCATTGAGGCAGCAGATTCTAGACTAGCTGGATATGCGTCTAGCAGTAGTTCGACATTCTCTACGCCGGAGCACCGACTGCTGGCAGCATTGTGCACAGGCAGCTGGCCAGCTAGATTCCAAGCGTCAGCCTGAGCGCCGGCTTCTAGAACGTGTCGCAGCGTATCCAGACAAGGCGACTGGGCCGCGTAGTGAAGCGGCGTGTTACCCTGCACGGAGACAATTCAGACGATTAGCTAATAGAGCGTAACAATGGGGGGAACGCCTCCATCCGATTCGTCTATTTATAGTATAGTATAGTGAAGGGGTCCTTAGTTTTCTGTTAAAGGGGTCATTAGTTGTCTGGTAAAGAGGGTCATTAGTTGTCTGGTAAAGAGGGTCATTAGTTGTCTGATAAAGGGGTCATTAGTTGTTTAGTAAAGAGGGTCATTAGTTGTCTGATAAAGGGGTCATTAGTTGTCTGGTAAAGAGGGTCATTAGTTGTCTGATAAAGGGGTCATTAGTTGTCTGGTAAAGAGGGTCATTAGTTGTCTGGTAAAGAGGGTCATTAGTTGTCTGATAAAGGGGTCATTAGTTGTCTGGTAAAGAGGGTCATTAGTACTCGTAGTCTAGTAAAGGGGGTCATTAGTTGTCCAGTAAAGGGGATCATTAGTACTCGTAGTCTAGTAAAGGGGGTCATTAGTTGCCTAGTAAGGGGGTCATTAGTTGTCTGGTAAAGGGGTCATTAGTTGTCTGGTAAATGGGGTCATTAGTTGTCTGGTAAAGGGGTCATTAGTTGTCTGGTAAAGGGGGTCATTAGTTGTCTGGTAAAGGGGTCATTAGTTGTCTGGTAAAGGGGGTCATTAGTAGTCTAGTAAAATGGGTCATTAGTTGCCTAGTAAGGGGGTCATTAGTTGTGTGGTAAAGGGGGTCAATAGTAGTCTAGTAAAAGGGGTAATTAGTTGCCTAGTGAAGGGGGTCATTAGTTGTCTGGTAAATGGGGTCATTAGTTGTCTGCTAAAGGGGGTCATTAGTTGTCTGGTAAATGGGGTCATTAGTTGTCTGGTAAAGGGGTCATTAGTTGTCTGGTAAAGGGGGTCATTAGTTGTCTGCTAAAGGGGGTCATTAGTTGTCTGGTAAATGGGGTCATTAGTTGTCTGGTAAAGGGGTCATTAGTTGTCTGGTAAAGGGGTCATTAGTTGTCTGGTAAATGGGGTCATTAGTTGTCTGGTAAAGGGGGTCATTAGTTGTCTGGTAAAGGGGGTCATTAGTTGTCTGCTAAAGGGGGTCATTAGTTGTCTGGTAAAGGGGGTCATTAGTTGTCTGGTAAAGGGGTCATTAGTTGTCTGCTAAAGGGGGTCATTAGTTGTCTGCTAAAGGGGGTCATTAGTTGTCTGGTAAAGGGGGTCATTAGTTGTCTGGTATAGGTTGCATTGGTTCTCTGATAAACAAATTCGTAGCAACATTACATAATCAATTAAAACACGCGAATAAGTAAAACAAACCTGACTATCCCTAGCTTTCAAACTGGCTCCGGCTGTTAACAACAGTTGCACAATAGCCAGACAGCCGGAACGGCAGGCTAGCATTAACGGCGTCTGTCGCCTGAGTGTGCGCGTGTCCACATAGGCGCCGCCAAGCTCTAGACAGGCTCGGACTGAATCAACAGACTCGCTGACTACAGCCATGTGTACAGCGTTCCATCGTTCCGATAGGCCGGACAAATCTGTATTGGCTGGATTGGATGCTGCTGCAGTCTGTTGCTGCTGATCCTATTAAAAAATGGAAAAAATAATTGCAGGATGGCTGTGGGCGATAGAAACATCGTTTAGCGACATTAGACCTGCAGTTAGCACTTCTGACCATTTCGCTAATTCCTGAGCACACACGCACACAGACACTGTACGCAGGCACACCCTCACACAGGTGTGTACATCCGCCCTGACTTTCTTATCGTCACACTCTCATAGAGGTTGCCCCATAAGGCCGTAGATAACATAACAAGCCCCAAATGTGACCTCGCCGCGGAATCGAGCTCGGGGACCTTCACTCACCCCTTGTTGATCCTGTTGTTGTTGCTGCTGCTGTTGCTGTTGTTCTTCAACTCCGCCAGAAATTTCCGCAGTCAATTCACAATTGGCACCAAAAGAGATTAATAATTTGAGCATATCAGCGTCTCCTCGTTCGGCAGCGATGTGGGCAGCCCGCCAGCCAGTCACGCCGAAGGCGCTAACATCGCATTTGATATTTGGATCAAAGCCGCACTGGCACAATAAGCTAGCAATATCCTGATGACCGCATAGTACAGCATAGTGCAACAGTGTCCAACCAGCCTTGTCCCTGACATACAAATACTGCTGCTTATTCAGTAGACCGGCTAATTGGTCTCGCAGCATTTTACTATTATTATTGAGCACATAGCCAAAGGCGGGATCACACTGGCTAGACTCCTTGCTCAGGTCCTTCAGTGTGATCTTAACAAATCTGTGGACAACATAGTGTCGAGGAAGGGCCATGCCTGGAAAATGTAATCAATTTTTTATGAATAATATGGACATTTAGCATAGCATTCTGCCTTTAATCACAACTGTTGGGTTTTGATTATCACAGCTCCTCATTACATACTACAGCTCATTACATACAACAGTTCATTACATACTACAGCTGATTGCATACAACAGCTCATTACATACAACAGTTCATTACATACTACAGCTGATTGCATACAACAGCTCATTACATACAACAGCTCATTACATACAACAGTTCATTACATACAACAGTTCATTACATACAACAGTTCATTACATACAACAGCTCATTGCATACAACAGTTCATTACATACAACAGCTCATTGCATACAACAGTTCATTACATACAACAGCTCATTACATACAACAGTTCATTACATACAACAGTTCATTACATACTACAGCTGATTGCATGCTATAGCTCAAATACATACCAGTTTATTACATGCCACACCAAAAGTCATTACATATGTAGAACACACGCATTACATCAAGTCCACAAAACTAATTATGAAAATATTGTTTGCTTATAATTTATTTTCTTGTAGAATCTTATTTGGAATTTTTCATAGATTATGTCTAGCTAGTGTTAATAGTTTATCCATAATATGTTATAAATTATATGCTTTCTAGGATAAATATTATTTCGCATCTCATATCATATAACAGATAATACATTATGCACTCAATATAGACATTATACTGACTTATATAAGCATCAAATCTACATATATATTTGCAACCTTATGACTTACCTAGCCATTTTAATTGGCAACAAATTTAAAGTTTTCAGAATAAAGGTAAAAAGCCCAACTACTACCTGTAATGCTAATATATGAATGTAGTTAAAAATTATAGGTTATAAAATATTTAAGAATATTATATAAAATCTACCAAACATACTAATACTAAATATACTACCAAACATACCAAACATAATAAACAAGCAATGAATCTACTTTGCCAATATAGCAAAAAGGTCTATAGTTTTTTGCTATAAGCTAGTACATAGCTAGGCCCATATTGAAACATATTATGCAAGATGACTTATTGTCATATTGGATTGCAAACTAACTAAATTAAATATGACATATTTATTAAAAAATGATAATGTGACCACAAGGTCTAAAATCTACCTATTTTCTGATAAAAATGACTTAGATAATACAGTCTGAGAATCATGTATTAAATTAATTGTTCACCAAAATATTTGAAACTGCAAAATGTCTTTTGATGAAAAAGTTTATGACTATTTACAAAGTGACTACAATCCACTTGATTTTTTTAAGCTTGCTAACTTGCTGGGGCAAACAATTTACCACAACAAGTTCTGACCAAAAAGTAAGGACATGAGTTTCAAAAATGTTAAAATGATCCACTTCTTTATTGGTGATCACCAATAATATGTCTAATTTACCTCACTATTAGGCCTATTACAATTATATCAAAATACATAATCTTATCTTAATGTAATGAACTTAATGAACTTCAACTTACTAAACTTACAGTGACACATTACTATCACTATCTATATGATGCATATCAATAGTTGTAAATATACATATATATCTTACTAGCAGTACCTTAATATCTATTTAGAATTATCAATACTAAACAGACAAGGTAAGAAACAAAAAGGAAATACTGTCTATCCTTCAGAATCGAAATAGTGTTTCGAAATGATGTCTTAAAAGTCTTTAAAGCCTTGATCTGCTCTTCTTTTAGTGGCTTTTAGTGATTAATAGGTCTAATGACCAATTATATAAATCTATACTGGGTTTGACCGGTAATATATTACACAACAAACACGAAAAAAATTGTAAAAATATTGCGACTACCTGACAAATTAAATCGTGTTGTTTAGGCAATCACACATTTAAACAAAAGAGAACTATTATATAACGAAGACTTATCATAAACAGTGTTCTTAAGTTATAAACTAATTAGGTTTCGTTCCTGTAGTTTTTCAGAGAATAATACAATAATAAGTATGGGCATATCACAGTCTGTAGCTGTAAATTATAGCAATGTGTAATAGAAAATTTGTGCTTCGGCAGACGCCGTTCAGCAGACGCGGAAACCTCAAAAACCCGAGGTCAATCGACAAGTCAAACAGACTAAAATTAGTAGCTAGTCGATCCTGAGTCGACAACAGAAACGCCGAAAGATCTCACCCCAGTGGTCGAACAGCTAACTTATACCTGACATTAGTTTCCATTAATACCAGAGCCAATTAAGTGAGAACGAAATCGCCATTTTATCCCATTATCACCAGTGTTATCATTGGGAAGAACTGGGGTGAGCTGTCACGGCGTTTCTATAGTCGACTGGATCGAAAAGCTACTTATTTAATTCATTTGGTGCTTCATTATTGGAGCCTTAAGTTGACACCATCTTTTGAGTATCACCTAGCTAGCCTACATCATGCCGCTGCTTCCAGCATATAATTGAGCTGCTCGCTGTGTAAATACTCGTAAATTAATTGATATTTGCTATTTCATGAATTGCGAATGTGAAAATGTCCTTATTTCACTACTTTCATTTAGCTATATCTCTGAAGTTCAAATTTTGAAGTTCAGGATAGCAATCTCATGCAAGAAAAAACGAGTGGATTGTGAATTCAACCGGTCTAAATAAAATCAGATAGTCTGCCAAAGCCTGCTCAAAGATATTGTGCTCATTAGCGAGTAGTTTCCAACTGCTCCAATTCCACCGCCTCCGTTTGCTTCACCTTCGGCCGAGGAACTCTCACCAGAATCGGTGGCGGCAGGTAGATGTCCGGATTTTTACCACCGTAGGCTAGGAAAGTCGGCGTTGCGGCTGTTCTTTTATTGCCGTTGCCATGGTGTCGTGGCGTCTGTGTATGTCGCTCGGAAGAAAATTCGGCGAACGGCTGGAGGCCGCGATCGTACCGAGGCAACCTCGGGAAGTAGGAAAAGTAGCCGCTGGCGCTCATTCGGCAGCTGAAAAATTCATCAGGATCGCGACCTTCTTTGAGCCAGGCAGCAAACTGGGCGTTCTGGTTAGCCGACTGTGCCAAACGATGAGCAATACGGTACTGATCCCGCACCGGCCGCTTCTGGACCTCGTAATCAAACTGATCTTCGTCATGTTGATTCATTGGAGCTGTTTGTTCCAATGTTCTAACCGCTTTCTCTGCCTTCTTATCAATTCTTTGTCGATCATTGTCTCTTTGTAAATGAAGCGACATCGACCGTCCTGTCTGTGCAGAGTGTCTGGCAGACTCTGCAGTGATTCCATCCTCCCGGCTGCCAACTGTGAGACGATCCATTGTTGGCTGCCGACTTCCGACTTCCGACTTCATAAACTGCTGACTGCCATCTTGTTCATTGCTGCTCAAAAAGCTGCGTCCGCGAGTCGAATTGTCATCCCTTCGAAGGTTTTCGCTGAATTCTCGCTCGGGCGCCAGTTCGTTTGCTATCGGCCGAGAAGTGCGCTTTTGTCGGGTGAAGACCGTTGCGCTCGCAGTCGTTTCTGGATTCGATGGCTCGTTGGACCTGGATTTTGGCGAGGAGACTCGCGGCACGATTGTCGGCGATGGAAGCGGCTTCGGCCTGGCATCGATGTTGTTGAGCATCTCCAGGCCTGTAATTTTACGACGCCTCTTTTTTGATGCTTTCTTTGAATTGCTGCCTCGGTCCGGTTCATGCGTTTTAACATCAGCCAGTTTATCTGATTCTTTGCCGTCATCTGGCTTGATTTGTGACGTTGCAATTTCTCCACGAATCGACAAGCGTCCTTTTTGATTGTCCTTGACGTCGCTTATTGAATCAGATGCGGGAAGGGACCTAGCTGGTGCGTTTAGTGGCTTTGGCTGTGGCGGCGTCGGTAAGGGTGGCATTCGCATGGCCTTCTTCACCTTCCCTAAGCTAGCATCGTTACCTGCTTCAGGTAACGAGCTAACATCCTGCTTCAGTTGCGTTTGCGTCGGCGTACGGGACCTTAGAAGAAGTGCGATTTCCGCATCGGGTGGCCTAGCGACTGTATCGGGCGCGCCAGTTCGGTAGACGAGCCGACCTCGCTGCAGCAGGCCTCCCTCGGGCAATGCAACTTCTTGAGGCGGCGTTTCCGGCGGTGTAGGGGCATGATTCGCTGGCAGATAATAGTTTAACCGACCGCCAAGTAGCGGCAAAGACAGAGTCAGATGCTGACGTTGCTGTTCTAGTAGCTGCTGCTGCTGACGCTCTCGCTGTCTTTGCAGCCAGCGCAGGCCATTGCCAAGTTGGCTATCAGCGGCTGAGACGAGCAAATCGGCATTAATGTCAAGAAAATTTGTGTTCGACGCGTCAGGTTCCTGGACGCCCTCCGTAGAATCCTCATCAATGCCTGCGTTACTCATCAACCGCAACGACTGCAGCTGCCTGGCAAAGTCCAAATCAAGCGTCGTCGACGGAGTGTTGAACGGAGGGGGCTTACCAGCCGGTCCCTGAGAGACAGCGGCTGCTGTGCGGCGAAATGTCACCAGACCAGAGAGCAGCTGCGACTCAGCGGCGGCGTCGGCGCTGGGGTCCCAGGCAGGGCGTTGGGCGAAGCGTCGACGCATATCCCTGAGCTCTGCTGTCTGAAGAGAAGCACGCGACGAAAGATTTTAGAGGCTATATTTTATCGATCTGAGCACAACTTCTCCCTTCTATCCAGCTTCATCATTCATATACTCCGCTCCGCAGTTGCTATGGGTCCAGTCGCGCACAACTATAGGTTATAAAAAACTATAAAGTATTGTAGTCCCGTCAACTGCTCCACCAACAGGTGATGTCTATTTTCCCTCTTTCTCTCTCTAACTGCCATCTCTTTCGTTCCGTCTCTAACGGGCAAACAGTTTTTCTGTTTGCTTAATCAGCACATGCGCTGCTGCTCAGCATAGGTAAGTCAATTTTCCAGCTTTTTGTCCCCACTTCTGCCGCTCATATAAGAGTTAAAATATTCCCAATAGGCTAAAAGCTTTAAGCTACAGTAAAAAACTATGGAAATCCATGTTGTCAATCAATGCATTTTTACCGTAGTTATGAGACGTAAGCGTATGATTAAAAAAACTTACCTTTTTTACGATGAGAACTTGAAAGCAAGGTCCTTAATTTTTTAGAAATAAACTTTTGAAGTATATATTATTGCGCCGGCAGAATATTGTGGTCGTCGTGCTACGCTTATCGAGACTTAAAAAAGATATACAACTCAAATTGAGCAGTCTTTTACAATAAACTGCTCAATTGTTGAGACATTTGGTAAGTGGTGAGAATGTTTTAAGCTTAACCAAAGAGACAATCTAGCAGCCGATGGAAAACTCTTTTACAGATGCTAGGGCCCTTCAAGACTAGATATTGTGAGCCGTCCCATTGTTTCTTCAAGTAATATACTGCTTCAGACATACAATCGACGACAAGCTATAGAAAAAATCTTTATACAATACACTCTAACTTAGTTTTATTACAGCGCGGAATGTACGAGCGTAGCACACATTTTTCATAAATATTGTCTATGATCAACGGCTTTGTATTCATTTTCATAATGTATTTGTTTTCATAAACTACTGTCTATGATCAACGGATTGGTAAACTACTTTGTATTTTGATTGCGTAGTATCTGTCTACAAGTATCTATCTATCTGTCTTTCTATCTTCCTTCCTCCCTTCAATCCTTCCTTCCTTCCTTCATTCTTTCTTCCTCCCTTCATTCCTCCCTTCATTCCTCCCTTCATTCCTCCTTCCTTCCTTCATTCTTCCTTCCTCCCTTCAAACCTTCCTTCCTTCCTTCATTCCTTCCTTCATTCCTTCCTCCCTTCAATCCTTCCTTCCTTCATTCCTTCCTCCCTTCCTTCATTCTTTCTTCCTCCCTTCATTCCTCCCTTCAATCCTCCCTTCCTTCCTTCATTCTTCCTTCCTCCCTTCAAACCTTCCTTCCTTCCTTCATTCCTTCCTTCCTTCATTCCTTCCTTCCTTCATTCTTTCTTTCTTCCTCCCTTCATTCCTCCCTTCATTCCTCCCTACATTCCTCCCTACATTCCTTCCTCCCTTCCTTCCTTTTTTCCCTTCTTCCTTCCTCCCTTCATTCCTTCCTTCCTTCTTTCCTTCCTGCATTCCTTCCTTCCTTCCTTCCTTCCTTCCTTCGTTCATTGATTCCTTCCTTCCTCCCTTCATTCCTGGTCTGCAGACAAATCGAATATGACAATTTGAGCGTGATAGTTGCGCTGAATAATTATCTTAATGGCGCGATCGGCAGTGTTATCCTACCGCGGAAATGAAACACCTCGATGAAAGGATATAATAGGCAGTCTTCGTCAAATCCTGTGTCTGAATCTTGGGCTTCGGCACATGTGAAGGACGAAGGACGAGAGCGCAGGCGGGTAATAACCGATTGTTGGGGGCGGTAGTGAGTTGGAGAACATGTTGACTCATTGCTGGCAGTAGGTACTCTTGACCACTTGCAGCCTCTGGCCAGCAAATCGATCTTTTCGATTGTGGGACTGGGAGGTTGCGGCTGTCTGCAATGACCTCGTCGTTCTCGGCCGCTGAAACGTACGACCACATGCTCATTGGTAGCTTGAATAGTGTCGATATTCCGTTCATCGCGGCCATCTTCTTCAGTGGTCTGCAGCGGATGCGCTAATTGAGACAGTTGAATTTTACTGCTCAATCGTTGAGCAAATTGTCCCAGCTTCTGGAAAGGTGTTTCTAAAATAATATAATTGAATATAGTTTTTTCGACCGTTTTTTGTAATAAGTAGTATCAAGCGGCATAGAAAGAAAGAAACAAACCCTTGAAGGCTGCGCTATTAGGCAGAAGCCACTCCGCACCCACCTCACTCCGCACCCACCTCACTCCGCACCCACCTCACTCCGCACCCACCTCACTCCGCACCCACCTCACTCCGCACCCACCTCACTCCGCACCCACAATTAAATGATTTCTCTCATGACAAAATACTTGTTTCACCTTTACATAATAAATTGTATAATGTTTCTTACTAAATCTGTATTGACACAGTAACTTGCCTTGTGTGTTACAATTTTTTAGAACGCAAAAAACCGGTTTATCCTACTTCGAGTAGAAGATAATGCATATATTTCTAGTCTATCAGTTAGTTAGCTTTTCAACTAACTTGAATAACTTTGTCTAGACGAGTCTCGACTAAACTTGAATCAAATAGTCAAGTTTTGCTTGACGAACAAAACTTTATTCTCAGATTCTCAGAACCAAGAAATTGTGGGTATTTGAAATACCCCGTGGTCTTTCCACTGTAAACCACATTTAGAAAACATACTTTAGAAATCAATTTTTCACTACATATCGGGAAGTAATAAGTAATAGCTGACAGCTAGTTTATATTTATCAAAGGAACTCTGGTTAAGGGTGCCAAAGGAAGCAAAAATGTTTTCTGTGGGTGCTCGCGTGTACTTTAGCTGTTGCTGGCATTGTTCCTGTTTATGATTTCCGAGTTCTAGGCAAATTGTGTAGGTGATTTATCAATGCCACTCCTGTTTAATAATCTTCTACGGGCTGATATTCACCGATTTTTCCTAGATCTACCCTGATTAGGGCTTGCTACCCTAATTCTGATCCGCTCATTCCACTCGTCTATCTTACTGCCTTATCCCATCCGATTAATAAGCCTTGTACCCTAGATTATTTTCTCCCATCCCATCCCATCGACCCTAGTCATCCCATCATATCCCATCCCATCCCATTCCATCCCATCCCATCCTGTCCTATCCCATCCCATCCCATCCCATCCCATCCCATCCCATCCCATGCAATCCCATCCCATCCCATCCCATTCGATGCAATCCCATCCCATCCCATCCCATCCCATGCAATCCCATCCCATCCCATGCAACCCCATCCCATCCCATCCCATCCCATCCCATCCCATCCCATCCGATGCAATCCCATCCCATCCCATCCCATCCCATGCAATCCCATCCCATCACATCTCATCCCATTCCATAACAGATACCTTCTAGATCTAACAGATGCCTTCTAGATCTAACAGATGCCTTCTAGATCTAACAGATGCCTTTTAGATCTAACAGATGCCTTCTAGATCTAACAGATGCCTTCTAGATCTAACAGATGTCTTCTGGATCTAAGTATAGATAAAGATCTAGATATAAGTTTCATTCTAAATCGGATTATTATTATTAAAATATTATTATACATTATTATTATTATTATTATTATTATTGTCGTTCACGCTGCATGTACCAATTAAAAAAAAATTTTCATGTGTCTAGATTTTTTAAAACTACATTTCTTTAACAAATCAGCTACCTCGAATTGACATTTAGAACATATAAAATGTACTTTTTAAAGTCCTAAATTAACCTTTTGAATTGTTAGTTTAACTTTATCTAATAGTTAGCTTTTTAGTATTGAACAAAATCCACTTCTCGAAGTTTCATGTCTAAAGCTGATAAACTTGGGTAGAAGCAGTGTTGTTGGAGACAATTTGTCTCTCTTCAATCTGGCATTTCGCTTTAGCCCGTGCGGCGCCTTATATAAACTAAGGATTCACCGTAAGCATTGCAATTTAGACTGCACTGGCGAGGAATTGAAATTCCCCAGTATACTTTACTCCCAGTTGATTGAAGGGTGCTGCGTCCGAGTGCGTCCTCCTGTCACAGTGAGAGCAGGAAACAGCACATTATCAGCCTTCAATAGACCACATCTTGAACTGCTACAGCGTCCGTTTCTTCAACACACTCGAACTAGAAAGTGACTGTTTGTCTGTCTCTCTCCCATCAGCCTTGTCTCTCTCTCCCATCAGCCTTGTCGCTCTCCCATCAGCCTTGTCTCTCTCTCCCATCAACCTTGTCTCTCTCTCCCATCAGCCTTGTCTCTCTCTCCCATCAGCCTTGTCGCTCTCCCATCAGCCTTGTCTCTCTCCCATCAGCCTTGTCTCTCTCTCCCATCAGCCTTGTCTCTCTCTCCCATCAGCCTTGTCGCTCTCCCATCAGCCTTGTCTCTCTCCCATCAGCCTTGTCTCTCTCTCCCATCAGCCTTGTCTCTCTCTCCCATCAGCCTTGTCTCTCTCTCCCATCAGCCTTGTCTCTCTCTCCCATCAGCCTTGTCTCTCTCTCCCATCAGCCTTGTCTCTCTCCCATCAGCCTTGTCTCTCTCTCCCATCAGCCTTGTCGCTCTCCCATCAGCCTTGTCTCTCTCTCCCATCAACCTTGTCTCTCTCTCCCATCAGCCTTGTCTCTCTCTCCCATCAGCCTTGTCGCTCTCCCATCAGCCTTGTCTCTCTCTCCCATCAGCCTTGTCTCTCTCTCCCATCAGCCTTGTCTCTCTCTCCCATCAGCCTTGTCTCTCTCTCCCATCAGCCTTGTCTCTCTCTCCCATCAGCCTTGTCTCTCTCTCCCATCAGCCTTGTCTCTCTCTCCCATCAGCCTTGTCTCTCTCTCCCATCAGCCTTGTCTCTCTCCCATCAGCCTTGTCTCTCTCTCCTATCAGCCTTGTCGCTCTCCCATCAGCCTTGTCTCTCTCTCCCATCAACCTTGTCTCTCTCCCATCAGCCTTGTCTCTCTCTCCCATCAGCCTTGTCTCTCTCCCATCAGCCTTGTCTCTCTCTCCCATCAGCCTTGTCTCTCTCTCCCATCAGCCTTGTCTCTCTCCCATCAGCCTTGTCTCTCTCTCCTATCAGCCTTGTCGCTCTCCCATCAGCCTTGTCTCTCTCTCCCATCAGCCTTGTCGCTCTCCCATCAGCCTTGTCTCTCTCCCATCAGCCTTGTCTCTCTCTCCCATCAACCTTGTCTCTCTCTCCCATCAGCCTTGTCTCTCTCTCCCATCAACCTTGTCTCTCTCTCCCATCAGCCTTGTCTCTCTGTCCCATCAGCCTTGTCTCTCTCCCATCAGCCTTGTCTCTCTCTCCCATCAACCTTGTCTCTCTCTCCCATCAGCCTTGTCGCTCTCCCATCAGCCTTGTCTCTCTCCCATCAGCCTTGTCTCTCTCCCATCAGCCTTGTCTCTCTCTCCCATCAGCCTTGTCTCTCTCTCACATCAGCCTTGTCTCTCTCTCCCATCAGCCTTGTCTCTCTCTCCCATCAGCCTTGTCGCTCTCCCATCAGCCTTGTCTCTCTCCCATCAGCCTTGTCTCTCTCCCATCAGCCTTGTCTCTCTCTCCCATCAGCCTTGTCTCTCTCTCCCATCAGCCTTGTCTCTCTCTCCCATCAACCTTGTCTCTCTCTCCCATCAGCCTTGTCGCTCTCCCATCAGCCTTGTCTCTCTCCCATCAGCCTTGTCTCTCTCCCATCAGCCTTGTCTCTCTCTCCCATCAGCCTTGTCTCTCTCTCCCATCAGCCTTGTCTCTCTCCCATCAGCCTTGTCTCTCTCTCCCATCAGCCTTGTCTCTCTCTCCCATCAGCCTTGTCGCTCTCCCATCAGCCTTGTCTCTCTCCCATCAGCCTTGTCTCTCTCTCCCATCAGCCTTGTCTCTCTCTCCCATCAGCCTTGTCTCTCTCTCCCATCAGCCTTGTCTCTCTCTCCCATCAGCCTTGTCTCTCTCTCCCATCAGCCTTGTCTCTCTCTCCCATCAGCCTTGTCTCTCTCTCCTATCAGCCTTGTCGCTCTCCCATCAGCCTTGTCTCTCTCTCCCATCAACCTTGTCTCTCTCTCCCATCAGCCTTGTCTCTCTCTCCCATCAGCCTTGTCGCTCTCCCATCAGCCTTGTCTCTCTCTCCCATCAGCCTTGTCTCTCTCTCCCCACTTAGCCAGCCAACTCCCCACATAGCCACCCAACTCCCCACCTAGCCAGCCAACTCCCCACCTAGCCAGCCAACTCCCCACCTAGCAAGCCAACTCCCCACCTAGCCAGCCAGCTCCCCACCTAGCCAGCCAACTCCCCCACAGCTAGCAACTCCCCACCTTGGATCAAGTCGCCAGTACTTCATAAATGCACAGTTGCTCTAATGACCAAGTCGCATGACCAGACTCACCTAGGCCCCTGAGCCTCACCTACACTCACTGCAGCTGAAATAAAATAAATGAACAGTTGAAGACCAAAACATGCTCTACCAGAGCCCTTCTTAGAATGGAGGGGAGAATATTTATTTGCGCCTCAATGCACGAAAACACGACCGACAAAATTGAAAACAATATTTTATCGAGCACAAGACACGCAGCTATTTGCACTTTTTGCAATTGCACTTTTTGCATCGGCATATTCAGCTGTTCCAATGCAGCATCCTACAGCCCACACAACTTGTACGTATCACCATATCACACTCATCACTAAATGCTCATCACTAAATGCTCATTGCTAAATGCTCATTGCTAAACACTCATTGCTAAATGCTCATCGCTAAACACTCATTGCTAAATGCTCATCACTAAATGCTCATTGCTAAACACTTATCACTAAAAGCTCATTGCTAAATGCTCATTGCTGTATACAACACATTGAGATACAAAGAGCTGATGCAGAGATTTTGTTGACTAAAATATCGCTACATGATTATTCGGGTTCGAACTAGGGACCTTATGGGGAGGGGCGTTCGAACCGGGGAACCAACAGGAAGGGGTGTTCAAATCAGGGACCTTATGGGGAGGGGGGTTCGAACCAGGGACCTTATGGGGACGGGGGTCGAACCCAGGACCTTACGGGGAGGGGGTTCGAACCAGGGACCTTATGGGGAGGGGGTTCGAACCAGGGACCTTATGGGGACGGAGGTCGAACCCGGGACCTTACAGGGAGGGGGTTCGAACCAGGGACCTTATGGGGAGGGGGGTTTAAACCAGGGGCCTTATGGGGAGGGGAGTTTAAACCAGGGGCCTTATGGGGCGGGGGGTCCGAACCAGGGACCTTACAGGGAGGGGGGTTTAAACCAGGGGCCTTATGGGGAGGGGAGTTTAAACCAGGGGCCTTATGGGGCGGGGGGTCCGAACCAGGGACCTTACAGGGAGGGGTGGGTTGGGACCTTACAGTGAGGGGAGAGGAGAGAGAGGGTAGGGGAGGGTGAGGGGTCTAGGCTCTACCAGAGCCCTTCTTAGAATGGAGGGGAGAATATTTATTTGCGCCTCAATGCACGAAAACACGACCGACAAAATTGAAAACAATATTTTATCGAGCACAAGACACGCAGCTATTTGCACTTTTTGCAATTGCACTTGCACTTTTTGCATCGGCATATTCAGCTGTTCCAATGCAGCATCCTACAGCCCACACAACTTGCACAAACCATATGTACAGTAGCCTTGTCTTTCTATTCATTTTTACTTTCCTTGAAGAACTGTGGGGTGGACCTAGAAGAACTTATGGTATTATACAAGTTTAAGAAGGAATATACATGAGTATATTCTAGTAACCGGCACAAAATAACAAATAAGGGGATTAAAATTCATATTATCATATTAAGGGCATATTCAGCTGTTCCAATGCATCATACTAATCATGAAGCTGAGCGGTCGTTGGCGCCATTTAGTTGCAATGCGGTCAGTTGCGGTAATGACAGATCGCTGCTGCTGCTGTTGCTGGGCGGTGAAAGACATTTTAGACATTGCACTGACATTATTGAAGCAGCGGAGGCGGCCGTCAGACAGAATCTTTTCTGACGCTTCGCTTCTTGAGTCTGAGTCCTCTGCTGTTGATGCCGAAGACTCAGATTGCTGCTTTTGCTGCTGAAGTTGGCGTTCGAATTCCAAAAGTTGTCCAAGAAAATTGAAATTCGGACAAATACTAGGCCGGCGAGCCTTAACGTAGCTAAAAACAGAAGAAGTCACTTTGTTAGGTTGTGCATAATTAGCCTTTCTAAAAATGCATATCGCTTATAAAAATAAAATTCCGCTCACCGATAAGCTTCATCTTGAGTCATATTGAGATGCTGCATAATGTATGCAATCACCATGGTTGGAGAGCGAGACACGCCAGCAAGGCAGTGTACAAGGCAGCGACCGTTGCTACGCCAGACATTGTCTAAAATGCAAGAGAATAAAGATATATTTGTATATTTTTCGATACATTATCGGCTTAATACAAACTTTTAAACGTACTGTCGATAAAACTTTTTTTCGATACATATAGGCAAAAAATGTACAACTTTTAAGTGCCAATAGCCGAGAAAAAAGTTTTTTAGGTAAAACAAACACATACCCAGAAACTGGAAAGCCAGTTTGAAATGCGGCAACAATTTGTCGGCGTAGCCGTCGTTAACTGGAACCCGCATGAAATTAGCCTCGTCGACGTGCTCCGACTGCGGACAATTGGCGCTCACATTCAATATGTGGGTAATGCCGTGACGCCGGATCACATCTGAGTCGCAGGCGTCAGTTTGAGAGCCGACGTAGACAAAACTTAAAAGTTCAGTCGGTCCCTGATTCGTGGCGTAGTTTAGCTCGACTAGAAACTGTCGCTGCTGCTGCTGCTGACAACTCGGGCCGACACCATCGACACTATCAGCTCCGGCTAGGACAGCCGGGCATCTGGACTCGCAGTACTGCGGATAGGCCGCGGCGAAGTTGGCGAAAGCTCCAGAAACGATGTTGCGGTTCATCGGATTTGTAGCTGACTCGGCTAGGAGAGCCTTCTGAGCGCCGGTCACTACTGTGGCTGCTGCCACATTCGAAGATAGGCAACAGTTATGCTGACAAAATTTAAGCTTCGGTGGTCGCAATTTTCTGCGATTCTCTGAAAACAATGAAAAACTTTAATGTTCAAATGCAAGCTAGCAAGAGTTCGCTGTTGCTGTGCAGAATTGAATTGCTGAACCTTGCAGCAAATATGTTTGCTGCAATGCCAAAGTACATCATTAGGTCAACGAAGAGGTGGCTACAGAAACAATGGGCAAAATCAATTATGGCAATTTGTAAAATGGCAACTTGGATTACGCCATCCTGGAATCCTTGCTGGAATCAAATGCGGCCAAAGAGGTATTAAAATTGAAATTTACCCATCAAATTAGGTAAATGACAAGAGATTAGACAGTGATCAGAATTTCCTATTGGTTTAAGAATATTACAATGGGCATCCATGGGCATCTGTGCCATTTGATTTCAGCCAAGATATATGGGCATTAGAGTGGGCATTAAAGTATCCAATTAAATGGATTGAGCTAGATGGATTAGTTAACCCAATAGGCAATAGCCTGAATTTACAAAGCCACAACTTTGTAACATTGACAAGATAAGAGTCATCAGCAGGAGGAGGTCTATAAACAAAACAAAAAATAGAGGGACAGGTTTTAAGTTAGAATTTATCAATACAAAATTTGCCTAACCCGATCCACGCTGACTCTGGTGCTTGCTGCTGTGGTGGCAGCCGGTTGGTCCCAGGTTGATGTATTGACTGGCGTCAGGGTCGGCGCGACTAGCAGTAGCTGACTGCTGCTGCTGTTGCTGTGGTGGCAGCCGGTAAGCGTCATCGTCAGTGCTGGCCGGAGCGTTTCCAGTCAGCGGTGGAGGCAATCGATAATCGTCTTCAACGAATTCAGGGTGATCAGACGCAACAGGCGGCAATCGATACTCATCTTCACCAGTTTTATATAAACTTTGGCCCGTAACATGCGGTGGCGGCAATCGATAATCGTCCTCGTCTGTACTAGGAGGCATGCGATAATCATATTCGTTGCTAGGGTTACCGCCTCCTCTAGCAACCGTTGGAGGAATGCGATAATCGTCTTCAGGTGCCTGGGCAGTTGGTCGTCTGATCGAAGAATTTAACGGGAATCGACCGGTTGAGGTTGAATTACAGATTTCTCATAGACATGCTTTATTAAATAACTCGTGATTCTGGTCTAGAAACCCGCTGTAAATCCCTTGATTGTAGCTCAGAAATCTCGCAGTAAATCCATTGATTAAAGCTTAGAAATCCCACTGAAAATCCTTTGATTATAGCTTAGAAATCCCACTGAAAATCCCTTAATTTACAGTTACTTATAAAAGAGTAAAGACCACATTCTAGGCTATAAATAATCTATGGCTAAATCGCGAGTCTAGTCCCAAATTTCTTACCTGATAGTGCCATCGATGCTATCGCCTGGAATGTAGCGACCAGACGGTGAAAGCATGTTTTGGGAGAGCGGCTGAAATTGCTGCACTTGTAGAAATGACGCACCAGATAGAAAAGGAAATTGTCCTCTATAAGAGGGATCGATAGTGCTATCATTTATCCCGGACAGATCGTCTTCGCCAAGTCCGCACGCGTTGCTCAGATGGCTGACCCAGCGCTCCATTTGAGTATTGCACTCTGTCAGGAAATAGTTGGTGCGCATCTGCCTGCGGTGGACAGTCTCCAGCAGGAAGAATGCCGTCTGATCCCGTCTGAAGAATGCTGGCCTTGCTGGGGCGCGGAGAAGCCTAGGCTGCAGCTTGTTCAGCAGATATATTGGCGGAATTACGTGAGTAGTGATGTTATTGGCGTGCTCCAAATCCACCCGGCCCTTGCGCTTAGTCTGCAGTGCGTCTTCATAATAGGTCAGTAGGTAGTTGCTAGAGCGGTCTTTAGTTCTGATGCAGCTTAGTACAAAATAGCGACGCCGCCAGCGCTATAAAAAATGAGGAAATTGTATCATTGGTGCAATAATACTAATGGATGACAATGCACTTTAGACTCACTGGTTGAAGTGGCTGTGGCCTACGGAAAATGCTGGAACCACCACCAGATGGTTGAAATGGTGGCGATTTAACTAACCAGCCCTGTAATATTGTCTCTCTCTGGTCCATTGTGCCAGGTCGAGCTGCTGCTTGGGCAGAGGTGCAGCTAAATAAGTTGGCCAGTTGAAACATTGGTTTGGTATAATGGGCTGAAACAAAGCAAATAAATTGTTAAACTAATATAATACTTTAATTTTGTCATGGAAACAGATTTAGGAACAACAAAAATATTTTGAATAATATGAGACAAATCTACAGTAGATATATGAGACAAAATCTCATATATCTTAAAATTTAATGTTCAAACGCAAGCTAGCAAGAGTTTGCTGTTGCTGTGCAGAATTGAATTGCTGAACCTTGAAGCAAATATGTTTGCTGCAATGCCAAAGTACATCATTAGGTCAATGAAGAGGTGGCTACAGAAACAATGGGCAAAATCAATTATGGCAACTTGTGAAATGGCAACTTGGATTACGCCATCCTAAATACTGGAATCCTTGCTATCTTAAACTTACTGAAAAAATGCAGCAGACAGCATTGCCATACCTGCTAATCAAATGCGGCCAAAGAGGTATTGAAATTGAAATTTACCCATCAAATTAGGTAAATGACGAGATCAGACAGTGATCAGAATTTCCTATTGGTTTAAGAATATTACAATGGGCATCCATGGCATCTGTGCCATTTGATTTCAGCCAAGATATTGGGCATACTAAAAGAACAATTGTTAAATTTACCAAATATCAAATTAAATTTATTATATATAAATGAAATCACAGTTTCTAGGATACATAGGCTAGGCTAAAGTAATATGGGCATTAAAGTATCCAATTAAATAGATTGGGCTAGATGGATTTGTTAACCTAATAGGCAATAGCCTGAATTTACAAAGCCACAACTTTGTTATGTTGACAAGATAAGAGTCATCAACAGGTCTATAGACAAAACATAAAAATAGAGGGACAGGTTTTAAGTTAGAATTTATCAAGACAAAATTTGCCAAGTGACAACTGACAAGCAAATAGAATAGGGAGTTCTTAATATAAACAGAAATGCCCATTTTGTTGCCTATGAATTATGCCCCCAAAAGCAGCCTGGCCAATTGCAGATTGTGTAGAAATCATTGTCTCTTTCCTTCTAGCTAACAGGTAGGGCTCCAAGAGGCCAAGAAGTAGCATGAAAGGAAAATCTTAATGTGAATGACCATAAAAGAGGTTTCCTTTACACCGATACAACCTTGTCACAGGAAAACACATCTTTTAATGGTTGTTTTTAAAATATCCCATGACCCAGTTACAAATTTTACAAATAAAAAAGCAACGTCTTTTAGCTCCAAATCCTTAAAGAATGATTTTAACTATGCTAGGAGTCTAAAGTTTATAGGTTAGTAGCATTCTATTCAAAGGTAGTCAATGGTAGTCTTTGGTGTAGATAGACGTCTAAGATTTTATACATATATTCTATAAAAATATATCCATTTAAAATATGTTCAAAAAACCAATTATTAGGATAATTGTTTACATAACAAAAATAATATATTAGGTTCCACTAGTGAAATCTCAAAGCCATTTCTTATAGTTCAAGGTGCGAGTGGGAGTGATAAGATGGGAGTGGAGGTGTAGTGTCTCACACTACTAGCACTTGGATTTGAATCTGAATTCTTACACGTGTGACCTCAAACAGCTGCACGACACGCGCCGAAAACGTGCAGCGTTTCAAATATCTGCATTGAGCTAAACATAACCATTCATTATAACAAAAAAACAAAACGTATAAATATAGCAACAAAAATATACTAAAAACTTGCATATACTTAATTATTTTAAAGCGTTTAAAAATATATAAGATTTTTATAGATATTTTCTATAAAAATATATCCATTTAAAAACTGACCAAAAGCTAGCCGCACCTCAGCCGCATCGATTTTGAAAGCAGCTTGGGCCAGCAATAAAACCCATCAAATTTTATTGTAGAATAAACGAATAATTAGTCTTCACATTCTCGTCTTGAAACTGTGTAGTTTTGGTATCAGATGTACAGTAGACGTACGCACACAAATTTGACATTCGAACTTTCGCTTATTTTAATTTGAATATTAATATAATTTAATTCAGGGGTCGGCAAACTCCGGCCCGCGGGCCAGATGCGGCCCTCGAAGCTCCCAAATCCGGCCCGTTGCCCCTTCTGACATCTACAGTGTCCTGTTTCATCTCTCTCGTGTCTAATCTCTCCCGTGTCTAATCTCTCCTGTGTCTCATCTCTCCCGTGTCTAATCTCTCCTGTGTCTAATCTATCCCGTGTCTCATGTCTCCCGTGTCTCATCTCTCCCGTGTCTAATCTATCCTGTGTCTAATCTCTCCCGTGTCTCATCTCTCCCGTGTCTAATCTCTCCTGCGTCTCATCTCTCCCGAGTCTCATCTCTCCCGTGTCTAATCTCTCCTGTGTCTCATCGCTCTCGTGTCTAATCTCTCCCGTGTCTCATCGCTCTCGTGTCTTATCTCTCCCGTGTCTCATCGCTCTCGTACTATGACATTCTAAATTTATGAACATTAGCCCATTCATATTTTTTAGCGCAAGCACTGGTGAATGCAGTCGCGGCCGCCGGCGCCGGAGCAGCCGCACCAGCAGCAGCAGCAACAGCAGCAGCAACAGCACCAGCAGCAGCAGCAGCAGAGGCTACCGCGGGGCCACCGCCGCCGCCGCATCCGCCGACACCCCCGCCGCCGCCGCCGCCGACACAGCCGCCGCCCCAACTATTGGTGCCGCCGCCGCATCCGCCGACACCCCCGCCACCGCCGCCGCCGACACCGCCGCCGCCGCATCCGCCGACACCTCCGCCGCCGCCGCATCCGCCGACACCCCCGCCGCCGCCGCCGCCGACACAGCCGCCGCCCCAACCATTGGTGCCGCCGCCACATCCGCCGACACCCCCGCCACCGCCGCCGCCGACACCGCCGCCGCCGCATCCGCCGACACCTCCGCCGCCGCCGCCGACACCGCCGCCGCCGCCTCGGCTGACCAAAAGGCAGAAGCGAAGGCATCAAACGCAGCCGGCGAGGGAGGCCCTGGCTGCCAAGCGGAAGGTAAACCCGCAACTTAACTACGCGCTGTGCAACTACGAGTTGTTATCTGGCATTCTCGCAGGTCTCTGAGGGGCAACGCGTGCCTCGCGGAAAGTTCATACTTGTCAGGCTCTCCGATTAGCTCAGGGTACCGGACATTAGAAAAAAACGCAAAATACAAACCCATTGGTCGTTATGAGTGATTCAACCCGGCACCTGGCAACTGACATATTCAGTTTGTATTTCAACTATCATTATTACTAACATTACAGAAGTAACAACTCAGCGACAGGACAGCGAGGAGGCTGGAGCAGCAGCAGGCCGACGCAGAAGAAGAAGAAGTGTTTGACTTTGCGAAGTACTGAATTCTCTCCCTGTCCCAATTCTTGCAGATGCGACCTGCCTTTCAAAGCGTGCCGAATTCTCTCCCTGTCCCAATTCTTGCAGATGCGACCTGCTCTTCAAAGCGTGCCGAATTCTCTCCCTGTCCCAATTCTTGCAGATGCGACCTGCTCTTCAAAGCGTGCCGAATTCTTTTTCAAAGTCAACTCTTTTTACGACGCTAACGACGACGATGTCGTTTCCTCTTTTTGGTTTCAGGGGACTTCTTCGGCGGAGCCTTTTTTCGAGTATTTTTAGAAAAAACACTAGCAAGTTTTGCCCCCCTTCGGGGAGCAGAAATATTTTTAACTCGTCCAGTATATACTTTTTAGCAGCTGTATTGTCAGCCTTTTTTGCGCTACAATGATCAGTTGACAATGATCCCCCAGTTGATAATGATCCCCCAGTTGACAATGATCCCCCAGTTGACAATGATCCCCCAGTTGACAATGATCCCCCAGTTGACAATGATCCCCCAGTTGACAATGATCCCCCAGTTGATAATGATCACCCAGTTGACAATGATCCCCCAGTTGACAATGATCCCCCAGTTGACAATGATCCCCCAGTTGACAATGATCTCCCAGTTGACAATGATCCACCAGTTGACAATGATCCCCCAGTTGACAATGATCCCACAGTTGACAATGATCCCCCAGTTGACAATGATCCCCCAGTTGATAATGATCACCCAGTTGACAATGATCCTCCAGTTGACAATGATCCCCCAGTTGACAATGATCCCCCAGTTGACAATGATCTCCCAGTTGACAATGATCCACCAGTTGACAATGATCCCCCAGTTCACAATGATCCCCAGTTGGCCATGATCCCCTAGTTGACAATGATCCCACAGTTGACAATGATCCCCCAGTTTACAATGATCCCCCAGTTGATGATGATTCCCCAGTTTACAATGATCTCCCAGTTGACAATGATCCCCCAGTTGACAATGTTCCCCCAGTTGACAATGATCCCCCAGTTCACAATGATCCCCAGTTGGCCATGATCCCCTAGTTGACAATGATCCCACAGTTGACAATGATCCCCCAGTTTATAATGATCCCCCAGTTGATGATGATTCCCCAGTTTACAATGATCTCCCAGTTGAAAATGATCCCCCAGTTTACAATGATCCCCCAGTTGACAATGATCCCCCAGTTGACAATGATCCCCCAGTTGACAATGATCCCCCAGTTGACAATGATTACCCAGTTGACAATGATTACCCAGTTGACAATCATTCCCCAGTGGACAATGATCCCCCAGTTTACAATGATACCCCAGTTGACAATGATCACCCAGTTGAAGATGATCCCCCAGTTGACAATGATCACCCAGTTCACAATGATCCCCAGTTGGCCATGATCCCCTAGTTGACAATGATCCCACAGTTGACAATGATCCCCCAGTTGATGATGATCCCCCAGTTTACAATGATCTCCCAGTTGACAATGATCCCCCAGTTGAAGATGATCCCCCAGTTGACAATGATCACCCAGTTCACAATGATCCCCAGTTGGCCATGATCCCCTAGTTGACAATGATCCTACAGTTGACAATGATCCCCCAGTTGACAATGATCCCCCAGTTGATGATGATCCTTCAGTTTACAATGATCTCCCAGTTGACAATGATCCCCCAGTTGAAGATGATCCCCCAGTTGACAATGATCACCCAGTTCACAATGATCCCCAGTTGGCCATGATCCCCTAGTTGACAATGATCCTACAGTTGACAATGATCCCCCAGTTGACAATGATCCCCCAGTTGACATGATTACCCAGTTGACAATCATTCCCCAGTGGACAATGATCCCCTAGTTGACAATGATCCCCCAGTTGAAAATGATACCCCAGTTGACAATGATCCCCCAGTTGACGATGATCCCCCAGTTGACAATGATCCCCCAGTTGACAATGATCCCCAGTTGACAATGATCCCCCAGTTGACAATGATCCCCCAGTTGACAATTATCCCCCAGTTTACCATGATCCCCCAGTTGACGATTATCCCCCAGTTCACCATGATCCCCATTTTGATGATGACTCCCCAGTTGACGTTGATTTTTCAAACACTGGGTAAGCCAAGATTCAAACTCAGGTTTCGCCATGTTTTAAACCCTGGTGGGCTATGATTCAAACTCTCGTTTTGCCATGATTCAGACTCTGGTTGGCTATGATTCAAACTCTGATTTAGCCAAGATTCAAACTCTGGTTTAGCCATGTTTTAAACCCTGGTGGGCTATGATTCAAACTCTCGTTTTGCCATGATTCAGACTCTGGTTTAGCCATGATTCAGACTCTGGTTTTGCCATGATTCAAGCTCTGGTTTAGCCATGTTTCAAACTCTGGTTTAGCCATGATTCAAACTCTGGTTTAGCCATGATTCAGACTCTGGTTTAGCCATGATTCAGACTCTGGTTTAGCCATGATTCAGACGCTGGTTTAGCCATGATTCAGACTCTGGTTTAGCCATGATTCAAACTCTGGTTTAGCCATGATTCAGACGCTGGTTTAGCCATGATTCAGACGCTGGTTTAGCCATGATTGAAACTCTGGTTTAGCCATGATTCAGACTCTGGTTTAGCCATGATTTAAACTCTGGTTTAGCCATGATTCAGACTCTGGTTTAGCCATGGTTCAAACTCTGGTTTAGCCATGATTCAGACGCTGGTTTAGCCATGATTCAGACTCTGGTTTAGCCATGATTCAAACTCTGGTTAAGCCATGATTCAGACTCTGGTTTCGCCATGTTTTAAACCCTGGTGGGCTATGATTCAAACTCTCGTTTTGCCATGATTCAGACTCTGGTTTAGCCATGATTCAAACTCTGGTTTTGCCATGATTCAAGCTCTGGTTTAGCCATGTTTCAAACTCTGGTTTAGCCATGATTCAAACTCTGGTTTAGCCATGATTCAGACTCTGGTTTAGCCATGATTCAGACTCTGGTTTAGCCATGATTCAGACGCTGGTTTAGCCATGATTCAGACTCTGGTTTAGCCATGATTCAAACTCTGGTTTAGCCATGATTCAGACGCTGGTTTAGCCATGATTCAGACGCTGGTTTAGCCATGATTCAGACTCTGGTTTAGCCATGATTCAAACTCTGGTTTAGCCAAGATTCAAACCCTGGTTTAGCCATGTTTTAAACCCTGGTGGGCTATGATTCAAACTCTCGTTTTGCCATGATTCAGACTCTGGTTGGCTATGATTCAAACTCTGGTTTAGCCATGATTTAAACTCTGGTTTAGCCATGATTCAGACTCTGGTTTTGCCATGATTCAAGCTCTGGTTTAGCCATGTTTCAAACTCTGGTTTAGCCATGATTCAAACTCTGGTTTAGCCATGATTCAGACTCTGGTTTAGCCATGATTCAGACGCTGGTTTAGCCATGATTCAGACGCTGGTTTAGCCATGATTGAAACTCTGGTTTAGCCATGATTCAGACTCTGGTTTAGCCATGATTTAAACTCTGGTTAAGCCATGATTCAGACTCTGGTTTAGCCATGATTTAAACTCTGGTTTAGCCATGATTCAGACTCTGGTTTAGCCATGATTCAAACTCAGGTTTCGCCATGTTTTAAACCCTGGTGGGCTATGATTCAAACTCTCGTTTTGCCATGATTCAGACTCTGGTTGGCTATGATTCAAACTCTGGTTTAGCCAAGATTCAAACTCTGGTTTAGCCATGTTTTAAACCCTGGTGGGCTATGATTCAAACTCTCGTTTTGCCATGATTCAGACTCTGGTTTAGCCATGATTCAGACTCTGGTTTTGCCATGATTCAAGCTCTGGTTTAGCCATGTTTCAAACTCTGGTTTAGCCATGATTCAAACTCTGGTTTAGCCATGATTCAGACTCTGGTTTAGCCATGATTCAGACTCTGGTTTAGCCATGATTCAGATGCTGGTTTAGCCATGATTCAGACTCTGGTTTAGCCATGATTCAAACTCTGGTTTAGCCATGATTCAGACGCTGGTTTAGCCATGATTCAGACGCTGGTTTAGCCATGATTGAAACTCTGGTTTAGCCATGATTCAGACTCTGGTTTAGCCATGATTTAAACTCTGGTTTAGCCATGATTCAGACTCTGGTTTAGCCATGGTTCAAACTCTGGTTTAGCCATGATTCAGACGCTGGTTTAGCCATGATTCAGACTCTGGTTTAGCCATGATTCAAACTCTGGTTTAGCCATGATTCAGACTCTGGTTTAGCCATGATTTAAACTCTGGTTTAGCCATGATTCAGACTCTGGTTTAGCCATGATTCAAACTCTGGTTTAGCCATGATTCAGACGCTGGTTTAGCCATGATTCAAACTCTGGTTTAGCCATGATTCAAACTCAGATTTGCTATGATTTATGATATTTTATTTACGAAATATAAAAAATAATATAAAATAATCTTCAATCACTACTGGCTGAAAATTAGTCTAAATGATTTGACCCAGTGCAGAATCGAACCCTAGCCTAGCCTAACCTATTCCTAGTGCCTACACATCGGCTATTCCGACTGTTGGTTAGTGGGTGCAAAAATCAGCCTTATAAAATGAATTCTCAAAGTTCTGGCTTTGTACAATGAAGTAAGAAAATAGAGTACACTCAGTCTCGCAGTTGGTTGTGTACATTTATTTCAAATTTGTCTCCAGAGTGCAGGCTTCAAATTCAATCAGCTAGGGGTTGTTGCGCAATTTGACGATGCAATTCTAATTCAGTGGCTGTCAGTGAAATTCTCAATAGGCCAAGATGGTTTGACCTTTAAAAAATCATGTTTTTCGAATATTTAATCCCCTTAGCAATGAAGTTCAGCTTAATAAAAATACGTGTAAAATTGTCCCCATATTTAGCATCTTTTGGTGAAGAAATGGTGAAAATCGGTTGAGCCGTTCGGGAGAAAATCAATTACAACCAACCAACCAACCAACCAACCATTTCATTTTTAGTATAGTGGACTAGCAAGTTTTGCCCCCCTTCGGGGAGCAGAAATATTTTTAATTCGTCCAGTATACACTTTTTAGCAGCTGTATTTTTAGCCTTTTTTACGCTACAATGATCAGTTGACAATGATCCCCCAGTTGATAATGATCCCCCGGTTGACAATGGTCCCTCAGTCGACAATGATTCCCAGTTGATGATGATCCCCCAGTTGACAATGATCCCCCAGTTGACAATGATCCCCCAGTTGACAATGATCTGGGACAATGATCCCCCAGTTGACAATGGTCCCCCAGTCGACAATGATTCCCCAGTTGACAATGATCCCCCAGTTGATGATGATCCCCCAGTTGACAATGTTCCCCAAGTTGACAATGATCCCACAGTTGACAATGATCCCCCAGTTGATAATGATCCACCAGTTGACAATGATCCCCCAGTTGACAATGATCCCACAGTTGACAATGATCCACCAGTTGAAGATAATCACCCAGTTGACAATGATCCCCCAGTTTACATTGATCCCCCAGGTTACAATGATCCCCCAGTTGATGATGATCACCCAGTTGACAATTATCTCCCAGTTGACTATGATCCCCCATTGATGATGATCCCCAGTTGACAATGTTACCCCAGTTGGCTATTACCCCCTAGTTGACAATGATCCCCCAGTTGATGATGATCACCCAGTTGACAATGATCTCCCAGTTGACCATGATCCCCATTTGATGATGATTCCCCAGTTTACAATTATCCCACAGTTGACGATTATCCCCCAGTTCTGGTTTATCTTTGATTCAAACTCTGGTTTAGCCATGATATAAACTCTGGTTTAGCCATGATTCAGACGCTGGTTGGCCATGATTCAAACGCTGGTTTAGCCATGATTCAAACTCTTGTTTAGCCATTATTCAAACTCTGGTTTTGCCATGATTCAAACGTAAATTTAGCCATGATTCAGACTCTGGTTTAGCCATGATTTAAGCTCTGGTTTAGCCATGATTCAGACTCTGGCTTAGAATGATTCAGACTCTGGTTTAACTATGATTCAAACTCTAGTTTAGCCATGATTCAAACGCTGGTTTTGCCATGAGAACTAATTTCCCCAGCAGCAGAGAACTAATTTCCCCAGCAGCAGAGAACTAATTTCCCCAGCAACAGAGAACTAATTCCCCGAGCAACAGAGAACCAATTCCCCCAGCAGCCGAGAACTAATTCCCCCAGCAGCAGAGAACTAATGTTCTTCAAACAGAAGAGAACCTCCATAATACCAGAATGGAGGCTACTTGCAGGCTACCAAACTCGCAGCAAGAAATTTTTGCCCTTTTTCTTTGACAGGAAACCATTGCCCCCAAATAGCATAGAAACGATGTGTCCATCGTTTTACTCAGCCCAGAAGGCAACAAATATCTCCTGTTACATCTCCTGTTACATGTGGCACGGTAGATACATTTAGAAAACTGTTAAACACATTTAGAAAATCGTTGGACACATTTAGAAAATCGTTGGACACATTTAGAAAATCGTTGAGCACTTTAGAAAACGGTTTCGATCAGACTTCGTCGAATAAAGTTTTATAATTATTATTATAAAATAAGCCATTTTTTTAATCGAATAACGCTTAAAGCAATGCTAAAAAATAGAAAAATTGGAAATAATTTACGCTCTTAGCTGCGCTCAATATTTTTTTCTTGCAGTTCTCAATTGTGATAGCGCCTGCAGCTATGCACAAAAAATATTTCCTAAGTTTTATTATCGAATAAAACTTGCTGCTTTACTCGAAAACGAATACTATTTTCTGAAAGCGAGTACAGGAATAATAAAGCTAACAAATATCTGCTTCGACAGTAGCTAACCAAAATCGCTTACTTACTTACTCGTATTTATACTCGAACCCAAAAATGCCCAAAAAATACTAATAAACAGGAACTTACGTTTTTAACTGCTGATGTTTAGAAGATTAGAAGAAAAAGAAGCAGTAACAAAACCGATGCTGAAATTCTACCTGCATTCTACAATAGCATTAAAGTACTTTACTTCGGAGCTAGATGAAAAGAAAGCGGCACAATGATCGAAGTCGAGACAAGGTTTGACAATAGAAAGGCTGCAGTTTTATGGATAGAAAGGAGGAGGAGAGGTCTCGCTAGCATTGAGCATCATAAAAGCCCAATCATGAAATCTGCTATGTACGGTTTGCGTATTTAAATCAAATCACTCGATCAGCCAAGAGACAAATTTATAAACGTACGTACGGGTCGAAAAGCAGTGACGCAATCCTATTCAATTGAGAGTATCGGGCCCTGTTCAGTGCTATACCAATGCACGCGCGGGCGAGAAAAAGCACCGATGCAATCTAATAAAGCTGACAGTGTCCGGCCCTATTCTAATTTAACCTTGTTTGGCCTCCTATTGAAAGCAATAGGAAAACTCGTTTTTCGAATATTTAATATTGTTAGCATTGAAGCAGACTAACGAAATTTTCAAGGTCTCATGCCAGTAAAATTTGGCATGTTTAGCAAAAAACGCGATCAAATTTGGTTGAGGCATTTAGCCTGTGTATCGAAATTCCACAGACAGACAGACAGACAGACTTTAGAGATTTAGTATAGTTGGACTAGCAAGTTTTGCCCCCCTCCGGGGAGCACAAATATTTTTAATTCGTCCAGTGTATACTTTTTAGCAGCTGTATTTTTTTAAGCTACAATGATGGATGGAGGATGGAATGGAGGATAGCAATTTAGCCCCCCGTTCGGGGGCACATTTTACAACATGGTGTAAATAGCAATTCAGTGATTTGAGCGAGCAGTATACAATTCGGACTCAATTGTGTTAAAGTACGAAAGCTAGGCCTTTTGACATTGATAGCTTTCAGCAAATTTTTATTCAATTCCCTCTCGTCGTGACTCAGAAGCGGACAGTCGCATGGCTGCTTTAGGTAAAAACCGATTGACATTGACAACATTGACAAAGCATCAACATTGACAAATGATTCAAAAAATCGATGCAAGTGGATTGCAACTTAATTGTTTATAATGAGGTACGGTTTTAATCATCTTTTGTTACAAAATACAAACTGTCTGCTTCCGTTTTGCATTGGCGTCTATCCATCAGGGATTTTTGTTAACCGAGAGGGAGGCCCTTCCCTGATGCAGCAGCAAGCAAATCATAAATCAGGAACCTTTAAAAATTCATTTGCGAATTGCGTCCTTGAGATTTGAATAGAAAAATGCTTGCTGCTTAGAGACCAAGGCAGTCACCAAGTAGAAAAATGGGCAGATAACATTAAAATAGTATAGAAACAATAGCAAAGTTTACTGAATTGGACTTCGACGAAAAAACAGCACTTTACGAAAAACTGTCCCTTGAAGACGGAAGTCTAAACATTGAAAGCAATTGGAAGCATGTGGGCCAATGAATTCGCTGTCATCGTCGATTGACGGCATGTCTGTGCGGACAGGTGTAAAAAAATGTCCGTTAAAGACAAGTTTATAAACATTGGAAGCATGTGGGCCAATGAATTCGCTGTCATCGTCGATTGACGATTAAAACGGGATATTTTTAACGGGCACATTTTAGCTTTGGATTAGGCTTACATTCCATTCCTAAACCCACGTGGAATTGTTTATGAGTAGCGTTTATGAGCTCCGTTTCCAATTGTACATGATTGCTTCCCAAAAATTCAGCTCTCTGTACGAGAATGAGCTATCCCACTGACATTTACCGCTGATGAAATCAAGGGCACTCCAACGATAAGTTTCAGAAACTGTTGGTCAGCCTAATCTTCAGAAAGCACCTCTGGGTACACAATGTTTCTCGTCTTGTTACCGGAAATCCGGATGCGAACATTGGCTGCATCTTTGGCCCGAGACAGAGCGGTGTACAGCTGGCCGTGGGCGAAGCAGCCTTCCGCCAAGTCGATGCCCACGGTCTCCAGAGACTGGCCCTGAGCTTTGTGAACCGTCAGGCAGAAGCTGGCCCGGACGGGAAACTGCAGCCTCTTGAAGCACACTGGCAGGTCCGCATTGTTCGGCTGTAGCGGAATCCGGGGCAGCAGAATCTCGTCACCAGAGAATTGGCCTGCCGCAACTTTGCACCGCAGCACATTGTCCCCCAGTGCCAGGACAATCAGTCGCGTTCCGTTGCACAGCCGTGGCGGGTTGATGTTTCGCAGAAGCACCACCGGCATGCCCACTTTAAACTTAAGCAGGTGCTTCGGCAAGTTCGGTGCCTCCAATCGGTTGAGCAGCTCAGGAGGGAAGTGCGTGGCAGAATCCTCATCAGCCACGCTGTCGATCGACTTGATCTCCCGCATGCTGCCCGGGAACATGGCCAGGCACTCATCGTTGATCGCATCAACGGCCTCGTTATACGGAGCCAAAATTACTCTGCTGGCAAAGTAGGCGTCTCTAGCGTCAGTTGCTTCGAACGAAGGGTAAACGAACTCGATCAGGTCCTTCAGGGAGGCACCTGCCGGCATCAGGATCTCAGGCGGAAGCGAAACGTTGCCATCAGAGTCCTCCTCAATAGAACCTGAGCCGATCTGTGAGGTAAATATTGGTATAAAGCAATCAATTATACTTTCTGAAACTCAAATTAGGAGAAAATTTAGCAACAGAATTATATCAAACAAGAGTGCATCAAATCAGTGTGTAATTGTAAATAAAAAATAAAGTTTGCGTATTTTTACACCTAAACATGACGCCTACTAAGAAGCACAAATATACTCTACCAGCTCAGCTCTAGTCTAGCTACTAAATCCTTAAAAAACGAAAAATGCTCACCTGCATCAGCAACTGCGAGTAACGCTGGCATAACGCAGAAGCGAAACTGCTCTGCAGCCGAATGTTCCTTGTCAGGCGGTGCCGTCGGAATGATTTCCATAACCTGGACCTGCTAACGCACGCTGCGACGCTGTTTGCCCTGGTTCCATTTTTAACAACTGGAAGCAACTGACGGAAATCTCCGCTACACACGACGACAATTCCTCCAAATGGAGCATCATTCTTCCGAATGTCTTGCAGAGTCCAGTCCACGGCCTCCAAGTCCTGCCGGTTGGTCATGGAGACCTCATCCCAGACAATGAGACGCGCGCTCCTGAACACGCCAGCTTGTCGCGACTGGGCACCGACAGAGCAGACGCCTCTTTCTGACCTCACCAAACACACCGGAATCTTGAATCTACCAAACAAATATTGCAAGACTCTTTTAAGTATACGATTTTCACAAAAGTGATTAAATATGCATGATGCCACTGATCAATTCATCAACGGAACTCACGCTGAATGCGCCGTCTGTCCTCCCGGCAGCAGTGTGGCTGCAATACCAGACGAAGCGACTGCAATGGCAATTTCGCACCGGCTGCGCACGAAAGCCAGCAACACCTCTAGCAGAAACGTCTTTCCAGTTCCAGCCGGCGCATCCAGAAAGTGCAGGCCGCCAGAGCCGGTAATCACGTCTGCAGTGATGAATTCATACGCAGCTCGCTGCTCGTCAGTCAGCTGTGGCACGCGCATCTCGGCGATCTCGGTCTGTTCGACCGTGTCGAACTGCAGTGGTCCGACATAAGGTGCAGCTGAGGCAACAGGCAGCCCGTACTCTGGCAAGCTCCGGCCACCCATGGAGGTCAGCATGTTCTGCAGTTCGCGCAGTGCCATGTCGGTCACCTCATCGACGCTCAGGTTCGGATGGCGGTAGCGCAAGTCCTCGCTCAGGTCTTCCGCGAAGCTGCTCCACAGTTTTTCGCCATCTTGTGGCTCGCCCCATTCAAGAATAACTGCAAGCAGGTGCCTCACAGCTCTGGGCATTCGTGACTGCACAGCCTCTGCCAAGCATCTGTGCCAGTGGTCGTCTCGCTGCAGCAAGCCGAGAGCTATACACGCAGCCCTGGCGTCGTACAGCACGCCATCTACAGTTTGCAGTGCCTCGTAGCTGGTCGGTCCTCGCACGTGCAGCAGCAGGAGGCGGATGAAGAACAGCTCTCCTGCTCTCGGAGACACGGTATACATGCGTGAAATGTTGGTGTTTCGCTTCACTCCCGGATATCCTTCAACATCATCGCCCCGCTTGGCGCGGCGCCACTCCCTGGCGCTCTGGTGCCAGATGAAGAAGGAAGGTACCTCAGTGTAGAGGAGGCTCCGAGCGAACTCGTCAGTTCGACACAGCTTAAAGAAAGCGGTTAGCGTTGAATCTCTTGGCGCCGTTGCCCTGGCGCTCGCAGTTGCCTCGTTGAAGTACACCAACTGTTTATTTCGCTCGTGAACGCAGAGGCGAATTACAGCTGGGAACCTGTTGTGCACCTGATGCAATGTTAGAATTTATTTATTTATTTATTTCCTTTATTTAGCATTACTTTAGTATCACGGAATAAAAGCTATTATAGCTAAATCTTAAGGCTCCAGGTCAGTGGCCGCCGAAACAAAGTGGCAAGCAATAATAAAAGCATAAAAGTTATCGAAGACAATAATCATACAGCTTACTTCGAAACCCAGAATCGTATTGACAGCTTCCATGGGTCCAATGTAACGGGCAGAAAGGTACTCAGAGATCTCATCGCGTGCTTCTCGAACTGGCGCAGGCTGATTCTGCTGCCGATCAGCTGACTGCGGCGCATTCCCAGTAGCCGCAGGCTCGGACTGTGGCGAATTCTTGGCCTGTGTCACTCGGAAGGTCGCCATATCGCCATTCTTCAGCAAGTACTTAATGATGTACTTGACTGACTTGACCGATGCACTGACTTCCACATTTATGTGACACTCAAATTCAAGCAGCAGACTTGGATTGTAGGGCACGACAAACCTTAAAGTTTTATGTAAGGTCGTTAGATAACTGTTGAGAAAAAAATGTAATTGTGATCACTGTAAATTCAATAGAAAAATGGAATTGTGATTGTGTGCTTGAGTGAATTTTAGTCATAAATTATTATAAAGACTGAATTAAAACATGTGATGGTTAAAATACGTACGTAGTTTAAATGTACATAGTCGCAATTTCAGATATGCGCTTGCCATTCGTTCTTAGCTTGACACTCACCGATTGTCCATGCGAACAGTTCCACCTCTGAACGGCTTGTCCACCTCGAATCCGCCCATTTCCGGGGAGCGCCTTCTGTATCGAGGATAGCCTGCATCAGTCACCATTGTAGCGGGCATGAAATCTTTCGGAAAGTCCTTGCTGCATTTGCCATTCTCCATGCAGGCGCAATTGGGGTTCACTTTGCCACACGGACCGTGAATCATGTGGGTTTTGACCAGCTCATGCAGCACCGGTTGAGTCTGAGGATCCGGAATCTCCGCCGAAACAATCTCATCATATCGGTCAGGAGTCACACGATGCCTGCTCTTCAGCCACAGCAGAATGTGCACATGCGGCAGACCTGAGTTGCGACAATACAACAGAAATGCTCAGAAATCATTCAGTAATTGATTGATAAAAACGAGTAATTACGCCAAGGCAAAATCGCAATAAACTAAATATCTGAATCTTCTAAAATCTGAAGGTCTCCTAAAAAAATCATTCACACAATCCAGAAACTAAAAACTATTTTCACAATGCGCAGAAGTTCCAAATATAAAAATCAAATCCTTTAGACAGATTTTTCTCACCGCGCTTCTGATACTCCAGAGCACAGACGTGCGCAGCCACCTGTCCGAAGTATTTTGTGAGCCGAGCCATTAGAGCCTTCTTCTTCAGCTCAAACACGCGGGTGACAATATCCGGTCGATCCTCAGGTCGCTGTCCAGGTAGCAGTTCAGCGCTGATTTCTGTCCATTTCGGGTTGCAGGTAGCTGTTATGAACAGGTCTGGCTTGCCAAACTTATGCACATAGGCCATAGCATCCTGAAGTCGCTCCATCATGTAGCGGGGCCCGCCTACGAAGCTGGAAGACAGAAAAACTCGCTTCCCGACTTCATTGGGGTCAGAATTTTTCCGCAGTCCGTCTGCAGCAAAAAGGGCGTCTCGAAGGCCGCTGTACGTTTCGCTTCGAAGGTCGTCCTGATGGGTGCGAAGGTACGTAAGCCTCTCGCCCTCAATTTTGCAGCAAGCATCAACAAGGTACTGCTGAAACAGTCGGCGGCCGTAGTGAAGCGCATTGAACTGACCAGGCCGCACCATGATCTCGCTAGCATAGTACTTGCGAGGAGTCAGCTTGCCGTTGTTGGTCATTCTCAGTTCTGGGTGCCACCCGTCCTGTCCGTACGGCAGGAACAGCACGTACTGCAGTGCATCGTAGGCTCGATGCGTCACAGAAACTGAGTGCAGACGCCTGTGGCTTCCATCATCAGGATGTCGAAGCTCAATCAAGACGTCGCGTGAAGTTATGGAGCCTTCAGAGGTGTCGCCAACAACAAGGATGCCGACCTCATTTGCTTCAGGCAAATTGTAGCGCCTAAAATTGGGGTACTGGCCAATGAATACTTCACCGCAGCCTGTCTTTATGAACTGTTTCGAACATGCATATAAGTTTTTGGAAAGATAGCAAATCTAGAATCACGAAATCACGAATCAACAAAATTTTTATTCAATATTGATAAACGATTAACTAATTTTTCAACTCTGTTTACAGACAGTACACGAAATACCAAACCGCGATAATGCATTATTCACTAACGAACTGAAACCCTTAGTCAGACTCACCGGATATGCTCTTCAGTCGGTCGGCGGTTCGGGTAAATGACAATTCGAGCATCTCCTAGCTTGGGCTCTTCGGCAATCCGCTGTGCTGCAGCCTTCAAACTCCTGACATATTCGTTGCAGTCGTGCAACACGGCCTGCAGCAGCTGCAGCAGCTCCAGTTTGACACTTTTGCTTAGACTCTGGCGGCTCTCCAATTCACGGTCCGTGAAATAAACCTGCCAGCCATGAGGCACATCCGAAGCCCCAGCATACAGAGGCGGGATGTTGTGGACCAGCTCCCCATTGATGATGTAACTGGGGCAGTAACCTCGCATGGGTCGCAGGGTAGCCTTCAGTGAGGTGAGGTGCAGCACTGCATTATAGCTTCTGATGTTTGCCAAGAAATCAGAGCTCAGCCGGTGGCGTCCAACGAACAGGTTCTCCAGAATTTGCGGCACGGTCTTCACGGGCAGCTTTACCTTGCCAGCTGCACAGCAAATTCCTGCTGGTTCTCGTTCCCAGTGCAAGGCGTTGCAGTGCCGGCAGGGCTCGTTCATGGGGCCCACCTGATGGGCTTGTGGTTCCGGCCTGGCTGTGGAATCGGAACTGTCGACGAAAGTAGAGGGTCAATGCATTTAGTACTTTTAGTTTTTCTCAATACTGCTACATCTATTTTCAAAATAAAAGATACAAAATGCAGTAGAAATTTCTCTAGTAATTCATAGTTATAGAGGCAAAAAGTATAGATTTCCATAGAACTCACTCAGCATCCTCATCTGAAAATTCTGTCATATCAGATGCAGCACTGACCACAGCCTGACGGTTGAGGCTGCAACAAAAAATAAAACTGCAGCTTTCACTCCTTTAAAACAAGAAATAATCAGGACGATATATTTCTTAGGCCTGGTATAAACATTTTTGAGGATTGGAGAATATAATGTAAAAATAAAAATATGAAAAGACTCACCCTGCAGAGTTGCCAGCAAGAAACTCCGGCAGAGCAGATGCAGCATTGGCCTCAGGAACAGGAGTCACAAAACGCAGAGACTCATAGTGCTCACCCTGGCGGTTATAAAGAAGTTGCACCACAGCAGCTGCAGGCCTTCTTGCTGCTGAAACCTGCTGCACCAGCTGGAGCTGTCTACTGTCGTGGTCAGCATACTGATAAATTACATAATCCACATCCAGAAGTTGATTCAGAATCGGTGCAATGTGCTCATGCACATCAACTCCATTCTGCTCTGTCTCAGCAATCACTCTGTCCAATGTTAGGCCAAGAGCATCAAGTGTGGCATGCTGAGCTTCGAGTAGTGGCCTTGCATTGGCAGCAACTGTATGCCGAAGTTGCTTATGGTCCATGTAAATTGGTGTGCCGATAAGCTGGTCAGACACTGCATGGAAGTAACAGTTTCCATCTCCTGGCACTCTCGTGACTTGCGTTGCACTAATTGGCAGAGTGCTAGGCAGACACACTTGACTGTACGTTTAGAGAATTTGGCATTTACAGACTTTAGCTAAATTAGGCAAACATGTGCAAAACGCGATCAAAATGACATATTATTGGCTTTAAAACAACCAAGAGGATTGCTCTAGAAAAGCGGCAACAATGCATTGATTGTGCGTAAAAACATTTGAAAAACATTTTTCACTCAGAAACATATTGGCATGAATTTCTTTTTCTTCAAATTGGTCGCTTTACCTGAGGCTTTGTTCCGGCTCGAGAGACGCCCGATAGCGCAATCGATGAAACTCTAGCCGATCTTCCCGCTGCGAATCAGATTCTTCTGTTCTTCGCCAATTCGAGCGCTCCTGGTCGGCCAGCAGGCGGGCTTCGCGTTCAGGATCCGTCTCCAGCGATCTGCGGCGACTCGAGCGCTCCTGGTCTGCCAGCAGGCGGGCTTCGCGTTCAGGATCCGTCTCCAGCGATCTGCGGCGACTCGAGCGCTCCTGATCTGCCAGCAGGCGGGCTTCGCGTTCAGGATCCGTCTCCAGCGATCTTCGGCGACTGGAGCGCTCCTGATCTGCTAGCAGGCGGGCTTCGCGTTCAGATATCGACTCGCCAGACCGACGTTTCTTTTCGCTTTCTTGTTTTCCTCGCCTTCCTGCTTGCAGTCGCTGCTCTCGAGCTTCGGCTGATTCTTCTCGGCGGCGTCTCTTTGCTTCGCGACTTTTCGTCAATGCGCTTTTAGCACCACGTTTTGCCATTCTGGGTACAGTGATTAGTTTAAATAATAGATATGGAATAGAAATATGATATATGAATAATATCAGATGAATGTAAGCGGAACAAAGTGAAATGAAAGCAAGTTATACTTAGCTTAGGTAAACCAAGTAGTAGCTAGTAGGTGTTGGCGCAGAGAAAACAATCAGAGCCCATCTTATCCTTTCAATGAAATCGATAATCGACCAAGCGTACATAGCTTGGATGCCTGTTGAAAAATCCAAATGTACAGACGCGACCATAGAGCACATTTCCCTAGGGACCCATAATGGGTAAATAATGCATTTTTACTGGCCATTATAATGACATTGAATGCCACTTAATGGCATTATAATTGCCACTTAATGGCATTATAATTGCCATTATAATGCAAATTCTATATATATAAAATGCATTTATAATGTGGTTGCAATTAATTAGAAATAATGCATTTTTAGTCATCTTGCGAGCCATATATACTCGTATATATATGAATACATTGCACTTCGTACCTTCGTTTAAATCGGCTCATTAAAACCGTACTTAGTTCTATTCTGGTTTGTCTTACCAAACCATGGGCGATGTACACACAATAAGACACACTCAAAATAACACAATTGGTTAGTTTTATGTATAAGACAGGTCTCAACTAAGTGAGTGAGCCGAAAATGTAATATTTATTACCAAACAAAGAAGCCAAATGTAAAAAAAAAATTTGTGTCCCCGGAGTTTTACGTAAAAGCAATTAAACATAAAAAACTGCAAAAATGTGACAAAGAATTAGGTGTATCTAAACAAAGCGCACGGCATATGAGAGAAAACGTAAAACATAACATGTAGGATAAATATAGCTGAGCATTAGGCGCGCATGTTTTGTGAAAAAGGGCTTTTTAGTTTAGAAAAACTAACAAGAAACAAAGCTTGCTTAAGTACAAGTACTAGATGGTACTGGGTCTACGATGTTAGCCAGCCGGCGTTTGCTAGCCGAAAGTTTGCCAGTTAGTGTCTCTTTCTTGGTCCCGTCTAATTCCCCAGTCATATTTTCTTCCTGTGTCCTAGCAATAGAGCTTTTAGAATAAGCCTAGCACACACACATCGGCTGGCTAACATCGACAAAAGCTACACAACAATAGCTACCCAGCAGATAAATCAGGAATACGTACCAGAAAAAATTTCATGCAATGATTACATTGACAACCAGGACTACTTACAGAATAGAAAACGAGACAAGACAATGACCCTGAAAAACTGACGCGCGTTTGAAGTTATCTGAGCTAATCGTGCTCACACTCTTCCAACAGGGGTACCAGACAAAAACTGCCTGATGGCAAGTTCGGAAAGTTGACATCGACTCGAATGCACCTCGCAGCCACATCAGTGAGACGTATGCAATTGTAATTTTCCCGAGTGGGTTCCTGACTCGTAAAGATAAGCATATTTCGGAGTGGAACATCAGATGTAAAAAAAGCAAGAAAGATTGCTTGTTCAGATGCACTAGCACCAATATTGGTAAAATCCGGAACAGCATTGAACAGTAAGTCGATTAAACGACATTGTGGAGTCAGAAAAGAGCCAAAGATTTTGCTATCGGCAAAATGATTAATAGCAAAATATGAATTTGATACATCCAGGACATACGAACTACATGTTTTTAAAGTGCAATCCGCAGAAGTGGTTGTTAAAATTTTACCCCCAGAAGCGCCTAGAGTTCGATTTTCGCGCTCAGGAGGATTGCAGTAGTGCTTAGCGATGACAAGGAGTGCATCAGAAATTGAGGGATTGGAGCCTGCAGCAGGTTGCAGTGAATACAATAGCACTTTTAGCCAGAAAAACTTTTCGGAAATTTGCTTTCCATGAAATCGACTGCCAAAATGAAGCATATTAAAGCCATGCATAGCTGACTCAAAGGGAAACATTGATGCACAATACAGAGGACCAAATCGTTCATACTGGTCGGGTAGATGATAGAGAAGATGAAAATTAAGAAGCAGAACACGTTCGCCAAAAAACTCAGGACACAGGTTAAGAAACATATTGCACAGACGTTTTAAAGTTGAAACACAAGAATTTTGCGAGTACAGCAAGTTATAAATAGAATTAAGAAGAAGGAGCAGGCCCCTAAGTTCGGGATTTTCGATTCGTGGAAGCAGAATTGATGGAAACAGATACAGAGCAAAAATCTTGTATGTTTTCGCTTTCCAAAGTGAGAGCTGACTAATTGGAGGAACATTGCTAATACCTTGGGGAAGTTTCAGTTGCATAATCTGAGAGTCGATTACATTGACAGATGCTGAGCCTAGCACACGGTAATGATTGGGATTGCAGCTTTTAGTCTTAGAATCAGTCAAGAAGGCTAGAATGTGTTTTACTTGACCTTCCCAGAGACAATGCATAGAATCAACAATGAAATTTTCTGGAAAACGAATGATTTTGAGAAGAGCAGTTTCGCGTTTGATTCCAAAATAATCCTTAAGCCCTTGAGCCTTGAGAACTGTGAGATGCTGCGCATGCATGGCATTAGTTCGAAGCGGAATTCCATGGACAGCGGGGAAGACACGAACTTGGCCTTTTTCTGACACCTTTAGAGACTTGCCAGGTAGGATGCATCTGGGACAAGCAAATTGTCCGTTGAATTGCTTGATTCCAAAAAGGTGAGATAAAGCGGGCAAATCGCAGGTAAAAAACGAGAAGTGAAGAAAAAACGTCACATTCCTTACTTTTACACACGAAGGCAAGCGATTTAAAATAGTAGGCAAAAACTTTTCAAAATTCGGCTTTCCTCGATTGGTAAACAAAGCGATTGTGATAATGTTGACAAACTTCTGGCGTAATCTAACAGGCAAATTGAGGCACAGTGCACAGAAAGGCCACACAGACATTTCAGAAACTTTAAAGAAGTTTGCTCCGTCAGCCGAAAGAAGAAAATACAAGTGAAAAATGTCAGGAGATGAGCCGGTTTCTAGTTCATTGCTAACAGCAGAGTTCAGAATGTCAGTTTGAAATCCTCGCCTTAGCTCACGCTGGTAAGATAAAATATCATTTAAATGCCTTTCAACTGTAAGCTCCACCTGATGGTTTACATTTAAGAGCCATAGTCCCTCGAAAGAGTCGACTGGATGTTCACTACAGTTTATAAGTAGACACGCTAAACAAACTTTCACAACGAAGTCCGGTTTTAAAATGAATGAACGAAGCAGAACCGCTTCCATTGCTTTGTAAGATGTAGGTAAAGCAGCGCGAGGAGACAGAATGGAAATGAGGCGAAGCATGTTTTTAACAGCTTTCTTGGAAACGTTCGACAAGATCATCCACAACATTAGAAGGGCACATTTGACCTCCATAGAGATACCTTGGATACAAAAGACAGAAAGAAGGTTACTATCCTCATCCGCAGAAAATATTTCAGGGTGCTCGATATCAGATGGACCAGCTGCCTGCACTTCATTCTCGTCATCAGCAGGAATTGCAATAGTCGGTTGCTCGCCGACGTTTGCTTGAATTGCAGCGGAAGAGCTCGAATCGCTGTATTCACCCATGGATGTGTCAATCGAATGTGTACTTGAATCAACCGACATCGAGACATATGACGACCCAGAGGACAGACTTTCCGACGACCCAGAGGACAGACTTTCCGACGACCCAGAGGACAGACTTTCCGACGACCCAGAGGACAGACTTTCCGACGACCCAGAGGACAGACTTTCCGACGACGAACTCATAATTTCAACTTCAGTTCTACGAGTGTTAGGATAGACTGAAAAGTTTGGAGAAAATTACGTACCCGTGCCATCGAAATAAGAATGTGCACCATCATCTATCGATAAATATGAAATGAAGTGGAATAAATTAGCTCGGTGGCGTTAAAGTTGAAGGAGTTTAGATTCTTCCACATATATACATTTTGAACGACTACGGAAATCATTAAGGGTATCCTAACTACCCATACAAAGAGTGCCAACACTTTTCAAACGCAACAGTTATTATTCTAAAAAAATAATTAAGGTAGTCGCTTCATTTTATATTAAAAAAACACTACAGAGTAAGAGTTTGACTTTAGCGCAGATAACGTAAAATAGGGATCGATTCAGTTCAAAAACGTTATAGTTTGTTACATGTCGAATGGCAGTTGGGTGATTGCATCTTCAGTTAAAATATTGCGACACACGTTTAGCCGTCAGTCTAATCACCGGCCTTTCGCTTGCGGAAGGTTGACTCTGGACCAAGTCGATTCAGAGAGTCTTTGACGGCTGTCCACGCAGAAACCGTCTGATCCCTCGGGATATTGAAGGCCTTGTTCAGAATGCCTAGTTTTTTTTAAGAAAGATTTTATAGTAGCAGCAAATTCACACAAACATTTTCCAACAATGGAATGGCTACAGTGAGCCAGTTTGAATTTTTAGCTTTAAAAGACTATATAGAATGACCTGCATCCATCTAATGCCCACAATACTAAGTCAGTTGCCAAAAAACATTCAGTTGCAAAGAAATTGTATCGCTTACTCTTAAGATGGTCTTGCACTTCTCCTGGAGCCTTTGGCCTTTGTGTCGTGCCTTTGTACTCTCCGAAAACATGCGATTGCACATACTCGACGCCATACCTCGCAGAAGCATATGCCCTGATGAACTTCGACGTCGTTGTACGAGGCAGATCTGAGAAATTGCAAACTCGCCCATCGTGGCCTTCAAATTCCTACGAAAAAGTACAAAGAAAATTGGTACTCAGGACCGATTGTTTGGATTATGTCATGATAAATGTCAGTGAAATGTGAAAACGTCAAGCCACATGAAGAAGAGCGAAAAATAAGAAAAACAGTAAAGTAAAATGGCAAAGTAAAGCATATAATAATTTTATAGTAAATGGTTAGTAAAGAAAGTAAATTAATTTGCACAGAAACTGAGAAACCTACCTCCTTAAGGAAATCAGCTGATACCATTTGATGCAAGCTGGATGATGAAGTGCGAATCTTCCTCAGTTTGTGAGCGATGAACCGCTTCAAACTGTCTGAAACATTTGGTGTTTCACATTTGTACTATACTGATAGTGATTACATAAAGCAGCACGAAATGCAGGATTTGTGAGTAAAAAAGTTGTATTACACTGAGATAATGAGAATAAAGCATAAAAACAAAAGCACAAGAAAGAAATAATTAAACCTTACCCATTCCTTCCTGAAATTCAGCCAGTGTGAGAGGCTTGGAATTTGTGGGATCGTTTGCACTTGCTGCCTTTGCTGATTCATGAGCCTGAAGAACTTGAGGAAGTAGTTCCGGTGGTAAGGCACGCTGTTCCTCACTTGCAATTAAAGCCAATGATGCCTCAGAATTTTGGTGTCTGTCTTCAACATGAGTACCAGCTGTCCTTGGCCGCTTGTTTGCTAGACTGCCTTTAGATTGCTTCCTAGCACGAGAATGAGCAGCTGTAGGTGTCGAAACTGGACTTGGGCTTACAAAAGAAACCTGAGTAGGAGGCGGAGTAGGCTGCCAGGTCTCATCATCATCCGAATCGTCAATATCACCTGCATCTTCATCACTTGAGTCTTCTTGTTGTCTCATGAAGACTTTCATATGAGACTGGACATGATCAGAGAGCTCGGAGTTCTCCTTGTTTTCAGTTATGAATGCATCAAGCTCCTTCTCAAGGTAGATCATTTTTGACCATGGTTCAGCTGCAATGAACATGCCATTGAAAATGCCATCCTTGAGAGCAAGTGGGTAGTCCTCACCCTAAAATAAAAATGTGATTCATTATTAGATTTTGAGCTAATATTAGACCAAATTAATTTTTTAATTAAGAATTATAAACAAACTAAATAGAAAATTCTTTTTAGAATAGTTAACAAAATAGATATAGCCTATTAGAAAGTTAGACAAACTAAACAAAAGAGTCCTTTAGAAAGATAGACAAGCTAAAGAGAATAAATCCATTGGAAAAATAGACAAACTTAACTAAAATAAAACTTTAGATAGCTTAATAGAGTTGGCAAATATAGCCTATTAAAATACTAGGAAAACTAAAAGTATAAGAAATATTAAAATAGAAAACTAAAGCACTGGACAATAGTTCAAATAGTAAACTTGCTATTGGATAGAATATAGGGCCTACCTTATCAGCAAATAGACCTTCCTATGAATTGAACACCTTAGGCTTAGCATAGGAATAAAATAGCTCATAGATAAATAGATATATAAACATACTGAGACCACTATATAAAATGTTATAAAAATCAATGAAGGCAGTCAAGTTTGAAAATGAATACATTATACAAAATATATATTAAAAAAATAGACAATAAGACATTTAAAAATGGCCAAAATTCTATATTCTCTCTATACTTAGAATAGAGAACATATAGAAAAGAAAGGAAAGCTAGCCAAACCAACCATAGTTCTTTATGCATGAGTTAGCTAATCATACTCTAACATTGATAGCAACTAAACAGCCTATTTCAAGCACTAAAAAGTAGTCTTTTGCAAATTAAACAGCCTTGGCCTAGTATTACTAAAACTATAAAAAGATGAAATCTTAGAATAAGCCTAATTCACTAAAAAATACCTAACTAGTTCTATAGTTGGGCATCAGGGCCTACTCCCTACATGGCCTAAACTAGGCATATGGCTATAGAAGCCCAGCCTACTAGTAAAACAATATAAAAAACTATTTAGCTTCATTTAACTTTAGGCCCTAATAAATATATTTGTAGGAGTTAATAGATATTTGATAGTTAGGCACACAAAACTACATTCATTTTAAGCCATATGCACTCAAGCAATTTATTTATTTTTTCAAATCCTGCAGAATTTTGTATACAATATGCAATAGCATTTGTAACAATTACTAGGATTAGGCCTGGGCCTAGTAAGTAAGCAAAAAATTACTTACAAAAATGAATTTCACATCAGGCTCATTATGGCTAAGTGCAAGACTGCCACGGGAAAAGTTATGATAAGTTCTTGTCTTTCGAATGAAGAATAGTAGGTACTTCGAATCATAAAATGACGCAGCAGAATTTGCCAATCGTTGCACTGGTTTCACTACTCTATTCGAAGAGCGCCTACTTGAACCAGCCGCAAGATCCATTCAAGATCCACCAACTCTTAGTGTCTGAAGTCAATAAATTCAAACCTATAATAATAATATATTAACTGAATTGGAATAATTAGAAATTGGAATAATTGTCACACCAGATTGATTAATGCAATTAAATTGTTGAGAGGATGTCATAAAATAGTGAAGAAAACAAAGCTTTTATTTCGACAATCAAAATCGATTGAACAAGCTATGTTATAGAGAAATAACAAAAGCGACCCAATTTTTGCGTACGAATGTAAGTTTGTTTGCTAGATAAGAACCTGAAATAGAAATTTAATTACGAATTTCGCTTCGAGCAACAAAATAATCCAGCACGCAATTAGACCGCCATTTTAATTTCAATTTGTGATGGTCTAATTCGCTACGGCTGGATATAAAAAATGCATTTGTAATTTGATAATTGTTACAGAAAATAATGCATTTTTATCGCACCACGTTTTATTATTTGTTCTTCAAAGTTAGCAACGGAAGTATAATTTATAAATACACAGATGCGCAATAAAGCCAATCTTGAACTAAATTCATGCTTATTTTGTTAAATAGTGTAGATAGAACTTTTACTAAAAATGCATTAAAAATGCACGTACATATAATGCACCAAGAATGCACTATTTTGTCATTAGATTCTGAAAATGCATTATTTGTCCATTTTGGGTCCCTAGGGTTATAATACTTTGCATGCACGACGGCCTGCTTTCTGTAGTGTACACTCTGCTATAGCATTGGGTTGATTGGCTGCATTGAACAGGGGCGAAGGACTGCTGACGCAATCACGGCCACCTACTCTGGTTTGTACTGATGCATTGGAGAAGACAGGGCAGCAGTCAAATCAGCTACCAGAGTACACGCCCTCGCCCTTGCAAAGCATTGGGACAGTGGGGCCGGCTAGCTAGCAGTGTGGTGATGTAATGTTCATGAATTTGCAATTCAGACTGCCAACAAAACAGCTGGCGAGGTGACCTTTCTTTAACTCGACAGAAAAGCAGGTTTTTCGAATATTTAATACTGTTAGCATTGAAGCAGATTATCGAAATTTTCATAAATTGTCTGGTTTAAAACCGCTGGTTTTGCCATGATTCAAACTCTGGGTTAGCCATGATTCTAACGCTGGGTTAGCCATAATTCAATTTCAAACTCTGGTTTAGCCATGATTGAAACTCTCGTTTAGCAATGATTCAGACTCTGGTTTAGCCATGATTCAAACTCTGGTTTAGCCATGATTTAAGCTCTGGTTTAGCCATGATTCAAACGCTGGGTTAGCCATGATTCAGACTATTGTTTTGCTAGGCAAAAGTGAATTATAAGTAATCATAGTAATTATCTCGCCAGTGGGGTTGACACAGCTATGCACATTTGGGTGAGAAATTTCTTATCAGTACGCTCACCTAACAAAACTGGCTCTGATGCAATCATTCAAATTGGCACTGGAGCCTCACTGTGCACAAGTTGAATAAATGAATCCATTGGAAAAGCCTATGTAAACCAGTTAATCCCCTTGGCAATGGAATTAAGCTTAATAAAAATACGTGTACTGATTCGGGACCATTTGACATATTTTGGTGAAGGAATTTTGAAAATCGGTCGAGCCGTTCGGAAGATAGTTTGATTGCAAACATACAAACAAAGATACATACATAAATAAAATATTTTTTGTTGCAGTTCTGAATCTGATAACGCCTGCAGCTATGCTCAAAAACTCTTTCCTTAGTTTTAGTATTGAATAAAACTTGCTGCTTCACTCGAAAATACTTATATTCTTTTCTGAGAGCGAGTACAGTAATAATAAAGCTAAAAAACATCTGCTTCGACAGTACCTAACCAAAAGCGCTTATTATTTATACTCGAACCAAAAAAATTGCCAATAAAAATACTAATAAACAGTAACTTACGTTTTTAACTGTTGATGATAGAAGATTTGAAGAAAAAGAAGCAGTAACAAAGCTGATGCTGAATTTGGATCTGCATTCTGCAAAATCGAAGTCGAGACAAGGTTTGACAATAGAAAGGCTGCAGTTTTATGGATAGAAAGGAGGAGGAGAGGTCTCGCTAGCATTGAGCATCATAAAAGCCCAATCATGAAATCTGCTATGTACTCGTACGTCTGAAATCACTCAATCAGCCAAGAGACAAATTTATAAACGCACGTACGGGTCGAAAAGCATTGACGCAACCCTATTCAATTGAGAGTATCGGGCCCTGTTCAGTGCTATACCAATGCACGCGCGGGCGAGAAAAAGCACCGATGCAATCTAATAAAACTTACAGTGCCCGGACCTATTCTAATTTAACCTTGTTTGGCCTCCTATTGAAAGCAATAGGAAAACTCGTTTTTCGAATATTTAATATTGTTAGCATTGAAGCAGACTAACGAAATTTTCAAGGTCTCATGCCAGTAAAATTTGGCATGTTTAGCAAAAAACGCGATCAAATTTGGTTGAGGCATTTAGCCTGTGTATCGAAATTCCACAGACAGACAGACAGACAGACTTTAGAGATTTAGTATAGTTGGAACTTTAGAGATTTAGTATAGTTGGATGAGATGGGTTTCGGCCGGTAGAACTTCCTCAAGTCCTGGAGGATGTCTCTCACAGGTGGATGGGGCTTGCTTGACGGCTGGCTTGCTGAGGGTGTTGTTGCAGAGCGTGGAGTCTTTACCGGGGACGAAGTCGCGGCGGCTGGGTAATGTTTTCTAGGTTTGGCAGGGAGTTGAGGGCGCGTGGGCTGTCTAGCAATGTCGGGTGACTGCTGTCGAGACTGAAATTGCGGCTGCTTTGAGGACCGAGGAGCGATAGGTCGGGGCAGTGGTGCGGTCGGCAATTCCACACTAGATCTTGCTCCGGGAGGGTGACGCTGGATTACGGATTCTGGTACTGTGACTGATATCGCAGATTGAGTCCTTAGTATCCGGTTTCTTGTGGTCTCTTCAGGGGCGGCTTTCTTCAAGGCGGGCTCAGCTGATGATTTAGTTGGAGAGGCAACTCGCTTTGCTGGTTGGGTAGGTTTCGAGGTAGCTGAAGATTCCTCCGGGAATTCAATGTCAACTTCGCTTAGGAGCTGATAAAGGATGTCGTCTTCAAAATTCTCCTTTTCGCTTTCGTTATGGGAGGGCATGGTTGGTAGTTTAGATGGTTTTAAGGATTCAGGTTGGAGGGCTAGGAGATTGCTTGCGTAATTAATTTCACACTTCGCCGTAGGAGAATCTTATATAGGCTGGGGGAAGGGATCTCATTGGCTGCGGGTGACTTCTGGGTTACTTCCGGGGCGCTAAATTTCTATTGGCTGGCAACTCAATTCCTTAAATCACGACTCATTCTAACCTCGTTATCCTCGGGCGCGTAAATCACGACATTTAAAATTCTTTTTATTTTAATCCTCTCTTTCTCTCCTTTTTATTTTCTTTTTAGAGATTTTATAATTTTTATACGTCTTGTTCCTTTCTTCCTTTAATAGTTAATCAAGGACTACTTAATTAAACTATCGTTTAATCTATAAACGATACTTAAGTAGTCCTTGTAGTTAATATTGTGGAACAGAGTCAGGGCACTTACTAATCTCTTGAGATATTTGTGGTCTCGGCCGTGGGCTTTGGTATAGCTGGGGTGTTGGCTAGGTGGGGTGTTGGCTAGGTGGGGAGTTAGGTGGCTAGGTGGGGTGTTGGCTAGGTGGGGAGTTGGGTGGCTAGGTGGGGAGTTGGCTGGCTAGGTGGGGTGTTGGGTGGCTAGGTGGGGAGTTGGCTGGCTAAGTGGGGAGTTGGCTGGCTAGGTGGGGAGTTGGCTGGCTAGGTGGGGAGTTGGCTGGCTAGGTGGGGTGTTGGGTGGCTAGGTGGGGAGTTGGCTGGCTAGGTGGGGAGTTGGCTGGCTAGGTGGGGAGTTGGCTGGCTAGGTGGGGAGTTGGGTGGCTATGTGGGGAGTTGGCTGGCTAGGTGGGGAGTTGGCTGGCTAGGTGGGGAGTTGGCTGGCTAGGTGGGGAGTTGGCTGGCTAGGTGGGGTGTTGGGTGGCTAGGTGGGGAGTTGGCTGGCTAGGTGGGGAGTTGGCTGGCTAGGTGGGGTGTTGGGTGGCTAGGTGGGCAGTTGGGTGGCTAGGTGGGGAGTTGGCTGGCTAGGTGGGGTGTTGGGTGGCTAGGTGGGCAGTTGGGTGGCTAGGTGGGGAGTTGGCTAGGTGGGGTGTTGGCTAGGTGGGGAGTTAGGTGGCTAGGTGGGGTGTTGGCTAGGTGGGGAGTTGGGTGGCTGGGTGGGCAGTTGGGTGGCTAGGTGGGGAGTTGGCTAGGTGGGGTGTTGGCTAGGTGGGGAGTTGGGTGGCTAGGTGGGGAGTTGGCTGGCTAGGTGGGCAGTTGGGTGGCTAGGTGGGGAGTTGGCTAGGTGGGGTGTTGGCTAGGTGGGGAGTTAGGTGGCTAGGTGGGGTGTTGGCTAGGTGGGGAGTTGGGTGGCTGGGTGGGCAGTTGGGTGGCTAGGTGGGCAGTTGGGTGGCTAGGTAGGGAGTTGGCTGGCTAGGTGGGCAGTTGGGTGGCTAGGTGGGGAGTTGGCTAGGTGGGGTGTTGGCTAGGTGGGGAGTTGGGTGGCTAAAAGGGCAGTTGGGTGGCTAGGTGGGCAGTTGGGTGGCTAGTTGGGGAGTTGGCTAGGTAGGGTGTTGGCTAGGTGGGGTGTTGGCTAGGTGGGGAGTTGGGTGGCTAAAAGGGCAGTTGGGTGGCTAGGTGGGCAGTTGGGTGGCTAAAAGGGCAGTTGGGTGGCTAGGTGGGCAGTTGGGTGGCTAAAAGGGCAGTTGGGTGGCTAGGTGGGCAGTTGGGTGGCTAAAAGGGCAGTTGGGTGGCTAGGTAGGGAGTTGGCTGGCTAGGTGGGCAGTTGGGTGGCTAGGTGGGGAGTTGGCTAGGTGGGGTGTTGGCTAGGTGGGGAGTTGGGTGGCTAAAAGGGCAGTTGGGTGGCTAGGTGGGCAGTTGGGTGGCTAGTTGGGGAGTTGGCTAGGTAGGGTGTTGGCTAGGTGGGGTGTTGGCTAGGTGGGGAGTTGGGTGGCTAAAAGGGCAGTTGGGTGGCTAGGTGGGCAGTTGGGTGGCTAGTTGGGGAGTTGGCTAGATGTTGGCTAGTTTTTTATTTTTTGTTGGATAAATCATTTCTGTTCACAAAATGATTCCAGGGCTGTCTATTGTCGCGCCAGTCTGCGATGGCAGAGGTGGCAGAGGTCACCACTGAGGTGGCAGAAGATGAGTGGTGCCCCTTGCACCATTTAAGCTGCTGCCAAAAGTTGCTGGCCAATACGTGCCGTAGGAAACATTGTCCAAGAGACAATGATTTCTACGCAATCTGCAATCGGCCAGGCTGCTTTTGGGGGCAAAATTCATGGTGCGAGGGGCCAGTTCCTTCGTGTTCTAAGCCGTCTTCGCCGCCTAAGCCTGGTTTAGACTGGCAAAGCTGCACTGTGCGGACCGCTTCTGCAAAATATCGTTGGTCCGTTCGTTTGGCTGCCAAACGTGCCGCAACTGGCAAAGTGCCAAGCCTAGCCACGCTGGCCAGTCTGGCGGCTTGCAGAAGCGGACCACTGCCACTGCACTTATGCAGTCGTGGTGTGCGGAAGGTTTTGGTCACCGACCTATGAATGAGTGACCCCTTAACGAAAAAACGGCCCTTTTCAGGGCCACCAAATTCGTGATTCTTGCGTTTAGTCAACTCTTTTAACTCCGCCATTGCCGGTCCCCAGCCCGGATGAAAAAGGAGGAGGGAAAGAAAATATACACATGCTCACGTTCGTGTCACTGTTTTTTCTGTTTTCGTTTTTGATAAAACTGTCTTGCCATTTTCCACTTGAAATGTTTCATGATGCTTTTTGTCTTTCTTATTTTCCGCATTACTTTGTAAATTACGTTGTAAACCTAATAAAAGTTGTAAGCCTAGGAAGGCAACAATCGTGCAAAGGCCTCCAAAGCTATAAAAACCCTATAGAGCAGTGTCAGACACGCTGGCAGACACCCTACAGTGTCTGTAAGTAAAGCCAGGTGCTCCCGCAACTTACAACTAATCAAAACTGTAAAAATTTCAGTTTAGTTGTGGTAGCTGTATATCTCAAAAAGAGTTACAAATATTTCGTCTCATATATCTACTGTAGAATTTGTCTCATATTGACTTCTTGCAATTCAAAGTCCAAGCCCTGGATTTCTTAGACTCGAAAAGTAGAACTTTGACTTCCTGCAATTTTAAAGTCCAAGCCGGCACCTCTAGATGGTCGGGACAGAAAGTTGTGGCTATTATAGATTCCGGTTGAGTCCCCCGAGATTGTCTATTGGGTGCCAACTTGAGCTCTGAGCGGCTACCTAACTTGTCAAAGAGCAATACTACTTATTCAAAAATTGACCAAATCGAAATTTCAGTCATTGGCGGGCAATGTTGGAAATGACATTTCTCGACTAGAGGTTGACGCCCTGAGTCTAGAGGCGCCAGTCCGGCACCTCTAGATGGTCGGGACAGAAAGTTGTGGCTCTTTTTAGAATTTTATGAGTTTGACTTGTTATCAGTCAATGTCCTTGACTTTCCTTAAAGTCAATGCTTCCTACATCCTTCTCGGGCTGATTCGAGACAGTTCCCGAGGTCCCCGGGAACTGATTTTGGTGTCGTTCGAAAGGCCTGGCGATGCTCTATAGATTCCGGTTGAGTCCCCCGAGATTGTCTTTTGGGTGCCAACTTGGGCTCTGAGCGGCTACCTAACTTGTCAAAGAGCAATACTTATTCGAAAATTGACCAAATCGAAATTTCAGTCATTGGCGGGCAATGTTGGAAATGATATTTCTCGACTAGAGGTTGACGCCCTGAGTCTAGAGGCGCCAGTCCGGCACCTCTAGATGGTCAGGACAGAAAGTTGTGGCTATTTTTAGAATTTCATGAGTTTGACTTGTTATCAGTCAATGTCCTTGACTTTCCATAAAGTCAATGCTTCCTACATTTCGTCTTGTTGAAGTATTTTTATAGCTTTGAAAATAGTTTCCTTTTAATATATTTTTAAACGCTTTAAAATAATTAAGTATTTGCAAGATTTTAGTATATTTTTGTTGCTATATTTATACGTTTTGTTTTTTTGTTATAATGTATGGTTATACTTAGCTCAATGCAGATAGCATTGATATTTGAAACGCTGCACGTTTTCGGCGCGTGTCGTGCAGCTGTTTGAGGTCACTGTGTAAGAATTCAGATTCAAATCCAAGTGCTAGTAGTGTGAGACACTACACCTCCACTCCCATCTTATCACTCCCACTCGCACCTTGAACTATAAGAAATGGCTTTGAGATTTCACTAGTGGAACCTAATATATTATTTTTGTTATGTAAACAATTATCCTAATAATTGGTTTTTATTGAACATATTTTAAATGGATATATTTTTATAGAAAATATGTATAAAATCTTAGACGTCTATCTGCACCAAAAACTACCATTGACTACCTTTGAATAGAATGCTACTAACCTATAAACTTTAGACTCCTAGCATAGTTAAAATCATTTTTTACGGATTTGGAGCTAAAAGACGTTGCTTTTTCATTTGTAAAATTTGTAACTGGGTCATGGGATATTATAAAAACAACCATTAAAAGATGTGTTTTCCTGTGACAAGATTGTATCGGTGTAAAGGAAACCTCTTTTATGGTCATTCACATTAAGATTTTCCTTTCATGCTACTTCTTGGCCTCTTGGAGCCCTACCTGTTAGCTAGAAGGAAAGAGACAATGATTTCTACACAATCTGCAATCGGCCAGGCTGCTTTTGGGGGCATAATTCATGGGCAACAAAATAGGCATTTCCGTTTATATTAAGAACTCCCTATTCTATTTGCTTGTCAGTTGTCAATTGGCAAATTTTGTCTTGATAAATTCTAACTTAAAACCTGTCCCTCTATTTTTATGTTTTGTCTATAGACCTGTTGATGACTCTTATCTTGTCAACATTACAAAGTTGTGGCTTTGTAAATTCAGGCTATTGCCTATTAGGTTAACAAATCCATCTAGCCCAATCTATTTAATTGGATACTTTAATGCCCACTTTAATGCCCATATTACTTTAGCCTAGCCTATGTATCCTAGAAACTGTGATTTCATTTATATATAATAAATTTAATATATATATCCGTGCTGTTTCTAATGAACAGTGCCATGCTGTTTCTGATTAACAACGCCATGCTGTTTTATTTACAAGCGCCATGCTATAAGGAATATTATATTTGCAGAGCCATTATATTTGCAGAGCCATTATATTTGCAGAGCCATTATATAAGATGAAGGTGGAGGAGCTATTGCAGTGGGGCCCTGAAGGCATGGGAGCTCAAATAATTGAGCCGTCCACCTGTCGGTGGACATTTTGTTTGCCCAGTTGGCAAGTTTGCCATCTGGGTAAATATGCAAGTCAAACCTGCACATTTGCGGGATAGATTGTGCCAATGCGTTCTGGGGGCGGGTCCGGCGAGAAGGCACGCCCCGCAGACTTACCAGTATTCTGGCGGTAACGCCGTAAGTACTTATCCTATGTTATTATTTTCCTTCCCTGCCACTTGCTCTCGCTCTCTCGCTCTCTCACTCTCGCTCGCACGCTCTTGCTCTCTCGCTCTCGCTTTCGCTCTCGCTTTCGCTCTCGCTTTCGCTCTCGCTTTCGCTCTCGCTTTCGCTCTCACTTTCGCTCTCGCTTTCGCTCTCGCTCTCTCGCTCTCGCTCTCTCGCTCTCTGTCGCTCTCGCTCTCTCGCTCTCTGTCGCTCTCGCTCTCGCTCTCTTGCTGACCTGAGAGCTGTATCCCACCCATTCCATTTTAATCCAGAGGATGTACTGGCGCGTGGATGCCCGGTGGGCACTATGGACCCACGGCGTCCAAATTAAGGGGAGCGACCTGCGCACTCTGCCGGCCATTCTGCAGGCGTCGGTCGCCCCGCAGCAGCAGCAGCCGGTCGAGCTGGAGGCGCAGCAGCAGCCAGTCGAGGCGCAGCGGCTTCAGGCGGCAACCGTCGTTGACCGCCTAGATGAAGTGCAGCTGCGTATGGTTCTGCGCCGCTTAATTGAAGACCCACCAGTTGGTAAGTGTGCTGAGAGCTTAAATGCTGAGAGCTTAAATTCTGAGAGCTTAAATGCTGAGAGCTTAAATGCTGAGAGCTTAAATGCTGAGAGCTTAAATGCTGAGAGCTTAAATGCTGAGAGCTTAAATGCCGAGAGCTTAAATGCTGAGAGCTTAAATGCTGAGAGCTTAAATTCTGAGAGCTTAAATGCTGAGAGCTTAAATGCTGAGAGCTTAAATGCTGAGAGCTTAAATGCTGAGAGCTTAAATGCTGAGAGCTTAAATTTAAGTTTAAGTTTAGTTTAAGTCATTTTAAGCTACTCGAACGCACCCTAAACTGCAGTTTAAGTTCATTTTAACCTCTCTAATAAAACAAAAGCTAAACAGACTAAATCTCGAAATAAAGTAAAAAAATGTAGCTCAATGATTAAGTAGAATAAACGAATAATTAGTCTTCACATTCTCGTCTTGAAACTGTGTAGTTTTGGTATCAGATGTACAGTAGACGTACGCACACAAATTTGACATTCGAACTTTCGCTTATTTTAATTTGAATATTAATATAATTTAATTCAGGGGTCGGCAAACTCCGGCCCGCGGGCCAGATGCGGCCCTCGAAGCTCCCAAATCCGGCCCGTTGCCCCTTCTGACATCTACAGTGTCCTGTTTCATCTCTCTCGTGTCTAATCTCTCCCGTGTCTAATCTCTCCTGTGTCTCATCTCTCCCGTGTCTAATCTCTCCTGTGTCTAATCTATCCCGTGTCTCATGTCTCCCGTGTCTCATCTCTCCCGTGTCTAATCTATCCTGTGTCTAATCTCTCCCGTGTCTCATCTCTCCCGTGTCTAATCTCTCCTGCGTCTCATCTCTCCCGAGTCTCATCTCTCCCGTGTCTAATCTCTCCTGTGTCTCATCGCTCTCGTGTCTAATCTCTCCCGTGTCTCATCGCTCTCGTGTCTTATCTCTCCCGTGTCTCATCGCTCTCGTACTATGACATTCTAAATTTATGAACATTAGCCCATTCATATTTTTTAGCGCAAGCACTGGTGAATGCAGTCGCGGCCGCCGGCGCCGGAGCAGCCGCACCAGCAGCAGCAGCAACAGCAGCAGCAACAGCACCAGCAGCAGCAGCAGCAGAGGCTACCGCGGGGCCACCGCCGCCGCCGCATCCGCCGACACCCCCGCCGCCGCCGCCGCCGACACAGCCGCCGCCCCAACTATTGGTGCCGCCGCCGCATCCGCCGACACCCCCGCCACCGCCGCCGCCGACACCGCCGCCGCCGCATCCGCCGACACCTCCGCCGCCGCCGCATCCGCCGACACCCCCGCCGCCGCCGCCGCCGACACAGCCGCCGCCCCAACCATTGGTGCCGCCGCCACATCCACCGACACCCCCGCCACCGCCGCCGCCGACACCGCCGCCGCCGCATCCGCCGACACCTCCGCCGCCGCCGCCGACACCGCCGCCGCCGCCTCGGCTGACCAAAAGGCAGAAGCGAAGGCATCAAACGCAGCCGGCGAGGGAGGCCCTGGCTGCCAAGCGGAAGGTAAACCCGCAACTTAACTACGCGCTGTGCAACTACGAGTTGTTATCTGGCATTCTCGCAGGTCTCTGAGGGGCAACGCGTGCCTCGCGGAAAGTTCATACTTGTCAGGCTCTCCGATTGGCTCAGGGTACCGGACATTTGAAAAAAACGCAAAATGCAAACCCATTGGTCGTTATGAGTGATTCAACCCGGCACCTGGAAACTGACATATTCAGTTTGTATTTTAACTATCAATTTTTATGAGCCAAACAAACCCTAAAAGCGGACTCCCAATTAGCAAGACATCAGCTTTAGCTTATAGCAATTATAATGTAATCATACATTATGTTACAGAATGTAATATTTTAGTAAACCAACATTACAGAAGTAATAAGGTCGACGAGCAGTAATAGCGACAATCGCTGGCGGCGTCGCTATTTCGTACTAAGCTGCATCAGAACTAAAGACCGCTCTAGCAACTACCTACTGACCTATTATGAAGACGCACTGCAGACTAAGCGCAAGGGCCGGGTGGATTTGGAGCAAGCCAATAACATCACTTACGTAATTCCGCCAATATATCTGCTGAACAAGCTGCAGCCTAGGCTTTTCCGCGCCCCAGCATTCTTCAGACGGGATCAGACGGCATTCTTCCTGCTGGAGACTGTCCACCGCAGGCAGATGCGCACCTACTATTTCCTGCCAGAGGGCAATACCATGGAGCGCTGGGTCAGCCATCTGAGCAACGCGTGCGGACTTGGCGAAGACGATCTGTCCGGGATAAATGATAGCACTATCGATCCCTCTTATAGAGGACAATTTCCTCCTCTATCTGGTGCGTCATTTCTACAAGTGCAGCAATTTCAGCCGCTCTCCCAAAACATGCTTTCACCGTCTGGTCGCTACATTCCAGGCGATAGCATCGATGGCACTATCAGGTAAGAAATGTGGGACTAGGCTCGCGATTTAGCCTAGATTATTTATAGCCTAGAATGTGGTCTTTACTCTTTGATAAATAACTGTAAATTAAGGGATTTTCAGTGGGATTTCTAAGCTATAATCAAAGAATTTTCAGTGGGATTTCTAAGCTATAATCAAAGGATTTTCAGTGGGATTTGTGAGCTTTAATCAATGGATTTACAGCGGCATTTCTGAGCTTTAATCAATGGATTTACAGCGGGATTTCTGAGATGTAATTAATGGATTAACAGCGGGATTTCTGAGCTTTAATCAATGGATTTACTGCGAGATTTCTGAGCTACAATCAAGGGATTTACAGCGGGTTTCAAGACCAGAATCACGAGTTATTTAATAAAGCATGTCTATGAGAAATCTGTAATTCTATTTTACCGATCGCTCCACGCCTCAACCGGTCGATTCCCGTTAAATTCTTCGATCAGACGACCAACTGCCCAGGCACCTGAAGACGATTATCGCATGCCTCCAACGGTTGCTAGAGGAGGCGGTAACCCTAGCAACGAATATGATTATCGCATGCCTCCTAGTACAGACGAGGACGATTATCGATTGCCGCCACCGCATGTTACGGGCCAAAGTTTATATAAAACTGGTGAAGATGAGTATCGATTGCCGCCTGTTGCGTCTGATCACCCCGAATTCGTTGAAGACGATTATCGATTGCCTCCACCGCTGACTGGAAACGCTTCGGCCAGCACTGACGAAGACGCTTACCGGCTGCCACCACAGCAACAGCAGCAGCAGTTAGCTACTGCTAGTCGCGCCGACCCTGACGCCAGTCAATACATCAACCTGGGACCAACCGGCTGCCACGACAGCAACAAGCACCAGAGTCAGCGTGGATCGGGTTAGGCAAATTTTGTATTGATAAATTCTAACTTAAAACCTGTCCCTCTATTTTTTGTTTTGTCTATAGACCTCCTCCTGCTGATGACTCTTATCTTGTCAATGTTACAAAGTTGTGGCTTTGTAAATTCAGGCTATTGCCTATTGGGTTAACTAATCCATCTAGCTCAATCCATTTAATTGGAGACTTTAATGGCCACTCTAATGCCCATATATCTTGGCTGAAATCAAATGGCACAGATGCCCATTGTAATATTCTTAAACCAATAGGAAATTCTGATCACTGTCTAATCTCTTGTCATTTACCTAATTTGATAGGTAAATTTAAATTTCAATACCTCTTTGGCCGCATTCGATTCCAGCAAGGATTCCAGTATATAGGATGGCGTAATCCAAGTTGCCATAATTGATTTTGCCCATTGTTTCTGTAGCCACCTCTTCGTTGACCTAATGATGTACTTTGGCATTGCAGCAAACATATATGCTGCAAGGTTCAGCAATTCAATTCTGCACGGCAACAGCGAACTCTTGCTTGCTTGCATTTGAACATTAAAGTTTTTCATTGTTTCAGAGAATCGCAGAAAATTGCGACCACCGAAGCTTACATTTTGTCAGCATAACTGTTGCCTATCTTCGAATGTGGCAGCAGCCACAGTAGTGACCGGCGCTCAGGAGGCTCTCCTAGCCGAGTCAGCTACAAATCCGTCGATCCGCAACATCGTTTCAGGAGCTTTCGCCAACTTCGCCGCGGCCTATCCGCAGTACTGCGAGTCCAGATGCCCGGCTGTCCTAGCCGGAGCTGATAGTGTCGATGGCGTCGGCCCGTGTAGTCAGCAGCAGCAGCAGCGACAGTTTCTAGTCGAGCTAAACTACGCCACGAATCAGGGACCGACTGAACTATTAAGTTTTGTCTACGTCGGCTCTCAAACTGACGCCTGCGACTCAGATGTGATCCGGCGTCACGGCATTACCCACATATTGAATGTGAGCGCCAATTGTCCGCAGTCGGAGCACGTCGACGAGGCTAATTTCATGCGGGTTCCAGTTAACGACGGCTACGCCGACAAATTGTTGCCGCATTTCAAACTGGCTTTCCAGTTTCTGGGTATGTGTTTGTTTTACCTAAAAAACTTTTTTCTCGGCTATTGGCACTTAAAAGTTGTACATTTTTTGCCTATATGTATCGAAAAAAAGTTTTATCGACAGTACGTTTAAAAGTTTGTATTAAGCCGATAATGTATCGAAAAATATACAAATATATCTTTATTCTCTTGAATTTTAGACAATGTCTGGCGTAGCAACGGTCGCTGCCTTGTACACTGCCTTGCTGGCGTGTCTCGCTCTCCAACCATGGTGATTGCATACATTATGCAGCATCTCAATATGACTCAAGATCAAGCTTATCGGTGAGCGGAATTTTATTTTTATAAGCGATATGCATTTTTAGAAAGGCTAATTATGCACAACCTAACAAAGTGACTTCTTCTGTTTTTAGCTACGTTAAGGCTCGCCGGCCTAGTATTAGTCCGAATTTCAATTTTCTTGGACAACTTTTGGAATTCGAACGCCAACTTCAGCAGCAAAAGCAGCAATCTGAGTCTTCGGCATCAACAGCAGAGGACTCAGACTCATCCTGCTCAGAAGCGAAGCGTCAGAAAAGATTCTGTCTGACGGCCGCCTCCGCTGCTTCAATAGTGGCTAGCTGTGCAAGCAGTCCAACCACTGTCAGTGCAATGTCTAAACTATTAAGTTTTGTCTACGTCGGCTCTCAAACTGACGCCTGCGACTCAGATGTGATCCGGCGTCACGGCATTACCCACATATTGAATGTGAGCGCCAATTGTCCGCAGTCGGAGCACGTCGACGAGGCTAATTTCATGCGGGTTCCAGTTAACGACGGCTACGCCGACAAATTGTTGCCGCATTTCAAACTGGCTTTCCAGTTTCTGGGTATGTGTTTGTTTTACCTAAAAAACTTTTTTCTCGGCTATTGGCACTTAAAAGTTGTACATTTTTTGCCTATATGTATCGAAAAAAAGTTTTATCGACAGTACGTTTAAAAGTTTGTATTAAGCCGATAATGTATCGAAAAATATACAAATATATCTTTATTCTCTTGAATTTTAGACAATGTCTGGCGTAGCAACGGTCGCTGCCTTGTACACTGCCTTGCTGGCGTGTCTCGCTCTCCAACCATGGTGATTGCATACATTATGCAGCATCTCAATATGACTCAAGATCAAGCTTATCGGTGAGCGGAATTTTATTTTTATAAGCGATATGCATTTTTAGAAAGGCTAATTATGCACAACCTAACAAAGTGACTTCTTCTGTTTTTAGCTACGTTAAGGCTCGCCGGCCTAGTATTAGTCCGAATTTCAATTTTCTTGGACAACTTTTGGAATTCGAACGCCAACTTCAGCAGCAAAAGCAGCAATCTGAGTCTTCGGCATCAACAGCAGAGGACTCAGACTCATCCTGCTCAGAAGCGAAGCGTCAGAAAAGATTCTGTCTGACGGCCGCCTCCGCTGCTTCAATAGTGGCTAGCTGTGCAAGCAGTCCAACCACTGTCAGTGCAATGTCTAAACTATTAAGTTTTGTCTACGTCGGCTCTCAAACTGACGCCTGCGACTCAGATCCGGCGTCACGGCATTACCCACATATTGAATGTGAGCGCCAATTGTCCGCAGTCGGAGCACGTCGACGAGGCTAATTTCATGCGGGTTCCAGTTAACGACGGCTACGCCGACAAATTGTTGCCGCATTTCAAACTGGCTTTCCAGTTTCTGGGTATGTGTTTGTTTTACCTAAAAAACTTTTTTCTCGGCTATTGGCACTTAAAAGTTGTACATTTTTTGCCTATATGTATCGAAAAAAAGTTTTATCGACAGTACGTTTAAAAGTTTGTATTAAGCCGATAATGTATCGAAAAATATACAAATATATCTTTATTCTCTTGAATTTTAGACAATGTCTGGCGTAGCAACGGTCGCTGCCTTGTACACTGCCTTGCTGGCGTGTCTCGCTCTCCAACCATGGTGATTGCATACATTATGCAGCATCTCAATATGACTCAAGATCAAGCTTATCGGTGAGCGGAATTTTATTTTTATAAGCGATATGCATTTTTAGAAAGGCTAATTATGCACAACCTAACAAAGTGACTTCTTCTGTTTTTAGCTACGTTAAGGCTCGCCGGCCTAGTATTAGTCCGAATTTCAATTTTCTTGGACAACTTTTGGAATTCGAACGCCAACTTCAGCAGCAAAAGCAGCAATCTGAGTCTTCGGCATCAACAGCAGAGGACTCAGACTCATCCTGCTCAGAAGCGAAGCGTCAGAAAAGATTCTGTCTGACGGCCGCCTCCGCTGCTTCAATAGTGGCTAGCTGTGCAAGCAGTCCAACCACTGTCAGTGCAATGTCTAAACTATTAAGTTTTGTCTACGTCGGCTCTCAAACTGACGCCTGCGACTCAGATGTGATCCGGCGTCACGGCATTACCCACATATTGAATGTGAGCGCCAATTGTCCGCAGTCGAAGCACGTCGACGAGGCTAATTTCATGCGGGTTCCAGTTAACGACGGCTACTCCGACAAATTGTTGCCGCATTTCAAACTGGCTTTCCAGTTTCTGGGTATGTGTTTGTTTTACCTAAAAAACTTTTTTCTCGGCTATTGGCACTTAAAAGTTGTACATTTTTTGCCTATATGTATCGAAAAAAGTTTTATCGACAGTAAGTTTAAAAGTTTGTATTAAGCCGATATGTATCGAAAAATATACAAATATATCTTTTTTCTCTTGAATTTTAGACAATGTCTGGCGTAGCAACGGTCGCTGCCTTGTACACTGCCTTGCTGGCGTGTCTCGCTCTCCAACCATGGTGATTGCATACATTATGCAGCATCTCAATATGACTGAAGATCAAGCTTATCGGTGAGCGGAATTTTATTTTTATAAGCGATATGCATTTTTAGAAAGGCTAATTATGCACAACCTAACAAAGTGACTTCTTCTGTTTTTAGCTACGTTAAGGCTCGCCGGCCTAGTATTAGTCCGAATTTCAATTTTCTTGGACAACTTTTGGAATTCGAACGCCAACTTCAGCAGCAAAAGCAGCAATCTGAGTCTTCGGCATCAACAGCAGAGGACTCAGACTCATCCTGCTCAGAAGCGAAGCGTCAGAAAAGATTCTGTCTGACGGCCGCCTCCGCTGCTTCAATAGTGGCTAGCTGTGCAAGCAGTCCAACCACTGTCAGTGCAATGTCTAAACTATTAAGTTTTGTCTACGTCGGCTCTCAAACTGACGCCTGCGACTCAGATGTGATCCGGCGTCACGGCATTACCCACATATTGAATGTGAGCGCCAATTGTCCGCAGTCGGAGCACGTCGACGAGGCTAATTTCATGCGGGTTCCAGTTAACGACGGCTACTCCGACAAATTGTTGCCGCATTTCAAACTGGCTTTCCAGTTTCTGGGTATGTGTTTGTTTTACCTAAAAAACTTTTTTCTCGGCTATTGGCACTTAAAAGTTGTACATTTTTTGCCTATATGTATCGAAAAAAGTTTTATCGACAGTAAGTTTAAAAGTTTGTATTAAGCCGATATGTATCGAAAAATATACAAATATATCTTTTTTCTCTTGAATTTTAGACAATGTCTGGCGTAGCAACGGTCGCTGCCTTGTACACTGCCTTGCTGGCGTGTCTCGCTCTCCAACCATGGTGATTGCATACATTATGCAGCATCTCAATATGACTGAAGATCAAGCTTATCGGTGAGCGGAATTTTATTTTTATAAGCGATATGCATTTTTAGAAAGGCTAATTATGCACAACCTAACAAAGTGACTTCTTCTGTTTTTAGCTACGTTAAGGCTCGCCGGCCTAGTATTAGTCTGAATTTCAATTTTCTTGGACAACTTTTGGAATTCGAACGCCAACTTCAGCAGCAAAAGCAGCAATCTGAGTCTTCGGCATCAACAGCAGAGGACTCAGACTCATCCTGCTCAGAAGCGAAGCGTCAGAAAAGATTCTGTCTGACGGCCGCCTCCGCTGCTTCAATAGTGGCTAGCTGTGCAAGCAGTCCAACCACTGTCAGTGCAATGTCTAAAATGTCTTTCACCGCCCAGCAACAGCAGCAGCAGCAGCGATCTGTCATTACCGCAACTGACCGCATTTCAACTGGAAGGCGCCAACGACCGCTCAGTGAAGTTTTGCTTGACGAGAATTCCACTCCGTCTAATTCAACAGCATCGTCAGCAGCAGCTGCTGCCGTTGCTACCTCTTCCTCTGCGGCGCTTCCACAAGCAACTACTGCTTAATAATAATGTAATAATAATGCTATTATATCCCTGTACTAACAATTGACAATTGTACAAGCACCAGAGTCAGCGTGGGGACTTCTAATTGAGTATTGAGTCGTATTGGTGGTATTGAGTCGACAGTTTCCAAGGTGAAAAAGCCCCCGATCGTCATCGTGCCGATCCAGCACCACACCATAGTGTCAAAATTTCACCCCTGTAGCCATAGAAGCATGAGTTATCAGCCTATTAAATCGATATTAGCCTGTCTTGCTGAATTATTTCTGTTTTAAATGTTCTTCCATAATTGTATTTCTCCACCTAAGTGGTTGTATTTGTTTAAAAGAGTGCGTTAATAATTAATCATCTTTAATTTGTTCGCCTAAAAACCGCTCTTCAATGTTCTCAAGTGTGGCTCTCAATGATCCAATAAGAACTTTAGACTGGAGAATGAGATGAGGGCTAGGTGGCTAGGTGGGGAGTTGGGTGGCTAGGTGGGCAGTTGGGTGGCTAGGTGGGGAGTTGGGTGGCTAGGTGGGCAGTTGGGTGGCTAGGTGGGGAGTTGGCTAGGTGGGGTGTTGGCTAGGTAGGGTGTTGGCTAGGTAGGGTGTTGGCTAGGTGGGGTGTTGGCTAGGTAGGGTGTTGGCTAGGTGGGGAGTTGGCTGGCTAGGTGGGCAGTTGGGTGGCTAGGTGGGGAGTTGGCTAGGTGGGGTGTTGGCTAGGTAGGGTGTTGGCTAGGTGGGGTGTTGGCTAGGTAGGGTGTTGGCTAGGTGGGGTGTTGGCTAGGTGGGGAGTTGGCTGGCTAGGTGGGCAGTTGGGTGGCTAGGTGGGGAGTTGGCTAGGTGGGGTGTTGGCTAGGTGGGGAGTTGGGTGGCATATATAAACATATATAATCATTTATATATGTTTAAACAAATCGGTTTATTACTAGTTATAAAAGTGGTTCTATTTTTCTTATTTTTGTCGTTTGTTATTTAAGTAAAAGACTTGACATTAATATGTCGAGCGACCTAACGATAAATAGGTAAATATATATTTTCGTCATAAACCATATGTAATGATAGGACATTGATATGCTGAAAAGTTGTTTCACTAATCTTCTTTTGGTTATATCGCGCTATAGAATGTAAGCATCATTAAAATGAATAGTGCATGTATAGTTTGCGTCACAAAACTTGAATCCTAGTTTAGGCCGTAGAAAGAATCCTACTGTTGTAGCTAGAAAGAATTGTAACTAAAGCCATGGGAAATCATGGAATCCTACTTAAAGCCCTAGACAGAACTACGGGATCGCTGATAGAATCCTAGCTAAAGCCATAGACAACAGCAAAATTATAGCTAAAATTTTGTAGCTAAAGCAAGGACAACTTAATAACTCAGGACCGGAAACGAGCCAATTCATGGCGAAAAAAGTATGAGGCTCGTTTAAAAGCATTGTTCTATGGCCCATCCAAAGCTACGAAAGCGAAGAAATCTGAGCTGAAAATTGAGTTATTCGCATGCACTTGCAATTGAGACAGAGAACTTTTATTCTTGCTAGCTGAAACGAAATATCATGCCGAGAAAATGCAGCGTCATTTTCTGTTGTTCAAACTACAATAGTAACCGTGATCGGAATGTTACAGTATTTTCGTTTCCTAAACATGCAACTGAACGAGAGGCTTGGCGACTGTCTCTGCCTAATCAACTGACGGTAAGACTTTCTTTAAATGTGCTTTGCTAATCAGATTTAGCCTGGCCACATGAATTCATTAACAATTTTGTTGTTGTTTATACCGTGACAGACCACATGGGCGTGTGTGCTAAGCACTGGCCTCAAGATGCACCAATGATAAAAAAGGGAAGAAATGAAAGGCCGCTACATCCACCATCAGTTTTCGACGGATTCCCGCAGTCTTGCCTCGTTCAAACAAGTTATTAAGTTGTCCTTGAGCTAAAGCCATGATAGGCAATGATGGAGTCGTAGCTAAAGCCATAGACAATCATGGAATCGTAGCTAACGCCGTAGACAATCATGGAATCGTAGGTAGAGGCATAGACAATCATGGAATCGTAGCTAAAGCCGTAGACAATCATGGAATCGTAGCTAAAGGCATAGACAATCATGGAATCGTAGCTAAAGCCATAGACAATCATGGAATCGTAGCTAAAGCCATAGACAATCATGGAATCGTAGCTAAAGCCATAGACAATCATGGAATCGTAGCTAAAGCCATAACAACAACAACAACAAAGTACGCTGTCAGGTGGAAAAGGCAGCGTCACAGTGCACGCTTCAGAGCCTGGGCGCGAACAAAGGCCGCACCGCCGGCAGTGTCCGGGGCGCCAGCATCGGCCAGCAGGCAGTCGACGAAACGCCGAGTTCGGGCCTGGCCGCGCCGGTAGGGTGCCTGCAGCGTTAGCAGCAGCACCTCCTGCACCGGCTGCGGGCAGTAGGACTCGGCGCGGATGATGTGGCCTGCAAGCTGGAGTCGCCGAAGTCGCAGCAGTTCACTCGGACGGGCCAGGCCGGCGCGACGATAGAGTGCCGCGTTAGTGATCCGCTCGTCGCTGATCTTAAAGGCGGCACGCAGCAGGCCAGCGTGCGCCGCGTTGACTTGCTGTTCTAGCGAATCAGTCAGCGTCCACGTCTCGGCGTTGTACAACAGGACGGTCTCGACCACCGCCTGGAACAGCGCCGCCCTCTGGCGATCAGGTAGGGCCTCGGACTGCAGGACCGCCCTAACAGAACGAAAGGCAGCCCAAGCGTACCGGCGGCGACGCCTCAGATCTTCGCGGACGTCAGGTACCAGACCGCCGAGGTAGACGAACTGTTGACAGCGCGGAAGCTCCGTTACCTGCCCGTCAGCGCTTCGGCAGAAAATTGCGGCCTCGATGTCGCCCGGCACGCAGAGCACAACGGTCTTCTTCGTGTTGACCAACAGGCCGACGCTCGCTGCAGCGCTAACCAGCTTATCCAGCTGGCGCTGGGCGTCCTCTACGGTCGAGGACAGCAGGGCGAGGTCATCGGCGTAGCCAAGCACGCTGAGCCGCTTCTCCGGTTGACGTCGACCCACGCGTCGCCGCAGTAGGAAGCCGTCTTCGTCGGTAGGAAGAGCAGTTCGTAGCACCCAGTCAAGCACCAGGACGAACAGGAACGGCGCTAGAGTGTCCCCCTGGAGCACCCCGGAGGATGTCTCGAAGGGGTCCGACAGGCCGTCCGGCGTCATCACAGCTGCTCTCGTAGCACAGTACAACGCCATGATGGCGGAGATCAGCTGTTCTGGCACATGGTACGCGCGGAGCACATGTGGGAGCGCAGCCCTCGCAACCGAGTCGAAAGCCTTCATGAAGTCAATGAAGACAACGATCAGGTCCAACTGGCGCGTGCGCGCCTCCTCGATGATTCGGCGAAGAGCTAGGATCTGCGTCACTGTGCCACGGTGGGGGCCGAAACCCGTTCTGCTCAGGTCGCAGGTAGGGATCCAGCACGGGTTGCAACCGCGATAGCAGCATCCGGTTGAACAACTTCGCAGCACAGGATTGCAGGCAGATGCCTCGGTGCTCGTCTAGCCGCGTAGTGCCCGGCTTCTTTGGAATGGCGATGATGTGCGCCATGGTCCACTCAGTGGGTGCCACCTCACCGGAGAGCACGCGGTTCATCACACGGGCGACCTCACTGGCCATACAGTGGATGCGCAGCGCCTCGATGGGCACCTCGTCCGGACCCAGCGCCTTGCCGCCCGGCGTCTTCTGGGCGAGCATTAAGACTTCAGCCATGGTGACTGGTGCAACGTTAAAACTGTCCTCTGACGGCAACGGCGTCTCTGGCGGCAGCGTCAGGATGTTGGGCAGCGGGGGTGGCGGCGCGTTGACTATGGCGGCGAAGAACTCGCGTAGCTCGTTTCTGCGCTCATCTGCAGTGTCGCCTGCCAGATTCAGTTGGATGCGCCGCTTCCGCCCTGTCAGAGCATTAATGGCGGACCAGGCCACGCGCCCTCTGGCGTCGGGCCCAGCGGCAGAGACGGCCCTGACAACTTCATCAACTGCGGCTTGCTGCCGCTGCAGATAGACAGACGCCAGAGCCTCCTCCGCCTCGCGAGTAGGTCGCCTGCTCAGACGGAGCTCTTCCAGATCTTCCCTCGCTTGCTGAATCGCGGGGTCGTCTTGCCAGACCGGCTGCCCACGCTGGGCCGGTTGCATCAACGGGACCGCTTGTTCCGCGGCGGCTCGTACTGCGGCGCTCACATCCGCGTACTCGGCACCTCCACGCTTGCCGCCGAGCGCAGTGATGAAGGCGCTAGCGAAGTGGCAGTGCGTTCCGGCGTCTTTGAGAGCGCGGTAGTAGCGCCGCGGTGGCCGCTTTGGCGGACGGTAGAGCGGATCGCGTAGCTCGAGGTCACAGATGAGCCATGGACTCCTATTAAAGCCATGGACTCCTATGGAATCGTAGCTAAAGCCATAGACACTCATGGAATCGTAGCTAAAGCCATAGACACTCATGGAATCGTAGCTAAAGCCATAGACACTCATGGAATCGTAGCTAAAGTCATAGACACTCATGGAATCGTAGCTAAAGCCATAGACAATCATAGACAAAATATGGACATAATCATTTAATCATGGCAGGAATCGTAGTTCGGCTCTAACTAGGTTATTTAGTAATATCTTGCGGTAAATAAAATATTCCAATTTGTATAAATATTAAACTTTTTTCAGTCGGCCTGGAACTTCAAGTCAACTGTAGCTACTAATGTCCGACAATAAGACGAAAAACAATAGACTTGGAGTTTCATTTGAAACGCTGCGGTTGCTTAACTCCCTGGCAGTCTGTGAGGTAACAGCATTTACTAAGCATAGTTTGCCATGCCAATTGTAACAAAAAAATTCAGAAGTTTCTTTTATTGCACTATTATGTGCGTAGCACACTAATTCTCTGGTTGTCCCATGGGCCACTGGTTCGGGTGATTCTTCGGCGGTTTCCGCACAATTTGCGGTTATATCGGCAGCTTCCTGTGTGGTTTTTTTAACTCTTGCGAGATAGGGGGATTTTGGTAGATTCCACTCCTATTTCGCACAAAAAAACCGCCGAAGAAGCAGCCGAATTTTTTACAGGGTAGGGATCGACGTTTTCTGATTAGGGATCGACGACGTTTTCTGTTTAGGACTCAAGCTGGATTCTCAGAGCGGAATTAGCGGGGATTGTGACAGGCCGCTGGGTGTAAACTCTGCAGATTCTAATGGGGAGTCGAGTATACTGCATTGGGATACATGGGCCTTTCTTCAGAATGAGCATGCCTTTAGATAAATGGATGCTTTCACAATGCTCGACAAAGAATTCCATGCCTAAGATATTGTCACAGTCATGACCACACAATAGGAACTCTGTCTCTATCTCTAGGTCTCCGAATTTTACTGGGGCTACCACTTCTCCTTCTAGTTGGACGGATGTGCCATCAAAGGTGGTCACTCGTTTTGCGGTCATTTCAATCTGTTCGGGTTTAAAGATTTTGGACCAGACAGATTTACTTAGGAAATTATTCTGGGCTCCAGTATCAAGAAGGAAAGGAACATCTTCTTTTTCGATACTGCCGATGACAATAGCTTCAGTGCTTTTCTGGGTGACAAGCTCAACCTTAGTTGGCCTAGGAGATTTAGGCTTGGCTTCCGATTTGGATTTGGACTTCGATTTGACTGCCTTTGGCTTAGTGACGGACTTAGCGGCAGGTTCAATCTCGGGAGTAAATTCCTCAGACATAGGCATGTCAAATTCATGAGCAATGGGGGCGAACATATTCTTAGCAAGAGCAATGGGGGATGAAGCAAACTGTGCCGACGCGTGGGGTGCAGGAGCATTTACATGTGCATGACGCGTGGGTGCAGATCGCATGGGGTGTTTACGCGAGTGAACAATGCGCCAATCTGTGTTAAGCAGAGAGGGAATGTTGCGCAATGGGGGGTTGGTTTGCTGAGGTCTGTGAGTGAATCGAGGGGGAGGTCGGGAGGCCTGCATATTGAAAAGCAAAAGGCAAAATTAAGCAAATTAATTTTAGTTCGCGAATTAGTTCGCTAATTCGCTAACAGTGAATGCTACTTTACTCAACCGGTTTAAGAGGCTACTCAAGGCCATTAATCTTGCAGTCTGTTAGCTACGAGCTAGCGAGTTTTCAAGTCTTTTCAAGCTAGTCGTCATCACAATTTCTGTCTTTGCCGCCTTCTTTTTTTACGGAGCCTTCCTTCGTGGGGCCTTCTTCTCCAGCTTATTAGTTTGACGCACAAACGCGAAACCTATTTTGTTTATAAAAAACTTTGACTTTGACTTTATTGTATATAATTTTGCAATTATATTTTTATGTTTATTCTAAAAAAGTTTGACGCACAGACGCGAAACCTATTTTGTTTATAAAAAAACTTTGACTTTGACTTTTGACTTTTTAACTTTGGCAATTAAAACTTTAGGCCTTTGAGCTATGAGCGAAGCGAGAGCTATGAGCGAAGCAAGAGCTATGAGCGAAGCGAAGCGTGTGGGAGCGATAGCGGATTAGTTTAAATGAGCGAAGCGAGAGCTATGAGGGAAGCAAGAGCTATGAGCGAAGCAAGAGCTATGAGCGAAGCGAAGCGTGTGGGAGCGATAGCGGATTAGTTTAAATGAGCGAAGCGAGAGCTATGAGCGAAGCAAGAGCTATGAGCGAAGCGAAGCGTGTGGGAGCGATAGCGGGTTAGTTTAAATTAGATAGTTTAGTAGATTAAATTTAGTTGTTTAAATTACTGCAATTTAAGGGAAGTAATTGAAATTGCAACTATTCGGTGAGTTTGGTCATGCGATTTGGTCATTGGAGCAACTGTGCATTTATGAAGTACAGCTGACTTGATCCCTAGACTGCGGAACTCGCACCCGCGTATGCGCCTCGCACAGTGCCTGTACTGGCTTGTACTAAATGGAGGGGAGAAGGGGTAGAATGGAGGGGAGAATATTTATTTGCGCCTCAATGCACGAAAACACGACCGACAAAATTGAAAACAATATTTTATCGAGCACAAGACACGCAGCTACTTGCACTTTTTGCAATTGCACTTGCACTTTTTGCATCGGCATATTCAGCTGCCGCCGACACGGCACCTTCGACCTTAAAAGTAGAACTTTGACTTCTTGCATTTCAATGTTGGAAATGACATTTCTCGACTAGAGGTTGACGCCCCGAGTCTAGAGGCGCCAGTCCGGCACCACTAGATGGTCGGGACAGAAAGTTGTGGCTATTTTTAGAATTCCATGAGTTTGACTTGTTATCCGTCAATGTCTTTGACTTTTCATAAAGTCAATGCTTCCTACATCCTTCTCGGGCCGATTCGAGACAGTTCCCGAGGTCCCCGGGAACTGATTTTGGTGTCGTTCGAAAGGCCTGGCGATGCTCTATAGATTCCGGTTGAGTCCCCCGAGATTTTCTTTTGGGAGCCAACTTGGGCTCTGAGCGGCTACCTAACTTGTCAAAGAGCAATATTTAGTAGAAAATTTGCCAAGGTCGAAATTTCAGTCATTGGCGGGCAATGTTGGAAATGACATTTCTCGACTAGAGGTTGACGCCCTGAGTCTAGAGGCGCCAGTCCGGCACCACTAGATGGTCGGGACAGAAAGTTGTGGCTATTTTTAGAATTCCATGAGTTTGACTTGTTATCAGTCAATGTCCTTGACTTTCCATAAAGTCAATGCTTCCTACATCCTTCTCGGGCCGATTCGAGACAGTTCCCGAGGTCCCCGGGAACTGATTTTGGTGTCGTTCGAAAGGCCTGGCGATGCTCTATAGATTCCGGTTGAGTCCCCCTCAAAGGAATCGGCTCTCCTAGGAATCGGCTCTCATAGGAATCGGCTCTCATAGGAATCGGCTCTCATAGGAATCGGCCCTCATAGGAATCGGGTCTCATAGGAATCGGCTCTCCTAGGAATCGGCTCTCATAAGAATCGGCTCTCATAGGAATCGGGTCTCATAGGAATCGGCCCTCATAGGAATCGGGTCTCATAGGAATCGGCTCTCATAGGAATCGGCTCTCATAGGAATCGGCTCTCATAGGAATCGGCCCTCATAGGAATAGGGTCTCATAGGAATCGGCTCTCATAGGAATCGGCTCTCATAGGAATCGGCTCTCATAGGAATCGGCCCTCATAGGAATCGGCCCTCATAGATTTAGTAGAAAATTTGCCAAGGTCGAAATTTCAGTCATTGGCGGGCAATGTTGGAAATGACATTTCTCGACTAGAGGTTGACGCCCTGAGTCTAGAGGCGCCAGTCCGGCACCACTAGATGGTCGGGACAGAAAGTTGTGGCTATTTTTAGAATTCCATGAGTTTGACTTGTTATCAGTCAATGTCCTTGACTTTCCATAAAGTCAATGCTTCCTACATCCTTCTCGGGCCGATTCGAGACAGTTCCCGAGGTCCCCGGGAACTGATTTTGGTGTCGTTCGAAAGGCCTGGCGATGCTCTATAGATTCCGGTTGAGTCCCCCTCAAAGGAATCGGCTCTCCTAGGAATCGGCTCTCATAGGAATCGGCTCTCATAGGAATCGGCTCTCATAGGAATCGGCCCTCATAGGAATCGGGTCTCATAGGAATCGGCTCTCCTAGGAATCGGCTCTCAGAGGAATCGGCTCTCATAGGAATCGGGTCTCATAGGAATCGGCCCTCATAGGAATCGGGTCTCATAGGAATCGGCTCTCATAGGAATCGGCTCTCATAGGAATCGGCTCTCATAGGAATCGGCCCTCATAGGAATAGGGTCTCATAGGAATCGGCTCTCATAGGAATCGGCTCTCATAGGAATCGGCTCTCATAGGAATCGGCCCTCATAGGAATCGGCTCTCATAGGAATCGGCTCTCATAGGAATCGGCTCTCATAGGAATCGGCTCTCATAGGAATCGGCCCTCATAGGAATCGGCTCTCATAGGAATCGGCTCTCATAGGAATCGGCTCTCATAGGAATCGGCTCTCATAGGAATCGGCCCTCATAGGAATCGGCTCTCATAGGAATCGGCTCTGAAAGGAGTTGGCTCTCATAGGAATCGGCTCTTACAGGAATCGGCTCTCATAGGATTCGGCTCTCATAGGAATCGGCTCTCATAGGAATCGGCTCTCATAGGAATCGGCTCTCATAGGAATCGGCTCTCATAGGAATCGGCTCTCATAGGAATCGGCTCTCATAGGAATCGGCTCTCATAGGAATCGGCTCTCATAGGAATCGGGTCTCATAGGAATCGGCTCACATAGGAATCGGCTCTCATAGGAATCCGCTCTCATAGGAACCGATAGGAACCGGCTCTCATAGGAATCGGGTCTCATAGGAATCGGCTCTCATAGAAATCGGGTCTCATAGGAATCGGCTCTCATAGGAACCGATGGGAATCGGCTCTCATAGGAATCGGCTCTCATAGGAATCGGCTCTCATAGGAATCGGCTCTCATAGGAATCGGCTCTCATAGGAATCGGCTCTCATAGGAATCGGCTCTCATAGGAATCGGCTCTCATAGGAATCGGCCCTCATAGGAATCGGCTCTCATACGAATCGGCTCTCATAGGAATCGGCTCTCATAGGAATCGGCTCTCATAGGAATCGGCCCTCATAGGAATCGGCTCTCATAGGAATCGGCTCTCATAGGAATCGGCTCTCATAATATCGGCTCTCATAGGAATCGGCCCTCATAGGAATCGGCCCTCATAGGAATCGGGTCTCATAGGAATCGGCTCTCATAGGAATCGGCTCTCATAGGAATCGGCTCTCATAGGAATCGGCTCTCATAGGAATCGGCTCTCATAGGAACCGGCTCTCATAGGAATCGGCTCTCATAGGAATCGGCCCTCATAGGAATCGGCTCTGATAGGAATCGGCTCTCATAGGAATCGGGTCTCATAGGAATCGGCTCTCATAGGAATCGGCCCTCATAGGAATCGGCTCTCATAGGAATCGGCTCTGAAAGGAATCGGCTCTCATAGGAATCGGCTCTTATAGGAATCGGCTCTCATAGGATTCGGCTCTCATAGGAATCGGCTCTCAAAGGAATCGGCCCTCATAGGAATTGGCCCTCATAGGAATCGGCCCTCATAGGAATCGGCCCTGATAGGAATCGGCTCTCATAGGAATCGGCTCTCATACGAATCGGCTCTCATAGGAATCGGGTCTCATAGGAATCGGCTCTCATAGGAATCGGCCCTCATAGGAATCGGCTCTCATAGGAATCGGGTCTCATAGGAAACGGCTCTCATAGGAACCGATAGGAATCGGCTCTCATAGGAATCGGCTCTCATAGGAATCGGCTGTCATAGGAATCGGCTCTCATAGGAATCGGGTCTCATAGGAACCGATAGGAATCGGCTCTCATAGGAATCGGCTCTCATAGGAATCGGCTCTCATAGGAATCGGCCCTCATAGGAATCGGCCCTCATAGATTTAGTAGAAAATTTGCCAAGGTCGAAATTTCAGTCATTGGCGGGCAATGTTGGAAATGACATTTCTCGACTAGAGGTTGACGCCCTGAGTCTAGAGGCGCCAGTCCGGCACCACTAGATGGTCGGGACAGAAAGTTGTGGCTATTTTTAGAATTCCATGAGTTTGACTTGTTATCAGTCAATGTCCTTGACTTTCCATAAAGTCAATGCTTCCTACATCCTTCTCGGGCCGATTCGAGACAGTTCCCGAGGTCCCCGGGAACTGATTTTGGTGTCGTTCGAAAGGCCTGGCGATGCTCTATAGATTCCGGTTGAGTCCCCCTCAAAGGAATCGGCTCTCCTAGGAATCGGCTCTCATAGGAATCGGCTCTCATAGGAATCGGCTCTCATAGGAATCGGCCCTCATAGGAATCGGGTCTCATAGGAATCGGCTCTCCTAGGAATCGGCTCTCATAAGAATCGGCTCTCATAGGAATCGGCTCTCATAGGAATCGGCCCTCATAGGAATCGGGTCTCATAGGAATCGGCTCTCATAGGAATCGGCTCTCATAGGAATCGGCTCTCATAGGAATCGGCCCTCATAGGAATAGGGTCTCATAGGAATCGGCTCTCATAGGAATCGGCTCTCATAGGAATCGGCTCTCATAGGAATCGGCCCTCATAGGAATCGGCCCTCATAGATTTAGTAGAAAATTTGCCAAGGTCGAAATTTCAGTCATTGGCGGGCAATGTTGGAAATGACATTTCTCGACTAGAGGTTGACGCCCTGAGTCTAGAGGCGCCAGTCCGGCACCACTAGATGGTCGGGACAGAAAGTTGTGGCTATTTTTAGAATTCCATGAGTTTGACTTGTTATCAGTCAATGTCCTTGACTTTCCATAAAGTCAATGCTTCCTACATCCTTCTCGGGCCGATTCGAGACAGTTCCCGAGGTCCCCGGGAACTGATTTTGGTGTCGTTCGAAAGGCCTGGCGATGCTCTATAGATTCCGGTTGAGTCCCCCTCAAAGGAATCGGCTCTCCTAGGAATCGGCTCTCATAGGAATCGGCTCTCATAGGAATCGGCTCTCATAGGAATCGGCCCTCATAGGAATCGGGTCTCATAGGAATCGGCTCTCCTAGGAATCGGCTCTCAGAGGAATCGGCTCTCATAGGAATCGGGTCTCATAGGAATCGGCCCTCATAGGAATCGGGTCTCATAGGAATCGGCTCTCATAGGAATCGGCTCTCATAGGAATCGGCTCTCATAGGAATCGGCCCTCATAGGAATAGGGTCTCATAGGAATCGGCTCTCATAGGAATCGGCTCTCATAGGAATCGGCTCTCATAGGAATCGGCCCTCATAGGAATCGGCTCTCATAGGAATCGGCTCTCATAGGAATCGGCTCTCATAGGAATCGGCTCTCATAGGAATCGGCCCTCATAGGAATCGGCTCTCATAGGAATCGGCTCTCATAGGAATCGGCTCTCATAGGAATCGGCTCTCATAGGAATCGGCCCTCATAGGAATCGGCTCTCATAGGAATCGGCTCTGAAAGGAGTTGGCTCTCATAGGAATCGGCTCTTACAGGAATCGGCTCTCATAGGATTCGGCTCTCATAGGAATCGGCTCTCATAGGAATCGGCTCTCATAGGAATCGGCTCTCATAGGAATCGGCTCTCATAGGAATCGGCTCTCATAGGAATCGGCTCTCTTAGGAATCGGCTCTCATAGGAATCGGCTCTCATAGGAATCGGCTCTCATAGGAATCGGGTCTCATAGGAATCGGCTCACATAGGAATCGGCTCTCATAGGAATCCGCTCTCATAGGAACCGATAGGAACCGGCTCTCATAGGAATCGGGTCTCATAGGAATCGGCTCTCATAGAAATCGGGTCTCATAGGAATCGGCTCTCATAGGAACCGATGGGAATCGGCTCTCATAGGAATCGGCTCTCATAGGAATCGGCTCTCATAGGAATCGGCTCTCATAGGAATCGGCTCTCATAGGAATCGGCTCTCATAGGAATCGGCTCTCATAGGAATCGGCTCTCATAGGAATCGGCCCTCATAGGAATCGGCTCTCATACGAATCGGCTCTCATAGGAATCGGCTCTCATAGGAATCGGCTCTCATAGGAATCGGCCCTCATAGGAATCGGCTCTCATAGGAATCGGCTCTCATAGGAATCGGCTCTCATAATATCGGCTCTCATAGGAATCGGCCCTCATAGGAATCGGCCCTCATAGGAATCGGGTCTCATAGGAATCGGCTCTCATAGGAATCGGCTCTCATAGGAATCGGCTCTCATAGGAATCGGCTCTCATAGGAATCGGCTCTCATAGGAACCGGCTCTCATAGGAATCGGCTCTCATAGGAATCGGCCCTCATAGGAATCGGCTCTGATAGGAATCGGCTCTCATAGGAATCGGGTCTCATAGGAATCGGCTCTCATAGGAATCGGCCCTCATAGGAATCGGCTCTCATAGGAATCGGCTCTGAAAGGAATCGGCTCTCATAGGAATCGGCTCTTATAGGAATCGGCTCTCATAGGATTCGGCTCTCATAGGAATCGGCTCTCATAGGAATCGGCTCTCATAGGAATCGGCTCTCATAGGAATCGGCTCTCAAAGGAATCGGCCCTCATAGGAATTGGCCCTCATAGGAATCGGCCCTCATAGGAATCGGCCCTGATAGGAATCGGCTCTCATAGGAATCGGCTCTCATAGGAATCGGGTCTTATAGGAATCGGCTCTCATAGGAATTGGCTCTCAGAGGAATCGGCTCTCATAGGAATCGGCTCTCATAGGAATCGGCTCACATAGGAATCGGCTCTCATAGGAATCGGCTCTGATAGGAACCGATAGGAACCAGCTCTCATAGGAACCGATAAGAACCGGCTCTCATAGGAATCGGCTCTCATAGGAATCGGCTCTCATAGGAACCGATAGGAACCGGCTCTCATAGGAATCGGCTCTCATAGGAACCGATAGGAACCGGCTCTCATAGGAATCGGGTCTCATAGGAATCGGCTCTCATAGGAATCGGGTCTCATAGGAATCGGCTCTCAAAGGAACCGATAGGAATCGGCTCTGATAGGAATCGGCTCTCATAGGAATCGGCTCTCCTAGGAATCGGCTCTCATAGGAATCGGGTCTCATAGGAATCGGGTCTCATAGGAATCGGCTCTCATAGGAATCGGCTCTCATAGGAATCGGCCCTGATAGGAATCGGCTCTCATAGGAATCGGCTCTCATAGGAATCGGCTCTCATAGGAATCGGCTCTCATAGGAATCGGGTCTCACAGGAATCGGCTCTCATAGGAATCGGCTCTCATAGGAATCGGCTCTCATAGGAATCGGCTCTCATAGGAATCGGCTCTCATAGGAATCGGCTCTCATAGGAATCGGCTCTCATAGGAATCGGCTCTCATAGGAATCGGGTCTCATCGGAACCGATAGGAACCGGCTCTCATAGGAATCGGGTCTCATAGGAATCAGCTCTCATAGGAACCGATAGGAATCGGCTCTCATAGGAATCGGCTCTCATAGGAACCGATAGGAACCGGCTCTCATAGGAACCGATAGGAACCGGCACTCATAGGAACCGATCGGAACCGGCTCTCTTAGGAATCGGTTCTCATAGGAATCGGCTCTCATAGGAACCGATAGGAATCGGCTCTCATAGGAATCGGGTCTCATAGGAATCGGCTCTCATAGGAATCGGCCCTCATAGGAATCGGCTCTCATAGGAATCGGGTCTCATAGGAAACGGCTCTCATAGGAACCGATAGGAATCGGCTCTCATAGGAATCGGCTCTCATAGGAATCGGCTGTCATAGGAATCGGCTCTCATAGGAATCGGGTCTCATAGGAACCGATAGGAATCGGCTCTCATAGGAATCGGCTCTCATAGGAATCGGCTCTCATAGGAATCGGCTCTCATAGGAATCGGCCCTCATAGGAATCGGCCCTCATAGATTTAGTAGAAAATTTGCCAAGGTCGAAATTTCAGTCATTGGCGGGCAATGTTGGAAATGACATTTCTCGACTAGAGGTTGACGCCCTGAGTCTAGAGGCGCCAGTCCGGCACCACTAGATGGTCGGGACAGAAAGTTGTGGCTATTTTTAGAATTCCATGAGTTTGACTTGTTATCAATGTCCTTGACTTTCCATAAAGTCAATGCTTCCTACATCCTTCTCGGGCCGATTCGAGACAGTTCCCGAGGTCCCCGGGAACTGATTTTGGTGTCGTTCGAAAGGCCTGGCGATGCTCTATAGATTCCGGTTGAGTCCCCCTCAAAGGCATCGGCTCTCCTAGGAATCGGCTCTCATAGGAATCGGCTCTCATAGGAATCGGCTCTCATAGGAATCGGGTCTCATAGGAATCGGCTCTCATAGGAATCGGCTCTCAGAGGCATCGGCTCTCATAGGAATCGGGTCTCATAGGAATCGGCTCACATAGGAATCGGCTCTCATAGGAATCCGCTCTCATAGGAACCGATAGGAACCGGCTCTCATAGGAACCGATAGGAACCGGCTCTCATAGGAATCGGGACTCATAGGAATCGGCTCTCATAGAAATCGGGTCTCATAGGAATCGGCTCTCATAGGAACCGATGGGAATCGGCTCTCATAGGAATCGGCTCTCATAGGAATCGGCTCTCATAGGAATCGGCTCTCATAGGAATCGGCTCTCATAGGAATCGGCTCTCATAGGAATCGGCTCTCATAGGAATCGGCCCTCATAGGAATCGGCTCTCATACGAATCGGCTCTCATAGGAATCGGCTCTCATAGGAATCGGCTCTCATAGGAATCGGCCCTCATAGGAATCGGCTCTCATAGGAATCGGCTCTCATAGGAATCGGCTCTCATAATATCGGCTCTCATAGGAATCGGCTCTCATAGGAATCGGCTCTCATAGGAATCGGCCCTCATAGGAATCGGCTCTCATAGGAATCGGCCCTCATAGGAATCGGCTCTCATAGGAATCGGCTCTCATAGGAATCGGCTCTCATAGGAATCGGCTCTCTTAGGAATCGGCTCTCATAGGAATCGGCTCTCATAGGAATCGGCTCTCATAGGAATCGGGTCTCATAGGAACCGATAGGAACCGGCTCTCATAGGAACCGATAGGAACCGGCTCTCATAGGAATCGGGTCTCATAGGAATCGGCTCTCATAGGAACCGATAGGAATCGGCTCTCATAGGAATCGGCTCTCATAGGAATCGGCTCTCATAGGAATCGGCTCTCATAGGAATCGGCTCTCATAGGAATCGGGTCTCATAGGAATCGGCTCTCATAGGAATCGGCTCTCAGAGGAATCGGCTCTCATAGGAATCGGGTCTCATAGGAATCGGCTCACATAGGAATCGGCTCTCATAGGAATCCGCTCTCATAGGAACCGATAGGAACCGGCTCTCATAGGAACCGATAGGAACCGGCTCTCATAGGAATCGGGTCTCATAGGAATCGGCTCTCATAGAAATCGGGTCTCATAGGAATCGGCTCTCATAGGAACCGATGGGAATCGGCTCTCATAGGAATCGGCTCTCATAGGAATCGGCTCTCATAGGAATCGGCTCTCATAGGAATCGGCCCTCATAGGAATCGGCTCTCATACGAATCGGCTCTCATAGGAATCGGCTCTCATAGGAATCGGCTCTCATAGGAATCGGCCCTCATAGGAATCGGCTCTCATAGGAATCGGCTCTCATAGGAATCGGCTCTCATAATATCGGCTCTCATAGGAATCGGCTCTCATAGGAATCGGCTCTCATAGGAATCGGCCCTCATAGGAATCGGCTCTCATCGGAATCGGCCCTCATAGGAATCGGCTCTCATAGGAATCGGCTCTCATAGGAATCGGCTCTCATAGGAATCGGCTCTCTTAGGAATCGGCTCTCATAGGAATCGGCTCTCATAGGAATCGGCTCTCATAGGAATCGGCCCTCATAGGAATCGGCTCTCATAGGAATCGGCTCTCATAGGAATCGGGTCTCATAGGAACCGATAGGAACCGGCTCTCATAGGAACCGGCTCTCATAGGAACCGGCTCTCATAGGAATCGGGTCTCATAGGAATCGGCTCTCATAGGAATCGGCTCTCAGAGGAATCGGCTCTCATAGGAATCGGGTCTCATAGGAATCGGCTCACATAGGAATTGGCTCTCATAGGAATCGGGTCTCATAGGAATCGGGTCTCAAAGGAATCGGCTCTCATAGGAATCGGCTCTCATAGGAATCGGGTCTCATAGGAATCGGCTCTCATAGGAATCGGCTCTCATAGGAATCGGCTCTCATAGGAATCGGCTCTCATAGGAATCGGCTCTCAAAGGAACCGATAGGAACCGGCTCTCATAGGAACCGATAGGAACCGGCTCTCATAGGAATCGGCTCTCATAGGAATCGGCTCTCATAGGAATCGGCTCTCATAGGAATCGGCTCTCATAGGAATCGGGTCTCATAGGAATCGGCCCTCATAGGAATCGGGTCTCATAGGAATCGGCTCTCATAGGAATCGGCTCTCATAGGAATCGGGTCTCAAAGGAATCGGCTCTCATAGGAATCGGCTCTCATAGGAATCGGGTCTCATAGGAATCGGCTCTCATAGGAATCGGCTCTCATAGGAATCGGCTCTCATAGGAATCGGCCCTCATAGGAATCGGCTCTCATAGGAATCGGCTCTCATAGGAATCGGCTCTCATAGGAATCGGCTCTCATAGGAATCGGCCCTCATAGGAATCGGCTCTGATAGGAATCGGCTCTCATAGGAATCGGCTCTCATAGGAATCGGCTCTCATAGGAATCGGCCCTCATAGGAATCGGCTCTCATAGGAATCGGCTCTGAAAGGAATCGGCTCTCATAGGAATCGGCTCTTATAGGAATCGGCTCTCATAGGATTCGGCTCTCATAGGAATCGGCTCTGATAGGAATCGGCTCTCATAGGAATCGGCTCTCATAGGAATCGGCTCTCATAGGAATGGGCCCTCATAGGAATTGGCCCTCATAGGAATCGGCCCTCATAGGAATCGGCCCTGATAGGAATCGGCTCTCATAGGAATCGGCTCTCATACGAATCGGCTCTCATAGGAATCGGGTCTTATAGGAATCGGCTCTCATAGGAATTGGCTCTCAGAGGAATCGGCTCTCATAGGAATCGGCCCTCATAGGAATCGGCTCTCATAGGAATCGGCCCTCATAGGAATCGGCTCTCATAGGAATCGGCTCTCATAGGAATCGGCTCTCATAGGAATCGGCTCTCTTAGGAATCGGCTCTCATAGGAATCGGCTCTCATAGGAATCGGCTCTCATAGGAATCGGGTCTCATAGGAACCGATAGGAACCGGCTCTCATAGGAACCGATAGGAACCGGCTCTCATAGGAATCGGGTCTCATAGGAATCGGCTCTCATAGGAACCGATAGGAATCGGCTCTCATAGGAATCGGCTCTCATAGGAATCGGCTCTCATAGGAATCGGCTCTCATAGGAATCGGCTCTCATAGGAATCGGGTCTCATAGGAATCGGCTCTCATAGGAATCGGCTCTCAGAGGAATCGGCTCTCATAGGAATCGGGTCTCATAGGAATCGGCTCACATAGGAATTGGCTCTCATAGGAATCCGCTCTCATAGGAACCGATAGGAACCGGCTCTCATAGGAACCGATAGGAACCGGCTCTCATAGGAATCGGGTCTCATAGGAATCGGCTCTCATAGAAATCGGGTCTCATAGGAATCGGCTCTCATAGGAACCGATGGGAATCGGCTCTCATAGGAATCGGCTCTCATAGGAATCGGCTCTCATAGGAATCGGCTCTCATAGGAATCGGCCCTCATAGGAATCGGCTCTCATACGAATCGGCTCTCATAGGAATCGGCTCTCATAGGAATCGGCTCTCATAGGAATCGGCCCTCATAGGAATCGGCTCTCATAGGAATCGGCTCTCATAGGAATCGGCTCTCATAATATCGGCTCTCATAGGAATCGGCTCTCATAGGAATCGGCTCTCATAGGAATCGGCCCTCATAGGAATCGGCTCTCATAGGAATCGGCCCTCATAGGAATCGGCTCTCATAGGAATCGGCTCTCATAGGAATCGGCTCTCATAGGAATCGGCCCTCATAGGAATCGGCTCTCATAGGAATCGGCTCTCATAGGAATCGGCTCTCATAGGAATCGGCTCTCTTAGGAATCGGCTCTCATAGGAATCGGCTCTCATAGGAATCGGCTCTCATAGGAATCGGCCCTCATAGGAATCGGCTCTCATAGGAATCGGCTCTCATAGGAATCGGGTCTCATAGGAACCGATAGGAACCGGCTCTCATAGGAACCGGCTCTCATAGGAACCGGCTCTCATAGGAATCGGGTCTCATAGGAATCGGCTCTCATAGGAACCGATAGGAACCGGCTCTCATAGGAATCGGCTCTCATAGGAATCGGCTCTCATAGGAATCGGCTCTCATAGGAACCGATAGGAACCGGCTCTCATAGGAACCGGCTCTCATAGGAATCGGCTCTCATAGGAATCGGGTCTCATAGGAATCGGCTCTCATAGGAACCGATAGGAACCGGCTCTCATAGGAATCGGCTCTCATAGGAATCGGCTCTCATAGGAATCGGCTCTCATAGGAATCGGCTCTCATAGGAATCGGGTCTCATAGTAATCGGCCCTCATAGGAATCGGGTCTCATAGGAATCGGCTCTCATAGGAATCGGCTCTCATAGGAATCGGGTCTCAAAGGAATCGGCTCTCATAGGAATCGGCTCTCATAGGAATCGGGTCTCATAGGAATCGGCTCTCATAGGAATCGGCTCTCATAGGAATCGGCTCTCATAGGAATCGGCCCTCATAGGAATCGGCTCTCATAGGAATCGGCTCTCATAGGAATCGGCTCTCATAGGAATCGGCTCTCATAGGAATCGGCCCTCATAGGAATCGGCTCTGATAGGAATCGGCTCTCATAGGAATCGGCTCTCATAGGAATCGGCTCTCATAGGAATCGGCCCTCATAGGAATCGGCTCTCATAGGAATCGGCTCTGAAAGGAATCGGCTCTCATAGGAATCGGCTCTTATAGGAATCGGCTCTCATAGGATTCGGCTCTCATAGGAATCGGCTCTGATAGGAATCGGCTCTCATAGGAATCGGCTCTCATAGGAATCGGCTCTCATAGGAATCGGCCCTCATAGGAATTGGCCCTCATAGGAATCGGCCCTCATAGGAATCGGCCCTGATAGGAATCGGCTCTCATAGGAATCGGCTCTCATACGAATCGGCTCTCATAGGAATCGGGTCTTATAGGAATCGGCTCTCATAGGAATTGGCTCTCAGAGGAATCGGCTCTCATAGGAATCGGCTCTCATAGGAATCGGCTCACATAGGAATCGGCTCTCATAGGAATCGGCTCTGATAGGAACCGATAGGAACCAGCTCTCATAGGAACCGATAAGAACCGGCTCTCATAGGAATCGGGTCTCATAGGAATCGGCTCTCATAGGAACCGATAGGAACCGGCTCTCATAGGAATCGGCTCTCATAGGAACCGATAGGAACCGGCTCTCATAGGAATCGGGTCTCATAGGAATCGGCTCTCATAGGAATCGGGTCTCATAGGAATCGGCTCTCAAAGGAACCGATAGGAATCGGCTCTGATAGGAATCGGCTCTCATAGGAATCGGCTCTCCTAACAACAACAACAACAAAGTACGCTGTCAGGTGGAAAAGGCAGCGTCACAGTGCACGCTTCAGAGCCTGGGCGCGAACAAAGGCCGCACCGCCGGCAGTGTCCGGGGCGCCAGCATCGGCCAGCAGGCAGTCGACGAAACGCCGAGTTCGGGCCTGGCCGCGCCGGTAGGGTGCCTGCAGCGTTAGCAGCAGCACCTCCTGCACCGGCTGCGGGCAGTAGGACTCGGCGCGGATGATGTGGCCTGCAAGCTGGAGTCGCCGAAGTCGCAGCAGTTCACTCGGACGGGCCAGGCCGGCGCGACGATAGAGTGCCGCGTTAGTGATCCGCTCGTCGCTGATCTTAAAGGCGGCACGCAGCAGGCCAGCGTGCGCCGCGTTGACTTGCTGTTCTAGCGAATCAGTCAGCGTCCACGTCTCGGCCCTGATCTCGGCTCTCCTAGGAATCGGCTCTCATAGGAATCGGGTCTCATAGGAATCGGGTCTCATAGGAATCGGGTCTCATAGGAATCGGCTCTCATAGGAATCGGCCCTCATAGGAATCGGCTCTCATAGGAATCGGCTCTCATAGGAATCGGGTCTCATCGGAACCGATAGGAACCGGCTCTCATAGGAACCGATAGGAACCGGCTCTCACAGGAATCGGGTCTCATAGGAATCAGCTCTCATAGGAACCGATAGGAATCGGCTCTCATAGGAATCGGCTCTCATAGGAACCGATAGGAACCGGCTCTCATAGGAACCGATAGGAACCGGCACTCATAGGAACCGATCGGAACCGGCTCTCTTAGGAATCGGTTCTCATAGGAATCGGCTCTCATAGGAACCGATAGGAATCGGCTCTCATAGGAATCGGGTCTCATAGGAATCGGCTCTCATAGGAATCGGCCCTCATAGGAATCGGCTCTCATAGGAATCGGGTCTCATAGGAAACGGCTCTCATAGGAACCGATAGGAATCGGCTCTCATAGGAATCGGCTCTCATAGGAATCGGCTGTCATAGGAATCGGCTCTCATAGGAATCGGGTCTCATAGGAACCGATAGGAATCGGCTCTCATAGGAATCGGCTCTCATAGGAATCGGCCCTCATAGGAATCGGCCCTCATAGGAATCGGCTCTCATAGGAATCGGCCCTCATAGGAATCGGCCCTCAAAGGAATCGGCTCTCATAGGAATCAGCTCTCATAGGAATCGGCCCTCATAGGAATCGGCTCTCATAGGAATCGGCCCTCATAGAAATCGGCTCTCATAGGAATCGGCTCTCATAGGAATCGGCTCTCATAGGAATCAGCTCTCATAGGAATCGGCTCTCCTAGGAATCGGCTCTCATAGGAATCGGCCCTCATAGGAATCGGCTCTCATAGGAATCGGCCCTCATAGGAATCGGCTCTCATAGGAATCGGGTCTCATAGGAACCGATAGGAACCGGCTCTCATGGGAACCTATGGGAACCGGCTCTCATAGGAATCGGCTCTCATAGGAACCGATAGGAATCGGCTCTCATAGGAATCGGCTCTCAAAGGAACCGATAGGAACCGGCTCTCATAGGAACCGATAGGAACCGGCTCTCATAGGAATCGGCTCTCATAGGAATCGGCTCTCATAGGAATCGGCTCTCATTGGAATCGGCTCTCATAGGAATCGGGTCTCATAGGAATCGGCCCTCATAGGAATCGGGTCTCATAGGAATCGGCTCTCATAGGAATCGGCTCTCATAGGAATCGGGTCTCAAAGGAATCGGCTCTCATAGGAATCGGCTCTCATAGGAATCGGCTCTCATAGGAATCGGCTCTCATAGGAATCGGGTCTCAAAGGAATCGGCTCTCATAGGAATCGGGTCTCATAGGAATCGGCTCTCATAGGAATCGGCTCTCATAGGAATCGGCTCTCATAGGAATCGGCCCTCATAGGAATCGGGTCTCATAGGAATCGGCTCTCATAGGAATCGGCTCTCATAGGAATCGGCTCTCATAGGAATCGGCCCTCATAGGAATGGGCTCTAATAGGAATCGGCTCTCATAGGAATCGGCTCTCATAGGAATCGGCTCTCATAGGAATCGGCCCTCATAGGAATCGGGTCTCATAGGAACCGATAGGAACCGGCTCTCATAGGAACCGATAGGAACCGGCTCTCATAGGAATCGGGTCTCATAGGAATCGGCTCTCATAGGAACCGATAGGAATCGGCTCTCATAGGAATCGGCCCTCATAGGAATCGGCTCTCATAGGAATCGGCTCTCATAGGAATCGGCTCTCATAGGAATCGGCTCTCATAGGAATCGGCTCTCATAGGAATCGGCTCTCATAGGAATCGGCTCTCATAGGAATCGGTTCTCATAGGAATCGGCTCTCATAGGAATCGGGTCTCATAGGAACCGATAGGAACCGGCTCTCATAGGAACCGATAGGAACCGGCTCTCATAGGAATCGGGTCTCAAAGGAATCGGCTCTCATAGGAATCGGCTCTCATAGGAATCGGCCCTCATAGGAATCGGGTCTCATAGGAATCGGCTCTCATAGGAATCGGCTCTCATAGGAATCGGCTCTCATAGGAATCGGCCCTCATAGGAATCGGCTCTCATAGGAATCGGCTCTCATAGGAATCGGCTCTCATAGGAATCGGCTCTCATAGGAATCGGCCCTCATAGGAATCGGGTCTCATAGGAACCGATAGGAACCGGCTCTCATAGGAACCGATAGGAACCGGCTCTCATAGGAATCGGGTCTCATAGGAATCGGCTCTCATAGGAACCGATAGGAACCGGCTCTCATAGGAACCGATAGGAACCGGCTCTCATAGGAATCGGCTCTCATAGGAATCGGCTCTCAAAGGAACCGATAGGAACCGGCTCTCATAGGAACCGATAGGAACCGGCTCTCATAGGAATCGGCCCTCATAGGAATCGGCTCTCATAGGAATCGGCTCTCATAGGAATCGGCTCTCATAGTAATCGGCTCTCATAGGAATCGGCTCTCATAGGAATCGGCTCTCATAGGAATCGGCTCTCATAGGAATCGGCTCTCATAGGAATCGGCTCTCATAGGAATCGGCTCTCATAGGAATCGGCTCTCATAGGAATCGGTTCTCATAGGAATCGGCTCTCATAGGAATCGGGTCTCATAGGAACCGATAGGAACCGGCTCTCATAGGAACCGATAGGAACCGGCTCTCATAGGAATCGGCCCTCATAGGAATCGGCTCTCATAGGAATCGGCTCTCATAGGAATCGGCTCTCATAGGAATCGGCTCTCATAGGAATCGGCTCTCATAGGAACCGATAGGAATCGGCTCTCATAGGAATCGGCTCTCATAGGAATCGGCTGTCATAGGAATCGGCTCTCATAGGAATCGGGTCTCATAGGAACCGATAGGAATCGGCTCTCATAGGAATCCGCTCTCATAGGAATCGGCTGTCATAGGAATCGGCTCTCATAGGAATCGGGTCTCATAGGAACCGATAGGAATCGGCTCTCATAGGAATCGGCTCTCATAGGAATCGGCTCTCATAGGAATCGGCTCTCATAGGAATCGGGTCTCATAGGAATCGGCCCTCATAGGAATCGGCCCTCATAGGAATCGGCTCTCATAGGAATCGGCCCTCATGGGAATCGGCCCTCAATGGAATCGGCTCTCAAAGGAATCCGCCCTCATAGAAATCGGCTCTCATAGGAATCGGCTCTCATAGGAATCGGCCCTCATAGGAATCGGCTCTCATAGGAATCGGCCCTCATAGAAATCGGCTCTCATAGGAATCGGCTCTCATAGGAATCGGCCCTCATAGGAATCGGCCCTCAAAGGAATCGGCTCTCATAGGAATCAGCTCTCATAGGAATCGGCCCTCATAGGAATCGGCTCTCATAGGAATCGGCCCTCATAGAAATCGGCTCTCATAGGAATCGGCTCTCATAGGAATCGGCTCTCCTAGGAATCGGCTCTCATAGGAATCGGCCCTCATAGGAATCGGCTCTCATAGGAATCGGCCCTCATAGGAATCGGCTCTCATAGGAATCGGGTCTCATAGGAACCGATAGGAACCGGCTCTCATGGGAACCTATGGGAACCGGCTCTCATAGGAATCGGCTCTCATAGGAACCGATAGGAATCGGCTCTCATAGGAATCGGCTCTCAAAGGAACCGATAGGAACCGGCTCTCATAGGAACCGATAGGAACCGGCTCTCATAGGAATCGGCTCTCATAGGAATCGGCTCTCATAGGAATCGGCTCTCATAGGAATCGGCTCTCATTGGAATCGGCTCTCATAGGAATCGGGTCTCATAGGAATCGGCCCTCATAGGAATCGGGTCTCATAGGAATCGGCTCTCATAGGAATCGGCTCTCATAGGAATCGGGTCTCAAAGGAATCGGCTCTCATAGGAATCGGCTCTCATAGGAATCGGCTCTCATAGGAATCGGCTCTCATAGGAATCGGGTCTCAAAGGAATCGGCTCTCATAGGAATCGGGTCTCATAGGAATCGGCTCTCATAGGAATCGGCTCTCATAGGAATCGGCTCTCATAGGAATCGGCCCTCATAGGAATCGGGTCTCATAGGAATCGGCTCTCATAGGAATCGGCTCTCATAGGAATCGGCTCTCATAGGAATCGGCCCTCATAGGAATGGGCTCTAATAGGAATCGGCTCTCATAGGAATCGGCTCTCATAGGAATCGGCTCTCATAGGAATCGGCTCTCATAGGAATCGGCTCTCATAGGAATCGGCCCTCATAGGAATCGGGTCTCATAGGAACCGATAGGAACCGGCTCTCATAGGAACCGATAGGAACCGGCTCTCATAGGAATCGGGTCTCATAGGAATCGGCTCTCATAGGAACCGATAGGAATCGGCTCTCATAGGAATCGGCTCTCAAAGGAACCGATAGGAACCGGCTCTCATAGGAACCGATAGGAACCGGCTCTCATAGGAATCGGCCCTCATAGGAATCGGCTCTCATAGGAATCGGCTCTCATAGGAATCGGCTCTCATAGGAATCGGCTCTCATAGGAATCGGCTCTCATAGGAATCGGCTCTCATAGGAATCGGCTCTCATAGGAATCGGTTCTCATAGGAATCGGCTCTCATAGGAATCGGGTCTCATAGGAACCGATAGGAACCGGCTCTCATAGGAACCGATAGGAACCGGCTCTCATAGGAATCGGGTCTCAAAGGAATCGGCTCTCATAGGAATCGGCTCTCATAGGAATCGGCTCTCATAGGAATCGGCCCTCATAGGAATCGGGTCTCATAGGAATCGGCTCTCATAGGAATCGGCTCTCATAGGAATCGGCTCTCATAGGAATCGGCCCTCATAGGAATCGGCTCTCATAGGAATCGGCTCTCATAGGAATCGGCTCTCATAGGGATCGGCTCTCATAGGAATCGGCCCTCATAGGAATCGGGTCTCATAGGAACCGATAGGAACCGGCTCTCATAGGAACCGATAGGAACCGGCTCTCATAGGAATCGGGTCTCATAGGAATCGGCTCTCATAGGAACCGATAGGAACCGGCTCTCATAGGAACCGATAGGAACCGGCTCTCATAGGAATCGGCTCTCATAGGAATCGGCTCTCAAAGGAACCGATAGGAACCGGCTCTCATAGGAACCGATAGGAACCGGCTCTCATAGGAATCGGCCCTCATAGGAATCGGCTCTCATAGGAATCGGCTCTCATAGGAATCGGCTCTCATAGGAATCGGCTCTCATAGGAATCGGCTCTCATAGGAATCGGCTCTCATAGGAATCGGCTCTCATAGGAATCGGCTCTCATAGGAATCGGTTCTCATAGGAATCGGCTCTCATAGGAATCGGGTCTCATAGGAACCGATAGGAACCGGCTCTCATAGGAACCGATAGGAACCGGCTCTCATAGGAATCGGCCCTCATAGGAATCGGCTCTCATAGGAATCGGCTCTCATAGGAATCGGCTCTCATAGGAATCGGCTCTCATAGGAATCGGCTCTCATAGGAACCGATAGGAATCGGCTCTCATAGGAATCGGCTCTCATAGGAATCGGCTGTCATAGGAATCGGCTCTCATAGGAATCGGGTCTCATAGGAACCGATAGGAACCGGCTCTCATAGGAATCGGCTCTCATAGGAATCGGCTCTCAAAGGAACCGATAGGAACCGGCTCTCATAGGAACCGATAGGAACCGGCTCTCATAGGAATCGGCCCTCATAGGAATCGGCTCTCATAGGAATCGGCTCTCATAGGAATCGGCTCTCATAGTAATCGGCTCTCATAGGAATCGGCTCTCATAGGAATCGGCTCTCATAGGAATCGGCTCTCATAGGAATCGGCTCTCATAGGAATCGGCTCTCATAGGAATCGGCTCTCATAGGAATCGGCTCTCATAGGAATCGGTTCTCATAGGAATCGGCTCTCATAGGAATCGGGTCTCATAGGAACCGATAGGAACCGGCTCTCATAGGAACCGATAGGAACCGGCTCTCATAGGAATCGGCCCTCATAGGAATCGGCTCTCATAGGAATCGGCTCTCATAGGAATCGGCTCTCATAGGAATCGGCTCTCATAGGAATCGGCTCTCATAGGAACCGATAGGAATCGGCTCTCATAGGAATCGGCTCTCATAGGAATCGGCTGTCATAGGAATCGGCTCTCATAGGAATCGGGTCTCATAGGAACCGATAGGAATCGGCTCTCATAGGAATCCGCTCTCATAGGAATCGGCTGTCATAGGAATCGGCTCTCATAGGAATCGGGTCTCATAGGAACCGATAGGAATCGGCTCTCATAGGAATCGGCTCTCATAGGAATCGGCTCTCATAGGAATCGGCTCTCATAGGAATCGGGTCTCATAGGAATCGGCCCTCATAGGAATCGGCCCTCATAGGAATCGGCTCTCATAGGAATCGGCCCTCATGGGAATCGGCCCTCAATGGAATCGGCTCTCAAAGGAATCCGCCCTCATAGAAATCGGCTCTCATAGGAATCGGCTCTCATAGGAATCGGCCCTCATAGGAATCGGCTCTCATAGGAATCGGCCCTCATAGAAATCGGCTCTCATAGGAATCGGCTCTCATAGGAATCGGCCCTCATAGGAATCGGCCCTCAAAGGAATCGGCTCTCATAGGAATCAGCTCTCATAGGAATCGGCCCTCATAGGAATCGGCTCTCATAGGAATCGGCCCTCATAGAAATCGGCTCTCATAGGAATCGGCTCTCATAGGAATCGGCTCTCCTAGGAATCGGCTCTCATAGGAATCGGCCCTCATAGGAATCGGCTCTCATAGGAATCGGCCCTCATAGGAATCGGCTCTCATAGGAATCGGGTCTCATAGGAACCGATAGGAACCGGCTCTCATGGGAACCTATGGGAACCGGCTCTCATAGGAATCGGCTCTCATAGGAACCGATAGGAATCGGCTCTCATAGGAATCGGCTCTCAAAGGAACCGATAGGAACCGGCTCTCATAGGAACCGATAGGAACCGGCTCTCATAGGAATCGGCTCTCATAGGAATCGGCTCTCATAGGAATCGGCTCTCATAGGAATCGGCTCTCATTGGAATCGGCTCTCATAGGAATCGGGTCTCATAGGAATCGGCCCTCATAGGAATCGGGTCTCATAGGAATCGGCTCTCATAGGAATCGGCTCTCATAGGAATCGGGTCTCAAAGGAATCGGCTCTCATAGGAATCGGCTCTCATAGGAATCGGCTCTCATAGGAATCGGCTCTCATAGGAATCGGGTCTCAAAGGAATCGGCTCTCATAGGAATCGGGTCTCATAGGAATCGGCTCTCATAGGAATCGGCTCTCATAGGAATCGGCTCTCATAGGAATCGGCCCTCATAGGAATCGGGTCTCATAGGAATCGGCTCTCATAGGAATCGGCTCTCATAGGAATCGGCTCTCATAGGAATCGGCCCTCATAGGAATGGGCTCTAATAGGAATCGGCTCTCATAGGAATCGGCTCTCATAGGAATCGGCTCTCATAGGAATCGGCTCTCATAGGAATCGGCTCTCATAGGAATCGGCCCTCATAGGAATCGGGTCTCATAGGAACCGATAGGAACCGGCTCTCATAGGAACCGATAGGAACCGGCTCTCATAGGAATCGGGTCTCATAGGAATCGGCTCTCATAGGAACCGATAGGAATCGGCTCTCATAGGAATCGGCTCTCAAAGGAACCGATAGGAACCGGCTCTCATAGGAACCGATAGGAACCGGCTCTCATAGGAATCGGCCCTCATAGGAATCGGCTCTCATAGGAATCGGCTCTCATAGGAATCGGCTCTCATAGGAATCGGCTCTCATAGGAATCGGCTCTCATAGGAATCGGCTCTCATAGGAATCGGCTCTCATAGGAATCGGTTCTCATAGGAATCGGCTCTCATAGGAATCGGGTCTCATAGGAACCGATAGGAACCGGCTCTCATAGGAACCGATAGGAACCGGCTCTCATAGGAATCGGGTCTCAAAGGAATCGGCTCTCATAGGAATCGGCTCTCATAGGAATCGGCTCTCATAGGAATCGGCCCTCATAGGAATCGGGTCTCATAGGAATCGGCTCTCATAGGAATCGGCTCTCATAGGAATCGGCTCTCATAGGAATCGGCCCTCATAGGAATCGGCTCTCATAGGAATCGGCTCTCATAGGAATCGGCTCTCATAGGGATCGGCTCTCATAGGAATCGGCCCTCATAGGAATCGGGTCTCATAGGAACCGATAGGAACCGGCTCTCATAGGAACCGATAGGAACCGGCTCTCATAGGAATCGGGTCTCATAGGAATCGGCTCTCATAGGAACCGATAGGAACCGGCTCTCATAGGAACCGATAGGAACCGGCTCTCATAGGAATCGGCTCTCATAGGAATCGGCTCTCAAAGGAACCGATAGGAACCGGCTCTCATAGGAACCGATAGGAACCGGCTCTCATAGGAATCGGCCCTCATAGGAATCGGCTCTCATAGGAATCGGCTCTCATAGGAATCGGCTCTCATAGGAATCGGCTCTCATAGGAATCGGCTCTCATAGGAATCGGCTCTCATAGGAATCGGCTCTCATAGGAATCGGCTCTCATAGGAATCGGTTCTCATAGGAATCGGCTCTCATAGGAATCGGGTCTCATAGGAACCGATAGGAACCGGCTCTCATAGGAACCGATAGGAACCGGCTCTCATAGGAATCGGCCCTCATAGGAATCGGCTCTCATAGGAATCGGCTCTCATAGGAATCGGCTCTCATAGGAATCGGCTCTCATAGGAATCGGCTCTCATAGGAACCGATAGGAATCGGCTCTCATAGGAATCGGCTCTCATAGGAATCGGCTGTCATAGGAATCGGCTCTCATAGGAATCGGGTCTCATAGGAACCGATAGGAATCGGCTCTCATAGGAATCCGCTCTCATAGGAATCGGCTGTCATAGGAATCGGCTCTCATAGGAATCGGGTCTCATAGGAACCGATAGGAATCGGCTCTCATAGGAATCGGCTCTCATAGGAATCGGCTCTCATAGGAATCGGCTCTCATAGGAATCGGGTCTCATAGGAATCGGCCCTCATAGGAATCGGCCCTCATAGGAATCGGCTCTCATAGGAATCGGCCCTCATGGGAATCGGCCCTCAAAGGAATCGGCTCTCAAAGGAATCCGCCCTCATAGAAATCGGCTCTCATAGGAATCGGCTCTCATAGGAATCGGCCCTCATAGGAATCGGCTCTCATAGGAATCGGCCCTCATAGAAATCGGCTCTCATAGGAATCGGCTCTCATAGGAATCGGCCCTCATAGGAATCGGCTCTCATAGGAATCGGCTCTCAAAGGAATCGGCCCTCATAGGAATCGGCTCTCATAGGAATCGGCTCTCATAGGAATCGGCTCTCATAGGAATCGGGTCTCAAGACCGTCAGTCGCTTACGCTGGCCTCATCTGGGCCAGTGCCATGGGCGTCCAGAAGAACCTGGAGGCGCTATATAGGGTGCAGGGCAGAGCCTGTCGTATGACGCTGGGCGCCTCACCCTCCACTCCCTTCGAAGGCATGAACGCTTTCCTCAACGCTACACCCATTGACATTTTCGTTAAGGGGGAAGCGGCAAAGTCCACCCGTCGTCTCCTTGATGCGGGTGTCTCCTTCCAGAATTCGCGAGCCTTCTCGAAGCGCTCCCTTCTGCCCCACTCTGACCTCTGCCTGAAAACTCTGGGCGAGTGCGGAGGGCTCACCATCCTTTCGGACGGGGCCCCGGCCACTTTACTCCGGAGCCACAGGTACAAAGTCAGCATCTTCCCTCGTAATGAGGTAAAGGACTGCTGGGATGACCCCGCAGTCCACTGTTACACTGACGGCTCCCTGATGAACGGTAAATCGGGATTCGGGGTGTGCGTCGCCTCGGGTGGCGAGGTCCTCTGGACCCACTCCCAATACTGTGGCAAGAGCTCAAGCGTTTTCCAAAACGAAATGCTCGCCATCAGTTTCTGTGCGGCTGAGCTGCGCCAGAGGCAGCTGGCTGGCCGGAGGATCTTTTTTCACTCCGACAGTCAAGCAGCCCTCAAGGCCCTCAGTCGCTGCACCTCTCGCTCCAGAACCACATTGGACTGCAACACCCAGTTAAACGGTTTGGCGCAGTCTAACAAGGTGGAGCTGATGTGGATCCCTGGGCACGCCGGGCTCACAGGGAATGAGATGGCGGACCAGCTTGCAAAGGCTGGAGCAGCCAGCTCCCTGATGGGCCCGGGCCCGGAATCCCCGATCCCCGCCTCTGTTGTCAACTCCAGCATTAACCGCTGGATGGAGACCCAGCATCGGAGGAGATGGTCCAGCACCCTGAACTGTCGCCAGTCCAGGGCTGCGGTGCCAACCCCCTCTAGTAACCTGCGAAAGGCCTTACTCAGGCTAAACCGCAGAGACTTGAGAGCAGTCACCATGGCCCTCTCGGGACATGGCTGCTTCACCAGACACCGCTACCTCCAAGGCCACGTGCCTGAGGAAACGTGTCCCTTCTGCTGCTCCGGACGTGAAAACGCCGAGCATTTCATCTGCCACTGCCCGGCCTTCACCCGGGCTAGGCTAAAACACCTCGGGCCGGCACCGACTCTAGCCGAAGCCTGCTCGCCCGAGAACATCCCACAGCTCGCCCACTTCCTCCGGGATACCGGCCGAGCTGATTTCTTCCCAGCCTATGGCGAGGAAGATCGCGCGGCGGAACCGACCGACGGACCACCCTGAGCGGCACCGCCTCGCTGGAGGCCGTCTGGCTGCCAGGGGTTAGCGATATGGGCGGCACCAGCCGCCTCCTCGCTGCGTCCGTCATGGAGGCCCCCTGCCGCTAAGTCAAGTAAGTCAAGACGAAATGTAGGAAGCATTGACTTTATGGAAAGTCAAGGACATTGACTGATAACAAGTCAAACTCATGAAATTCTAAAAATAGCCACAACTTTCTGTCCCGACCATCTAGAGGTGCCGGACTGGCGCCTCTAGACTCAGGGCGTCAACCTCTAGTCGAGAAATATCATTTCCAACATTGCACGCCAATGACTGAAATTTCGATTTGGTCAATTTTCGAATAAGTATTGCTCTTTGACAAGTTAGGTAGCCGCTCAGAGCCCAAGTTGGCACCCAAAAGAAAATCTCGGGGGACTCAACCGGAATCTATAGAGCATCGCCAGGCCTTTCGAACGACACCAAAATCAGTTCCCGGGGACCTCGGGAACTGTCTCGAATCGGCCCGAGAAGGATGTAGGAAGCATTGACTTTATGGAAAGTCAAGGACATTGACTGATAACAAGTCAAACTCATAAAATTCTAAAAAGAGCCACAACTTTCTGTCCCGACCATCTAGAGGTGCCGGACTGGCGCCTCTAGACTCAGGGCGTCAACCTCTAGTCGAGAAATATCATTTCCAACATTGCCCGCCAATGACTGAAATTTCGATTTGGTCAATTTTCGAATAAGTAGTATTGCTCTTTGACAAGTTAGGTAGCCGCTCAGAGCTCAAGTTGGCACCCAATAGACAATCTCGGGGGACTCAACCGGAATCTATAATAGCCACAACTTTCTGTCCCGACCATCTAGAGGTGCCGGCTTGGACTTTAAAATTGCAAGAAGTCAAAGTTTCACTTTTTAGGTCTAAGAAATCCAGGGCTTGGACTTTGACTTGCAAGAAGTCAATATGAGACAAATTCTACAGTAGATATATGAGACGAAATATTTGTAACTCTTTTTGAGATATACAGCTACCACAACTAAACTGAAATTTTTACAGTTTTGATTAGTTGTAAGTTGGCACCTGGCTTTACTTACAGACACTGTAGGGTGTCTGCCAGCGTGTCTGACACTGCTCTATAGGGTTTTTATAGCTTTGGAGGCCTTTGCACGATTGTTGCCTTCCTAGGCTTACAACTTTTATTAGGTTTACAACGTAATTTACAAAGTAATGCGGAAAATAAGAAAGACAAAAAGCATCATGAGACATTTCAAGTGGAAAATGGCAAGACAGTTTTATCAAAAACGAAAACAGAAAAAACAGTGACACGAACGTGAGCATGTGTATATTTTCTTTCCCTCCTCCTTTTTCATCCGGGCTGGGGACCGGCAATGGCGGAGTTAAAAGAGTTGACTAAACGCAAGAATCACGAATGTGGTGGCCCTGAAAAGGGCCGTTTTTTCGTTAAGGGGTCACTCATTCATAGGTCGGTGACCAAAACCTTCCGCACACCACGACTGCATAAGTGCAGTGGCAGTGGTCCGCTTCTGCAAGCCGCCAGACTGGCCAGCGTGGCTAGGCTTGGCACTTTGCCAGTTGCGGCACGTTTGGCAGCCAAACGAACGGACCAACGATATTTTGCAGAAGCGGTCCGCACAGTGCAGCTTTGCCAGTCTAAACCAGGCTTAGGCGGCGAAGACGGCTTAGAACACGAAGGAACTGGCCCCTCGCACCATGAATTTTGCCCCCAAAAGCAGCCTGGCCGATTGCAGATTGCGTAGAAATCATTGTCTCTTGGACAATGTTTCCTACGGCACGTATTGGCCAGCAACTTTTGGCAGCAGCTTAAATGGTGCAAGGGGCACCACTCATCTTCTGCCACCTCAGCGGTGACCTCTGCCACCTCTGCCATCGCAGACTGGCGCGACAATAGACAGCCCTGGAATCATTTTGTGAACAGAAATGATTTATCCAACAAAAAATAAAAAACTAGCCAACATCTAGCCAACTCCCCAACTAGCCACCCAACTGCCCACCTAGCCACCCAACTGCCCTTTTAGCCACCCAACTCCCCACCTAGCCAACACCCCAACTAGCCAACACCCTACCTAGCCAACACCCCACCTAGCCACCCAACTGCCCTTTTAGCCACCCAACTCCCCACCTAGCCAACACCCCACCTAGCCAACTCCCCACCTAGCCACCCAACTGCCCACCTAGCCAGCCAACTCCCTACCTAGCCACCCAACTGCCCACCTAGCCACCCAACTGCCCACCTAGCCACCCAACTGCCCTTTTAGCCACCCAACTCCCCACCTAGCCAACTCCCCACCTAGCCAACACCCCACCTAGCCAACACCCTACCTAGCCAACACCCCACCTAGCCACCCAACTGCCCTTTTAGCCACCCAACTCCCCACCTAGCCAACACCCCACCTAGCCAACTCCCCACCTAGCCACCCAACTGCCCACCTAGCCACCCAACTGCCCTTTTAGCCACCCAACTCCCCACCTAGCCAACACCCCACCTAGCCAACACCCTACCTAGCCAACACCCCACCTAGCCACCCAACTGCCCTTTTAGCCACCCAACTCCCCACCTAGCCAACTCCCCAACTAGCCACCCAACTGCCCACCTAGCCACCCAACTGCCCTTTTAGCCACCCAACTCCCCACCTAGCCAACACCCCACCTAGCCAACACCCTACCTAGCCAACACCCCACCTAGCCACCCAACTGCCCTTTTAGCCACCCAACTCCCCACCTAGCCAACACCCCACCTAGCCAACTCCCCACCTAGCCACCCAACTGCCCACCTAGCCACCCAACTGCCCACCCAGCCACCCAACTCCCCACCTAGCCAACACCCCACCTAGCCAACTCCCCACCTAGCCACCCAACTGCCCACCTAGCCACCCAACTCCCCACCTAGCCAACACCCCACCTAGCCAACTCCCCACCTAGCCACCCAACTCCCCACCTAGCCACCCAACTCCCCACCTAGCCAACACCCCACCTAGCCACCTAACTCCCCACCTAGCCAACACCCCACCTAGCCAACTCCCCACCTAGCCAACTCCCCACCTAGCCAACTCCCCACCTAGCCACCTAACTCCCCACCTAGCCAACACCCCACCTAGCCAACTCCCCACCTAGCCACCCAACTGCCCACCTAGCCACCCAACACCCCACCTAGCCAGCCAACTCCCCACCTAGCCACCCAACTCCCCACCTAGCCACCCAACACCCCACCTAGCCAGCCAACTCCCCACCTAGCCAGCCAACTCCCCACCTAGCCAGCCAACTCCCCACCTAGCCAACTCCCCACCTAGCCCGACAAACCTCCCAACCTAGCCACCCAACTCCCCACCTAGCCACCCAATTCCCAACCTAGCCACCCCTCATCTCATTCTCCAGTCTAAAGCAAAAATGAACAAAAAAACAATGCTCCATGTTTTGTGCACAATAATATTAGAAACAGCATGAACCAATGAATATCATATCACGAACGCTATATATTTATAGCTGATATAGTGGCAAGATATCTATGGCATTTCAGCTTTTCGGTCAGCCAACAGCTAACCCTAAGCCTAACCCTACAAGCAACAGTAAAACCCCGTGTCAGCAGCAGCAGCAACAGCAACGGGACCTGCAACCAACCAACCGACTCTCAGCTGATTTCTTCATTTGACAACCAGCGCTAACCAGCAACAACAAGATGAAGGTGGAGGAGCTAGTGCAGTGGGGCCCTGAAGGCATGGGAGCTCGAATAATTGAGCCGGCACCTGTCGGTGGACATTTTGTTTGCCCAGTTGGCAAATTTGCCATCTGGGTAAACATGCAAGTCAAACCCGCACAGGTGCGGGATCGTTTGTGCCAATGCGTTCTGGGTGCGGGTCCGGCGAGAAGGCACGCCCCTCAGACGTATCAGTACTCTGGTGGGAACGCCGTAAGTACTCATCCTATGTTATTATTTTCCTTCCCTGCCACTTGCTCTCGCTCTCTCGCTCTCTCGCTCTCGCTCGCACGCTCTCGCTCTCTCGCTCTCGCTCTCGCTTTCGCTCTCGCTTTCGCTCTCGCTTTCGCTCTCGCTTTCGCTCTCGCTTTCGCTCTCGCTTTCGCTCTCGCTTTCGCTCTCGCTTTCGCTCTCGCTTTCGCTCTCGCTTTCGCTCTCGCTTTCGCTCTCGCTTTCGCTCTCGCTTTCGCTCTCGCTTTCGCTCTCGCTTTCGCTCTCGCTTTCGCTCTCGCTTTCGCTCTCGCTTTCGCTCTCGCTTTCGCTCTCGCTTTCGCTCTCGCTTTCGCTCTCGCTTTCGCTCTCGCTTTCGCTTTCGCTCTCGCTTTCGCTCTCGCTCTCGCTTTCGCTCTCGCTTTCGCTCTCGCTTTCGCTCTCGCTTTCGCTCTCGCTTTCGCTCTCGCTTTCGCTCTCGCTTTCGCTCTCGCTTTCGCTCTCGCTTTCGCTCTCGCTTTCGCTCTCGCTTTCGCTCTCGCTTTCGCTCTCGCTTTCGCTCTCGCTTTCGCTCTCGCTTTCGCTCTCGCTTTCGCTCTCGCTCTCTCGCTCTCTGTCGCTCTCGCTCTCTTGCTGACCTGAGACCCATCGCAGACTGGCGCGACAATAGACAGCCCTGGAATCATTTTGTGAACAGAAATGATTATCCAACAAAAAATAAAAAACTAGCCAACTCCCCAACTAGCCACCCAACTGCCCACCTAGCCACCCAACTGCCCTTTTAGCCACCCAACTCCCCACCTAGCCAACACCCCACCTAGCCAACTCCCCACCTAGCCACCCAACTCCCCACCTAGCCACCCAACTGCCCACCTAGCCACCCAACTGCCCACCCAGCCACCCAACTCCCCACCTAGCCAACACCCCACCTAGCCACCTAACTCCCCACCTAGCCAACACCCCACCTAGCCAACTCCCCACCTAGCCACCCAACTGCCCACCTAGCCAACACCCCACCTAGCCACCTAACTCCCCACCTAGCCAACACCCCACCTAGCCAACTCCCCACCTAGCCACCCAACTGCCCACCTAGCCAGCTAACTCCCCACCTAGCCACCCAACTCCCCACCTAGCCAACTCCCCACCTAGCCACCCAACACCCCACCTAGCCAGCCAACTCCCCACCTAGCCAGCCAACTCCCCACCTAGCCACCCAACACCCCACCTAGCCACCCAACACCCCACCTAGCCACCCAACTGCCCACCTAGCCACCCAACACCCCACCTAGCCAGCCAACTCCCCACCTAGCCAGCCAACTCCCCACCTAGCCACCCAACACCCCACCTAGCCAGCCAACTCCCCACCTAGCCAGCCAACTCCCCACCTAGCCAGCCAACTCCCCACTTAGCCAGCCAACTCCCCACATAGCCACCCAACTCCCCACCTAGCCAGCCAACTCCCCACCTAGCCAGCCAACTCCCCACCTAGCAAGCCAACTCCCCACCTAGCCAGCCAGCTCCCCACCTAGCCAGCCAACTCCCCCACAGCTAGCAACTCCCCACCTTGGATCAAGTCGCCAGTACTTCATAAATGCACAGTTGCTCTAATGACCAAGTCGCATGACCAGACTCACCTAGGCCCCTGAGCCTCACCTACACTCACTGCAGCTGAAATAAAATAAATGAACAGTTGAAGACCAAAACATGCTCTACCAGAGCCCTTCTTAGAATGGAGGGGAGAATATTTATTTGCGCCTCAATGCACGAAAACACGACCGACAAAATTGAAAACAATATTTTATCGAGCACAAGACACGCAGCTATTTGCACTTTTTGCAATTGCACTTTTTGCATCGGCATATTCAGCTGTTCCAATGCAGCATCCTACAGCCCACACAACTTGTACGTATCACCATATCACACTCATCACTAAATGCTCATTGCTAAATGCTCATTGCTAAACACTCATTGCTAAATGCTCATCGCTAAACACTCATTGCTAAATGCTCATCACTAAATGCTCATTGCTAAACACTTATCACTAAAAGCTCATTGCTAAATGCTCATTGCTGTATACAACACATTGAGATACAAAGAGCTGATGCAGAGATTTTGTTGACTAAAATATCGCTACATGATTATTCGGGTTCGAACTAGGGACCTTATGGGGAGGGGCGTTCGAACCGGGGAACCAACAGGAAGGGGTGTTCAAATCAGGGACCTTATGGGGAGGGGGGTTCGAACCAGGGACCTTATGGGGACGGGGGTCGAACCCAGGACCTTACGGGGAGGGGGTTCGAACCAGGGACCTTATGGGGAGGGGGTTCGAACCAGGGACCTTATGGGGACGGAGGTCGAACCCGGGACCTTACAGGGAGGGGGTTCGAACCAGGGACCTTATGGGGAGGGGGGTTTAAACCAGGGGCCTTATGGGGAGGGGAGTTTAAACCAGGGGCCTTATGGGGCGGGGGGTCCGAACCAGGGACCTTACAGGGAGGGGGGTTTAAACCAGGGGCCTTATGGGGAGGGGAGTTTAAACCAGGGGCCTTATGGGGCGGGGGGTCCGAACCAGGGACCTTACAGGGAGGGGTGGGTTGGGACCTTACAGTGAGGGGAGAGGAGAGAGAGGGTAGGGGAGGGTGAGGGGTCTAGGCCAACGGAGGGACTTTACAGGGAGGGGGGGCCTGAAAGAGCTAGTGAAATTTAAACTGGCGCCAAAACTAACCAAAAATTTTACATGTCCGAAGTACGAACTTTTACGTAAGTTTTGGCGCCAATTTGAATTCTAAAACAGGACAATAAAAAAGAGCAAACATTGGCTGACAGAAAATCAGCAATATCCGCCGTAGCCAGAGTCCTTGCACACGTGGCTGCAGGGACGATAATCTGAGAACGACGACGCGGCCGAAGCTATTCTGGACGACGAGTAAACCGACTCCAGCTCCTCCAGGGAGGCGCACGACGAAGGCGGCGGCGGAGGCGGCATGTTTGACTGCTGCTGCTGCTGCTGCTGGGTGGACAGCTTTGTCGTCCCAGGCATAGAGTTGGGCTCAATAGTTTCCTCGGCAACAAGCCAGGGATGAAGCAGCATCTGCTCCAGGCTGGGTCTCTTGGCCGGGTCACACTGCAAGCAGGCGGAGATGAGGTCGCGGCATTCGCTGCTAATCTTGCGCTTGAACACGGGCGTGCAGTCGCAGATCTGGTCGTCGTGTTTAAACGGTATGTCGCCGCAGACCATGTCAAACAGTAGGATTCCAATTGACCACACCTCGGCCTGTTTGCCATTGTAGCGGTGCGACCTGATCCATTCTGGCGGGCTGTACACCCGGGTGCCATTGAAGTCAGTGTAGTCGGCCTCTCTAAGCAGGGCTCCGGAGCCGAAGTCGATTAGGCGCAGAGAGCCGTCTGTCAGGTCGATCAGCAGGTTCTCGTTTTTGACGTCGCGGTGCAGCACGCCGGTGTGATGGCAGTCAACCAGGGTGTGCAGCAGCTGACGGAGCAGACGCTTAGCCTCGGACTCGTCCAGGTAGCGCTTGTTAGAGATGTAGTCGAACAGGTCCTTGCAGCGGCGGAGTCTGTGCATGACAACCAGCCACTCGTGCTCGCCCTCAAAGTATTCGACTGGTTGAACAATGCCAGAGACGTTGCGGCACTTGTGCAGCAGCATGATTTCGACTGGGACTTGTTTCTCGCAGGGCAGTTTATGCCAGGTCATCTTTCTCTTCTCCATGACCTTAACTACAAACTCGGCGCCGTCGCAACGTCTGGTGGCATTGTAGACTCGGCCGAAGCCGCCGCGACCGATCTCGGTGCCAACCATGTAGCAGCGGCGGAAGTCCTCCAGACGATGCCACTCCAAGGAATCTGCTGCCGAATCTGTGGGCAGCGCTGTTGGCGAATGGTCCACCTCTTGTTCCACTTGCTCTTGCCGCTTCGGTACTTCAACTGTCAAAGTATGGGATTGAGCAAGGATGGGAGATATGTTTTCAGGCAGGCTTGCTTCAAAAGATAAAATTGAGCGTGATTTAACTTACATGAGATAGGCGCAGAGTCCTCGTCATCGGCAAACATGTTGGCCAAAGCGCTTTGCATTAGCATTACTTTCCAATTGTTCATTGCTGCTTTTAAATTAAAAAGTAAAAAGCTGAATTTATTTTAATAAAAACTGGGACACTGCTCCTTATCTGTCTAAAACAAAAGACTTGGCTTTACACGCTCAAGTTGGACGGCGTGAAAGGCGGTGGACACGAGCCAGAAGAAAGCTTTTTAAGTTTCGTTTCGAGAGACAAGGCTTAGGGCTTCTGCCTTGCGCTTTAATAGAACGAGTGGCTTTCCCGATACCCGACCACCCCTTTTCTCTAGCCCAGTTTTCATGCGTCAAACGTTATTCTTGCACTCAAAGCAAAACTTTTTAATGACATATTTTTAATAAAAAAACACCCAACTGCCCACCTAGCCAGCCAACTCCCCACCTAGCCAGCCAACTCCCCACCTAGCCAGCCAACTCCCCACCTAGCCACCCAACACCCCACCTAGCCAGCCAACTCCCCACCTAGCCAGCCAACTCCCCACCTAGCCAGCCAACTCTCCACTTAGCCAGCCAACTCCCCACATAGCCACCCAACTCCCCACCTAGCCAGCCAACTCCCCACCTAGCCAGCCAACACCCCACCTAGCCACCCAACTCCCCACCTAGCCAGCCAACTCCCCACCTAGCCACCCAACACCCCACCTAGCCACCCAACACCCCACCTAGCCACCCAACTGCCCACCTAGCCACCCAACACCCCACCTAGCCAGCCAACTCCCCACCTAGCCAGCCAACTCCCCACCTAGCCACCCAACACCCCACCTAGCCAGCCAACTCCCCACCTAGCCAGCCAACTCCCCACCTAGCCAGCCAACTCCCATCAGCCTTGTCTCTCTCTCCCATCAGCCTTGTCTCTCTCTCCCATCAGCCTTGTCTCTCTCTCCCATCAGCCTTGTCTCTCTCTCCCATCAGCCTTGTCTCTCTCTCCCATCAGCCTTGTCTCTCTCTCCCATCAGCCTTGTCTCTCTCTCCCATCAGCCTTGTCTCTCTCCCATCAGCCTTGTCTCTCTCTCCTATCAGCCTTGTCGCTCTCCCATCAGCCTTGTCTCTCTCTCCCATCAACCTTGTCTCTCTCCCATCAGCCTTGTCTCTCTCTCCCATCAGCCTTGTCTCTCTCCCATCAGCCTTGTCTCTCTCTCCCATCAGCCTTGTCTCTCTCTCCCATCAGCCTTGTCTCTCTCCCATCAGCCTTGTCTCTCTCTCCTATCAGCCTTGTCGCTCTCCCATCAGCCTTGTCTCTCTCTCCCATCAGCCTTGTCGCTCTCCCATCAGCCTTGTCTCTCTCCCATCAGCCTTGTCTCTCTCTCCCATCAACCTTGTCTCTCTCTCCCATCAGCCTTGTCTCTCTCTCCCATCAACCTTGTCTCTCTCTCCCATCAGCCTTGTCTCTCTCTCCCATCAGCCTTGTCTCTCTCCCATCAGCCTTGTCTCTCTCTCCCATCAACCTTGTCTCTCTCTCCCATCAGCCTTGTCGCTCTCCCATCAGCCTTGTCTCTCTCCCATCAGCCTTGTCTCTCTCCCATCAGCCTTGTCTCTCTCTCCCATCAGCCTTGTCTCTCTCTCCCATCAGCCTTGTCTCTCTCTCCCATCAGCCTTGTCTCTCTCTCCCATCAGCCTTGTCGCTCTCCCATCAGCCTTGTCTCTCTCCCATCAGCCTTGTCTCTCTCCCATCAGCCTTGTCTCTCTCTCCCATCAGCCTTGTCTCTCTCTCCCATCAGCCTTGTCTCTCTCTCCCATCAACCTTGTCTCTCTCTCCCATCAGCCTTGTCGCTCTCCCATCAGCCTTGTCTCTCTCCCATCAGCCTTGTCGCTCTCCCATCAGCCTTGTCTCTCTCTCCCATCAGCCTTGTCTCTCTCTCCCATCAGCCTTGTCTCTCTCCCATCAGCCTTGTCTCTCTCTCCCATCAGCCTTGTCTCTCTCCCATCAGCCTTGTCTCTCTCCCATCAGCCTTGTCTCTCTCTCCCATCAGCCTTGTCTCTCTCCCATCAGCCTTGTCTCTGTCTCCCATCAGCCTTGTCTCTCTCCCATCAGCATTGTCTCTCTTCTCTCCAGTGGTTCGTGGTGTTTGAACGAGGGGTAGAAATCTGGTTGACCTACTTTATTCGGTCATATTTGTTCAAGACGGAAAGTGCAGGTTTTTCATGATCTAAACGAGAGAAGCAATCCAGCTAGCAGATTAGCGTGTGTATTAGCACTTTTACACATTTGTTTAACTAGTGTGAGATATTCTATGTCAACCAATCTTTTGCTAATTGTTAGCGATGAAATGACCTGGTCAGGTAGGAAGGCAAAATATTTTTAGATGAAGATTTGACTAGTGGTGCTTCACTACAGCGGTCGATAATCCAATAGACGTTTCCGCGATAGGTCTTACGGGACTGGTTGCCTAGCGGAAACACGAATAGACGTTTCCCAGTACACAGGTGCAACCGATTCAGAAAAAGCATAGCCTAACACAAGCTTGTGCAGCTGTTGCACACTGAATTACTTGATGAATACGAAGGGTGAAACTTAAAGGACAGACTATCGTGAAAAGCTATGACTATTTCTTGTTTTCCACTAAAGCATTCGAAATGATTTGCTGTTCGTTCAGAAGGTTGGTTTAGTACAGTCTGAAAGATTCAGTTGATACTCCTAAAGAACCAGATCAGATCTTGTGAGAATCAGACGACATTCTGTGAGAATCAGACGACATTCTGTGAGAATCAGACGACATTCTGTGAGAATCAGACGACATTCTTTGAGAATCAGACGACATTCTGTGAGAATCAGCTGATATTCTGTGAGAATCAGCCGACATTCTGTGAGAATCAGACGATATTCTGTGAGAATCAGACGACATTCTTTGAGAATCAGACGACATTCTGTGAGAATCAGCTGATATTCTGTGAGAATCAGACGACATTCTGTGAGAATCAGACGACATACTGTGAGAATCAGACGACATTCTGTGAGAATCAGACGAAATTCTGTGAGAATCAGACGACATTCTGTGAGAATCAGACGACATCCTGTGAGAATCAGACGACATTCTGTGAGAATCAGACGACATTCTGTGAGAATCAGACGATATTTTGTGAGAATCAGACGACATTCTGTGAGAATCAGACGATATTTTGTGAGAATCAGACGATATTTTGTGAGAATCAGACGATATTTTGTGAGAATCAGACGATATTTTGTGAGAATCAGACGATATTTTGTGAGAATCAGACGATATTTTGTGAGAATCAGACGATATTTTGTGAGAATCAGACGACATTCTGTGAGAAACAGCCGATATTTTGTGAGAATCAGACGACATTCTGTGAGAATCAGACGATATTTTGTGAGAATCAGACGATATTTTGTGAGAATTGTAGTGTGCGTACGCACGTGAGCCAGGCCCAGGTGTACACCTGGGTCGTTTGATTGGTTGCGGAGTGGGGTGGGTGTCGCCACCCCAGTTCTAGCAAATAATATATGGACGCGCGCTCAGCGTGGCAGTAAAGATTGAGAGTTTTGTCTGCTCACTAAAAATAGCCTCGGCCTTAGTTATTACAAGAATCAGACGATATTTTGTGAGAATCAGACGATATTTTGTGAGAATCAGACGATATTTTGTGAGAATCAGACGACATTCTGTGAGAAACAGCCGATATTTTGTGAGAATCAGACGACATTCTGTGAGAAACAGCCGATATTCTGTGAGAATCAGACGACATTCTTTGAGAATCAGACGACATTCTGTGAGAATCAGACGATATTTTGTGAGAATCAGACGATATTTTGTGAGAATCAGACGACATTCTGTGAGAAACAGCCGATATTTTGTGAGAATCAGACGACATCCTGTGAGAATCAGCCGACATTCTGTGGGAATCAGACGACATTCTGTGAGAAACAGCCGATATTCTGTGAGAATCAGACGACATTCTGTGAGAATCAGCCGACATTCTGTGGGAATCAGACGACATCCTGTGAGAATCAGCCGACATTCTTTGGGAATCAGACGACATTCTGTGAGAATCAGACGACATTCTGCGAGAATTGACGACATCCGAGGAGCTTCAGACGGCACATCAGAAACAGAAATAGTCATAAGCTCGAACAACTACACAACTCTAACCTTGGAAGCCGAAATGTCGTCCAAGGTTGAGATCAACCGATTGCCACCACCGTTTGGCTGTATCGAGGCGAACAAGGGCTCCATGAACGCAGCAACGATTGAGTCACCAGCTCCGCAGGCCGTGTCTCAACCGAGTCGCAGCCAGGTGAAGCGCCTGTTAATTGACTGCATGCGCAAGACCTCGGTGCGCGGCTTGCCACGCATCCTCAGCTCACACTCCAGCTGCCAACGAGCCCTCTGGACCGTCGCCGTCCTGGCGTTCTTCACATTCCTGTTGTACAACATAGTCAGCCTGAGCATTGTCTATCGTCGCGGCGACGTTGTAATGACCTGGATGCCTTGGTTAGTTAGTTAGACGTTCCTGGCCGGGCAGGTCCGGGGGTCGGGTCAGCGACCCTATCGCCTGGAGATAGGACAGGACACGGGGGCCGTCGTCGGATAGGATGGCCAGCGTCGGGTTAGGGCCGAGGACGCGGTTGCGGGTCTGGGCGTGAGCTGGGCATTCCAGCATCACATGCTTCAGGTCCTCCTCCTGGTGTCCGCAGTGCCCGCAGGACGCGGGCTGTTCTTGGTCAATCCGGTGGCGGTACTGGGCCAGCAGAGGCGAGTGGCCCGTGCGAAGTTGCGCTAGCGTGATCAACTCGCGTCTGCTGAGAGTCGCCTCGGACCTGCGGTCTTCGCGGAAGGCAGCGCGGTGCGTCCGGCAGTGTGGGTCCGCTTCGTAGGCAGCGCGAGCCTCGGCGGCCAGTGTGCGGCGGATCGCGGACTTGGCACTGTTTAGGTCGATTTCCGCTTGGTCTTGTGGGAGTCTGGCGGCGTCTTTTGCGAGGTTGTCCGCCAGGTCGTTGCGCCTCAGGTCACAGTGTCCTGGGACCCATTGGATAGTCACGTGGTGGTCCGCAGGGACTTTGAGGAGGAGGCGCCAGATGTCCCGGCCGCAGGGGGACAGGTGAGAGTGCGGGCCTTGTTCGAGCGATCGGATGAGGGCCTGCGAATCAGTGGCGCAACGCAGTTCTGCCGTGCCGGGCCATGGGACGCGCTCCAGGGCTGCTAGGAGACCAATGCGGAGGGCACACTCCTCCGCCCTAAAAGAAGAGCTGAACGCGCCCGCTGGAGCAGTCAGGTAGATTGGCGCGGCTCCGCGGATGAACAGGGCCGCACCGGATCCGCCTCTATTGGTGCCTCCGGAGGCCGAGCCGTCGGTCCAGAGTTCCAAGGCGGGTTCCGGAAGCCGGTCCAGCGTCTCCAGTGCGGCTTGGCGTCTGACGTGCGGGGGATCCTCCCGGTTGGTCGGTTTGGCGAGTTCCGCTGCGAAGTGGATCCTGTCGTTAGGCGATAGGGGAGGCGGTGGCACGTTGTCAGGTTCGCGCTTGGATCCCGCGAGGCCTGCGCGGGCGATCAGGCCATTGGCCTCCGTCCTCCAGTTGCGTCTGAAATCGCCGTGGTTGCCGTGAGCGCGGATTCTCGGTTGAACGTCGAGTTCGGCCAGCGTTCTGAGCGGTGTCTGTTGTCTTGCTCGCCGGGTTTTCTCCATCAGCGTAGCCGCAGCGGCCGTAGCCGAGGTGTTGAGTGGAGCCAGTCCGGCCTCTTTGAGGAGCGCGGCAGTCGGGGTGGATCGGCAGCACCCCGAGATAACGCGCGCTGCGGCGAGGTGCTGGGTCTCAACTTCCCGGCGGCAGGCGTCGGACGCAAAGCTCATCCAAGAGGAGGCGCCGTGTAGGACCGCCGCTTCCGCGTAGGTGCGGTAAAGCTGTCTGAGAGATCTCGGGTCGCGCCCCCAGTCTCGACCAGCAAGGCACCTCAGGGCGCCTGTCCGCTTCTGCAGGTTGCGCTTTTGGACCGCCGCATGGTGGCGGAACGTGAGCTGTGAATCGAGGTACACGCCCAGCATCTTGGGGTGTTCCTCGAATGGGGCTGGCATGTCTCCGAGTCTGATATTTGGTCTCGCCTTGCCGTTTGTCTCACGTGGGTCGAGGGAGAAGTAGGTGACGACTGTTTTGGATTTGTTCAGGTCGACTTTCCAAGTCGTGCACCACTCGACGAGCCAGTTCGCCGCGCTTTGCAGTCTTGCTTCACAGATCTTCAAATTCGTGCCTTGTGCGCCAAAGGTCGTATCGTCGGCGTACGCCAGAGAGAATATGTCCTCTGGGGCATCCTCCAACAGGTCATCGACGAACACCGTCCACAGAGTCGGGGCGATGACGGAGCCTTGGGGGAGGCCCTCAGGGAAGAGGCGTTGGGGGCTCTGATTGCCGTCCCAGGTCACAATGGCACGTCGATCGGAGATATACGAGTGAATCCAGCGGCGCGTGCAGGTCGGGACTTTCTTACGGCGTAACTTAGCGATGAGGGCCTGTCGCCACATGCGCTCGTATGCATGCGAAAAGTCCCCAAACAGCATCGCTGTACGGTTTGCCGGTTTTTTCTTCTGGAAGCCGTCGAAGACGTACTGGGATGCCGCGGCAATCTGCTCTTCGGTAGAGCGACCGCGGCGGAAGCCGGCCTGGGCCGGGTGGATGAGGTTCTCGGACTCCAGGTAGTGCGTGAGGCGTTCGTTAACCAGACGTTCCGCGACTTTCGCCGTGCAGGAAAGGAGGCAGATGGGGCGGTAGCTGGAGGTCGCGTCCGGGCTTTTCCCAGGCTTGTGTATCGGCCTGATGTCGCCGATTTTCCAGGCAGCGCAACACTGGCCGCTACGCCAAGAAAGGTTGATGGTGAAGAGGAGGAGCTCGATCCCCTTTGGCGGCAGATTCTTCAGCATCAAGTTGGAAATCCCGTCTAGCCCTGGGGCGGACCGGCTCGGGATGGCGCGGAGGGCTCGGGTGAGCGCCTCTAGGTCGAAGTCAGCACACATTCCCAGGCGTTGTCCGTTGCACGCACAGGGCTCATCAAGGGCTCTTCTGGCCTCAAGTTTGACTGTGTGGTCCCGCACTTTGTCTTTAGGAAGTTGCGCGACCGTTGCGTACTCTCTACAGAAAAGGTTGGCCTTTTGTGAGTTCGTGGTGGCGCAGCGGTTGGCCGAGTCCTTGATGGCTGCGGATGGTCTGGCCGCCGGTGTCCGCCCGTCGAGAACTCGGATTATTCTCCAGATCGCGGCCGAGTCCAGTTTATTGTAGTTGTCGGATATGAATTCTTGCCAGAGTGCCTCCTTGGCCCTACGGATGGACGCGGTGGCGAAAGCACCCGCGGCTTGATACGCCGCGGCGAGCTCGTCGTTGTCAGGATCCGTGCGGAGAGCTTCGAGGGCCTGACGTCTGGCGGTGCACGCAGCTTCGGCCTCAGGGCACCACCATGCTACTGGGGCTCGGCGCGAGCCCTGCGGAATCGCTCCTCGAGCGGCTGAACGGATGGCGTGGTTCAGTTTAACGGTTGCACCAGCGACCGAGCGTGGTGGGCGATGCTGCCAATGCTTGAGTTCTTCGGAAATGAGCTCGCGGAATAGGGTCCAGTCGGCCTTATGGTAGGCGAAGCGGGTCACCCGTTTCCGCTTAGGGGGCCTCTTGGAGCTGTTTCGAATCTCGATAACGATAGGGAGATGGTCGGATCCGATGTGTGCCTCCGTCTTCCAGGTCATCCGGTCTTGCCAGTTGGCCGGGACGAAGGTCACGTCCGGGGCGCTGGTCAGGCCTCTGGGGCTGATTCTGGTGAAGGAGCCATCGTTAAGCGCGACGTAGTCGAACGTCGTGGCCCAGTTTTCGAACTCGGTCCCCAGGGCGTCGTCGGTCTCGCAGCTCTCGTCCCACATCCCGTGGTGCGCGTTAATGTCGCCGAGGATAACGGTGTCGGGGCCGGATGGGAGCCAGTCTGGTTCGAAGTCGCTGACCCGTCCGTCTCCTGCACGGACCGGTGGGATGTAGAGGTTAATGATCGAGAGTGGGCGGCCGATACGCGAGTCGTGAATAGTGACCGCGGAGGCTTCCGTGGCCGAGTTGACAGCCTTGGGGGGTGGCATCTGGATCTCGGAGAAGTCGATACCTTCTTTGATCAGGAAGCAGACTCCGCCGTGCGGCGTCTCCGCCGGCTCGCCAGCGCGATTGGCTCGACGGTCCCTGCGGGCGGCAAATTGCCAGCCCGGCAGTCTTGGGAGGGACCCGGTCGCCGTCAAATTCGTCTCCTGAACACAGGCGACATCGATGGACTTGGCCTCGAGGAAATGGAGGAGTTCGAGCTTACGGGCGCGGAGGCCGGCGGCGTTAAGTTGTAAAATGCGAAAGCTGTGGACGTTAGTGCTGCAGCCACCGCATGAGTACGACGTTGGTGGCCCAGGGTTGGTCTCCACGTCGCCGGCTCGGAGGAGCAGCTGGGCCAGGTGAGCCGGTGAGGCTGGTCCAGCTGGGAAAAACCCGAGGTGTCCTGTCCCCAGACGATGTCCAGGGTGAGCGCTGCACTTCGCCGGGGGTGAGTCCGGACGGTCCCGCCACGTGAAGGCGGCAGCATTGGGAAGCGCGCCAGGCGCGCTCGGGGTCGCGAAAGCTCCCCCACCTGGATGCCTTGGTCGCCCAGACCGCCGTTTCCCAGCGTCACAGTGTGCGATGCCAGTCCGGCCACCCGGCACGCGCTGCGCACGCTGCCGCTGACGCCGCGCAGCTACGCTGAGCGGATTCGCGAAATCGCCGCCGCATATGATCGGGACGCCAACCTGACGGCCTACATCGAGGAGCTGCTCACCCCGATGGCTTATCATGATCAGCTAGATGCGGCTGAACTTCGCGCTGCCGCAAGTCAAGACCCGCTTGTTCTGGCAGAGAGTTGTCGAGTTTATTACATCTCTCAGGACGGTGTAAAGCGATCGAGACCCTGCGGTCGAGTGCACAAGACACAGGTTGAAATCGTTTGGATAGTTTCACAAAGTTTACGCGTATCTGACTGTTGTAGAAGCTTTTTGTAACAGAAGGATTCTTCCGAATCTCCCCAGGTTCCCGGCTATTTCTCCTGTTCAACAATTGACGTGTCTGGCGAGGGCGAGGCCTATCGCCTAGTCCTGCACATCCTGTTGGACTCGGACACAGACGGCCTGCGCTGCAACCGCTGCATCATGGACTACACTGAGAGCCTGAAAATTGGCGCCATTGTCTATCTGCACGAGCGCGACGTGTATCCTGTGGACATCAGCGACGGCCTGAGACTCTCGCCTGGCACCCAGAGCTTCGTGCACGTGAAGGTCACTCAGACGGTCTACCAGCGCGATTGCGTTGCTGAAACTCCACAGCCACTGGATCTGTACATTGCCGGACGGCAGTGGCGGGTGAAGTACACAACCGATCTGTGCACCTTCCTTGGAAGGCACGATTCTTATAAGGTGGGCGATGCGTTTTTAGTTGCTGAACTTTTATAGCAAGCAGAATTCTGATCATAGAATTTCAGACACACTTATTTTGGACCTCATTCAGCAATTCTGCAACTGCTCGATGAGCTGCCTACCGCACTCTCAACCAGACGAACACTCGGACGATGCTGACTATCCGCCATGCTTGAAGCAGAACCTCACAGCTTCACCGCCGCGTCTAGACCTGACCAGACTCACCTGTCTCATGCAGCTGGACGGGAAGCTGCCCCCGAACGTGACAGTCAGCAAGCCGCGATGCGACCCGCTCTGCACACAAGTACGCTTCACTGTGGCCCGCAGCGAAGCCAAGGGCATCGACGCAAACTCAGCGTTGGATTTTTTTCAACGCTATGTGCTAAACACAACTGCGCACCAGCTCATGAAGGTGGCGATGTACTTTAACTAATGTGTTCTGAAAGGTTTACTATAAGACCAGTTTCGTGTGGCTGATACTCTGAAGCCAACTTTTGGAGGAGTTGCTGATGCATTAAAGAATGAGGAATCATGTGGCTGATACTCTGAACCAAGGTCCCTGAGCTCCTCCAAGGCACAGTGAGAGTGTACACTGCCTGACGATGAGAAAGTCAGGGCAGATGTACACACCTGTGTGAGCTTATGCCTGCGTACAGTATCTGTGCGCGTGTGTGCTCAGGAGTCAGCGAAATGGGCAGAATTGCCTTCTCGCTAGCTGCGGGTCTGGTGTCACTAAATGTCACCATTTTTATTATCTACTTAGATCTACTTAGACTACTAACCAGTAGAGCATCATGCGTTTTACATGTTTTGCGAACCGCCGTCAACAGGATCGGCTAAGCGTGTACACCTCAGCACTGCAGTTGCGCTCGGGCAGTCGCGATGAGGAGGCTGTAAAACTTCTGGCCAATGCGACCTACCTGGAGGACAACCTAATCAGTGTGGTGTTTCAGTTCAACAGTAACCAGGCCAAGAAAGTCACCGAGAACTACATACTCGGCCTGTCGGCCTTCATAAGCCAGATAGGCGGCCTGCTGTCCCTGTTCAGCGGCATCACAGTCATCTGCATCGCCGAACTGGCCGAGTTGTTCTGGCTGATTTTCCGGCTCCAGTTCTGCCCCGCTGCCTCCGCCACGGACACATGAACTATGGTGGAATGAACACGTGGCATTCTTAAGCATCTTAAAGTAAAGGACACCTAGCCCAGTTGGGCCACATGAACAGCCAGTGGCAAAGCTTTTCAGTCCATGGACTGGAGTGGCCGGCACACTTACCACACTTAAGAAACAGATTTTACGGTTTGGTGAACTGAGTCGCCAAAAAGTACCCACAAAACTATATTTTCCGAATCTCCCAAAAAATCAACCAATCGGCATGAATATCGAGATCACGGTCTAAAGTTTTCGTTTTATTTAACTAAACAACTTCGCGAATTACAAAAAATCTACATTGTCGAGGTATGCAACGATTGTCCTCGAGGTCCATATAATTTGTATGCATAAGTTTTATGCTCACAAAATTTCACAATGTATATACATCTCTATATTTTTGTTTATTATATTTTATTGATTTAATTATTACTTTTTATTGTACTGAACCTATATGGATTCGCCATCGAGGTTTATACAGAGCAATTTTAGTTCGATGCGTAGATGGGATGGGATAGGATAGGATGGGATGGGATGGGATGGGATAGGATAGGATGGGATGGGATGGGATGGGATGGGATGGGATGGGATGGGATGGGATGGGATAGGATAGGATGGGATGGGATGGGATGGGATAGGATAGGATGGGATGGGATGGGATGGGATAGGATAGGATGGGATGGGATGGGATGGGATGGGATGGGATGGGATGATATGGGATGGGATGGGACGGGATGGGATGGGAGGGGATGGGATGGGATGGGATGGGATGGGATGGGATGGGATGGGATGGGATGGGATGGGATGGGATGGGATGGGATGGGATGGGATGGGATGGGATGGGATGGGATGGGATGGGATGAGATGGAATGGGATAGGATGTGAGGGGATAGGATAGGATAGGATGGTATACCAGTTAAAAGGACATTACTATGCACTTTTGGTGACATTAAGGCGCACGTAGGATGCGCGTTATTGTAAGAATATATACCGGCTATTGACCTGTCTATGACCTCAGGCGCTGCGCGCTGCGCGCTGGGAATTGGGAATTCCCCATAGACATAGTTTAACGATGTTCATTGAAACCCTTGCTCAGCGTTGTTCAATGTCCTTTTGCGCATTGATGGCGCTCTACAGTGGTTCATCGACTAAAGTTTAGCTGACCATATTCAAGGAATACCTTAGTTTAACATGGTACTTCAAGTAGGAAGTAGGAAGTGTGGGCTTCACCCCTACACCCCCTTCTCACTCTGCCCCTCGCGGTTAATAACCATAGACTGAAGCACATAGCATTGTCTTTTCTGTACTTTTTTAGTCTGAATGCTAGCTAGTGCTAGCGAAGCGGGTTCTATCGTCACAGTTAGTCCACAAGAACCTGAGGCTTGCTTCGCAAAATTTTCTATCTTTTTCATATTATATAATAGACCCTTCATTCAAAACGTAGTTTCTCTTAAGATCTTCCAAATAATTGGGGTTTGCAGGTTCCAAAGCGGTCTAACGAGTTGCCTCTCGCACCAAGGTCCATGAGCTCGATTCCGCGGCGAGGCCACATTCATTTGGGGCGCAGCCGTGGAGAGAGGGCTTGGGGGCTTGTTGTGGAATTTGCGCCCTTGAGGGCCAACCTCCAAGGCGCAGTGAGAGTGTACGCTGCCTGACGATGACAGATGTACAGGGCAGATGTACACATCTGTGTGAGCGTGTGCCTACGTACAATATCTGACGTGTGCGTGTGTGCTCAACGAATGGACCCTGGCGCACATCGTCGCCATTCCCAAGAAGACCGTCGTGCTTGGCGTGCCGGTCGACACCGGGACTGCAATTTTCTGCCGAGGCGTTGACAGGCAGGCAACCGAGCTACTGCGTTGCCAATCGTTCGTGTATCTCGGCGGTCTGGTGCCTGACGCTCGCGAAGATCTGTGACGTCGCCGCGGGCTTGCATGGTCGGCCTTCCGTCCCGTGAGGACCGTCCTGCAGTCCAAGGCCATGCCTGACTGTCAGAGAGCGGCGCTGTTCCAGGCGGCGGTCGAGACCGTCCTGCTATACAACGCCGAGACATGGACACTGAACATGGACACAGACGTGCTCGAACATCAGGTCGATGCCGCGCACGCTGGCCTGCTGCGCGCTGTCTTCAAGATCGGCCGGGAGCATGTCAACAATGCGGCGCTCTATCGCCGCGCCAGCCTGTCCTGTCCTACTGCCCGCAACCGGTGCATGGGGTGCTGCTTCTCACGCTGCAGGCACCCTACCGGCGAGGGCAGGCGCGCACTCGGCGCTACGTCGACTCCTTGCTGGTAGACGCCGGCGCTCCGGACTGCTGGCGGCGCGGCTTTCGTTATCTCCCAGGCCTTGAAAGGCGCCCTGTGACGCTGTATTTTCCAACAGAACAGCGTGTTGTTGTTTGCTGTGCTCAGCAGTCAGAGAAATAGGCAGAATTGCCTCCTCGCTGGCTGCGGGTCTACTGTCACCAAATGATGTGCCATTGCCCGCAGCCCTCCTGCAAACATCATTACGGTAATTATTATTGGGCGGTTGCAGCCTTGTGGTTGAATTCCCTACTCCACTGGAACGATCTGTGTCCTCAAGCAATAAACTTGACTTTTACATTACTTCAGACTACACTACACAAATTTTTTTTGAGTCTGTAAAAGTTACTGTTGTATCGTGACTTGACTTGAAGTGCGCAGTGTGGGGCTGCACCCCAATTGTTATTGGCGCTGAGTTTAGGACTGCTTGCTCTCTCCCCGCCTGCTCTGTCTGTCAATGTACGCTTATGCCTAACCGTCTAATCTATTAGCTGATGCTTTACTCGTATCTGCATGTACATCTATGTGCAGTGCCAAATATAATAAATAACAACCTCTCGCCCATTTGCGGCTCAAGTTTGGCTAGCCAGCCACGACACGACAATGGCGTCGCAAGCAGGATCCGCAGCAATGCGTGGAACAACTGCTCGGCAGCGGAGCGACCGTATAAAGCCGTCCGCCAGCAGCTCTCAGTGGAGAGTGGCGTCGTCTGCCTGAGAGACCTGGTGGTCCCGCCTAGCCGGCTGCGGCAAGACGTGCTGCGAGCGGCTCACGGCGACTCGCACTGCGGTGCCCTAGCGACAAGAAATCGACTCAAGCTGGAAGCCTGGTGGCCGGGTCACTGCGAGGACGTCGAAAACTTCGTCAAGCAATGCCAGCGATGCGCGGAGATCCGTCCAATGCCTGCCAGAACGTGCCACACCTGGCCGGCGGAAAATGGTCCCTGGAGACGCGTGCACATGGACCATGCTCACGTTCCCGGCTTCGGCCTGCTGCTCATTGTGGTGGACGCCTTCTCCGGCTGGCCGGAAGCGGTGCCTGTTGCCGACAAGAGCGCGATGACGGTCATCAAGGTGCTCCGCTTGATTTTTTCCCGCCTGGGTGTGCCGCATACCTTGGTGGCGGACAATGCTCCGGAGTTCCGTGACCAGCAGCTGCACGAGTGGCTCAAGAAGATCGGCTGCTCGCCGATGCACTCGCCGCCGTATCATCCGCAGTCAAACGGGTGCGCCGAGCGCATGGTCCAGACCGTCAAGAAGGGGCTGCGGGCCTTCGCCGTGCACCAGGGCAGGTTCGACGCGTACCTCGCCAAGCTGCTGCTTAACTACCGGGCCACTCCGCGGGGCGACGGGCGTGGCAGTCCGTCTGCGCTTATGGGGCGACAGCTGCGAAGTCCGCTGACCCTCCAATTCGACACCGATGCGCCGCTCGTCTACCAGTCGCGACCGGGGGTGCCGGCTGAGACCGTCCGCTTTGTGGTACAGGCCGGCCACAACACGGCCGTGGTCACCCGGGACAAGGACGACAGGCCTGTGCTGGCACACCGGGATCAGCTGCGTTTGTGTCCGAGTCCAAGTCGGGCGGAAGTTACGGACAACACTGACGACGGCGGCCGGGATCCTGACGATGCCGGTCGGAGCCCTGACGACGGCGGCCGGAACCCTGACGAAGGCGGCCGGAACCCGGAACCTATTAGCCAGCGGCCAGACGCAGCGGCACCACCGCAGCAGACCGCTGAAGCTACACCGGAGCCCCGACGAAGCTGCAGGTCGACCAAGGGAGTCGCCCCAGACCGACTGTCTCCTCGTTGGTGATGAGGGGATGTTGTATCGTGACTTGACTTGAAGTGCGCAGTGTGGGGCTGCACCCCAATTGTTATTGGCGCTGAGTTTAGGACTGCTTGCTCTCTCCCCGCCTGCTCTGTCTGTCAATGTACGCTTATGCCTAACCGTCTAATCTATTAGCTGATGCTTTACTCGTATCTGCATGTACATCTATGTGCAGTGCCAAATATAATAAATAACAACCTCTCGCCCATTTGCGGCTCAAGTTTGGCTAGCCAGCCACGACACGACAGTTACTTTAGTGATAAAAAACCTGGATTAAAAAATTGTTTTCGAACATTTATTTAAGATACTAAGCTTAGCTACAGGTACAAAGGTGAAAATGTCATTTAGGACAGGGCAACAACCAGAAGAGTAGAACAGTTTTTGAAAAGCGGTTTTTCAAAATTAAAAAAAAATTGTCAGTGTTACTTTTCCAGAAAAATAAATGAAATTAGAAGTAATCTTGACCTTTTGGATAAAAAAATGTTCTAGATGTTGTCATTTAAAAAACGCCTGGTCTTTTCTACTGTTAAATAACAATGATAAACCCGTTGATGCCGTTTGCCTATAGTGCTGATCTCTCAGAATTTGCCAGCGATAATCGTTGGAATCATCATGGAGACGATCCAGGCAAGTCTAGGCCAGCGGTCATTCGCATGGCATCCGGGAGCGGAATTCCGATAGAAATTGCGGAAGTCGCCGTCACGGGCGTCGAGCCAGAAGTTGACGGACGCGCTGTCATCCGCGGGCACAATGGACAAATAGATATTACTATTCGTAGTTGCGTTCGATGTGTCACGCTTCCGTCGCAAGGGCGAAGCCTTCAGGTCATTGGAGCTCACAAACACCAGGCCGGGACTCGATGGCGTGGCCACAGCCGAAAAGTCATTCAAAGCCGAGCTGGGGTTCTCCATACTGCGTGAGACATACAGAGTAGCTCTGCCGGAAGTCAACATCAAGGCGTAAGTCCTCCCCTTCTCGCGAGATACCGACGTGTCGCGAGCGTTGCGTCTGGTTCCTGGATTCAGGCTACCTCTCATAGTGGCATATCCGGTGCTGCCTTCGGCCAGTGGCAGAGCAACAGAAGATCGACAGGCCAGATCGTACAGATCATCGGTGATCGCGGCTATATAGCTGGTGTTTGGAATCAAATAGACGTTCGAGCATGCTGAAGCTATGGCTTGTAGCTCCGCGTTGTTTATTCCGCTTCCCATGCCGACGGCATAGCGTTCAAGCCAGCCGTAGGCATTCAAACTGTTTACTGCCTGTACAGTTCCTGTAGGGCTATTTGAAGCACCGTCAGTCAGCACGATTACCACCCGAGGAAAACCGAGTTCCAGAGACCGGGCAGAACTGAACATGCTTGCCACGAGATTCAGTGCGAGGTGTGTCATGGTGCCGCCGCCCGTATATCTCAGATTAGTGATGGCTGTCGTGAGAGAGCCGAAAGTTGGATAATTTCCAAAGTCAATCCGTTTCTGAATTTGAGAGTCAAAAGTGATCACGGCTACCTGTGTTGCTGAGGGTCCGATGGTGAACTTTTTTGCTACTGATATTAGCACCTGCTTCATTAGCTCAAAGCTGCTAGAACCAATACTACCGCTTGCGTCGAGAATAAAGAGTAGATCAGCCCCAACTGTGCCACAGATAGGCCTGCTCTGGACTTTGTTGATGAAGTCAGCCACTGTGCCTTTACCCTCTGCGGAGTTGTAGTAGGTTTTCCAGTAGTTGGCCTGCGCCTCAACTCCAGGTGGAATGGCTGCTGGTTTGCGGTACAGGAGAAGGCGCGCGGCGAGAGCATTATAGAGCGGTACGTTCATGTTTTCAGATGCGTACGTCATTGTTGTCCAATCGATGCCGAACTTCTCCTTCACCTTGTCTAGAGTAGCTTTGTTCACAAGCTTCGTGTCGTCGAATCCAATGCGATCCATCTGCCATATACCTTTGCCACCAGTTGCCGCGTCAGTCCGAAATGTATGCGAGTTTTCCCCGAAATTAGATTCAACCAATGCGACGCGCAGCATGAACCCGAAGTCGTTCGGAAATATGCAGCTCTTGTGAATCTTGCTAATCGTCGAACGGACCACATCGATTCCGTTAGCTTTGGCCTGGAGAGTGGCATCCACGGTAGCGTTTGCGAGCGAAACTTGTGCGACCAACCAGAGTAGGACTATGGCTATCTTGGCCATTTTCGACGTCGTTCCTGCGAGGGGGTGGCGACTTGATTGTTGTTTCAAAAGCTTTAACACCAATTGAAGGAACAAAATCTCACCTGAAATTATATTAGCGCACAAATTGTATCGATAAGTTCCGTATAACTACCAACAAGACGGAAATTAAATATTGTTGCAAACTTACCTACGAAATTGTTTCGTTTATATATAGTGCCAATGGGTTTAAAGAGTACGTGTGACCATTAATTTCTAGTTGAATATAGCAGTACAAAAGACTGCAGGATTTTGGTAAAAAAACGGAAAATATGCTTCAATGCCCTCCATTTCTGATTGCTATTGTTTCAGCTCAATTAGACTTATATTAAGTGTGTGCGATAAAAGACTAGCAAATTCTGACATTGTCTCATTAGACTTTTGAGGGCCGCAGCTGGCCCGTGTCGAAGTAAAATGAGAATTTCAATTTAAGTTTTCTATCTAGACAATCGACGAGTCGGAGACGAAAATGTGCGGCCTTAGTTCAAGAGTGATGAGCCAGGATAGCCAGATAAAATACCTCCCTTAGAATATCTATTGGAATATATTTCGTTGTCTAAACACGACTAAAAAACTTAGTTTGCCAGCCTAAGAGAGGCAGAGTTTTTGCCTTGCAATATCCTTTTAATTGGAATACTTCTGAGCAAAAAGGGCCTCAATTTGAGCTGCGTCCATTATTGTCGCTACAATGTAGCATGCATTAGTCTCGCTCGTGAAGGTCTCTCTCGCCATGCATATAGTCCTTCCTTTTTGTATTGTAACGTCTATTTCGTTGCTCAACCAGTTATGTCGTTGAAACTCTTTTTTATTATGCTCCGAGGTAAAACTTTTCATAAATTTGACTTGCATCCATAACATTAGAGAGAGCACGCAATTTTTTTTCTGCCTGGTAAAAGACCATGCACGAGGGTATTTCAAAAATCAACACGCGACTGGCCAGAGCCAGTGCAGCCGAAAGTAAACCCCTCAACCTCAGTCGTTGAGGTGGCGTTGGTGCACCCAGCCAGCCGGCTTGCTAAGCTTATACTCGCTCGCGCCACTTTTTGCATCTCCCTCGAGGCCCATCCACCCTGCGCTCTTTTGTTAGTTTAAATATAGGCGCAATGTGGCATAAAGTTTTGCTGTCATTCTATCTCTTAAACAAAAGGGCCTTTCGCCGTAATGTCGTACTTTTTTCATTTAGCTTGTCGAAAAGTACTCTTCAGATTAGTAAATAGAACATTTAAAAATAATTTACTAACAAACTTGTTCTTAACTAACAATTTTAGCATAGTTTGTATTATTACTTGTTAAAATAATTGAAGTCAATACAAATGAACCGTACATTCCATAGGTTGTTCTACGAAAGATTATTTAAAAAAGGTTAAAACATTTACAAAGGACATTCGGAGCTTAGCTGAGACTGCGTTCTTAGATATACTTTACTGAGCTCTTAAACAAATTACATGTGGCTGTATAATTTTGTGTACAAAGAATGGGTTTAAATAAAGTTTGAAAATGTAGGCAAAGTCAAGAATTCCAAGGAGAGGGCTGTTAAATAAATATTAGTTTACAATTACAATCGCAGGCTATAGCCTATAAAATATTTTGTGTACAAAGTATTGTAGCATCATTTACAAAAATAGCCTGCCGATGACAAAAATCTGTTGTCCACTGAAGTACACAAGAGATAACTCAAAGCATTATAGCCGCTATATTTATATGCTATAGCCTGCGATTGTAAACTAATATTATTTAACAGCCCTCTCCTTGGAATTCTTGCCTTTGCATATACTTTCAAACTTTAATTAAACCCATTCTTGTCTCTGTAGTGATAGGCCTATATAGTTTTTATATACTAAGACCATAACACATTACCATTTTCACTGAAAATTCGAAGACTACCAAACAATGAACAATTGACACAAATAATAATACAAGTTGTGCTAATGTCACATTTTTCACCAATGACTCAACAATGTACATGAACCAATATTTATGCTTTTTTAATATTTATATAATGAAGGGTTCATTGGAATTTTGAGTTTTAGGGCCTGATGCAATGGCTTTGGACATGACAAGCAGCTAAATGTGCATCATTGGTATTGACTATTGGTTAAAATTTGTAACAACACCATTGCTATGTAATTTTGTGTCTTAATAGGAGGAGACCACAAGACAAAAGCAAAGAGTCTTAATGACAAGGGATTGTGAGACAAAAGTATGGGGTGTCAGTGCATTTTCTAAGCAAATACTGCTTTACTTCGTTCCACCATTCAATATTCAGGTGCCTGATAAAATGTACATGTTTGAGGCTGAGGCTTAAATGTTTAAGGCTAGAACTTTTGAACCTTAATACAAGGGATGTGCAAAAGGTCGCAGGACTTTTTGACATAACTCTTTTCAACAGCTTGCAAGAGTAACAACAACAAAATTATTTTATAGTGGCTTTATTTACAAATGACACACAAAAAAAATTCTGAAAATATCACTAACTGTTCAAAATTTATGCCTCCTTAACTGCAGTGGGGTACTGCATCTAAATACATAAGCAAGAATGACATATAGAACAAAAGGAAACAGAAGATCAGCTATCTTAAAAAAAATCTGATGTCATCCTCAGTGGCAACTGAAACCTTCTCAACAAAGTCACCTTTCAGTTGGATGCACTTCTTTCACTGGGTAAGCATGCCATCAATGGTATCTGTATATGCCTGCCTTGGCATTTTGAGGACAAGAACCCATCATACTTCTTGCTCAAGGTAGTCATTGTTGGCATGAACTTTGCCCCTCAAAAGCTGATTGAGCCTCGGAAAGATGGCAAAATCAGCTGGTGCCAGGTCTGGTGAATACAGTAGGTGAGGCAAGAGGTTGAATTGGGTTTTTATTGCTTTGCATGTTTTTTGTGCAGTGTAAGGCCAAGCATTGTCATGATGAAGTAGCATTGGCTCCATTGGAGTTCTCCACTTGTTTGGGATATCCTTCAGCTTCTTTAGCAAATCAATGTAGCCATCGAACAGACAGTGGCATTTGGCCTGAATGGACAGGAAGTCAATTGTCAGTGGCCCATGACAGTAAAAAAAGAGCAACAGCATCACCTTCTGGCAATGGGTATTGTTGGGTGGGTCAGAATCTTTCATTGTCTGCAGTCTTGGACTCATTCTTGGTCAAAGGGTCGAAGTAGGGGACCCAAGTTTTGTCTCCAGTGACCACCACAGAATGGGTAGAGCTCTATCCTCTATGTTGATCAACCAGCATCAGATTGCCCTGGCAGGTCTGCTCTTGCTACATCTTCATGTCAGAGGTAAGAATCCTTGAAACCACTGAGCACTCAGCTTGACCAGATCCATGTTTTGAAAGCAGAGATGGACAGTTGACTTTGGTGTGTCCAATAGTCGGCAATCTTGTGGATTGTCAATTAAGCATTGGTTTCTATAAGGTCAAGGATTTAATCACCCAGAGCTTTTGGTAAGCCAGCACACGCTGGAGGTTGTCCAGACCTTGGCAAATCTGCCATATCCATACACCCCAGCTTAAAGTGCTCCTGGATACTGCTTTAGGCCCATGAATTGTGCTCAGTTGAGTCAGAATTTCAGCACCATTCAACCTCATATGACAGAGGGTGTAGGCCAAGTAATGCTGTGCTGTTTTTGAGTGAAATCCATGGCTCCACAGATCAAAAAGAATTTCTGGCAAGCACTTGGCAACAAAGGCTTCAGCTTGCTCTTCATCATAAAATGAGTCTCTTTAGTGGCTGTTTCATAGTGCCTTAAAAAGTGTATTTTACCTTATGTTTGATTTTGTTGTATAAATATGTAAAAAAGTAATGAAGCACATTAGTATTTAAATTATGGTTTATTGAAGACATTGTTTCCTTACTTTAACCATAATTGATAACATTATGTTATAATCAATAATTTTCAAATTTATTTTAAGTATTTTCTGTTGTTTTCTGGTAAGATATTTATACTAATTTGACAGTATTATTGCATAATTCCTAATTTACTCTTCAGTTTGTGAAGCTTCTCATAAAAAGTAGAAATAATATCTTGCTATGGTTTATTAAAAGCATCAGCAAGCTCCTGTCCAAAGTCCAGATCTTGCTCAAGGACTTCTAGATTAGAATTAGTTTCTAGTGTCTTTCCTGATTCATATCTTCTATCTTTATGTAACTACTTTTTGTTGCACACAGAAAGTATTGCATTGACAACATAAGTTTAATGCATTTTTAAAGCAATATCACTTTTGTGAATGGTAAGAAAATTTTGCTGTATAATTTTCTTGTTACAGTGTTAATTTGCCAAAATCATAAATAATTGTAAAGCAAAATGTCTAAAAACTACTTATACTAGTATCACTACTGTTAGTAGTTAAGCAATTTTTATCGCGCGCAGAATGTTTTATATGATGAATTTAAATGGTGAAGGAAAAGTATGCGATTGTTAGAAAGTAAATTTAAACTACAGAAATAAACAGTTTTTGAATTGTCCTACCAGAAATGTTTCGCAGTTTAATGAAAATGGCTTGATAATTGTATACATGAATGAAGAAGTACAAATAAGTTTTACAAACAATGACACGTTTCAGTCCTAAAAAATAGTTAGCTTCTCCTGCGATACGTCAGATAGATGATCAGCTTGCTTCTAAATGATCGATTCTGTATAACGTAGACAATCCATTTAGTTGCCTGCTCTAGGAACACCAAGAACAGGCTGATATCTAACCAGTTCCACAATAGTTGCAGTTCTAGACTATTAAAATTGACTCTGTGATAGACTATAATGTAGCTTACTAGGCCTAGGCTAGCAGCTGGCACTGCAAACAGTAGAACTAGAACAGACAGCACCACCACAGCCAGCGTGGCTTTTATCTCCTCTGTGTCCAGTTGCCTTGGAACCGTCGTCCTGATGCCGCTGCTGTTGCTGCTGTTATTATTCAGCAAACGTTTATGCTTTCTTGATATTTGCGCTATCTTCACTAGCAGCGCTAGATTTATGACGAAGATTAGAAACAGTTGAGCGATACCTGTCAGATGATTAAACTATCATAAATTAAATGTTTTTGCATGGTTTAAACCATTGCCTTCGTTTGTTTATGCTGTGCATGTCAAAATTATTTTTCCCTATATACATATTGAACATTATAAAGACCAGAAGGTATTTCAAATACCCACTTCCTACTTCATGTTAGCTCCCAAACCAGCCGATAGCCGATTTTCTTGAAATTCCACCATATATAAGATCACAATTTTCCTCCCTTTACAATGAACTAACTTTCAAATCCGTCCGAGTCGGCACCCTCGAGATATTCAGCGGTTATTGTCAATTACTGTCGTAAAAAGGATAGCTAAAAAAGATCATTTATAAACCTCAGTGTGTGAGTATATATATATGTTCAAAAATATAATAATTAACTATACAGTCAACAATATTTTGGGAGATACAGAAAAAGAACAGAAAATTTTGGCTATTTGAAATACCCCCTCGAAGTATTTCTACTATGATATCGCTTGCAACTAGCCGATACGTCGAGAGTTCGAACCTCATCCCATTAGAAACATTTGGAGTCCTTTCAAAGCAGTTGCGGTGTATTGTCAATAAACTGTATAATCTATATTCAAGCGACTCACCCTTGACATAGAGTGCATCGTAGAGCTGAAAGGCTTCACTAGTATCGGTCAGCCAGCAGAAAACAATGCCCTCGCTTGGCACAGTGACATAGCCCATCATAATGATAAATGGCAAAGCGGTTAGCGCACTAATTAGCAGCGTGGCCGCGGTCAGCCTAATCGCAGTCTTATTGCCATTGTTGACGAATCGAAACGGAAAGTACATGGTTAGGCATCGGTTAGCGGCCACCAACAGGAATGCATTGTATGCGTAGATGCTAGCTAAGCCAGCACAGAATCTATATAGGCGACACGGCCACACTCCGAAGTTCATCAGGTAGACGTAGTAGCTACCTTTTGTTGCCCATGGCAATCCTTTAGCCAGAAATAGCCAACCGAAGCCGACAAATATTAGGTGCAGACTATCTGCAAACGCAACTCCGCATAGATAGATGTTATGCCGAGTCACAATTACGCTTTTAAATCCTAGCACGACTATGGTCAAAACGTTGCCAACGAAGCCAACAGCTAGCAACACTGGAAATGCGTAGGCGTAGATTGCTCCTAGTAGAGTTGCAGTTGTACACATCAGATCTTGGCTTGCAGACTGGCTTTGAGCTGAATCATTCATCAAAGCCTCACACTTCTCTAATAGTTCCGTTGGTCTGTCAGTAAATTTATAAGTCAAGTTGTTGATTTTGATTTCCATTTCAATTTGCAAAAATTTTAAACCTATCTAAGCGTTAAAGTTGTGCACGATTGTTTGCACGTTGCCTCCGATGCAATTATATTTCTAAGAGTTGGTTGCTCTTGATTGGGGCAGGTGTTCTCACAATCTATCCCTGTTCTCATTGGTCTTGGACTGGTGAAGACTTTTTGTTAATTTTTGGTCACACATTTTCGCTTAGTTTAGGTAACAAAATTTGCATACTTTCAGGGGGGGTATTTTGTTCAACAAACCGGCTAGTTTGAGATAAATAGGGTATAATGTCAGTGCCTAATCCCATAGTCTAAACTCAATGTCTCGTCTAGTAACAATGTCTAATCTCATAGTCTAATATGTGTCTGACATTAGCCTAATCTCAGTATGAAATATCGTTTCTATTAAAGAATAATTAAAAGCTATAATCGCACTCAACATTAGACTCAGTTGCCATGTTTTGCCAAATTTATCTATTCCATTTCTCTTAACCTTCCTGTGTATTCCACGTCTAAGTCTAATACAATACCATCAGGGTATATGTTATATTCACAACCGCCTAGATAAATAATTAGTAATAATGCCGAGCAACTGAACTATCTAAATGGAAAAGCCATTGAGTTCACAATCGATTGTATTAATAAATACAAACTGGGTCTCTTTTTGTCTCTACACTAGGCTAGTATTAAAATAGTGTTAGTGCACACATTCTCGGATTAGAATAGACGAAATGTACTTTTACGGTATAAACTCGTGTGCCGTATAAGTTTCAACAAGAGAAGTAATACACAATGATGCCTATGCTTCTATTTATCTTTCTAAAAGATATAAAGGCCGTTTATACAAAATTATGAGTGCTTGCATTTAACACACGATAGTTCCATAAATTTTGATGGACTAAGTGACAGTTTATGGCTAAGCTAGACCTAGCTATTATTATTTTTAGCAATTTAATAAAGTGTCATTGACAATCGTATTCTAAAAAAGCGCGTTTTTTGTTGGACAATTTTTTTCTAGCAAAATTTCACTGGTTCAGACACTTCATTACGCTCACAAGTCACTCATTTCTATCTTGAATTATATATACTTTAATATCTCCTCTAGTCTCACACCTAAATCTATTTTTCTCGTCTAATCTAAAATTTGTTTATCTGTCTGATAGAATTTCAAATTCATCTATATATTTCATATATCACATTTATATATCCATCTCATCTAATCTCAAACTTGCCTATATGTCTCATCTAATCTCAATTTTATCTATTTGCCTCATCTAATCTCATCTGTCTTATCTAATCTCATCTATTTGTCTTATCTAATCTTATCTATCTGTCTCATCTAATCTCATCTATCTGTCTCATCTAATCTCATCTATCTGTCTCATCTAATCTCATCTATCTGTCTCATCTAATCTCATCTATCTGTCTCATCTAATCTCATCAATCTGTCTTATTTAATCTCATCTATCTGTCTTATCTAATCTTATCTATCTGTCTTATCTAATCTCATCTATTTTTGTCTTATCTAATCTCAAACTGAACTCATCTGCATTCCAGTCAGCAACGCAAGAATCATCGCATTCGTCGCCAACATCGGTAGCAGAGGCGAAGTCTACAGCGGGCGACACAGACAGCATGAGAATCCTGTGCCTACACGGCTACCGTCAGACAGGCGCCTCGTTTCGCCAGAAAACCGGCGCATTTCGTAAACTAATAAAACGTTTAAGCTCCGGCAAATCTGTTCACTTTGATTTTATCGACGCTCCGCACGCTGTTCAGACGCCATCGGCTGCTGATGTTAATCTGAGCACAGTCGAAGCTAGTAACAATAGCGGATTCCCATGCCTAAACGGAGCGGCTAATATAACCGAGCGGGCCTGGTGGTTTTCGAAGCGCGGCGGCGAATTTAATGCCACGGAGAAAAGCGACTGGCAGCACGGGCTGGACGAATCTATGGAGGTTGTTGTGAAACAGTTGCAGAAATGCGCCTACGACGGCCTGCTAGGCTTTAGTCAGGGCGCGGCTATGGCATTTCTTGTATTGCGTCACCTGGAGGACATTCAAGCAAAGTTCTTGCCGAAATTCGGCATATTGTTTGCTCCGTTTAAAAGTCCCTGCCTAAGTCACGAGGACTACTATGTCAAACAATTGAATACGCCGTGCATGGTGGTTAGCGGCGAAGTTGATCAGGTGAGTGACATTGGGATAGAGTGACATTGGGAGAGTGACATTAGGATAGAGTGACATTAGTATAGAGTGACATTGGGAGAGTGACATTAGGATAGACATTAGGATAGACATTAGGATATTAAGATACATTAGGAGTGACATTAGGATACAGTGACATTAGGATACAGTGACATTAAGATAGAGTGACATTGGGATAGAGTGGCATTGGGATAGAGTGACATTGGGAGGGTGACATTGGGAGAGTGACATTGGGATAGAGTGACATTGGGATAGAATGACATTAGGATAGACATTAGGATAGACATTAGGATATTAAGATACATTAGGAGTGACATTAGGATACAGTGACATTAGGATAGAGTGACATTGGGATAGAGTGGCATTAGGGTAGAGTGACATTAGGAAAGAGTGGCATTAGGGTAGAGTGGCATTGGGAGAGTGACATTAGGGTAGAGTGGCATTAGGATAGAGTGACATCAGGATAGAGTAACATTAGGATAAAGTGACATTCGAAAAGAGTGGCATTAGGATCGAGTGACATTAGGATAGAGTGACATTAGTATAGAGTGACTTTGCGATAGAGTGACATTAGGATAGAGTGACATTAGGATAGAGTGACATTAGGATAGAGTGACATTAGGATAGAGTGACATTGGGATAGAGTGACTTTGGGATAGAGTGACATTAGGATAGAGTGGTATTAGGGTAGAGTGACATTAGGAAAGAGTGACATTAGGGTAGAGTGGCATTAGGATAGAGTAACATTAGGATAAAGTGACATTCGAAAAGAGTGGCATTAGGATCGAGTGACATTAGGGTAGAGTGACATTAGGGTAGAGTGGCATTAGAATAGAGTGACATTAGGATAGAGTGACATTAGGGTAGAGTGACATTAGGATAGAGCGGCATTTGGATCGAGTGAAATTTGGATAGACTGACATTTGGATCGAGTGAAATTGGGGTAGAGTGGCATTAGGATCGAGTGACATCAGGAAAGAGTGACATTTGGGAAGACTATTTCCAATTTAAATAAGTGTGCTAACGCCGCACCCCGATCATTTCCCGCAGGTGATATCCAGAGAGCTGACTGAATCAATGCTATCTCTATTTGTTCATTTGTCATTTCTTGGTCACCCTGCCGGTCATATTGTGCCGGCTAAGGCGGAACTGAGACCAAAGTACACAGCTTTCTTGGAGCTGTTTGATAGCGGAAAATGTTGAATCTTTGTTAAGAGATTCATTACTTCATTGTTTCATTTTGTGTGAATTTTTCCTTTAAATCAAATATGCAACTTTATACATTGTCTTTTTGTCTAAAATTTGCTTTTAATAAAGAATTGGCTTTCAACAAAGCAGCATTTTGAGTAAAGCTAAATTCATTTCGACTCGTGACTTGATATTATTAGTTTAAATGTTTGGTTTCTAAGACACTAAGATCTCGTTTTTGTCTAGGCCCGAATACCGCCCCAAATGAAACAAAAAGAATGAATTTTTTTATTCGAAATGGTGGACATTCACGTACATCGATCATTCGGTTTGGGAGCTATCGTGAATTAGGCAGTGGGTATTTGAAATACCTCCCCGTGGTGTTTCACCTGGGAAAATAGCGTTGTCTCAATTTCCAATTGAGCCGTCGCGAGTTCGAATCTCAACACGAAAGAAGCAGTTTTAGTGTACTTTATAACGACACTTTATTTTTGTTGCTTACGTTTTATCAATCCGTTAAAAGCTGTACTTTTAATTTTTATTGTCAGTTCTTGACATTCATTATCTTTATTATGGTCGGGGGTCGGGGGTTCGATTCCCCACCCCACTGGACCAATTAGTATCCTTTAGCAAGACACTTAAATAGAAGGCTGCGGCTGTGCTGTCGGCTGCAGATGTCATTTAACTAATTGCAATGCGACTATTTGCTATGTTTCGCAATAAAACCATTCCAGATTTGAGCAAATCAACGCGGACAACTCACAGTGTAAAAATGCCAGCTCCAATAGAATCTGCTGCAGCTATGAATGGTAGCCGAGATACGGACGCCCCGGCAACTGGTCCTGTCGGTAGCAATGTCCTATTGATCAACGCCACAAAGCATGACGCCTTTGGCCCAAGCTACGGCTTCAAAACTCTGACAAGAAAGTTGAAATCGTCTTGGAAAATTGTTAGCCTAAAAGACGAAGTCACGGAGGCGCGCCTTAACGAGGCCAGAATTTTTCTGGTCGCTCTGCCGAATGAGAAATTTTCAGTGTCGGAGTTTGACGCAATGAAAGCCTATCTAGCCAAGGGTGGCAGCATTCTGGTTCTCATGGGCGAAGGCGGAGAGTCTCGCTACGATACTAACGTGAACTTCTTTCTAGAAGAGATGGGCATCTCTGTGAATAGCGACTGTGTTGTGCGCACGGCCTACTATAAGTACTTTCATCCTAAAGAGTGCTATGTACCCAACGGTGTACTCAATAGAGCCATCAGCGAAGCGGCCGGTAAGACTCTACTGCCAGTCATTGGCGGCTTAAGCGGCGGCGGCGGCGGCGGCGACACCAGTTCGGCCCACAAGTCGGCTCTGCACTTTGTCTATCCGTACGGCGCCACGCTGAATGTGGCCAAGCCAGCCGTGGCTGTGCTGAGCACTGGCAGTGTGGCTTTTCCGCTTAATAGGCCGGTGTGCGCATTCGCAGTTTCCGGTGCCGCGTCGGCGCCTCCGCCAACTGCCGGCAGATCTGGCGCCGTTAGCAACGTCGGCAGCGGCGGCGGCGGCGGCGGCGGCGGTAAAGTGGCCGTCTTTGGAGCGGCTGCGGCTTTTTCGGACGAGTACATTGATAAGGAGGATAATTTTAAGGTGGGGAATGATTAAATTTTATTCTACTTAGTTATGCCGCAGTCAATTGTTATATCGAAATTTATCCCTAGTAAATTTCCCCATTCGTAAAAATCCCTTATAAATTATTCCGTTTATAGTAGTCCCCATTAAATTATCCCATTGATTATAATCCTTAGCAAATTGCCCCTTTGAGAGTCCATAATAAATTTTTCTTTGATAGTAATCTCTTGTCAATTGGTGTACGCAATCAGTTTGCTTGTAATTCCTCTACTCCAGGGGTCGGCAAACTCCGGCCCGCGGGCCAGATGCGGCCCTCGAAGCTCCCAAATCCGGCCCGTTGCCCCTTCTGACATCTGCAGTGTCCTGTTTCATCTATCTCGTGTCTAATCTCTCCCGTGTCTAATCTCTCCCGTGTCTAATCTCTCCCCTGTCTTATCTCTCCCGTGTCTCATCTCTCTCGTGTCCCATCTTTCCTGTGTCTCATCTCTCCCGTGTCTAATCTCTCCCGTGTCTAATCTCTCCCCTGTCTTATCTCTCCCGTGTCTAATCTCTCCCCTGTCTTATCTCTCCCGTGTCTAATCTCTCCCGTGTCTAATCTCTCCCGTTTCTAATCTCTCCCCTGTCTTATCTCTCCCGTGTCTAATCTCTCCCGTGTCTAATCTCTCCCGTGTCTAATCTCTCCCCTGTATTATCTCTCCCGTGTCTCATCTCCCTCGTGTCCCATCTTTCCTGTGTCCCATCTCTCCCGTGTCTCATCTCTCCCGTGTCTCATCTCTCCCCTATCTCATATTTATACAGTCAATGCGGCCCGCTGTCGTCATTTAGGTTCTTTCTTTGGCCCGCCAGCAAATAAGTTTGCCTACCCGTGCTCTACTCAAATCCTTATTTATTTATCCTGACTGATCCTAATCCAGGTACTCGAGGTAGTGCTGCAGTACCTGTCCACGGATACACTTCACCTGAATGCCATAGACGCTGAGGAGCCAGAGCTGGCCGATTATCAGCACGCGCCGGATATTGAAGCCCTGTCCGAAGATTTAAAAGCTTGCCTGCAAGAGAGCGACGATGTTCCTAAAGATGTTCTGAGTCTATACGATTCGTCACTCTATGTGATGGACACCAGCCTAGTGCCTAAAGCTATAGCAGCCTATGATAAGCTGAGAGTTAAGCACGAACAATTGTCTCTAATTCAGCCGCAGTTTGAAACTCCCCTGCCGCCGCTCCAGCCGGCCGTATTTCCGCCGAGTTTCCGGGAACTGCCAGCCCCGGCTTTGGAATTGTTCGATCTGGACGAACAGTTCAGCACCGAGAAGGTTCGACTAGCCCAGATCACTAACAAATGTACAGACGACGATTTGGAATATTATATTAGACAGTGCGGCGAAATTCTCGGCGTCACTAATAAACTGCCGGCTGATAGGCGCGATGCCAAGGCTATATTAGCTCACGTGCTGGCCCAGGTTGCTGAGTTTAAGAAGATTAACCAGGAGTGAACTCTTATTAACCTTATCTTTTTGTTAACCTAAGCACTCTCCGCTTGTGAATTCTAAAAGTGCACCGTCTATGGTAAATATTTTGCTTAGTCGTAGACTATACTGACAACCGAGAGGTTGTACGAGCGTAGCCTAGTGGTTAGGGCGTCGGACTCACGACTTGAAGGTCGGGGGTTCGATTCCCGACTCCACGGAAACAATTTGTGTCATTTAGCAAGACACTTAACTCTGAATTGCTTCAGTTCACCCAGCTGTTAAATGGGTACCAGCTGGGATAATTGAAGGTAATCTGACCCAATTAACTATGATCAGAATGAAGATTTCTGATATGTTAGTAGCTATATTTGTTTAATTTCACGTTTTTATTGTTTATTTTTTGCTCTGTTGTCAAGAAACTTCAAAATCCAGTTTCTCTACTTCGACTATCTTGCTTAAACTATGCTTAATTGTACGCTCGTAAGACATAATATTAAGTTTTTATAGAATGCTCTGCCAATATGTGATCTGCAGTTTTATAGTCGCTTATTTTTCGGGCTAATAAAGTTTCAAATTTGTTACACTGTACATGTCGGCTGTCTACATGCGTCAGTCAATTTTAATGATGGAAAGTTCTTGTTACGTTAAAAGCAATAAAAATATTTTCTACTTCCTGTATCACAGGAAGATATTTCAAAACTTGTCTTAACCAATCTTTGTAAGTTCAGAAGCGCAAAAAGCTTGGATAGTTTCAACCCGTCTGAGGAACGATTGCAGCAATCGATTTTAGCGAGGAAGTAGAAAAAGCTGGGATTTATCTAGAAAATGTAGGCAGTTTGCTTCAATCACTTCCTGGTGAAGGAATCTTTAGTTTTTTTTCGAAAATAAATTGCCATGCTTTTAGCTTATTCGTTGAATTATATATTTTATTATAATCGATTAAAGAGTTTTTTTCTAGATTTTCACTAAAACTTCTAGGATTTAAATCGGCTCTCTTTTTCGTAAAATCACTCACGGTAAAAAAAGTCTAGATGCTAAAGCTCATGAGGCTTACTAATTAAGCACGATTATTTTGTTTGTACAGCTACCTTTGATTGAATTTCTGCGTCGTCTGTACTATTTATTATTTTTTGTTATACTGACACAGTTTCTTTGAAAAAAGAAAAACATTCCGGCTTTATTAGTTATTCGAAATTCCGTCCGCTTATAAACACTTGGAAGTAAGACAAAACGTCTGTTATAATTTACTGCATACTATTTCTTTCCGTGATAATAAATAATTCGTTATTAAACGAGTGTTTTCCACTTAAAATTGTCTGCTTTCAAATATTTTTTCTGCCAATGTACTAGTGGGCAAATTGTAGTTGAGGCCCTAGTAATAGTTAGCAGACTCTTTAAATTTCCGTAGATAATTTGATATCCATATCAGATCCAGTTCCAGATTAGAATCCATAGATAAGTTAATTAAATTGTACAACTTGTCGATTAGGAGTTCTTAATGCATCCGATATGTATCGAAAAACTTATTTTCATTCGTCTTATTTTTCGTCGCAGGAGGTGCCACTGTCAACGCGGCAACTATTTGCCGTAGAATTTCCGGGCATTGTGCTAAATCAGGATCGAGCTATTCGCATGCTGGGCGGACTCCAACGATTGGCTGAAAGTTTCACGGCTTCATTAACCCCTTCTTCGGTTCAGCAGCAGCAGCAGCAGAGGCTGCAGTTGCAATTTAATCCGGACGATGTCCTGCCCAGAATGGCTGTCGGAGAGCCGGTTGCCGCTAGATCGGCTATTGTGCTGCGGGTTGTCAGGTTAGTGTTGGCGATTCAGGGGGATATATAATTGGATTTCTAGATATTTCTCTAAGATAGGGAACATTATGTTTGGGTTATTTTATGAAGGATAATAATCATAATAATAACAATTGCTGGAGGGCTGCGGGCAATGGCACATCATTTAGTGACACAAGACCCGCAGCCAGCGAGGAGGCAATTCTGCCCATTTCGCTGACTCCTGAACACACACGCACACAGATACCGAACACGCTCACACTTTCTCATCGTCAGGCAGTGTACACTTCACTGTGCCTTAGAGGTTGGCCCTAATGGGCGTAAATTTCACGACAAGCTCCCAAGCCTTCTCTCCGCGGCTGCGCCCCAAATGAATGAGGCCTCGCCGCGGAATCGAGCTCAGGGACCTCGGTGCGAGAGGCAAACGCGTTAACCGCTCTACCACCGACCCCCTTTTATGTAGGATGGTTAAGATAGCATTTTAGGTTTTGACAGTTTTTTGTGCTGTACCCGAACGGAGCAACACAAGCACACCAAACTCAATAACACGGGTCAACTTTTTGTTGCGCATCTTCTGAAACAAGAATCAAGTCGCCAGCTCTTCAGACCGTCGAGATATTCAATGTTTCTGGCCGAAGGTCCGATTTTTCCCATAAGAGCTAGTGTATTTCATACACCCCTATACACGAATTATCACTGAGCCTCAGTGCGGCCTTGCCAGGCCTTCAAAATTTATCAGCATGTCAACCGAATGTGCCTGCATCATCTCCGTCTTCGGTGGTCACCTACCTTTATCTAGACGGACTGCTGGACCTTCAAGGGCTACAATAGGTATAACTAGGTCACTATGGACATCCTGACGTGAATTTTTCCAATTATTGCGCTCAACCACAGTACACCATCGTCTAGTCTGTCAACCAATCAGTCACTACCCAACGCTGGTAGCATTCAGGCGCTGCCAAAGAAATTTACAGGGGATTCCCCTCTCCCTTGGTACGAAAACGGGCTCAGAATTGCTTGGTGGTTCTACTGTTAATGGGAATAATTTGATCTGGGATATTTACAGATCGGAAAGATAATATTTTTATTTATTGAATGAAAAAGTTTGAAATCAGTATAGTTTTTTACGATGGGTAATACGCTAGACTAGACATTTACATCCTTCCATTTGAGAAGAAATACGATAATTATTTTGTTATTTCTTTTGAACTTGTAGGCAGAGACACAAAGTCACAGGCAAGGAGCGTCTCACGGTGGAATGCCTCGGCCATACCAGTTCAACTTACGAATTTAACGGTCTTGCCGATCTGCAGTATCTCACGTTTCTGCGCACCGGTCCAAATTTGGAACAATTTCGCGATCTATACGACGATCTAGTGCCGTCAAGGCCGCTGGATCAGGTGCGCGCGCTGCTCTACTGATTAGTAGAGTAGTTAGGAAGATTTTTATTGTGTTTTGGCTATTAACTATTTTTTTCTCAAAGTTGCTAAGTGATAAGAGCTTGAGACACCTGACCAAGTTGTAAATTTGCCTAGTAGCTTTTTGTGAATTTAAAATATGTTGAGTGTTTCAGTAAGAGTGCCAGTCCTTACGGCACTGAACGAGTTAAAAGCGGAGGCCAAAGCCCTTTAGACCGAAAATAAAATATATAAACAAAAAGCTAAGGAGGGGGCAGCAGGGTAAGTGCTGAAAAGGAGGGGTCGAGGAAATAGAAACTAAAGGCTAGCCAATCAGAGACAAGGAAGAGTAAACCAGAAGGGTAAGTGCTGAAAAGGAGGGGCTGAGGCTTTCCTCCTGAGAGTGCCGAACAGCTAGCCAATCAGAGACGAGGTAGAGAAAGGCAGAAGGGTAAGAGATGAAAAGGAGGGGGTGAAAAGATAGACAAACAGCTAGCCAATCAGAGACGAGGTAGAGAAAGGCAGAAGGGTAAGAGATGAAAAGGAGGGGGTGAAAAGATAGACGAGCAGCTAGCCAATCAGAGACGAGGGAGAGAAAAGCATAAGTGTAGGTTAACTAAGAAGTTGAACAGTTAAACAGAAGCGAAAGTACAATGAGAGTGCGCGCGAGAGTAAACTCTCGGGTTGTTGCCCAACCAAAACCTACCAAAAAAACCGTCTCTCATCTCCTCCAACAGGTGGAAGAATGGTTCTGTCGCTCCGATGTCCCGTTTCATTGCATCACAACTCCGCTGGCTCGTCAGGACGCGCAGAGCGACTATCGACTCTGGGAGCCGACGCGTGCTGCGGACACTTCTTCGGAAGATCCGACCACAGCGGCGGCATCTTCGACAATAACTTCGGCTGAGAGATCCAATGAAACTAGCGGAGATGCGGCCGATGCCAATATGTCGCTGTTCACGCGAAAGTCTCGCAGCGGCATGACAGTGTCTGTCAGCGTGGCCGAGCTGCGAACTGCCGGCGCACCGACCGGGCCAACGCCGGAGATGCGGGCACAGTTGGAACGCATCCGGGACGTTAGAATGCAGAAGGTTTTGCAAATGTTGGATGATATGCTAGCCGAGACGCCAGTAGTATCTTTGGCCTATGCGTTGCATAAAATGCGCGGCACATCACGAGCACAGACTAGGCTGTTCATTAGGGCCAAGGCCTATCACATGTCCAAGGGGCCTTGGCATCATCTGTGGCTGAAATTTGGCTACAATCCGATCGTTAACCCTGGTTAGTTTGACATTTAGCATTTCAAACGTGAACTTTCACTGATCTTCAAAGTTGTCACATACCTCAATTTGAGTCATGCATCTTTCCTAATAATCAAAGTTGTTTCACCTCGTTAGTGAAACAAATTATTTCTAAATTCTCAACTTAAGTCGTCAAACCTTCCCAGATCCTCAATTTGAGTCGTCTCATTTCCCAGATCCTCAATTTGAGTCGTCTCATTTCCCAGATCCTCAATTTGAGTCGTCTCATTTCCCAGATCCTCAATTTGAGTCGTCTCATTTCCCAGATCCTCAATTTGAGCCGTCTCATTTCCCAGATCCTCAATTTGAAAGATTTTGAAAATCTTCAATTCGAGTCGTTCTACCGTCGAATTTCAGGCGCCGCAATCTATCAGTCCCTGGACCTTCGTGTCAGACAGATTCGTCAGCACGGCCGTTCATCGTCGGCAGGTCTAGAATTTGCATTAGAGTCTCACCGCCTGCCTCAGGTTGGGCAGCTGCTGCTGCAACTGTGCCACATCCGGGTGCCGTCCATAGTCGATAAAATCGCCTCTGTGTCACCGCAGCCGCAGTGTCACGATATTCACGGCTGGTACTCTGAAGACGGTCTTAACGAATTTCGTCAGCTTACTCGCGATCACGTTCGCCGTTTACTGCCCAGAGCCGTTCTGGGTGTCTCTGCTGCAGCGGCAGCAGCAGCAGCAGCGGGAGAAACAACGGCAGCAGCAACCCAGCCAGCTGGATCCGGTGCGAACGTCGCCGCCGCGAAGTGTACGACATCATCTAGAGCGTCCATCGGCGGCGGAGGCGACGATAACGACGACGAAGTGATTGAGGATAATAATGACAACGAAGAGGACGATGACTCTGATGCTGACATGATCGACGAAGAAGACGACGAGGAAGATGGCGAGGCGGAAGTTCAACCTGAAACCTCTCACCCGTCGCTAGAGCTGCCGGCGTCGATGCTATTGCCGCCTCAGGTACTAGACGATGCTGAAGATCTCCTGTTGACTTTAACGTCCTCGTGAAGTTGGACGTTAAATAACACTTTTTCGCATTTTGGTAATATACTACTGTTATGCATTATTGTAAAATCTGTCTTAAGTAATTAAGTATCGATTGAAGATACATGTTTGGAGGATGCTATTGCTTTAGCTTGATATGCCGCTTCACCAATCAAAAAGTTGTGCCACTAAAGAATGAGTTTTATAAATACTTAGTTTTTTTAATTCACTTGTTGCTCTTGAAAATGTATATGCGTATTAAAAATGTATTGAAAAAAATACCAGTCAAAATAACGAACCAACTTCACTTCCCTTTCATGTACTAATTTATTAATTGAATGGTTAACAATAATATATACTAATTGCAAATACTATTCGTATTTGCTAGCTTTGACTAGAGGAAATAACCCTTGCCTAAGAAAAGATCATTAAACGAAAATAATGCCCCGCAAATCGAAGTGAATGTAACTACTATCTAAAAATCTAAGTAACTTAATTAACCAACATGCACCTGGACTTTAGTTGCGACTAGTATTTTGGATAGTTGAAGTTATATAATTTTAAATAACAACAATTTTATTGTTTTGATTTTAAATAACAAAAATAATTACCAATGTTAGCCTGCTTAATACAAGCGTAACTTTCACAACGGTGTGAAGGGTCGCCTTAAAATTAGTTTCTTACTTTCTTACATGACTAAAATAGTTTCGGTTCTGTAGTAAGGCATAATACAAATATTTTTCAAGTACTCCTTGAAGAATATGTCAGGAAATAATACTTGATGCTGTATACTTTGTTGTATTGCTTAAATAATTTAAATATCGAATTGATCACGAACTACATGCACGCATGGCATGGCACATTGACATTGGCCTCGCGCTGCGCTGCACGAATATAATTAGCACGCTTGTATGAATTGCCATTGTGAACGCTCATATTGTTTTAGGCCTACTTGTAAATCAACGTTAATAAAACTACTTTTACTCCAGTAGCATGTGTGTTCAATCAATAAGACACTATTTGCTTAATTGCACTGTATCCTAGGGCCCAAGTTACCAGTCTACTTTAGCAAAAATGTAAGATGTTAATTTTTTGTAATTATTTAAATTATTTAAACTAGCACCAGAAGCAGCAGTAGTGAACTCAAGCATTTTTTAGTTCGCTACTTTTATTTAAGTCTAAAAAATACAGTATGTCAGTCACAGATTATATATAACAAGTTATATTATCTCATCTGTGATGTCAATGACATAGGCCTTTCTGTGAGCAATATAGTGGATAGGCCCTAATCACCACTACTCACTGACCACTGAATGTTTCCAGCCTCATCGGCCTATTGATAAAAAATGTATCAGATCATAATGTTAAGGACTCCAGTGAGCAAATAAAAATCAGAAAAATGAAAGTCATAGAAAACAGTTTTAAACCATGTTTTAAAAAAACCTAAATAATCTCAATTTACTTTTATAAAATGAAACCTAATATAGATAGAAAGAAAATGCAACTGTTCTTTCTTATAATGTTTGTATGCTACCTACAATAGGTACAGTAACAAAAACATTTTTGTGTAAAATTATGTTAGTTTTTGTTCATTATCTTAATATTATATATAGGCCAATTGTTCTTCTCTTATGAAAAAGTTGTAAGATGACAAAGTGTCTAGGATCCAATGATAGCATGCTGGTGGTTGACAACAGGATGATAACTAGAGATGTGCATAAGCTTGCCATCCATCAGTGATCACATGTGTACTAGGGAGAACATGGCGATGAATCAGAGGTAGCAGCATTGCAGCAGTGTAGTTGAGAACAGGAATCATGACACACTTTAGCACCATGCTCAACCATGCCAAGTACCCACTGACCATCGTGGTGCATACCTTGGTGATACTTTCGATGAAAGAAGTAGGATTCATCAATTTCCACTTCTTTATCAGGATCACTAAGTTCTAGGCCTACTGGATGATCAATCCAGTACTGGGCACTGATGTCTCTCATACATGTGCAACCTCTCAAATCTTAGCCGGTTGTGTGACTTAGTTTTTGCTCTCTTTACAACTTAGTTTGTTTCATTGCTCTATTTACAACTTAGTTTGCTTTTATTTGCTCTCTTTTTCTCTCCCCTTTTTCCTCTTCTTCACGCCATCCTTTTTTGTCCCTTGGTCCCCCCTTTGATTTTTTCGCTTGGTTGATTGGTTTTTGCAATTTACCTTGCTTGGCCCTCGTTTCACCTGGCCGGTTCCACCGGGTTGGCCGAGTGTTGCGTATGTATGATGTCTCTGATAAAGTTTTGTAGTCAATAGTGTCTTTCTAAGTGTCTAAAGATCTCAAAGACCTAAACTACTGATAGTTTTTCATCATTTCTTATTTAGATCTACATTTTGTCAAAAGCTAAAAGAAAAAAATTTTACAAGTGAAACATGAAGATTGCCATTATATATTATATATTTTATTTAAATTGACCTGAATTTAATTATATATATTTGAAATTGCCATTGATATTAAGCTAAACAGACTGAATATATACAGATAAGATGTAAAGATAAAAAATAGAAGTAGTTCTTTAAAAATGTAAAAAATGTTCAGTTTAAAGACATTCCTTGTTTTTTTCTCTACTATTTCCTTTGCATTTGATTTGATTTGATTTTTCATTTTATTTAGTATATGATGCAGTTCAATTAATTAACTTTCCTTTAGTTGAATCTTCTGAAAATATGCTTTTAAAAGTGTATTTCCATAGCATATTTTAATCATTGGACTATCTTGGCAGCCATTAATACCGACAATGAGTCTACATTGCTATTGCCAATTTAATATATATATATGGCTTTGGGTTTACATTTTTTAATAGTTTTATGTTGAAAATGTCTCATTAGCATGCTATGTATTTCTTTCCAATTTGAATTCCCATCCATTTTTTATGAAAACAGTTGTGTTGGGCAATTAAAACAGTATTGTAGATGATCAGAACTCTAGCATATATTTGTGGGTAGCTCTCTAGCTTGCGAGCAGAATGTTAAATAACAAAACTTGCACAACAAGTGGCTTCATCTAAGTTGCAACTGTGCATCAGACTAAGGACCATAGACGATAACTAAGCCAACAAGGGTTTGGGGAAACAATGGTCAAGTGGCCTGGCAAAGTACATGAGAGACGTTGAATAACTTCAAATAGCTCCAAATCGTCATGCCGAAATCTTTGCTTTTAGGTCCGCTACAGTATTGATATATAAATATAAATTTTATATTATTTATTAGTATTTTTCATGAAATTGTATCTAATCCAATGCAAAGACAATGTCGAAATTGATATAAGTTTCCTGCTAGCAGCAGGTTTATCTCCACAATAAGAAAGTTTTTATTGAGGTCCTAAATTTTGACCTTTTTAAAGTTGTCATCAAGTTATATCTTAAATTTATAAGTGAAGATATCTCTGCCAGAAAGAACATAACACTGAACATAGGCTGGCTCCTAAACCTATTCAATTAGTTCCAACTGTGTAGGATTGTTGACTTTAGACTCTTATGTTTGTTAATTTTCATACAAAATTCACACTTTAATGCCAAAATTAATGCTTTTGTTTCAGTTTTTTAATTTAATTTTTTTCATGCCTAAACCAGCAAAGCTATGGTCTCTGCACTGCAACATGTATCAGACTTTGCCAATCTGTTCAAAGCCTTTATTGGTTCCAATTACTTATCTATGCCATTCGCATTCAGTCAGTCTGGATTGGCTGTAAGTTGATTTGCAAAACATTTTCTGCATATACTTCTGCAAACCGAAAAAATATTAAATGTAAAAAACATACTTTTTTAAACAGCTCGGAATTTCTCTGCTCCTATTCATTGCTGTACTGACCGATCACTGCTGCTATCTAATAGTTACCTGTAAACAGCTAATGGTGGAATCGTTAGTAAATGACAATCATGATTACGCCAACAATGACACTGGCAGTGCTAGCAGTAGTTCTCGGTCGTATTATAATAATGACGGATTCTACGAAGATGCCATTGGTTCGAATTCTTCATTAAGCAATGATGATGGCGATCAAAGTGGCGAGATCAGACAGGACCAACTGTTGGCCCAATCCAATGCGCTTCATCAGGTGGTGACACTCGGCGATATTGCCAAATTCACTTTTGGCAAACCAGGTCTATGGCTAGTGAATGTGTCTTTGTTCATAACTCAATTCGGTTTCTGTATCAACTATTTCATCTTTATTGGCAATACTCTGAAACAAGTGCTGTCTATTGGAGTTAATTCTACAGCAGCTACCACTGATAATTTTACTAACTACATGGTGAGGAATGCCTTATTTGATATTTTACTGCATACAAAAGAAACGCCCAGTTAACCTAGATATTCGGGCTACAGTACTTAATAGTTGTTGGGCTCTGGGCTCGATTCAGAGGCCACATTTATTATCACTGAAAATGAATTCGAAGCAGTAACTTGTTTTTTAATGTAGGCGTACGACAGCAATCTGCAGCAGCTAGACGAGATTGAACTTTCAGCAACGTCAAACACCTGGCAACCGCCGCCTCTCTGGCTCTTAGTCGCGACGCCGCTGCCATTGTTCCTAGGCTTCGCGCTGATTCGCAACATACGCAGCATGGGCAGCGTCAGTGTGATCGCCAATTTAAGCATCTGCGCCGGTGTTGTTGCCGTTATGGCTGTGATGCTGCACGAATTCACTCTAAGCGACAGTGTTGTGCAATCTAAAGGCATGAGTCTGCCTGTGTACATCGGCATGGTGGCTGTTTCCTACGAGGGTATTGGCACTGTGAGTACTTGTTGCTTTAAGGAACCTTTAACCTTTAAGAACCTTTGAGTGTATTGTACAAATAATTTTTGGAATAGGCTGAAAATACTAAATTGTATCACATACCCAGTGAATCAAACAAAATGCATTTGGAATATTATCAAATACTCATGGAATCGTAGCAATTATGAACGGAATCGTACCAAGTAGCCCAGTAATCGTTCGAAATACCTAGAGAATCGAACCAAATACCTAGGGAATCGTACCAAATACCTAGGGCGTCGTACCAGATATCAAGGGAATCGAAACTAATATCAATTGAACTGTACCAAATACCTACGGAATCGTATTAATTATCAAGGAAATCGTACCAAATACCTAGGGATCGTACCAAATAACTAGGGCGTCGTATCAGACATCAAGGGAATCGTACCTAATATCAATTGAACTGTACCAAATACCTACGGAATCGTACTAAATATCTAGGGAATATTTTTAGTCAGCTAGCCGAGAAAATCGTATCAGCTATCGATTTGGAATCGCACCAAACACCAAACAATAATTCTTTGGATTTCCTAGAAAAGATCTGCGTAGATTTTTGGGACAAACCACCTTGAATTGTCTCTCAGGTGATTCCAATAGAATCCAGCATGGAGGATAATCGTCACAATTTTCGCGGTTTCCTACGCGGCGCTCTGCTAGTTGTCACCGGCATTCTAGGCGGCGTCGGCGCCGTTGGTTACCTGCGCTACGGTCAGGATACTCAACAGATTGTGGTGCAGAATCTGCCTACCGAGTCTATCTTTGTTGTGGTGTTAGATGCCACGCTCATATTGGGTGTTATATTTACTTTTCCGCTGCAAGTTTATCCGGTGATACAAATGACAGAGAAACTTCTTCTGGCTAGATGTAAGTCTATATTTGTCTGTTTTAACGTTAATGTCATCATAATATGTTTATTTCTTCATTTGTTTTCCATTCTAATAAAGCGAGTATTTTTCAACTTGAAATATATAATTGGCAATTGGCTTTTAGGCTAAACAATTGGCGCCACATTATGATATTCATCTTTACAAATTTCCCGTATCCCATTGCGAATGTTAGATCCTTGATTGGACTGTAAGATCCACAGATGAAGTCTGTAAGATCCCTAGATTCAATCTGTAAGATCCCTAGATTGAGTCTGTAAGATCCCTAGATTGAGTCTGTAAGATCCCTAGATTTAGACTGTAAGATCCCTAGATTCAATCTGTAAGATCCCCAGATTGAGTCTGTAAGATCCCCAGATTCAGTCTGTAAGATCCCCAGATTGAGTCTGTAAGATCCCTAGATTGAGACTGTAAGATCCCTAGATTGAGACTGTAAGATCCCTAGATTGAGACTGTAGGATCCCTAGATTGAGAATGTAAGATCCCTAGATTGAGACTGTAGGATCCCTAGATTGAGACTGTAAGATCCCTAGATTGAGAATGTAAGATCCCTAGATTGAGACTGTAAGATCCCTAGATTCAATCTGTAAGATCCCTAGATTGAGTCTGTAAGATCCCTAGATTGAGTCTGTAAGATCCCTAGATTTAGACTGTAAGATCCCTAGATTCAATCTGTAAGATCCCCAGATTGAGTCTGTAAGATCCCCAGATTCAGTCTGTAAGATCCCCAGATTGAGTCTGTAAGATCCCTAGATTGAGACTGTAAGATCCCTAGATTGAGACTGTAAGATCCCTAGATTGAGACTGTAGGATCCCTAGATTGAGAATGTAAGATCCCTAGATTGAGACTGTAGGATCCCTAGATTGAGACTGTAAGATCCCTAGATTGAGAATGTAAGATCCCTAGATTGAGACTGTAAGATCCCTAGATTCAATCTGTAAGATCCCTAGATTTAGACTGTAAGATCCACAGATTAAGTCTGTAAGATCCCTAGATTTAGACTGTAAGATCCCTAGATTGAGTCTGTAAGATCCCCAGATTGAGTCTGTCAGATCCACAAATTGAGTCTGTAAGATCCCTAGATTCAATCTGTAAGATCCCTTGATTGAGTCTGTAAGATCCCCAGATTGAGTCTGTAAGATCCACAGATTAATTCTGTAAGATCCCTAGATTCAATCTGTAAGATCCCTAGATTAAGTCTGTAAGATCCCTAGATTGAGAATGTAAGATCCCTAGATTGAGACTGTAGGATCCCTAGATTGAGACTGTAGGATCCCTAGATTGAGACTGTAAGATCCCTAGATTGAGAATGTAAGATCCCTAGATTGAGACTGTAAGATCCCTAGATTGAGAATGTAAGATCCCTAGATTGAGACTGTAAGATCCCTAGATTCAATCTGTAAGATCCCTAGATTGAGACTGTAAGATCCCTAGATTGAGAATGTAAGATCCCTAGATTGAGACTGTAAGATCCCTAGATTGAGAATGTAAGATCCCTAGATTGAGACTGTAAGATCCCTAGATTCAATCTGTAAGATCCCCAGATTGAGTCTGTAAGATCCCCAGATTGTGTCTGTAAGATCCACAGATTAAGTCTGTAAGATCCCTAGATTCAATCTGTAAGATCCCTAGATTGAGTCTGTAAGATCCCCAGATTGAGTCTGTAAGATCCCCAGATTGAGTCTGTAAGATCCCTAGATTCAATCTGTAAGATCCCTTGATTGAGTCTGTAAGATCCACAGATGTAGTCTGTAAGATCCCCAGATTGAGTCTGTAAGATCCCCAGATTGAGTCTGTAAGATCCACAAATTGAGTCTGTAAGATCCCTAGATTCAATCTGTAAGATCCCTAGATTGAGTCTGTAAGATCCCCAGATTGAGTCTGTAAGATCCACAGATTAAGTCTGTAAGATCCCTAGATTCAATCTGTAAGATCCCCAGATTGAGTCTGTAAGATCCCTAGATTCAATCTGTAAGATCCCCAGATTGAGTCTGTCAGATCCCCAGATTTAGTCTGTCAGATCCCCAGATTTAGACTGTCAGATCCCCAGATTTAGACTGCCAAATCCCCAGATTGAGTCTGTCAGATCCCCAGATTTAGACTGTCAGATTCCCAGATTTAGACTGTCAAATCCCCAGATTGAGTCTGTCAGATCCCCAGATTTAGACTGTCAGATCCCCAGATTTAGACTGTCAAATCCCCAGATTGAGTCTGTCAGATCCCCAGATTTAGACTGTCAGATCCCCAGATTTAGACTGTCAAATCCCCAGATTTAGACTGTCAGATCCCCAGATTTAGACTGTCAGATCCCCAGATTTAGACTGTCAAACCCCCAGATTGAGTCTGTCAGATCCCCAGATTGAGACTGTAAGATCCCTAGATTGAGAATGTAAGATCCCTAGATTGAGTCTGTAAGATCTCTAGATTTAGACTGTAAGATCCCTAGATTGAGACTGTAAGATCCCTAGATTGAGAATGTAAGATCCCTAGATTTAGACTGTAAGATCCCTAGATTCAGACTGTCAGATCCCCAGATTGAGTCTGTCATTTTCCCAGATTGAGACTGTAAGATCCCTAGATTGAGAATGTAAGATCCCTAGATTGAGTCTGTAAGATCTCTAGATTTAGACTGTAAGATCCCTAGATTGTGACTGTAAGATCCCTAGATTGAGAATGTAAGATCCCTAGATTTAGACTGTAAGATCCCTAGATTCAGACTGTCAGATCCCCAGATTGAGTCTGTCATTTTCCCAGATCCCTGAATGAGACTAACTCGCAGATTTGAGACGTATTTATTGTAGTCGTAGAATTCGTTCGCAGTTTTAATAATCTAATTGTTGTCTCGCTGCTCTAGTAAAACTTTATAAACTCACTGACCAGATGGACATCCAGCATTCGTTGTTGGTTCCACCAGTTCCGATAGTTACAATGCCGGTATTGCTTTTTTATAAACTTAAACTTATTTGACATGACAGGAACAGTAATATTTTCTGCTTTTAACTAACCACTTGTAGCTTCTCATTATAGAAATTTTCTTATTTAATCGCTTTTTTACTTTTAAAATTCCGGTGTAAGTTTTCTTAATTCTTTTAGCTTGTCACTTTTGAGGCTTTTGCACAGAAATGACATTATTATACTGCATAAAAAAAGTCCGCTGCTAATCTAGAGCCGAAATTATGCACGAATCTCTTGTCTCAGGTCTGCTTTTAATTACTCAAGCTAATTACAACAATTAGCTGTTTTACTTACATGCCACTTTGTGGTGTAACAATATAAAAGTACATTTATTTAGGTTCAAAGTCTTTAACAATCTAGCCTTAAATATGTTAACATTTACTTGCCAAATTTCCATTTGTCAGCTTTCTACCTGACATTTCAGGAAATTTCCTACCAGCTAGCATGCAGTATTAATTCTATATTTAGATTTGGAGTAAGAAGAAATGGTGGAAAATAACAAGTTCAGTGTGACTACTATCTTAACAATTTTGTGCCCTAAAAAATTCTTACAAATATTAGAACTACACTACTGATATGTTAGCTCGTCAGTAGGGTGTATTGCGTACGTGTATATTTTTTGCCTGATTCGCTAAAATCCGCAGACTCGGTCGCACCCGAAGAGCGGGAGTCGTTAATTTCTTCGGCGTCCGTTCAAATTGACCAATCAGAAGATCAAACCGCATTAGCCGATGCTCGCGCCCTATTGGCTAGCTCTACGCCGGACGCGGCGCCTACTTGGCTGCGCAATTGCATCAGATTCGGCATAGTACTCTGCCAGCTGGGCATGGCCATCCTATTGCGCAATTTGTACGCCTATGTTAGCTCTTTCATTGGCGCAGTCGGTTCGATATTTTTAGCTTTCGTGTTACCTTGCGCTGCTCACCTGCGTCTAATTTGGCGCAGGCCGCCTTGCTTTAGGCAGCGCCTGATACTGATTAAAAATTTCAGCATCTGTTCTCTGGGCTGTTTGGCTTCTGTGACGTCACTGTTTGTCACTCTGGCTAAGATTTTTAGTCCTCACTTTTTCGACTAATTAGATTGAATTTTAAGTTATTTTTTTCACCTTTTAGTCCAGGGGTCGGCAAACTCCGGCCTGCGGGCCAGATGCGGCTCCGTTGCCCCTTTCAACATCTATAGTATACTGTCTCATCACTTTCTCAGCTGGAGATCGAGTCTCATTTCTCCTCGTTCTTATCTCTCCCTTTCTCAACTCTCCCCTGTCTGATCTCTCCCCTGTCTCATCTCTTCTCTGTCTTATCTCTTTGTCTCATCTCTCCCTTTCTCATGTCTCCCCTGTCTCATCTCTTACCTGTCTCATCTCTCCCCTGTCTCATCTCTCCCCTGTCTCATCTCTCCCTTGTCTCATCTCTCCCCTGTCTCATCTCTCCCTTTCTCATCTCTCCCCTGTCTCATCTCTCCCCTGTCTCATGTCTCCCCTGTCTCATCTCTTACCTGTCTCATCTCTCCCCTGTCTCATCTCTCCCCTGTCTCATCTCTCCCTTGTCTCATCTCTCCCCTGTCTCATCTCTCCCCTGTCTCATCTCTTACCTGTCTCATCTCTCCCCTGCCTCATCTCTCCCCTGTCTCATCTCTTCCCTGTCTCAACAATTCCTACAATGAATACGGCCTGTTGTCTTTTAGGTTCTCTCCATAGCCCGCGCGCTTATTAAGTTTTCCGACCGCAGTTTTAGTCAAATAAAAATAATAAGTCCATGGACTTAGGGGAGACGACACACTCACCCTCAATTACCCCAGCTGATGCTAGCAGCAGCTGGGTAAACTGTAGCAATGCAGAGTTAAGTGTCTTTTCAAAGGACACAGATAGTTCCGGTGGAGTCGGGAATCGAACTCCAGACCTCACAAGTCGTGTTTCTGACGCTCTAACCACTAACCACTAAACAAAAGTTAAAATCATGATTATTTTATGATTAACTAGTGAAAACACTTCTTATTACAGTATAATTCTGAATGCACGTATCTTCAATTTGGTTTTCTTATTAAATTGTTTAAAGCTCAAAATTTTGTTGTCTTTTTGGGAATATATTTTTGTTTCTTTTTTTCTGATTTTCTGCTTCGCATAATTTGTAAAAAATTAATAATTTTGTTTGTTTTTAAACCAAAAAAGCCTCAATTTTCTTCCGATTTGAAATATCATATCACTTTTCGAATTGTTGTTTCATCGAAAATTTGCTTTTCATTTCATACCAATCTTGTGTCAATATAATAATTTCAAGCAACTTTTACAAGTATTTAACTTTACAATATTTTGGTATTTTTGGTGTAAGTGTCACTACCTGTAGTCATTCAGTTCTTAAATTTTGAAATTTTCACTTGTTTGTGTTGTTTGTATGACCTGTAAAAAGTCCCCATTATATCAGCCCTTCTATTGGTCCATCAGTTTAGACTATTTTTCATATCAGCCCTCCTATTGGTCCATCATTTTAGACAGTTTTTCATATCACCCCTTCTATTGGTCCATCTTACTTACTTAATTAATTGCAGGGGGGCCTGGGGCACTTGACGCACAAGCGCAGGAACGGCATGCCCCCAGGCCGGCGAACTAGGCGGGAGTCGCCCATCGCGCCATCTAGACCCCTGAACACAGGCACCTCACACACAGCCGCAAGCCAAGCGGGGAAGGGGGCGGCAGCCGGAGTGCCTCTTACCCCCAGGCCCGCACACGCACAGAGCTGACCAAACCAGGGGAGGACTTATATGCCTGAAGGGTAGGGACGAGAGGACCAAGCCACGCGCGCAGACGGCTGGTGAAACCTCGCCGCTCAGAGCACGCAAGGCTGGTGCACACCCGCCCCACCCCCCATACAACGCCTCACACCCGGCCCAACGCACAAACACAAACACAAACAAGCAGGCACACAGAAGGCAGGAGCGAAGCTATTATTTCAAGCTTTGATTGCACGAAATATGGTGCACCTCCGCCGGTCGCTACTGTCCAAACCCCCCCAACAAGTCCCGAAATTAATCGTGACTTGAAGGGTGAATCGAACTAGCGTCCTTTGGAGTGCGAGGCAGCGACGTTAGCCGCTGACCCACTCGCCCCCATTGGTCCATCAGTTTAGACAGTTTTTAAAATCAGCCCTTCTATTGGTCCATCAGTTTAGACAGTTTTTCATGTCAGCCCTTCTATTGGTCCATCAGTTTAGACAGTTTTTCATGTCAGCCCTCCTATTGGTCCATCAGTTTAGACAGTTTTTAATATTAGCTCTCCTATTGGTCCATCAGTTTAGACAGTTTTTCATATCAGCCCTCCTATTGGTCCATCATTTTAGACAGTTTTTCATATCAGCTCTCCTATTGGTCCATCAGTTTAGTCTGTTTTTCATATCAGCCCTCCTATTGGTCCTTCAGTTTAGACAGTTTTTCATATCAGCCCTCCTATTGGTCCTTCAGTTTAGACAGTTTTTAAAATCAGCCCTTCTATTGGTCCATCAGTTTAGACAGTTTTTAATATCAGCTCTCCTATTGGTCCATCAGTTTGGTCTGTTTTTCATATCAGCCCTCCTATTGGTCCATCAGTTTAGACAGTTTTTTTATATTAGCCCTCCTATTGGTCCTTCAGTTTAGACAGTTTTTCATATCAGCCCTCCTATTGGTCCTTCAGTTTAGACAGTTTTTTAATATCAGCTCTCCTATTGGTCCATCAGTTTAGACTGTTTTTCATATCAGCTCTCCTATTGGTCCATCTGTTTAGTCTGTTTTTCATATCAGCCCTCCTATTGGTCCATCTGTTTAGACTCTTTTTCATATCAGCCCTCCTATTGGTCCTTCAGTTTAGACTGTTTTTTTATATCAGCCCTCCTATTGGTCCTTCAGTTTAGACAGTTTTTCATATCAGCCCTCCTATTGGTCCTTCAGTTTAGACAGTTTTTTAATATCAGCTCTCCTATTGGTCCATCAGTTTAGACTGTTTTTCATATCAGCTCTCCTATTGGTCCATCTGTTTAGTCTGTTTTTCATATCAGCCCTCCTATTGGTCCATCTGTTTAGACAGTTTTTCATATCAGCCCTCCTATTGGTCCACTTAATCTGCCAATCCACACTAATCATTGTCTTTTTTGATCCAATTGTTTGATGCTTGCCTTTCTTGAAAAAAATCTGAACAAAGCTCCACATTTTCCAGATTTTTTGTTTTAGTTTTGCTTGTCAAAATTGTCTCTGCCTTTAATTGTTAATATATATGACGCCTTGAAAACTATTTTTTATGTGTTTTCAGCGTGACGATGTGCTGTCTATTTCTTATCTTGTCAGTTTGTGTGATCTTGTTTGATTTTATTGACATATTATAATAGTTATTATTTTATTACGGTCACTAATTACATGTTAATCTATGTGGGTATATTGTGAGTAGATTTCTATTTTTATCTGAGTGCTTCCATATAGATGCATATTTATTAATTATTAATGAATACAGAAACATATTGACTGGTGTATGGAATATCGACTTAAATAAATGTCCGCAATAAAGCATGGTTTGCTTCATTATATTAACTTTTTTGTTCTTTTTTTTACTTAACTTACAGTTCCAAAGAAATGCGCAGAACTGCCTCCTCGCTAGCTGCGGGTCTAGTGTTCTCATTGCCCGCAGCCCTGCTGCAATTATTAATAATATCAATTATTAAACGTATTTAACTAATTTTCCAGCATAGCTTTCGAAGCACAAAAATAACTTATTTTCAATTATTGCCAAATTATCAAATAACAACAAGTATTAAACAGATTATGCCAACTGTAGCTAAACAGAAGTCAACTTCAAAGAAGCAGCAGCAACAGCAGCAGCAGAAGCAGGAAAATTCGCTACCAAACTCTGAGGAAGCGATTCGTTTGTGCCCAAAAACTGGCGATCTTATTTTATCGTTGCATATAAAACCTGGCGCTAAAGTGACTCAACTAACTCAATCTGAGTCCAATGCCATCATTGATCTCAGCATTGCTGCGCCGCCAGTTGATGGCCAAGCTAATTCCGCTGTCCTAGCCTACGTTGCTGAATTGTTGCATTGTCGAAAATCGGATGTCAGTCTGCAGTCTGGTGCAAAGTCGCGAGATAAATTATTGCGCATATCTGCTTCGGCCGGAATCAGTTTTCAGACAGCTAGGCTAGCATTGTTACCTAGTGCTAAGGAATGATAATTTTGAGTGATTTTCTGTGATAACAATTAATCACTTGTAATGATGTTTTCTCAATTGTAAATTACTGTAGTCTCGTACAACTAATATTGTAAACAAATCAAACATTGGCTTTCAAGTTTTTGTTATTTTTTATTTACTCACTGTATTATCACTGTATTCAAATCGATAATCAGTCATTACCATTCACTGTATTCAGATCAGTAATCAGTCATTACCATTCACTGTATTCAGATCGGTAATCAGTCATTACCATTCACTGTATTCAGATCAGTAATCAGTCATTACCATTCACTGTATTCAGATCAGTAATCAGTCATTACCATTCACTGTATTCAGATCAGTAATCAGTCATTACCATTCACTGTATTCAGATCAGTAATCAGTCATTACCATTCACTGTATTCAGATCAGTAATCAGTCATTACCATTCACTGTATTCAGATCGGTAATCAGTCATTACCATTCACTGTATTCAGATCGGTAATCAGTCATTACCATTCACTGTATTCAGATCGGTAATCAGTCATTACCATTCACTGTATTCATATCGGTAATCAGTCATTACCATTCACTGTATTCAGATCGGTAATCAGTCATTACCATTCACTGTATTCAGATCGGTAATCAGCCACTAAAAATGAGCAGCACTAACCAAATCGAAGAAGATGACGATGTTCCACAATTATCTGCCCATGCTTTGGCTGCTCTGCAAGAGTTTTACACTGAACAGCAGCAGCAGCAGCATGCTCAACCAACTGAAGACTGGAACTTGTCACAATTCTGGTACGACGATGATACTTGCGCCACCCTAGCCGCGGAAGTCAACGCATGCGCTAGTCCGCATAGCAACTCTGATCCTGTGGCATTCGTGTCTTGCCCAACACTATATTTGTATATGCTTCGAACAGAGCAACAGTCTACGGAAAATTGGCACCTATTGGAATTTGACACTCGATTCTCTGGTGAAAATGTCAATTTTCATCGCTACGATTATCGAGAACCAGAATCCTTGCCTAGTAGTCTGATTGGAAACTGTCGATTAGTTATTGCCGATCCTCCGTTTCTGTCTGAGGAGTGCCTTCTAGCTACGGCTAATTCTATTCAACGCTTGCTTAAACCCGATGGCAAGGTGATATTGTGCACCGGCGCTGTGCAGGAGACGGTGGCTGCTCGATGTCTGAACACCACCAGACGAAAATTTCAGCCTAGTCATCGAGGAAATCGTTTGCAAAACGAGTTCGCCTGTTTTACTAATTATACACCTGTGACTTTCCTGTGAGCAATAAAGGAGATGAAGAGTCGACACAAGTTGGCCACTGACTCCCCAGATCCTCAGATTGTTCAGGAAGCTTCAACTGACTCCCCAGATCCTCAGATTGTTCAGGAAGCTTCAACTGACTCCCCAGATCCTCAGATTCTTCAGGAAGCTTCAACTGACTCCCCAGATCCTCAGATTGTTCAGGAAGTTTCAACTGACTCCCCAGATCCTCAGATTCTTCAGGAAGCTTCAACTGACTCCCCAGATCCTCAGATTGTTCAGGAAGCTTCAACTGACTCCCCAGATCCTCAGATTGTCCAGGAAGCTTCAACTGACTCCCCAGATCCTCAGATTGTCCAGGAAGCTTCAACTGACTCCCCAGATCCTCAGATTGTTCAGGAAGCTTCAACTGACTCCCCAGATCCTCAGATTGTTCAGGAAGCTTCAACTGACTCCCCAGATCCTCAGATTGTCCAGGAAGCTTCAACTGACTCCCCAGATCCTCAGATTGTTCAGGAAGCTTCAACTGACCCCCAGATCTCTCGGTGACTTTTCAACTTACCAGTAATGTTTTTTAGTATTTTTTGTTTTATTTATTGATATAAGAAGTAAATGCTTGAAATATTCTTAAACTGTTTGGTACAAATATTTTCTGTTTTTCTTTTGATTTTTCGTGTTCAATGTCAAGTAAATAGGACAGATTTTTATTAGTATTATAATAGCAATAATTTAATGCAGCTGACCCATTAAAACTCCCTGCACAAGCATACACCCACAAATTCTACGCATTAGCCAATTATGGTACCAATTTAACAGCTGGCTGAACTGAAGAATTACGTGTATTGGAATCTGAGAATCGAACTCTTGGTTAGAAAAAATCCGAATCTATTACTGTAGGGCTCGGCTACTAATTGTTATTTGCAATATTTTGAACATCGATATGCAACCTAATTTTTATTCCATATTCTTTAACCCTCAGCTTTCACCGAAAAAAAGACAAGCCATTCGCACCTTGAAGACAAATCTGTCACAGCAGTAGTTTTTTAATATGACAATAACTAAAAAGGAGGCTATGCGCATCATGCGCCAGTGCCTGGCGTTTAGCCGCCTATACGCCGAGAAGGAGTCAAATGAGAGAAAGCGTAGTGAAAATTTTCTACGCCGTCTAGAAGCCGCTTTTAGAACCGAACTGCCAATCTTTGCCGATATTATTGTAGAGTATCAAGCGAATCAAACTCTGTTGCCGATGATCGATCTGGCTAGGCTATTTTTTAGCGAACTTCAATCTTTGTCACTGCCTGAGGAGGATGACTCATTAGACAGCTCGCAGTACGTGCTGAACTCTCAGCTGGCTATTATTGAACGCGTGCCGTCTAGATTTGGCAGCAGAGGCGCTGTGTCCACCGAATCGATTCGCATCACTATGCAGAAGCCGCCAGTTCCGGTCGATGGTTGCAACGATGACGATAAGCTGGATGGAAACGGAGAACACGAACCAGATCCGGATGAGTTTGTGTCCACCATGGCTGCCGATGATGAGGTGGACAATTTCGAAGAATTCGATGAAGAGCAGAAACAGTTTAACAATTTTGAAGGCGACGACAATGACTCGTTGTTGAAAACTTCGGTGTCCACCGAGGCTATTCGAATCACGCTGAAAACTAAGCGTCTTCGGAGGCGCAGCACTCCATCGTCAGCTGTTTCGTCCCGCTCCAGTGGCCGCATGTCGCCGCTGTTCGCCGATAGTGGATTCAAGTCCCTATCTAGGCCTCATCTAACGTTAACTGCGCCTGGTTCTATTGATTTGGATGAAGCTCATCTAGTTGCTAATCTGTCTGAGCAGCAACAGCAGCAGCAGCCTGAGTTGCCACCAGACAGGGATCCTAAACTGTCGAAGTCGTTCAGCTTGAGCCCCAATACTGCCGGACCTTATTGTGACTTCGCTCCTAACGATGATGACGACGACTTTGATCTTGGTTCGCCGCAGTTCGATCCTCTTGCCCTGCTAGCCGATACGAAGATGTTTCGTCTGAACAAGCAGCAGCAAGCTGCCGAGTCTGCGGATGATTATCTTGAAGTAGGCAATGTCGATTTCGCTAGCGTAAGACTTCAACAGGCCGAGGCACAGGCTAAACAGTCAGAGAGAAGGGCAGCTGAGATGGAAGTCGAGCGCAAAAGGAAAGAAGCCGAAGCGGAACTGAAGAGAATGGAAGACGAGCGCATCAGAAAGGAGGCACAGCGTCAAAAAAGAGATGCTGAGAAGGAAGCCAGACGCAAATTGATGGAGGATGAACTGGAGGCTGAACGCCTGAGAAAGCAAGCCGAATTAGAAGCCAAGCAAAAGAAGGAAGCTGAATTGGACGGTAAGCGGCTGTTGAAACTAAGCGAGCGAGAGAAGCGTAAGCAAGAACGAGAGGCTGAGCGAAAAATAAAAGAGGCCGAAGCGGAAGCTGAGCGCGAACGAAAGAGAATCGAACAAAAGCAGAAAGAAGCTGAGGTCAAAAAGCAGGAGGCTGAATTGGAAGCTGAGCGAGAACGAAAGAATGCTGAGCGCATAAAAAAGAAAGCTGAATTACAAGCGGAGCGTCAAAGAAAAGAAGCTGAGCGTGAACTTAAGAAAGCTGAGCGCAAGAAACAGGCTGAGATGGAAGCTGAGCGCAAGAAACAGGCTGAGATGGAAGCTGAGCGCAAGAAAGAGGCTAAGATGGAAGCTGAGCGCAAGAAGGAGGCTGAGATGGAAGCTGAGCGCAAGAAAGAGGCTAAGATGGAAGCTGAGCGCAAGAAGGAGGCTGAGATGGAAGCTGAGCGCAAGAAACAGGCTGAGATGGAAGCTGAGCGCAAGAAGGAGGCTGAGATGGAAGCTGAGCGCAAGAAGGAGGCTAAGATGGAAGCTGAGCGCAAGAAAGAGGCTAAGATAGAAGCTGAGCGCAAGAAACAGGCTGAGATAGAAGCTGAGCATGATGCTGATCTCAATCAATTCGAAGAAGGCTTGCAAGCTGATAAGAAGCGACTGCGTACTAAATCGCGCGCTTGGCAGAAGACCAAGCAAGACTCTGAACATGTAAACGCTCAACCCAAAACATTCGGCAGGAAGCGCAAAGCGTCTGAAGCGTCTCCTTTGTTTGGCGCTAGCCGAAAGCTTCTTAAAGTTGACCTGGACGAGGAGAGTTGCTCTGAAAATTCCGATGCGCACGAGGATGTAGAGCCCGAAGTGCTGGAAATCGCGGCCACGAATGTCGCTTGCGAGGAAGCCAAAGAAGATTTATGCGCCTATTCAAAAACTGAAGAGGACCGATCGGAACCGCCCGCGGTGCCTCAGTTAACGGGCAAGAGTCAGCATGTCAGGAGGTCTCAGCAGAGTGTTCAGTCGCCAACTGCGCATCAGCAGATTTCTCCTAGCGTTTCTGCTGTTGAGAATCCTGCCGCCGATTTGCAGTCGGTAGAAATGTTGGAACTAGCCGAATTAGACAAGCTTGTTAGAATACGCGGACGATGCCTATTTGAGGATGAAGATGACAAAGAAGATAACAAATGTGATGATCCTCTGATTTCTATTGACGCTGCGAAGAAGCAGCTTGTTGAACAGGAACAACCTGAGCCAGTGTCTAAGAAATCCAAAAGGCAACGAAAAGCGCCCGCAGCTAAGGAGGAAGTAGTAAGTAGCTCAGCGTCCACTCGACCAGCTCGTCGGGCCGCTGCTCAACGGGCATCGGAATCGATTTCAATGTCGCAGGCTATCAATAATTTCAACACCAGTCTGGTTGGGCGCAATATTGTCGGCGCCGAAGGTGCGCGAAAGCGACAGCCGAAAGTTGCTCCGGCGACGACAACTGCGTCGTTTTCTAAGAAAGCCAAGCCTGAGCAGCATCAGTCTCCGCCGACTGTTCAAACCTATTGGCCTCCGAAACAAAAGAAGAAGCAACAGCAGCAGCAGGCTTCGGCCAACGAATCCGCCTCGCCAGTATGGCGTTTTGACTCGCCCGTAGATGGCGATGGTCTCAATGATTCGCCGAGAAAATTTTTCTCCACCTCCTACGCTGATAGGCGTCGTTCGGAGGCGCAACGCCTGATAACGGCTAAAGAGCGCTTCGGTTATAAGCTCTATCATTTGAATCGGCCGGCTAACCCGTCATTTAATTCTGTGCTAAAGCCCACACACAATCTGCGCGACCCGATCATGTATAAGACTAATGCCCCTGGCACATCCTCGGCTAACAGTAGTAAGCAAAGGAAGCCAAAGAGAAAGGGTGGCTTTGTCCAAGAGGCCGAGGTCGAAGACCTATTCAACGATACCGACAAACCAAATCGTCGATCTACACACCAGAAGCATAAGCAGTCCAAGCCAAAGCCATTGTCAACGCCTAGGAGACAGTTGGATTTTCTGCTGATGCCGCAGGATAGCGACGCCGAGGATGACGACGATCGTAGGCTTTTCCTAAATATCGAGGATAGCGAAGATGATCATAACGCCGGCGGAGGCTCCAACAGTCTGCCTGTACCAGACGCTAGCACCCTATACCGCATGGTTCGCTTCAGAGGCAAACTTGTAGCCTTGCTAGATCAGCTTGCTGCGGAATATCCGACAGTAGCCGAAGCTATCGCCAGGATTGAGCGCGGGCAGGTTCGCAGCGTCGACGAGGTTGTACTTTAGAGACTGGAAACTGAATGACTTCGGACTGATATTAAGTTGCTTAAAACTACATTTTGCGGAAATTAGTGTGTAAATCTAATTCTCTAACATGCTCTATTATTCCACAATGGCCCTAGCTAGATTTTACTTACCAACTTTCCACTCCCTTTTTTTTCTCGCCGCCATTTGCTCTCATTTTATCTACTCGTCTCTTCTCCCCTGTATTATCCCTACTGTCTTCACCCTTCTGTCCCCTCCCGTCTTCTCCCTACTGTCCTCTCCTTCCTGTCTTTTGCCTACTGTCCTCTCCTTCCTGTCTTCTGCCTACTGTCCTCTCCTTCCTGTCTTCTGCCTACTGTCCTCTCCTTCCTGTCTTCTCCCTACTGTCCTCTCCTTCCTGTCTTCTGCCTACTGTCCTCTCCTTCCTGTCTTCTGCCTACTGTCCTCTCCTTCCTGTCTTCTGCCTACTGTCCTCTCCTTCCTGTCTTCTCCCTACTGTCCTCTCCTTCCTGTCTTCTGCCTACTGTCCTCTCCTTCCTGTCTTCTCCCTACTGTCCTCTCCTTCCTGTCTTCTGCCTACTGTCCTCTCCTTCCTGTCTTCTGCCTACTGTCCTCTCCTTCCTGTCTTCTGCCTACTGTCCTCTCCTTCCTGTCTTCTGCCTACTGTCCTCTCCTTCCTGTCTTCTCCCTACTGTCCTCTCCTTCCTGTCTTCTGCCTACTGTCCTCTCCTTCCTGTCTTCTGCCTACTGTCCTCTCCTTCCTGTCTTCTGCCTACTGTCCTCTCCTTCCTGTCTTCTCCCTACTGTCCTCTCCTTCCTGTCTTCTCCCTACTGTCCTCTCCTTCCTGTCTTCTGCCTACTGTCCTCTCCTTCCTGTCTTCTGCCTACTGTCCTCTCCTTCCTGTCTTCTCCCTACTGTCCTCTCCTTCCTGTCTTCTGCCTACTGTCCTCTCCTTCCTGTCTTCTGCCTACTGTCCTCTCCTTCCTGTCTTCTGCCTACTGTCCTCTCCTTCCTGTCTTCTCCCTACTGTCCCCTCCCGCCTATCTTCTCCCGTCTTCTCCCCTGTCTTCTCCCTCCTGTCCTCTCCATCCTGTCTTCTCCCTCCCGTCTTCTCCCGTCTTCTCCCCTCTTCTATCGTTTCATTTTTTCTCCTCTCCTATCTTATCACCACCCTGAAACCTAAATTATAGCAATCATATCACATCCTATAGTCATTCGGACGAATTTCTTAAGATCTAACAGTTTTCGTTAACTATTATCCTTTTTGCCTTCCATTTTTTTCTTATTTTTAAATCGTTTGTCTTCTGCTAAAATGAATATTCCGTCTATACTGCCTTTTGCATTCTAAATGGCCTAGCTATGCTGCTCAAGCTAAATTAGCTAGTAAAATCTGCATTACATTTAAATAGCCTTTTTACATCTAAACTTCCTGTACGTCTATAGTGTAGGAAAATTAAGGGATCGATTTTCGATCATTAGCTAAAACTAATATTCTGCACTAGTACTCGTAGTAATGCTGTTTGCCCAGTTGTGCCTCGTTTTTTTCGGCCATTTTAGTTAGCCTCTTTATCAGCTGCCAAAGTCTGTGCTTTTCGCGCATTTTTTTCCTATTTTTTTGTACAAATAAATTAATACTTCGTCTACTTTAAGTAGTCAGTTTCTTCGCAGTTTTTTCGTGTTAAAAGAAGGCGTTTTTAATTGCTACTACTAGTAGTGCAATTTGCGCACTTTCTTTATTGCCCAGTTTGTTTACAAGCATTTTTGTGTTGTTTTTGGCATATTTTTTCTACTTATTTTGTTTTTTTACTTCGAATTGATTTTCTAGGTAACAAAAATTAGTTTTTCGTTTATTCTGTGCTTAAATATACATAGTTTTTGTTATATATTTTTCTTAAATACGCTCGTACATTGTCAAAATATGTGCAATAATTATTGCAAAATGTTGTGCAGTTAGTTTTGCTGTTTTTAGTTTTTAACAAAATTATTGTGCACTTTATACGCACAGCTAATTAATCAGAGATTTTGAATTCATGAGATTTTCCAGACTTTTTCTTTTAATTTCAACTAGAATAATTTAATTTAAATTTTGGATGTGACTAACAGTTCATACTGTGTCTAACACTTCATACTGTGTCTAACAGTTCACTCTGTGTATAACACGTCACACTGTGTCTAACACGTCACAATGTGTCTAAAAGTTCATACTGTGTCTAACAGTTTACACTGTGTCTAACAGTTCATACTGTGTCTAAGAGTTCATACTGTGTCTAACAGTTAACACTGTGTCTAACAGTTAACACTGTGTCTAACAGTTAACACTGTGTGTTTTGGTTAACACTGTGTCTAACAGTTTATACTATGTCTAGTGTCTATACAATTTCTAGTGTATAACACTACGTACTGTGTGTAACAGTTAACACTGTGTCTAACAGTTAACACTGTGTCTAACAATTTCTAGTGTCTAACACTTCGTACTGTGTGTAACAGTTAACACTGTGTCTAACAGTTAACACTGTGTCTAACAGTTAACACTGTGTCTAACAGTTAACACTGTGTCTAACAGTTAACACTGTGTCTAACAGTTTATACTGTGTCTAACAATTTCTAGTGTCTAACACTTCGTACTGTGTGTAACAGTTAACACTGTGTCTAACAGTTAACACTGCGTGTAACAGTATATAATGTTCTTCGCTGACTTGAACTGGTTTGATTGACAGCTCAGTCGCTCAACTATCTTCAAGCACTGCATAATTGATGCGGTGGGTTTAAAATGCATTGTGCCATCTCTGAGAGTTGTTGTACACTTACGCTCACAGCAGCAAGCCAATAATCATTCATCACCTCATTTGCATTATCGTTTAACAGAGGCTAAACTATATATATTCGGCGTTAGCTTTAATAATGGTCTTCAAACAATTCGTTTGAGCAATTAAATTCTGCGTTGCGGGGCACCTGCTGCCGCTGCTGTTTTACGAGTATCTTCAAGAACGAAAAGTGAAATTGAAGGTACTGTGCAAGCTCACAAAGGTAGACTGCATATTTTTAGGTGCCATTTGTCGATTTTTAATAAAACCTTGTTTCTGCCGCAGCGGCTAACGCATGACTAGATGATGTTAGGCTTGTAAGCCTTTAACGATCTTATTTGCAAAACAAACTCTTGGATTTACATGCCAAGCATCTATTTGCATTATTCCTTGACACCCCAGTACCTGTTTCTACGCATACAATAAGTGATATAAATACTAACTAGAATGTTTGTCCATGCAGTAAATGCTATTCATATTCAGCAGACACGTGTCTTGTAGTCGGTTGTGTTAGTGCGCGTTTTACTGTACAGTGTGAGAAAATTATTATTTTGTCGTCAAGATAAATTATTTTTATGAGAAGAAAAGAGATTTAGTTGAGAGTTATAGAGATTCAGGTGAGAGGGACAAAGATTCAGGTAAGAATGATAGAGATTCAGATGAGAATGGTAGATTCAAGTGAGAATGGTAGATTCAGGTGAAAATGGTAGAATCACGTGAGAATGGTAGAATCAGGTGAGAATGGTAAATTCAGATGAGAATGGTAAATTCAGGTGAGAATGGTAGATTCAGGTGAGAATGGTAGATTCAGATGAGAATGGTAGATTCAGGTGAGAATGGTAGAATCAGGTGAGAATGGTAAAATCAGGTGAGAATGGTAAATTCAGGTGAGAATGGTAGAATCAGGTGAGAATGGTAGAATCAGGTGAGAATGGTAGAATCAGGTGAGAATGGTAGATTCAGGTGAAAATGGTAGAATCAGGTGAGAATGGTAGAATCAGGTGAGAATGGTAGATTCAGATGAGAATGGTAGATTCAGGTGGGAATGGTAGATTCAGGTGAGAATGGTAGATTCAGGTGAGAATGGTAGAATCAGGTGAGAATGGTAGAATCAGGTGAGAATGGTAGATTCAGGTGAGAACGGTAGATTCAGGTGAGAATAGTAGATTCAGATGAGAATGGTAGATTCAGATTGAGAATGGTAGATTCAGATGAGAATGGTAGATTCAGATGAGAATGGTAGATTCAGATTGAGAATGGTAGATTCAGATGAGAATGGTAGATTCAGATGAGAATGGTAGATTCAGATGAGAATGGTAGATTCAGATGAGAATGGTAGAATCAGGTGAGAATGGTAGATTCAGGTAAAAATGGTAGAATCAGGTGAGAATGGTAGATTCAGGTGAGAATTGTAAATTCAGGTGAGAATGGTAGATTCAGATGAGAATGGTAGATTCAGATGAGAATGGTAGAATCAGGTGAGAATGGTAGATTCAGGTGAGAATTGTAAATTCAGGTGAGAATGGTAGATTCAGATGAGAATGGTAGATTCAGATGAGAATGGTAGAATCAGGTGAGAATGGTAGATTCAGGTAAAAATGGTAGAATCAGGTGAGAATGGTAGAATCAGGTGAGAATTGTAAATTCAGGTGAGAATGGTAGAATCAGGTGAGAGTGATAGAGATTCAGGTGAGAATGATTAAGAATCAGGTGAGAGTGATAGAGATTCAGGTGAGAATGATTAAGATTCAGGTGAGAGTGATAGAGATTCAGGTGAGAATGATTAAGAATCAGGTGAGAGTGATAGAGATTCAGGTGAGAATGATTAAGAATCAGGTGAGAGTGATAGAGATTCAGGTGAGAATGATTAAGAATCAGGTGAGAGTGATAGAGATTCAGGTGAGAACGATTAAGATTCAGGTGAGAGTGATAGAGATTCAGGTGAGAATGATTAAGAATCAGGTGAGAGTGATAGAGATTCAGGTGAGAATGATTAAGAATCAGGTGAGAGTGATAGAGATTCAGGTGAGAACGATTAAGATTCAGGTGAGAGTGATAGAGATTCAGGTGAGAATGATTAAGAATCAGGTGAGAGTGATAGAGATTCAGGTGAGAATGATTAAGAATCAGGTGAGAGTGATAGAGATTCAGGTGAGAACGATTAAGATTCAGGTGAGAGTGATAGAGATTCAGGTGAGAATGATTAAGAATCAGGCGAGAACCGAAGCAGTTTCTTGTATGTTTTGATATTATCGTCGCATCTTAAGGGAACATGGCAAAAATAGCCCATTTTGAGTCTCTGAGTAAGCAATTTGGAGTGAGGATTTTCTCCCGCAACTCATTAAACTTCAAAAGCGACCAATCGCATGTGTCCATGCGCTCCCATTGGTTGTCGACGCGCAATCCCCACAAACTGCTCAACAGTTGCTCGAGTCCCCAGTCCCCGGGGCCAGCTTCCTATTTGATGTCAGCAACCCTCCCCAAAGCTTGCTCAAGTGAGTTAGTTTTTAACCAAAGAAAAACACAGAATTTTTAACTTAACGCTTTTAGAAGCAAGACATCAGCCTACCGCACTCGCTATAGGACTCAAAAAATTAGACTCAGTTCTCATCATAGCTCAATATTCGTAGCCACAGAAAGCGAGAGTGAAATAAATTATCTAAAGGTGTGAAGATAAATTAATAGCTAAGTTATAAAAAAGCACTCAAGCGCTGTTCATTGTCATCGCCTCGCTCTATTAAGGAAAGAGAGACGATTCGATCAACTTCGGCTTTGAAGCCACTTGTGCACGTTTAAACCTGCAGTGCAGTGTCACACACACATATATTAATCTAACAATTATACTGTGACTTCATCAGTAGCCGCAGCTACTATAGTGCGAAAGTGAAATCATTTGAGCTATGACTATGAATACTCATATCGGCTGGATAATGCGAGATGCGGCACCTGCCGCTGCTGCCGCTGCTTCTGGCGAGTCTGGAAGATTGCAACCCGGAATTCTTGGTGAGTGCCTACTATGTCTGCTCAGGAGTCAGCGGAATGATCTGAAATCACCTCCTAGACGTCTGCGAGTTGTTCAATAATATTGTTAAACTGAATTTGAAACTAATTGTTCTTTAATCCCAGACTCCACAGCGCGACTTCAAGGATGCAGCAAATCTAGCAGCGGTGTCATCAGTCAGCACCATCGCCATCATCATTCTCTTGCTGCGCCTGCAGCGTCACAGCTGAGTCAGCAGCAGCAGCAGCAGCTAATCAGTGCCGGAATGCCACCGTTCGACTATCGCTGGCTGCAGTTTCAGCAGCAGCAGAATTCAGCAGCAGCTGCCGCTCTGCTAGATCCTCGCTTGCTCATGTCGCTGGCTTCGTTTCCAACGGCAGCAGCAGCCGCCGCAGCCGCCGTGAACCCGCTGCTCATGTCTCTCTGCGTTGGTCAGCAACATCTGCAGCCGACGCCGCAGCCGCCGCCGCCTCCGCCGCCGACTCTTCCGCTGCCGCCAACGGAGCTGAAGCCGACCTGGGAAAACATACGCGCCTATCCGCAGCTGTTCGCCGACTTCCAGATGCGGGCCCTGGCCAAGGCGCGAGAGCTGCATAGACTGGCTGCTGGTAGCGCGAAGTCGTCACCAGAGTCGCCGCCAGCTGCTGCGCCGATTCACGGCGGCAGCTTCACTCCGATGTCATCGTTTCGACCTGGATGTCGACTGCAGTCGCTACAGCAGCAGCAGCAGCAGCAGCAGCTCCACTCTGAAAGTAACTCACCGTCGTCAACTCTGTCCTCGCCAACACTCTCCGCTGTTGTCGTCAAAGCCGAGGCAAACAACTCGCCGACGACGCCGTCGCCCCAGCCCCAGCAGCAGCAGCAGCAGCAGCAGCAGCAGCAGCGCTTCTCCTGCGAGAATTGTCGGCGAAGTTACACAACAAGCGCGGGCCTGTTGAAGCATCGAGAGTCGACCAACTGCGGCGGTGGCGGCGACCAAATCTCCGGTGGCGGCGTCAGCGCCAGCTCGGACCCCGCCAAGCGGTTCAGTTGCACCCGCTGTCAGAAGGTGTACTTCAGCCTGAGCGCTCTGAAGATGCACATCCGCACTCACACGCTGCCCTGCCAGTGCAAAATCTGCGGCAAAGCATTCAGCCGAATGTGGCTGCTGAACGGCCACATCCGGACTCACACCGGCGAGAAGCCGTTCGAGTGCGGCGTCTGTCAGCGGGCCTTCGCCGACCGGTCCAACCTGCGGGCGCACATGCAGACACACTCGGAGGTGAAGAAGTACTGCTGCCAGGTGTGCGGCAAGACCTTCAGCAGGATGGGCCTGCTAACCAAGCATCGCAGCATCGGCGGCTGCTGCCACGTCGGCACCTCCGCCGCCGCCGCCGCCGACGCCGCCGCCACCGCCGCCGCTGCTGCTGCTGCTGCTGCCGGAGCGACAGTCGTCGGATATTCGTCCGGCTCGGCTCACGGCAGCGATCAGGACGACGATTCGTCGGCCCAGCTGATGATGGACTCCAGTGCTGCTATGCAACTGGAAGACTGACTGTGACGCAATCGCTTATTAGAAACTTATTTAACTGTTGCATCTCTCGCTGTACCATTATTTTCTGTACTAAATCGTTTTGCAATATAAATTGGGATTTTCTTTCCTAAATTCCTTAATTGAATGGATTCAATTATTATCATGGAAAAATCGGAAAAGAGCTCTGAAATTTCCCTAAAACATCCCATTTCTGTTTAAGATCCCAAAAATTGTAGATCTCAAAATTAACTCTTTATATTATAGCTTTACCAATTTTTTTTTAATTTAATTTATTGTTTAAACTATTACTAACACTTATCAACAAGTCCCTTTTCTAAATATCCTCAAAGTTGTGTTCCTTATTGCGCAGTTTATTATGTCAAAACTTCGCTGAAACATTTCTAGTCAATCTCAAACAGAATCTCAGCGAGACTGGCTCGAAAAATTCATTTGTCTTTGAAATCATGACAATGACCAGGCTCACACAATGTTCTGTTCTATGTTTTTTACGCAAACACAACTTCTTTTTAATCAAAATGTGCAAAACATTCTGCTTTAAAATTCATGTTTCTATTGGTGTATCAATGTAGTTGTAAAATGCAATTTAGTGCTTCAACTTTTCAACTAAAAAACATAAGGAGAACGCAAATATAGCTGTAGAGATAAAAATGCACATTTGTTTAGTGAATGACACATCTGTATAGAATAAAGCTTCTGTACTTGTCAACATTATAAGTCAACAAGTTCCTGTTATTTTTTCTTTACCCATTCCCACCCTGACCCATTCCCACCCTGACCCATTCCCATCCTGACCCATTCTCATCCTGACTCATTCCCCATCCGGACCCATTCCCATCCTGACCCATTCCAATCCTGACCCATTCCCATCCTGACCCATTCCCATCCTGACCCATTCCCATCCTGACCCATTCCCATCCGGACCCATTCCCATCCTGACCCATTCCCACCCTGACCCATTCCCACCCTGACCCATTCCCACCCTGACCCATTCCCACCCTGACCCATTCCCACCCTGACCCATTCCCACCCTGACCCATTCCCACCCTGACCCATTCCCATCCTGACCCATTCCCATCCTGACCCATTCCCATCCTGACCCATTCCAATCCTGACCCATTCCCATCCTGACCCATTCCCATCCAGACCATTCTCATCCTGATTCATTCCCATCCTGACCCATTCCAATCCTGACCCATTCCCATCCTGACAAATTCCCATCCTGACCCATTCCCATCCGACTCATTCCCATCCGGACCCATTCCGATCCTGACCCATTCCCATCCTGACTCATTCCCATCCGGACCCATTCCCATCCTGACCCATTCCCATCCTGACCCATTCCCACCCTGACCCATTCCAATCCTGACCCATTCCGATCCTGACCCATTCCCATCCTGACTCATTCCCATCCGGACCCATTCCCATCCTGACCCATTCCCATCCTGACCCATTCCCATCCAGACCATTCCCATCCAGACCATTCTCATCCAGACCATTCTCATCCTGACTCATTCCCATCCTGACCCATTCCCATCCTGACCCATTCCCATCCTGACCCATTCCCATCCTGACCCATTCCCATCCTGACCCATTCCCATCCTGACCCATTCCCATCCTGACCCATTCCCATCCTGACCCATTCCCATCCTGACCCATTCCCATCCTGACCCATTCCCATCCTGACCCATTCCTATCCTGACCCATTCCCATCCTGACCCATTCCCATCCTGACACATTCCCATCCGGACCTATTCCCATCCTGACCCATTCCCATCCTGACCCATTCTCATCCTGACTCATTTCCATCCGGACCTATTCCCATCCTGACCCATTCCCATCCTGACCCATTCCCATCCTGACCCATTCCCATCCTGACCCATTCCCATCCTGACCCATTCCCATCCGGACCTATTCCCATCTTGACCCAGTCCCATCCTGACCCATTCCCATCCTGACCCATTCCCATCCTGACCCATTCCCATCCTGACCCATTCCCATCCGGACCTATTCCCATCCTGACCCATTCCCATCCTGACCCATTCTCATCCTGACTCATTTCCATCCGGACCTATTCCCATCCTGACCCATTCCCATCCAGACCATTCTCATCCTGACTCATTCCCATCCAGACCATTCTCATCCTGACTCATTCCCATCCGGACCTATTCCCATCCTGACCCATTCCCATCTCGCGGACACAGCCGTCTAAAAGCCAGTAGAAATAGCATTCGAACATACGCAGATGGATTCCAATACTAAATCTAGTAGGATTTGGTTAACCCAATTAAGTCTCCTAGTCTTCTTCTCAGAAAAAGATCGCTATCCCAGGAAAATACCGACTGAAGCGGAGTCTGTGACCTTCAACCCTGCACGGGCCTATCTATCATTACACAAACACCCCGAACCAGCTCAGGGACGTATACAGCTAGCCCACGATTGCACTTGATAAATATAAAAAAAGCGATTTTAGTCTATATCGCGTATATTCTCTGTGGTGAAATTCAATTTCTAATGGACAATTCAATTGTATATAGGAGTATTATCAAATTTTGTCTAAGCTTATCTTTCCCACTGACGGTGCGTTGTGCTCGGTAGATGGCATCTAAAATATATAATCCAACAGTTTCACAGTTCAAATACTGCCCATATCACTGACCATGGAATTATATTCCTAATGTTTTATATGAAGCCTTTATTTCAATTCTTATAGTACTTTACTTTTTGCAGTTCGAACTTATAATTATTGTCAGCTTAGTGGGTTGTTGCATATTAGTGGTTATAGAGTCCGATTAAATACTTAAAGGTCGGTCGGTGGTTCGATTCCCGACTCCGCGGGAACAAATTTTCTAGCTGGGCGGGGGGGTAATGTGGAGAGCGTCGAGTCCACCCAGTCCATGGACTGTACAGCTGTAACATCAGGCCCTACTAAGCTAGTTATCATTTCTATTCGATTTTATTTTTTTAGAATTGTCAAGTTATTAAATATTATCAGTAGCAAATGTTAAGTTCTCTAAGCTGATAATGGAGGCATTTATTTTTTCTTAGTTTTTTTATGGTGTTTTTCGGACACAATTATTTTGTGCCGACATTTTATAATCCGCTAATTTTGGGCTACAAATAAAAATTATCGAGAGTGGAGCAAAAATTCTTTAGCGGCCGCCGCTATGACCATCTGTTCCTGTTTTGGCTGCAGTTTCGCTTTGAGCTCGTGTTTTCTGTCGCCCCGGTCAAGTTGCCAAGATTAGACTAGACAAAATATTCTTGAGACCCAAAAAAATGAGATTGTGCAACAGACTCTGCTGCGAGACCGGTTTGTTAACTTGGGGATTATAGGTGCAAATGAAACGCCGCCCCCCTGATCCCTATTCTCGATATCCTCTGTCACTGGGAAAATTATCCCAGTGCGCATGCCCTCTGATCCCCACTTTGAGCCGCGCTAATATTTATCCCAGAGCTCCGGAGGGGTGCGGTCTGCTATATTTGTGGGCTAGTTAATCCCCTCTCAACGGCGTAAGATCGGGGATAAATGGGGAAGGGTTAGCGAGGCTGCCCCCCCACTAGGCGAAGAAAGCTGAGGGATTTATTCGGATTCCAGCCACGGCTGGCCAATGCAAATTGCATCAAGTGATCTGCGGCGGCGGCTGTTAATTTTTATGCATTATAGCCGAACTGGACCCAGCCAGAGGAAGAGCGACAGGGGACAGGGGAGGTATGCAGGGTGTGCCACAGAAGTGGCAGCAAAGTTAGGCCTACTTAATCTTGCTATCCTCTTCTGCGCTGTGCGATGATTTTCGACTCCGGTATAGCCCGTAGGATAAGCACAATCTATCTCAATTGTTCACATTAGTTCTCAGTTCTGAGAAGATAGAGAGATAGAGAGAAGATAGAGAGATAGAGAGAGAAGATAGAGAGATGAGATAGAAGATAGAGAGGTGAGAGAGACAGTGAGAGACAGAGAGAGACAGTGAGAGACAGAGAGAGACAGAGAGAGACAGTGAGAGACAGAGAGAGACAGTGAGAGACAGAGAGAGACAGTGAGAGACAGAGAGAGACAGAGAGAGACAGAGAGAGACAGAGACAGACAGAGACAGACAGAGAGAGACAGAGAGAGACAGAGAGACAGTGAGAGACAGAGAGACAGAGAGTGACAGTGAGAGATAGAGAGGCAGAGAGAGACAGAGAGACAGAGAGACAGAGAGAGACAGAGACAGAGGGTTTGGGAGATAAAAAAGATTTTTGAAGCCAAGGGAATGATAGGGACTCCTTAACGCTTTCCAATATAGCTTTTTGGGTTTGATTTCTGTAGGATTAACCGCGGCCTCGAGTTAATCCCTTCCGAGAATGAGTCCGACGGGAGAATATTTCAGAGAAAAATCCCCCTATATTCTCAAAGCTCAGATAATCACGGCTTGCAGCCCTGTGCTCTGTTGGCTGCAAAATCTCTGCCATATTCTATCAGTCCAGTCAGTGTTAGCAAAGATTTTCGTCAAACGCGCCCTGTCACGTCAGCCGCAAAACCTGATTCTGATCGGGCAGCACAGAAATCAGATGGAATTGTCGTCCTCTTCACAATGTCCCTGGGTGCTGAGTCGAGTGCAAGGCCAAGTGGCTCCTAAACCCGGGGCGACAAAACGAAAATTTCAAGTGTTAGAGGAAAAATAATCATCGAATTATAATAGCTCGAATCCCAAATTTCATCTGTGGCCCCATCCTGAAATCCTGCTAGTGACAGCTCAACTGATTGCCCGCGCTGAGATTTTATATGGGGACGATGAGACTTGAGACGGAAGGTGCTATAGCTGACTAAGAGAGGGGATTTTAATCCCAATTTTAATATTTAAGACAGGGACGCTGCAGCTGACATCTCGGTGTCATCCTCACCAAGGGAATTCTTTCCCATAATGGGAAATGGGAAAATTTCGCACGATAAGATAAGACCAAATTGGTATGAGTAGAAATGAATTTGCCACAATCAGATGCTGCGAGAGTGAACCTGTTAAATTTAAAGTTCTCGTGTGATTTTTAGGCTGAAAACAATTTCTAGTTAGCCGAGATACGTCGAGAGTTCGATTCCCAGCCAATGGGAGCCAATTCATGCGCTAGAGCAAGTCACATGTTTTGTGCCTCTCAACTGATCAGATTTCAAATCGTTTAGTATAGGATAGTAACAAATTGAATAAGTTCCAATAACAATATGATCTATTTAAGTGTGCAGTGTACTAACCCTATGTAATAATAGGTTTAATGGCGCTTGCTATAATTAGGAATTAATCTGTGTTTAACACCTTATCATTGACTGGCATGGCAACCAATGCTTTTCAATAATTTGCTTTGCTTTGCCCCACCAACCCCCCACACGCAAAGTAATGGATGCTCAGCGGGAATGACAACAACAAATGAGGAACAGGGCGCCACAGGACGAGGGAGAAAAATTATCGAATAAATCCCACATACACTGTCTCTAAGAGCCCTGTAGGAGACTGGGATTTCTCTACCGAGGAGGCCCTGGGGGCGAATTTCGCAGACAAGTCGAAATCCTCAAATAAAAGCGACAGGCCCGGGCAGTGTCCGTGTGTTGCCATTTTTTGCAGATTGTCTCTCTGCTGTTGGTTGACAATAATATTATTCTCACAATTCAGTACACAATCCCAATGGATGCAAGCAGACTTACTGGAAAACTTAATTGAGTGTCGAGGGAGGAGAAATTAATCCCACTCTCTTTTGCATTCTGCTTCTCCTAGTAGAAAAAAATGAAGATGGTCGAGAAAGCCAAGAACAAAGCAAAACTGATTGCAGTCTAGCCCGAGGCCATTTTTAATAAGATTCTCAATGGCTCTATGCGATGGATTAAAGATACTGATTGTGAGACTATTACTAGTGTGTAGTGCTACGCTTTGACTTACCAGTTTGCTATTTGTTTATTTGTTTAGTTGTTTATTTGTTTATTTGTTTATTTGTTTATTTGTTTGCTTGTTTATTAGTTAATTAGTTAATTAGTTTATTAGTTTATTAGTTTATTAGTTTATTTGTTTATTTGTTTATTTGTTTATTTGTTTATTTGTTTATTTGTTTATTTGTTTATTTGCTTATTTGCTTATTTGTTTATTTGTTTATTTGTTTATTTGTTTATTTGTTTATTTGTTTATTTGCTTCATTTTTTGCATAAATTTAACTGGTTGAAAACATTAATTCTTGACTATACTTATAATTTAGCTCTACGTGGTTTTTTCTAAGTCTAACTTATTTAAGCGTGACTTTGTAAGCCAGTATTAAGATGTAAAGTATAGCTATAGGCCTAATGCTCTACCCAGTCTTCAAGTTTATAATGAATTGAGTTAGAGAATGGTCGTAGGAAATTTCGAGAATGTTGCCTAAGTGTATATGTGGGAGATGCTTGTTAACCCCTCATTACTTGTATGAGAAGGATTATTTAAGTCCAGTGGCTGCCACTTTGCCCATGGAAACCTGCCTTTGCTGCTGCTGCTGCTGCTGCTTTTACTGCTCTATACTAAATAGAGTATCGAGAGAGTGAGAGGTCTTTAAAAGGCCCTCTGGGCAGTTCAGTGTTAATATTACATCTATCTATATCCAGAAAGCAACACCGAAGTGTCACACCAACCCGGTGCCTCAAGCTATGGATTCCTAAATTGTTGAATGCAGCCACAGCTACCGCCGCCTCGACGGACCGGTTCCTCTGTAACCTAATCACGCGAGCTAAACAAGATTTCACTGATTTCACTGCCCCTATGCCTGCCATGGAAGACTGTAGTAGAGGATCTGGCCTGGGCCCTGCCATCTAGGCGAGACTGACGAGCGAAAAGCCGTGGGCGAGACACAGCTGAGAGTGCCAGCTTGGAACCTGGGTGCTGATCATGACGATGATGCGACTTGAAGCAGATGAGACTACCAAGTAGCTAGGGAGTAGTAACGTTGACAAGCGCATTTAGATAGATAGATGGATAGATAGATAGATAGATAGATAGATAGATAGATAGATAGATAGATAGATAGATAGATAGATAGATAGATAGATAGATAGATAGAAGATAGATAGATAGATAGATGGATAGATAGATAGATAGATAGATAGATAGATAGATAGAAGATAGATAGATAGATAGATAGATAGCTAGATAGATAGAAGATAGATAGATAGATAGATAGATAAATAGATAGATAGATAGATAGAAGATAGATAGATAGATAGATAGATAGATAGATAGATAGATAGAAGATAGATAGATAGATAGATAGATAGATAGATAGATAGATAGATAGAAGATAGATAGATAGATAGATAGATAGATAGATAGATGGATGGATAGATAGATAGATAGATAGATAGATAGATAGATAGATAGATAGATAGATAGATAGATAGATAGATAGATAGATAGATAGATAGATAGATAGATAGAAGATAGATAGATAGATAGAAGATAGATAGATAGATAGATAGATAGATAGATAGATAGATAGATAGATAGATAGAAGATAGATAGATAGATAGATAGATAGATAGATAGAAGATAGATAGAAGATAGATAGATAGATAGAAGATAGATAGATAGATAGATAGATAGATAGATAGAAGATAGATGGCAGATCTAGCAGGTACTGTGTGAACATGGTGGTGTTAATTGAGCACACGGGTGCTAAGTATACTCCTAGATGAGGTGTATAAATTTCACACGGCCAGTCGCGAGGGTCAGAACAAGCTGAAGCTGTCTGGCTGCCAACACTGAGGCCAGGCTCCAGGCGTCCACTTTAAAAGCGTCTTGGCATGATCATAAAAATTCAAAGCGGGGTTGGATTTTGAGAACACCTCACCCACGCACCCTCAAGCTGTTGTGCAGCCCTGGAGACAAAGCTAGTGCCATATGCTTCAGATTGAATATAATAGATATATATATACAGTTGGTTTCATTTCAAATTGGGCGTCGCTTGGTGCCATTGGCAAGTGAAAGTTCTGTTGCTTGCTAGCGCACTTGAATGTGTCACTATTAATGCACTCGTTCGCACCTTCTAGAGGAAGGCCCAAAGAAACAGAAGCAGAGTGTTAGAGATGGAGCAAGTGCCCTTAGCCACCAGAGTTTGGCACAAATTGAAAAATCTATAAGACCCCCAGCGTGCGAGCTATGAGATCTGCAAGCGACTCTTCACTAAGGGGGGAGGTTGTCTATCTGCTCTTCAACCAGTCCCGTGCTCATACTCAAATAGTCTTGAAGCAATTCAACTTGATTTAATTAAATTCTTCTACTAGTCTAGGCTGTTCTCACACAGCTATAAGGCCGTGATTTGAAATGCCTCGCTTCTTGGAGACACAGAAAGTGATAGGTGTCAGAAATTCCGCCATTAATTTCTGTGGTTTTCTATGGCGTTGATCAAAGTTTAGATCAAATTCAGCCATTCTTGTCGAAGACCCTGGCGACAAGGACAACAAGAAAAAATGAGGTTATATTTGAAATACCCCGTGGTCGTTCTACTGTAAAGAATAAAAAATTCGGTTTACACTACTTTAGTCAGTAGAGTTGTAAAGGATTTTTTTTCGAAAAACAGACAAGAGTTCAGAAAACGCTTCTCTGCGTAACGCTTTTATGGCATCTCAGAGACGTAGTCCGTTTATTAATTTAAGAAAATACGAGTAAATTTCTTCTTTTGTATTTGCTTCATAGAGAACAAACACAAAAACATGCAATATCTTCTGGTCGAGTAGGCGGTACATCAAATTACGATAAGAAATGAAAAAGAAACAAAATAGTTATAGTCATATACGTTTTACGACCGACTTTATTATACACAGTAATATTACTTTAAGCATATTATAAATAGTATCAGAGACAGATTGACAGGTTTGAATAAAAGTAAGTACAGTATCAATGAATAGAATTCGCATTTTATGGCACACCAAAAATATCTCTTTCCAGGAAAATTGTTAGTCTCTTTTTCTTTGAAGTAGATTCTGTTAAAAATATATTTAGTAAGACATTGAAATCCGAATATAGGGTTTACACCACGACAGGTAAATTTAGATTCCGAGTAAAAGATGTGATTTTTCAAATATTCGCATGTATAACCGATAGTAGCAGTAACAATGGTCACAAGCGAAGATCATCATGTGTTGATTTGGCCCATGCTTTGTTATAGAAATAAATAATCGGTTAATCGTTAAGTCACTTAAATGTAAGGTCATCATATAGCCTTACTGATCTTACTTAGTTAATTGATTACAATCTAGTAGTCTAGCCCAGTCCATGGACTGGTGAGACGCCACTGGTGAGTCGGGAATCGAACCACCGACCTTCAAGTGGCGTGTCAGACACTCTAAAACGCTAGTCTAACCCCTGCAACCCCTGGTAGTTGAATGGGTCATTGTCTGAGATTAGTCATTTAGTCATATTAGTCATAGAAGGTGGTCATAAGGTAGCGAAAAAATATCATTATCAATTATCGATCGGGTGAGTCGCCTGTCAATCAGGCCTGCGAGGCGCTACCGTTTCTCTGCGGCTGCTCTGCGTGACTGGGCGTCACCGAGCTGCTTGGCGACAACGAATCGTCGATGAGGATTTTTTCATCCTCCGGCCGGCCCTGATTGGCCGAGCCCGGAGCGCTGCCGCCGACGCCGCCGCCCACGCCGCCGCCACCTCCGCCTCCCCCGCCGCTGCCGGCGGAAGTCGGCTCGATGGAATTCTTCTTCCGGTCCTTGTCCTTCTTCTTGGCGCCGGCTTTGGCAGCCTTGGATTTGTCGTTGAGCACATTTAGATCGTCCTCGATGTTGCTCATGTCCCAGATGCGCATTGTGGTGTCGTAGGAGCCGGTGAAGATCTTCTCCTCGACAATCTTATTTATAATAAGATAAGAATAATAATTATTATTATTATCGATAGATTCTAGTTACTAAATATAATTGATATGGGGTTTCTGTCACAGAGCTGTCTTACCTTGAAGCAATTGACCATGTTGTCGTGACCGCGGAATGTGCGCTGAATGGAGCCAGACTTGGCGTCGAAGACGCGAACAACTCCGTCGCCGCAGGAGGTAACCACTGCCGGATTTTGGTTAGAGCGGTTTCAGTACACGTGGTCTGGGTTTATTATATCGGATATATATATCCGATCGGAGTTTATGCACAGCTGGCTTAAACTAATTCATACCTGGTCTAAATGAATGAAAATATGGTCTAAACGAATGTACATCTGGTCTAAACGAATGTACATCTGGTCTAAACTAATGTACATCTGGTCTAAACTAATGTACATCTGGTCTTAACTAATGTACATCTGGTTTAAATTAATGTACATCTAGTCTAAATTAATGTAAATGTGGTCTAAGCTAATGTACATCTTGTCTAAACAAATTTACATCTGGTATAAACGAATGTACATCTGCTCTAAACTAATGTACATCTGGTATAAACTAATGTACATCTGGTCTAAACTATTGCACATCTGGTCTAAACTAATGTACGGTCTAAACTAATGTACATCTGGTCTAAACTAATGTACATCTGGCCTAAGCGAATGTACATCTGATTTGAATTTGCGACCAACGCTTTTAATACGTTCAAAAACGAACTATAAAGCCTTAAGTGCACTCACGAAATCCTTTGTGCACTTTCAACGCGCTAACAGTGTGACGGTGACCTTTGAAAACTCGTGTACAATGACCGAACTCGATCACCCAAGCTCTGGCTGTGTGGTCTGAACTGCCGGAGTAAACTAGTTTACCAGCCACCTGCAGGCAAATGATTGACGCCTGGTGACCTTCGAACAGTTTCAACTCTTCGCCAGTGACCATATTCCAGCTGCGAACGGTCATGTCTGTACTGCCAGTGAACAGTGTGCTACCCTTGTTGTCCATGCCCATGCAGGTGATGGCGCCAGTGTGACCTGAAATCGAGACAGTTTTGTCGTAAAAATCTATTCTGTTTTAACTCGTCTTTTTAATTATTTTAAATTGAAAGGTAGACTGATGCTGCAGTGTCTTCGATTCTAACCAGTTTGTGTGATTCATTTCTCTTTTGTAACCATGCGGGCTTGGCAAAGCAAGTGTCAATATGGCGGTTGCTGCAGGCAAATTTAAAATTCTTGTATGAAAAATCTGTTGTGCGCTCGCTAACGAATGATTAGCTACCGAGCCATGGAAGGATTGATTTTCACTGAAAAAAACAAGTTATTCTAGTGTCTTAACAGGTGACTCTAGTGTCTTAGCAGGTGATTCTAGTGTCTAGCAGGTGATTCTAGTGTCTAACAGGTGATTCTAGTGTCTAACAGGTGATTCTAGTGTCTAACAGGTGATTCTAGTGTCTAACAGATGATTCTAGTGTCTAACAGGTGATTCTAGTGACTAACAGGTGATTCTAGTGTCTAGCAGGTGATTCTAGTGTCTAACAGGTGATTCTAGTGTCTAGCAGGTGATTCTAGTGTCTAACAGGTGATTCTAGTGACTAACAGATGATTCTAGTGTCTAGCAGGTGATTCTAGTGTCTAACAGGTGATTCTAGTGTCTAGCAGGTGATTCTAGTGTCTAACAGGTGATTCTATTGTCTTAACAGGTGATTCTAGTGTCTAACAGATGATTCTAGTGTCTTAACAGGTGATTCTAGTGTCTTAACAGGTGATTCTAGTGTCTAGCAGGTGATTCTAGTGTCTTAACAGGTGATTCTAGTGTCTTAACAGGTGATTCTAGTGTCTTAACAGGTGATTCTAGTGTCTTAACAGGTGATTCTAGTGTCTAGCAGGTGATTCTAGTGTCTTAACAGGTGGTTCTAGTGTCTAGCAGGTGATTCTAGTGTCTTAACAGGTGATTCTAGTGTCTTAACAGGTGATTCTAGTGTCTTAACAGGTGATTCTAGTGTCTTAACAGGTGATTCTAGTGTCTTAACAGGTGATTCTAGTGTCTAGCAGGTGATTCTAGTGTCTTAACAGGTGGTTCTAGTGTCTAGCAGGTGATTCTAGTATCTTAACAGGTGATTCTAGTGTCTTAACAGGTGATTCTAATGTCTAACAGGTGATTCTAGTGTCTTAACAGGTGACTCTAGTGTCTTAATAGGTGATTCTAGTGTCTAACAGATGATTCTAGTGTCTAGCAGGTGATTCTAGTGTCTAGCAGGTGATTCTAGTGTCTAACAGATGATTCTGGTGTCTAACAGATGATTCTAGTGTCTAACAGGTGATTCTAGTGTCTAACAGATGATTCTAGTGTCTAGCAGGTGATACTATTATCTTAAACAGGTGATTCTAGTATCTTGAACAGGTGATTCCAGTATCTAACAGGTGATTCTAGTATCTAACAGGTGAATTTAGTATCTAACAGGTGGTTCTAGTGTCTAACAGGTTATTTAACTGTCTAGCCAAGGATTCTATTGTTTAACGTTAAATTTCACCGTGAAACACTCATAGCTTCATGACTTCATTACAAAGGAATCACCTTTGAAAGTGCGTAGACATTTGCCAGATTCGAAGCTCCACAACTTGGCGGTGAAGTCGGCACTGCCCGTCACCAGTAGGTCCCTGCCGGCGTCGATGCCGAATTCGTCATTGGCTGCGTCGTCCTCTCCGGTGATGAAGATCATTGGATAGACTCCGCGCTTGTGACCGGAAAATACTCGAATCAGGTCGCCATTGTCAAAGTCCCAAGCTCTGGCGGTTCTATCGTAAGACGATGTAAAGATGAAATCGCCGGTGCAAATGATCCTATTGATTAGGGAAGCGTGCCCGCTGAATACGAAGACGCAATCACAACTGGCAACGTCCCATTTGCGTATGGTCTTATCATTGCTGCCAGTAAGCAGGTAGTGCTCCATGAATGCCATGCAGTTGATGTAGTCGGAGTGACCTAAGTTTCAAAAGGGGAAACAGTTTCAAAAGTGCCCGCAGAATGTTATAAAATTCAGTTTCAATTCTCACCAGCTAGGACTCCAATGCATTCGCATTCGTCAGTTCGCGTAGTCCACAATCTGGCCGTTGAATCCTCGCTGCCGGTGGCAATTACGGAGCCGTCGTCGCTCAGAGCCATGCAGTTGATGCCTCCGCTGTGGCCCGGGCACGTATACAACAGGTACTGGCCAGGCCCGTCGCCATCTTTGCTATTGCAGCCGCCCACTGCGGCGATAAGGTGGAATGGGTGGCGGAGTGAGGTTGGTGACGCGGATCGGTTTTAGCTAGCCAATCAGAATTGATAGAGATAAAGGGAACAGCGATATGTGCTAATAGGGGAGGATGGAGTGCTAAAAATAGAAACAATGTACATTTTTATCTGACAAGAGTTATTGATTTAATGGCGATCTCCGTCTTTGGACAAGAACGAAGCAGACAAACTCTAAAATGTAGATTGCAACAAAGTTAAAGAAAATGAACTGCTCGACTTACTTTTTACGAAATCAGTTAGCAACTTTTGCTCAATTAATTTCGACTTGTCAGTAAACTTCAGATATTATTTATTGTAGTGCAGAAATGAATTTAAACTCGATTAGGATATCAAGTTAGGAGGATACTTTCGGTTTTGGCTGAGGCAAACTCAATACTATTAGTGGCTTAGTATTGACTAGTACACACAATGCAAACATAGAAGAGCTTGTTCTAGCTAAGCAACTACAACAGCAGCAGCAGTTGCTCTCCCAGAAAAGCGGCTTCAAATCCCCCAAAAACTGCTCGCCGCCTTTCCTCAACCTCCAACCAGCAAAGCCTCCAGCTGAGATGAACGTACAGTCTCTCTTAACCAATCAGCGACTGTCGTCAAGCTCATCGCTCAATTCACCGTCCTAGCGTTTCTATTGTATTTTTTTCTAATTCAGTTGGATGCAATGCTGTGAATTCCCAGGAGGGGTTAGACAATGAGGATAAATTCGCCATCCTCATCCGCCCATTGCGTACCACATCTATAACAATTGCCGTACAATTCCCGTCTATCTTGCCCACCAGGCGGGTCCCATGGCTTGTGTTGAATTTCAATAATTCAGGCCTTTACACTGTATTGGCTTAGGCTACGACTCAGTCCTCAGTTGCCATGGCGATGTAAACTGAGTTGAGACAAACAATGCAGGCTTTGCAGAGAGCGAGCGAGCGAGAGAGAGACTGGGGGATCTGGAAACCAGCTGCATCGAAGCTGTCTACCTCTGGCCCTCTTTCCCACTGACTCTGCGAAGACTTGCAGAGGCGGTGAGTAGTGCTTAAAAAATTGGCAGTAAAGCTAACATTTTAGCTGTTCTATGTAGCTGTACAGCTTCTGCTCAATGAATACTGTACAACTGGAGCACGGGCAAGGCTTGTGCTTGCTGAAAACTGGGGGATACTGAATCCCGTGTTCGGAATTTCGCAATGGTCTAATTATATTGGTACCAATATGCCATGTGATGTCAGACAAGGCTAGTTTAGTCTGTCAGACAAGGCTAGTTGGTGGTGTCAGACAAGGCTAGTTGGTGGTGTCAGACAAGGCTAGTTGGTGGTGTCAGACAAGGCTAGCTGGTGGTGTCAGACAAGGCTAGTTGGTGGTGTCAGACAAGGCTAGTTGGTGGTGTCAGACAAGGCTAGTTGGTGGTGTCAGACAAGGCTAGCTGGTGGTGTCAGACAAGGCTAGTTAGTGGTGTCAGACAAGGCTAGTTGGTGGTGTCAGACAAGGCTAGTTGGTGGTGTCAGACAAGGCTAGTTGGTGGTGTCAGACAAGGCTAGTTGGTGGTGTCAGACAAGGCTAGTTGGTGGTGTCAGACAAGGCTAGTTGGTGGTGTCAGACAAGGCTAGCTGGTGGTGTCAGACAAGGCTAGCTGGTGGTGTCAGACAAGGCTAGCTGGTGGTGTCAGACAAGGCTAGCTGGTGGTGTCAGACAAGGCTAGTTGGTGGTGTCAGACAAGGCTAGTTGGTGGTGTCAGACAAGGCTAGTTAGTGGTGTCAGACAAGGCTAGTTGGTGGTGTCAGACAAGGCTAGTTGGTGGTGTCAGACAAGGCTAGCTGGTGGTGTCAGACAAGGCTAGTTAGTGGTGTCAGACAAGGCTAGTTGGTGGTGTCAGACAAGGCTAGTTGGTGGTGTCAGACAAGGCTAGTTGGTGGTGTCAGACAAGGCTAGTTGGTGGTGTCAGACAAGGCTAGTTGGTGGTGTCAGACAAGGCTAGCTGGTGGTGTCAGACAAGGCTAGCTGGTGGTGTCAGACAAGGCTAGTTGGTGGTGTCAGACAAGGCTAGTTGGTGGTGTCAGACAAGGCTAGTTGGTGGTGTCAGACAAGGCTAGTTGGTGGTGTCAGACAAGGCTAGTTGGTGGTGTCAGACAAGGCTAGTTGTGGGTGTCAGACAAGGCTAGTTGGTGGTGTCAGACAAGGCTAGTTGGTGGTGTCAGACAAGGCTAGTTGATGGTGTTACAAAGCGTTAATTACTGGCTTAGTATGAAAGAAAAATGGGATCAAGCAAACTTTTTTCATGCGATATGAAGGACTGAGAAAAGTTGAAACACAAAAGCGGGGTTGACTCGTGACAATGAATAAATCGAAATAAATTACTGTACAAACTGCGGTTTCCTAGCACAACGGTGTTTGTTTAAGAATCAGGGCTCTAGTCTGTGTTAGATTTTGTGCTTGGAAATGCGGAGAATTTATTTAATTTCGTAGCTGAATCCATTTGGCTGAGCAATGCAAAAAGCAAATATTTAAAAGTACACGTGCAGTGTCAAAAGACCTATAAAATAGAGATCTGTATGGGCGATGATACTAAAATGGGATCTGTGACAGTGATGATACTAAAATGGGAATCTGTGACAGTGATGATACTAAAATGGGGATCTGTGACAGTGATGATACTAAAATGGGGATCTGTGACAGTGATGATACTAAAATGGGGATCTGTGACAGTGATGATACTAAAATGGGGATCTGTGACAGTGATGATACTAAAATGGGGATCTGTGACAGTGATGATACTAAAATGGGGATCTGTGACAGTGATGATACTAAAATGGATCTGTGATGATACTAAAATGGGGATCTGTGACAGTGATGATACTAAAATGGATCTGTGATGATACTAAATTGGGGATCTGTGATGATACTAAAATGGGAATCTGTGACAGTGATGATACTAAAATGGGGATCTGTGACAGTGATGATACTAAAATGGGATCTGTGACAGTGATGATACTAAAATGGGATCTGTGACAGTGATGATACTAAAATGGGGATCTGTGACAGTGATGATACTAAAATGGGATCTGTGACAGTGATGATACTAAAATGGGGATCTGTGACAGTGATGATACTAAAATGGATCTGTGATGATACTAAAATGGGAATCTGTGACAGTGATGATACTAAAATGGGGATCTGTGACAGTGATGATACTAAAATGGGATCTGTGACAGTGATGATACTAAAATGGGGATCTGTGACAGTGATGATACTAAAATGGGATCTGTGACAGTGATGATACTAAAATGGGGATCTGTGACAGTGATGATACTAAAATGGATCTGTGATGATACTAAAATGGGGATCTGTGACAGTGATGATACTAAAATGGATCTGTGATGATACTAAAATGGGGATCTGTGACAGTGATGATACTAAAATGGGGATCTGTGACAGTGATGATACTAAAATGGGGATCTGTGAAGGTGATGATACTAAAATGGGGATCTGTGACAGTGATGATACTAAAATGGGGATCTGTGACAGTGATGATACTAAAATGGGATCTGTGAAGGCGATGATACTAAAATGGGGATCTGTGAAGGTGATGATACTAAAATGGGGATCTGTGAAGGTGATGATACTAAAATGGGATCTGTGACAGTGATGATACTTAAAAATGGGGATCTGTGACAGTGATGATACTAAAATGGGGATCTGTGAAGGTGATGATACTAAAATGGGGATCTGTGACAGTGATGATACTAAAATGGGGATCTGTGAAGGTGATGATACTAAAATGGGGATCTGTGAAGGTGGATGATACTAAAATGAGAATCTGTGACAGTGATGATACTAAAATGGGGATCTGTGACAGTGATGATACTAAAATGGGGATCTGTGACAGTGATGATACTAAAATGGGGATCTGTGACAGTGATGATACTAAAATGGGGATCTGTGAAGGTGATGATACTAAAATGGGGATCTGTGACAGTGATGATACTAAAATGGGGATCTGTGACAGTGATGATACTAAAATGAGAATCTGTGACAGTGATGATACTAAAATGGGATCTGTGAAGGCGATGATACTAAAATGGGATCTGTGACAGTGATGATACTAAAATGGGGATCTGTGACAGTGATGATACTAAAATGGGGATCTGTGACAGTGATGATACTAAAATGGGGATCTGTGAAGGTGATGATACTAAAATGGGGATCTGTGACAGTGATGATACTAAAATGGGGATCTGTGACAGTGATGATACTAAAATGAGAATCTGTGACAGTGATGATACTAAAATGGGGATCTGTGACAGTGATGATACTAAAATGGGGATCTGTGACAGTGATGATACTAAAATGAGAATCTGTGACAGTGATGATACTAAAATGGGGATCTGTGACAGTGATGATACTAAAATGGGGATCTGTGAAGGTGATGATACTAAAATGAGAATCTGTGACAGTGATGATACTAAAATGGGGATCTGTGACAGTGATGATACTAAAATGGGGATCTGTGAAGGTGATGATACTAAAATGGGGATCTGTGAAGGTGGATGATACTAAAATGGGGATCTGTGAAGGTGATGATACTAAAATGGGGATCTGTGAAGGTGATGATACTAAAATGGGGATCTGTGAAGGTGGATGATACTAAAATGGGGATCTGTGAAGGTGATGATACTAAAATGGGGATCTGTGAAGGTGGATGATACTAAAATGAGAATCTGTGACAGTGATGATACTAAAATTGGGATCTGTGACAGTGATGATACTAAAATGAGAATCTGTGACAGTGATGATACTAAAATTGGGATCTGTGACAGTGATGATACAAAAATGGGGATCTGTGAAGGCGCTGGTCAAAAAATGGGGATCTCTGAAGGTGTTGATCCTAAATTGGGATCTGTCAAGGTGGTCCTTGAAAAAATGGGGATCCTGCAATGCGATGATCCTAAAATGGGTATTTTTATCAATATAAACATACATATAGTAATTTTATTAACCATATTAGCCAAATCAGTGTGCAGAAAGAAATGATGACGAATATAAACAAACATGATTAAAATTTATAATAAAATTGGTATTAGGATTAGTTTTTTACAAAAAAAGTTAGCAAGTCATTGCAATATATTTTCAAACTAATTGACTGTAAACTTGTAAAGTATGCATAATTAAATACATTAGTAAATGTATTAACTTTATGGCAGTAAAAAATTATAAACATCATTTTAACTACTAACGAGCAAATAGGTATGTTTCGGGGCTAATTGCACTACACTGCTTGCGAGTCTTAGACTTTATCGTCATTCTGAGCGTCAGTTGTGTTTTAATTAATATCTAAGCAACCGACACAGCTTATTAAAATATGCAAATGGCAAGGAATTCGAATTGAAACAGCAGTAAATGTTTTTGAAATGCTACTTATAGTAGAAATGCTAGGCCTACATTAAATTGTAACATTTGCAAGCGTTTATTAACGAAAGTGCTTAAATTTAAGACATAAAAATATACAAAATGGTATTTTTTATACATTACTAAAATTGAGTAGAGATTAGAGAATGCAGAATGAATGAGGACTGAAGATAAACTGGACTAGGACTAATAAAGGACTGGGTAAGGAATCTGTAAGAAGAAGATATGGACTGATAATGAATGGATATGGACTGATAATGATTGGATATGGACTGATAATGAATGGATATGGACTGATAATGATTGGATATGGACTGATAATGAATGGATAAGGACTGATGTGGATTGGATAAGGACTGATAAGGATTTGATATGGACTGATAATAATTGGATATAGACGGGTAAGGATTGGATATGGACTGATAAGGATTGGATAAGGACTGATAAGAATTGGATATAGACTGATGTGGATTAGATATGGACTGATAAGGATTGGATAAGGACTGAATAGGATTTGACATAGACTGATAAGGATTGGATATGGACTGATAAGGATTGTGTATGGACTGATAAGGATTGGATAAGGACTGATAAGAATTGGATATAGACTGATGTGGATTAGATATGGACTGATAAGGATTGGATAAGGACTGAATAGGATTTGACAGACTGATAAGGATTGGATATGGACTGATAAGGATTGTGTATGGACTGATAACACAGAATCGAAGCCATACTACACAAAGTAGCAAGCAAAATTTTCACAAAATTGGAAAAAAATCATCTGGGCAGTCGTTTAGCGGCCCATTGTTTCACATCCACCGGACAATTGGGATATTTATTAACGGCTAACTGCAAAATATCGGCCGGCACTAGGCAGACAAATTGTTCCCGACGACCCATTACTATGCCGCCGATGTCGCCGCTACCACCGCCGCCGGCGGGTGTCATCAGACCCGCTTCTAGAAGGGCGTCGAAGGCTCGCCTAACTAGATCGCGTTCGTACAGCAGAGACTGATGCTTGGACCTGCAGAAGCGGACGTACTCGGCGTAGACACTATCAAAGCTGACTGGTCGTTGACTAGAATCAACGTGATTAGCCGCAATGCATAGGCACAGTTCTATAATTGACAAGTCGCGCAATTGGTCGATGTACAATTCGTCCAGCATGCTCTGTTGGGCCGATTCCAAAGCGGCAGAAGTTAATATTGCCACTTCATTGTCTTCTTCTAGTTCAGGCAGAAATGCAATCGGTAAGGATAGCAGGCTAATTAAAGGACCCGGTCGGCTGCCAAACATCTGCAGATGACGAAGCAGGACAACCCGACAGCTGTCGTCGTGGCGAAGCAGGGTGTCAACGTTCGTATTCCACAGCTGCGAGGAGAATAAAAGTGAGAAATGAGAGAGAATAATAAAATCCTCAAATGGGATTTTAAATCTTTTGGAATCCTTCAATGGGATTTTAGAGTGTTTGAAGACCTTCAATAGGATTTTAGGGTGTTTAGAATCCTTCAATGTGATTTTAGAGTGTTTGAAGACCTTCAATGGGATTTTAAATTGTTTGGAATCCTGAAATGGGATTTTAGAGTGTTTGAAGACCTTCAATGGGATTTTAGAGTGTTTGAAGACCTTCAATGGGATTTTAGGGTGTTTAGAATCCTTCAATGGGATTTTAGAGTGTTTGAAGACCTTCAATGGGATTTTAGAGTGTTTGAAGACCTTTAATGGGATTTTAGGGTGTTTAGAATCCTTCAATGGGATTTTAGAGTGTTTGGAATCCTTCAATAGGATTTTAAAGTGTTTGAAGACCTTTAATGGGATTTTAGAGTGTTTGGAATCCTTCAATAGGATTTTAGAGTGTTTGAAGACCTTTAATGGGATTTTAGAGTGTTTGGAATCCTTCAATTGGATTTAAGGGTGTCTGGAATTCTTCAATGGGATTTTCGAGTTGATCGGATTTTGCGTACCATACCAAAAAACGGTTCACCTCGACCGTTTTTTGCGGTCAAATTGATGAGGTCAAATTACGTTCGAAATGCGGTTAAAAAGATCGAATTGCGGTCAGATGCGGTCAAAATGTGGCCCCGATACCATTTTCACTTGTTCACTTTTCCAACAGATGTATCCTTGCGCGCGCTACTTTGGTTTGTACCTGCACATTGCGAGACTTATTGTCTGTATGAAAATAAATAAATGAATTGTATTCTGTAACTACGGAAGAAGCGTTCGTTTGCGCACAGCGACATATTTTAAGAGTTGCTTTTTCTTTTTTCGCTGGAACATAAGACTTTTCGTAGGAGAACTATAGGAAAGTACATGGGCACGTAGGCTATATATAGCTAGAGAACTAGCAAGTTTTGCCCCCCTTCAGGGAGCAGAAATATTTTTAATTCATCTAGTATATACTTTTTAGCAGCTGAATTTACAGCTTTTTAAAGCTACAATGATCCCCCAGTTGACAATGATCCCCCAGTCAACAATGATTCCCCAGTTGACAATCATCCCCTAATTGATGATGATCATTCAGTTGACAAAGATCCCCCAGTTGACAAAGATCCCCCAGTTGACAAAGATCCCCCAGTTGACAAAGATCCCCCAGTTGACAATGAACCCCCAGTTGACAATGAACCCCCAGTTGACAATGAACCCCCAGTTGACAATGATCCCCCAGTTGATGATGACTCCCCATTGATAATGATCCCCAGTTGACAATAATCCCCCAGTCAACAATGATTCCCCAGTTGACAATCATCCCCTAATTGATGATGACTCCCCATTGATATTGATCCCCCAGTTGACAATGATCCCCCAGTTGACAATGAACCTCCAATTGACAACGATCCCCCAGTTGACAAAGATCCCCCAGTTGACAATGATCCCCCAGTTGACAATGAACCTCCAATTGACAACGATCCCCCAGTTGACAAAGATCCCCCAGTTGACAATGATCCCCCAGTTGACAATGAACCTCCAATTGACAACGACCCCCCAGTTGACAAAGATCCCCCAGTTGACAAGGATCCCCCAGTTGATGATGACTCCCCATTGATAATGATCCCCAGTTGACAATAATCCCCCAGTCAACAATGATTCCCCAGTTGACAATCATCCCCTAATTGATGATGATCACCCAGTTGACAAAGATCCCCCAGTTGACAAAGATCCCCCAGTTGACAATGAACCCCCAGTTGACAAGGATCCCCCAGTTGATGATGACTCCCCATTGATATTGATCCCCCAGTTGACAAAGATCCCCCAGTTGACAAAGATCCCCCAGTTGACAAGGATCCCCCAGTTGATGATGACTCCCCATTGATATTGATCCCCCAGTTGACAAAGATCCCCCAGTTGACAATGAACCCCCAGTTGACAAGGATCCCCCAGTTGATGATGACTCCCCATTGATAATGATCCCCCAGTTGACAATGATCCCCCAGTTGACAATGAACCTCCAATTGACAACGATCCCCCAGTTGACAAAGATCCCCCAGTTGACAATGATCCCCCAGTTGACAATGAACCTCCAATTGACAACGATCCCCCAGTTGACAATGAACCTCCAATTGACAACGATCCCCCAGTTGACAATGATCCCCCAGTTGATATTGATCCCACAGTTGACAAGGCCGGGGACCCATCCGCATCGGCACTATCATGTCTGAGGGTTTGGCTGGCGGCTACGGTGGAGGAAGTGGAGTTTGGCCACCTGGATCAACCGAGGGACGCCACGCTGCAGCAGCAGCCGCTCATGCTGCGCGACTGTCGCAACCTCCGTGACCTCCTTCTAACGGCGATTGATCAAACCGAGTCTGCACCCAACCCACTGGCCGCGGCTGTCCCCGACTCCGTAGACTCCGCCTCCTGGACTGCCGAGATAATGCTTACAGCCGAGGCTCTGAGGGCTATTGTGGACGGGTGTCCAGGCCTCACGTCGAGATAGACGACGTCGGAGCACTGGCGGACCCCTCTACCTGCGAGCCAATGTTCCGCAGCCTCCTTTGCCAGCTCTCATCGATACGGCTGGCGTTTGAATTATTGACGCGGCTTTACAGTCGGATAGCGGGATTTGCTTGCGCGGCCTGGTCGCGGTCGATTTGGCGGGTGTTCAATACTTGCGTACTTACTTAGTTGTTGCATAGTGATACTTTCTTGCCCACTAACTTTGTAATACTTACTTGTTTTACCACTCATCCACCCAGTATTTAAGCTGGTACTGAACAAAATACTAATTACAGAACTGCTGGCTGTTGTTGCCGGTCTGCCCAGTCTGCGAGAGTTGACAGTGGGCGGTACGGCTCGGATGTACTTGCCGCGCAAATGTCTGCAGCCGTCGGTCGTAACGGCAGCCAGCTGCGCAAATGCAGAAAAGTGCGTCCGATTGACTGATCGCGGCCTCCGGACACTTTTCGCCGCTGAACCGTAGTTATTCAAATTCAAACTTCATTGAACTCACATTTCACAGGATATCGGAGCCATGCAGCAGCCTTGGCTGAGATATGATAAACTGTAAACATTGACAGCCAATTTTTTTACATCTTCCAATATTAGTTTTAGTTTTAATTGCTTTCACTCAACTGTTGTAGTTCTCGTTTTTGTTTTACATCTAGCAAATACAGTGAAAGCATATCGGTACCGTTAGGGGAGTGAGTGGCAGAGCGGTTAACGCGTTTGCCTCTCGCACCACAGTCCCTAAGTTCGATTCCACGGCGAGGCCACATTTATTTGGGGCGCAGCCGCGGAGAGAAGGCTTGGGGGCTTGTCGTGCAATTGACGCCGTTGAGGGCCAACCTCCAAGGCACAGTGAGAGTGTACACTGCCTGACGATGAGAAAGTCAGGGCAGATGTACACACCTGTGTGAGCGTATGCCTGCGTACAGTATCTGTGTGCGTGTGTGCTCAGGAGTCAGCGAAATGGGCAGAATTGCCTCCTCGCTGGCTGCGGGTCTAGTGTCACTAAATGATGTGCCATTGCCCGCAGCCCTCCTGCAATTATTGTTATTATTATTATTATTATTATTATCGGTACCGTTCTTTTATATCACGGTTTATGATTTAGCTTTTCATGATTTATTCATTTGATTAACCACTTTATTCTTTTTCCATGAATCCCTCATTCCTCTTCCTTCAGGGAAAAGATGGAGCCCAGTCACAGAGAGACAGAGATATACAGTACATCTGGACCACATGTTGACCGGATTTGGACCGCATAGTCTCCTTAGCCGTATTTTGACCACTTTTCTTGACCGCAAAACGATGGACAAATTAGACTGCAAAAAATACGCAAAAAATAGAGATTTGCGGTCAAAGGAAAACAAGGTTAGACCCCAAACGTAACTACCGTATTTGTTACTCTTGTGAGATAGGGCCATGCCTTCAAAATTTGCCGGGAAATTTAGTACCCAAAGAATATTTTCTCACCTTTACACGCCGTTGATAGTCAGCCTTGTCAGAGGCGGTAGCACCAGCTGGAGCTTTAACAGGCAGATGCAGAAGAGATTTGGCCACAGCGATGTACTGCTCCAGGCTCCAGTTCTGACTGTAATGATTGTATCAGAAATATGTAGATTAAATGAAATATATGCAGTAGACAAACAATATCAAAGAAGTTTTGTGTAGACAGAAAATTTCTTTAGAAGAATGTAAGATTTTGAGTAAACAGAAAATTATGTAAAGACATGGAGACATGTACTGTCGCGACTTTCGTCTCTGCCTTCTGTCCTCTATTCGCTTTCGTTCTCTGCACTTTTCTTGTTTACATCGTCCAGTTCAATCTAGTTCTTTCTCTCTCGTTATCTCTGCAGCTGATCTCTCATTCTCTATCCTTTCTTTCTTTCCTCCTTTCTGATTGGTCCGACGCTCACATTCTAGCCTCCTCTCCAACCCTCAGTCGCGCACTCTTGTTATCGTACCGCCAACCTCCTCCAGTCTGTCCAACTTAACCATGTTTAAATATATAGTCCAGGGCACAACGCCCTCTCACACTTCACTTGACTTCGCTACTCTCCATAAGCTACCTGCAGGCCAGCTTGACAATTCAGTCTGTCTCAGTTTTCTTGACATGTACATATGGAGGATTTTGAGTAGATAGGGATATTTTGAGCAGACGGAGGATTTTAAATAGATTTTGAGGATTTTGATTAGATATGGAGGCTTCGAGAAGACAGGGAGGATTTTGATTAGATATGGAGGCTTCGAGAAGACAGGGAGGATTTTGAGTAGATATAGAGGCTTCGAGAAGACAGGGAGGATTTTGATTAGATATGGAGGCTTCGAGAAGACAGGGAGGATTTTGAGTAGATATAGAGGCTTCGAGAAGACAGGGAGGATTTTGAGTAGATATAGAGGCTTCGAGAAGACAGGGAGGATTTTGATTAGATATGGAGGCTTCGAGTAGACAGGGAGGATTTTGATTAGATATGGAGGCTTCGAGAAGACAGGGAGGATTTTGATTAGATATAGAGGCTTCGAGAAGACAGGGAGGATTTTGATTAGATATGGAGGCTTCGAGAAGACAGGGAGGATTTTGATTAGATATGGAGGCTTCGAGAAGACAGGGAGGATTTTGATTAGATATGGAGGCTTCGAGAAGACAGGGAGGATTTTGATTAGATATAGAGGCTTCGAGAAGACAGGGAGGATTTTGATTAGATATGGAGGCTTCGAGAAGACAGGGAGGATTTTGATTAGAAATAGAGGCTTCGAGAAGACAGGGAGGATTTTGAGTAGATATAGAGGCTTCGAGAAGACAGGGAGGATTTTGAATAGATATAGAGGCTTCGAGAAGACAGGGAGGATTTTGATTAGATATGGAGGCTTCGAGAAGACAGGGAGGATTTTGAGTAGATATAGAGGCTTCGAGAAGACAGGGAGGATTTTGATTAGATATGGAGGCTTCGAGAAGACAGGGAGGATTTTGATTAGATATGGAGGCTTCGAGAAGACAGGGAGGATTTTGAGTAGATATAGAGGCTTCGAGAAGACAGGGAGGATTTTGATTAGATATGGAGGCTTCGAGAAGACAGGGAGGATTTTGAGTAGATATAGAGGCTTCGAGAAGACAGGGAGGATTTTGAGTAGATATAGAGGCTTCGAGAAGACAGGGAGGATTTTGATTAGATATAGAGGCTTCGAGAAGACAGGGAGGATTTTGAGTAGATATAGAGGCTTCGAGAAGACAGGAAGGATTTTGATTAGATATGGAGGCTTCGAGAAGACAGGGAGGATTTTGATTAGATATGGAGGCTTCGAGAAGACAGGGAGGATTTTGAGTAGATATAGAGGCTTCGAGAAGACAGGGAGGATTTTGATTAGATATGGAGGCTTCGAGAAGACAGGGAGGATTTTGATTAGATATGGAGGCTTCGAGAAGACAGGGAGGATTTTGAGTAGATATAGAGGCTTCGAGAAGACAGGGAGGATTTTGAGTAGATATAGAGGCTTCGAGAAGACAGGGAGGATTTTGAGTAGATATGGAGGCTTCGAGAAGACAGGGAGGATTTTGAATAGATATAGAGGCTTCGAGAAGACAGGGAGGATTTTGATTAGATATGGAGGCTTCGAGAAGACAGGGAGGATTTTGAGTAGATATAGAGGCTTCGAGAAGACAGGGAGGATTTTGATTAGATATGGAGGCTTCGAGAAGACAGGGAGGATTTTGATTAGATATGGAGGCTTCGAGAAGACAGGGAGGATTTTGAGTAGATATAGAGGCTTCGAGAAGACAGGGAGGATTTTGATTAGATATGGAGGCTTCGAGAAGACAGGGAGGATTTTGAGTAGATATAGAGGCTTCGAGAAGACAGGGAGGATTTTGATTAGATATGGAGGCTTCGAGAAGACAGGGAGGATTTTGATTAGATATGGAGGCTTCGAGAAGACAGGGAGGATTTTGAGTAGATATAGAGGCTTCGAGAAGACAGGGAGGATTTTGAGTAGATATAGAGGCTTCGAGAAGACAGGGAGGATTTTGAGTAGATATGGAGGCTTCGAGAAGACAGGGAGGATTTTGAATAGATATAGAGGCTTCGAGAAGACAGGGAGGATTTTGATTAGATATGGAGGCTTCGAGAAGACAGGGAGGATTTTGATTAGATATGGAGGCTTCGAGAAGACAGGGAGGATTTTGAGTAGATATAGAGGCTTCGAGAAGACAGGGAGGATTTTGAGTAGATATAGAGGCTTCGAGAAGACAGGGAGGATTTTGAGTAGATATGGAGGCTTCGAGAAGACAGGGAGGATTTTGAATAGATATAGAGGCTTCGAGAAGACAGGGAGGATTTTGATTAGATATGGAGGCTTCGAGAAGACAGGGAGGATTTTGAGTAGATATAGAGGCTTCGAGAAGACAGGGAGGATTTTGATTAGATATGGAGGCTTCGAGAAGACAGGGAGGATTTTGATTAGATATGGAGGCTTCGAGAAGACAGGGAGGATTTTGAGTAGATATAGAGGCTTCGAGAAGACAGGGAGGATTTTGATTAGATATGGAGGCTTCGAGAAGACAGGGAGGATTTTGAGTAGATATAGAGGCTTCGAGAAGACAGGGAGGATTTTGATTAGATATGGAGGCTTCGAGAAGACAGGGAGGATTTTGATTAGATATGGAGGCTTCGAGAAGACAGGGAGGATTTTGAGTAGATATAGAGGCTTCGAGAAGACAGGGAGGATTTTGAGTAGATATAGAGGCTTCGAGAAGACAGGGAGGATTTTGAGTAGATATGGAGGCTTCGAGAAGACAGGGAGGATTTTGAATAGATATAGAGGCTTCGAGAAGACAGGGAGGATTTTGATTAGATATGGAGGCTTCGAGAAGACAGGGAGGATTTTGAGTAGATATAGAGGCTTCGAGAAGACAGGGAGGATTTTGATTAGATATGGAGGCTTCGAGAAGACAGGGAGGATTTTGAGTAGATATAGAGGCTTCGAGAAGACAGGGAGGATTTTGAATAGATATAGAGGCTTCGAGAAGACAGGGAGGATTTTGATTAGATATAGAGGCTTCGAGAAGACAGGGAGGATTTTGATTAGATATGGAGGCTTCGAGAAGACAGGGAGGATTTTGATTAGATATAGAGGCTTCGAGAAGACAGGGAGGATTTTGAGTAGATATGGAGGCTTCGAGAAGACAGGGAGGATTTTGATTAGATATGGAGGCTTCGAGAAGACAGGGAGGATTTTGAGTAGATATAGAGGCTTCGAGAAGACAGGGAGGATTTTGAGTAGATATAGAGGCTTCGAGAAGACAGGGAGGATTTTGATTAGATATAGAGGCTTCGAGAAGACAGGGAGGATTTTGATTAGATATGGAGGCTTCGAGAAGACAGGGAGGATTTTGATTAGATATGGAGGCTTCGAGAAGACAGGGAGGATTTTGAGTAGATATAGAGGCTTCGAGAAGACAGGGAGGATTTTGAGTAGATATAGAGGCTTCGAGAAGACAGGGAGGATTTTGAGTAGATATAGAGGCTTAGAGAAGACAGGGAGGATTTTGAGTAGATATAGAGGCTTCGAGAAGACAGGGAGGATTTTGATTAGATATGGAGGCTTCGAGAAGACAGGGAGGATTTTGAGTAGATATAGAGGCTTCGAGAAGACAGGGAGGATTTTGATTAGATATGGAGGCTTCGAGAAGACAGGGAGGATTTTGAGTAGATATAGAGGCTTCGAGAAGACAGGGAGGATTTTGAGTAGATATAGAGGCTTCGAGAAGACAGGGAGGATTTTGAGTAGATATGGAGGCTTCGAGAAGACAGGGAGGATTTTGAATAGATATAGAGGCTTCGAGAAGACAGGGAGGATTTTGATTAGATATGGAGGCTTCGAGAAGACAGGGAGGATTTTGAGTAGATATAGAGGCTTCGAGAAGACAGGGAGGATTTTGATTAGATATGGAGGCTTCGAGAAGACAGGGAGGATTTTGATTAGATATGGAGGCTTCGAGAAGACAGGGAGGATTTTGAGTAGATATAGAGGCTTCGAGAAGACAGGGAGGATTTTGATTAGATATGGAGGCTTCGAGAAGACAGGGAGGATTTTGAGTAGATATAGAGGCTTCGAGAAGACAGGGAGGATTTTGATTAGATATGGAGGCTTCGAGAAGACAGGGAGGATTTTGATTAGATATGGAGGCTTCGAGAAGACAGGGAGGATTTTGAGTAGATATAGAGGCTTCGAGAAGACAGGGAGGATTTTGATTAGATATGGAGGCTTCGAGAAGACAGGGAGGATTTTGAGTAGATATAGAGGCTTCGAGAAGACAGGGAGGATTTTGATTAGATATGGAGGCTTCGAGAAGACAGGGAGGATTTTGATTAGATATGGAGGCTTCGAGAAGACAGGGAGGATTTTGAGTAGATATGGAGGCTTCGAGAAGACAGGGAGGATTTTGAATAGATATAGAGGCTTCGAGAAGACAGGGAGGATTTTGATTAGATATGGAGGCTTCGAGAAGACAGGGAGGATTTTGAGTAGATATAGAGGCTTCGAGAAGACAGGGAGGATTTTGATTAGATATGGAGGCTTCGAGAAGACAGGGAGGATTTTGAGTAGATATAGAGGCTTCGAGAAGACAGGGAGGATTTTGATTAGATATGGAGGCTTCGAGAAGACAGGGAGGATTTTGATTAGATATGGAGGCTTCGAGAAGACAGGGAGGATTTTGAGTAGATATAGAGGCTTCGAGTAGTCATGAAGGATTTTGAGTATACAGGTTAGATTTTGAGTAGATATGGAGGATTTTGAGTAGATATGGAGGTTCATTATGGAAATTGAATAGATATTGAGGATTTTGAATAGTCAGGGAATATTCTGAGTAGACTGGAAAAGTTCGAGTAGTCAGAGTAAGAATTTTAAGTAGGCTAACAACACGGCTTAAAACACTTACTTCAGTCGAATTAACCGATGACTAAATCTAGATTTAACTCTCTTCTCGAGCATTTCGCCAACGTTAACGCGCGAAGTGACGCCCAGTAGGCAGACGGGCACAACACGGGACTGGGCCACATCTAAGATAGTGTAGAGCAGAGACTGGCCTTTGCGCTGAGCGAACAAGTCTAATTCTTCCAGTACAAATAGCACGCGTTGTGTATCAGAGCTACCAGACTGCAGTAGGCTAACAATGAAATGCAGCTGCTCATTAGTGCCGGAGAATACTCGACCTTCAATGTCACTTTCAACGCGCAGCGTGCGAGCAATCGCCTACGGTGGCGGAATGATGACAAAGACAATTAAGAATAATGACCAAAACTATTGAGAATGATGAAAAAGACTATTGCGAACGATGACAAAGACTATTGAGAATGATGAAAAAGAGTGCTGAGAATGATGACAAAGACTATTGAGAATGATGACAACGACTTTCGAGAATTATGACAAAGACTGTTAAGAATGATGACAAAGACTGCTGATGATAATAAAAATGACTATTGAGAATCATGACAAAGACTGATGAGAATGATGACAAAAATATATAGAACTGATACTGTTGGGAAAAGGAACAGAATATTGTAAAGGATGAATAAGGCTATTGAGGATTGAAACAAAGACATTTGAAAATGAGCAACAAAGACTACTGAGGAAATTTGAGGAACTCAGACTAACAGAAATACCTGCAAAGTAGTCCGATCGTCGGCATGTTCCAATCCATTCAATCGAACAACAATGACGCAGTCGCGAAAGTCTCTCTGCTCACTGGCAGCAGCAAGTGCTGAATCCACTAGAGCGGACTTTCCACTGCCAGGCGGCCCGGACACCACCAGGGAGTTGCATTGGCCATCCCGACCAAATCGAATCAGCATATCTAACAGATCATGATGCTCTTGCTCGCGATGAATCAGCTGACGCTTCTGACAATCATTTAGCTGATGCATCACTAGCCTGCTAATGGACCATGCGGCTGCTGGCACATATTCTATTGGAGATTGCTGGGATGCCAGTGTCATTAAGGACATTGTGCTAAGCTCGAATGCAAACTGGAAATTGTGGAGGAATTATTTCTGAAAACTTTAGATTTGTTAAGACAATATAGAATATTATTTTAACAGCATTTCTAAATTCCCATTTTTTGTATATTGACAGATGCAAATTCAAGAAACTGTGATAGCCAAAGCTAGTGGGCAGCATTTTATGCTGTTCATCTAAATAAACTTGGTTTATTTCTGTTGTTTATTTTTGAATTTGAAATATTTATAGTCAAGTACAGGTACATGCTTTTGTCACCTTTTTAATAGGTCCCACATTTTTACCCTTCTTCTTCTAAATAGATATTTTAATGCTATAGTGAATGAGGCAGTACCAATGTTTTACAGACAGTGTTTCTTAAAAAATTATTAAAGGCAGATTTTAAACTTTTGAGATTTTGAGATTTTGCAGATTTTGGGAACTTTTCACACTTTTCACAAAAGGATTACCTTGTATTGAAAGCAGACAAAATTCTGTTATTTTAATATATCTTGCAAAACTTTTTGTTTTAACCAATTTTAGAAAGCATTATTCATGAATAATTATTGATCTTCATTCTATTTTTGTTTGTTTATCGTGAATCACAATAGCCAGTCAATAGATATCTAGTGACTAACTTAATTTTGCAATCACTTTCTAATCAAGTATGAGTGTATTACAATAATTATGTAGAACTTTTTCATAAAAAAATCTGTTGGCCAAGCCAGAGGCAAATTTTATGTCTGCTTGGTTGCTGAGTGCAGCTAACAAAGAGGCTTCCTTGACAAGTATATCAAACTGCTGTTTACAATTGTGTATCTCACACATATGTTTAGAATACTGTACTTTTTATTGATATTTTACCTTAAAGAAAACTAATATGCTATATAACTTGCTCATTTTTTCACTCACTGTTTGTAATTATTTCATTAGAAATATTTTTGGATGTCAAGTTGTTGTAAGCTTATTTTCAATTTGTACATTGATAGTTTTATTAGGCCTGTTTATTGTTTTACCATGCATAATAAATTTCAAAATAGTTACTATAGTAACTATAGTAACTATCATAACTACTATAGTAGGCTAACTATAACTGAAGTTCTGACAGTAAAACCTATTTGTTTAAAATGTAAACATTTTTTACAACTAAAACTTGCTACAATAATATAAATACAAAATACATACAACACACAAGGTTTTTAATTTAAAAATTTCTACAAATCACATAACCCACAAAAGGGTTAAAGAAATAACTGCTACTGCAAAAGAAACAAACTATAAAATTATGTGATAAACACACTTATTAGGCCTAGAAGAAAACAAACTTAGATTAGAAGCTGAGTGAATAAAAGTAGAAAACACTGGGATTATTATCACAGTGAATTAACTGATATTAATCTAAACAGGCAAATCAAAATTTAGTGAAAGCAGCGGAACTGGAGAGAAAAGGTGTTGAAACAATTTTAGTGAGCTATCAGAACCTCACAGTAGAGAGGGTTAGACCTATGAAAATTTTAGTGGCATTAGTAAGATACAAATCAAAAAGTCACATAAAAAGAGAGAAGACCTGCGACATGCATTTCGAAATGTTTATCAAAAAAATGAAACCTTAAAAAAATAAAATTCTAACAAAATAAAGATGAGACAGGCGACACGTCACTAAGAGACACTAGCATGAATGGTGTCAGTCTAATTCGGCGAAAAACCATTAAACTAAGTGACTAATTCATATTAGTACACTGACTGACACTGGTACAAGTTGGGAGATTTAGATAGAGAATGTGCGTGCGCAGGTTATATCTGAAATCATAATGCTGCTGCCATAAATCATAAAGCAGCATGGACCGTCAATACGCATGCGCTGAAATTTGAATTTAAATCTTTCGCAGTAAATGAAACAGAATATAAGAGCAACGTGCAAAAAGAAGGAATCAGGTCAAAAATTATATTCTCCCGAATTTGTTTATATTTTTCGACAAAAACAGTATTGCAAAATCTATCCTGACTTAATTCGACTTATTGATACTAACACGAACAGTATTAAAGGGGTTCGTCCTAAAATTCGGTTTCAGCGACTTGACGACCTAACTCACGCTGCACAGGTTACCCCGATAAATAAATTTGTGTGACAGTCACTGTGAAAGAACCTAGCTTGTCGACAACCTAGCTAGCTTGTAGACATAGCACATATATAGGGCCGAAAAATGGGCCCTAATTAATTGTGGCAAGTGATAGGCAGGGGAAATCGGAGGGATAAAACTGGGGAGACTTGAGATCGGGCAAGATTATAGATCGTACATTATGAGACAGCAGCGAAATTAGATGGGAAGAGATATAATACAGTGGGGGACATACGACAGTGGAGAGATGAGGAAGAGAGAGATCAGACAGGGATAGAGAGATGACACTCTCGATAGAGATAAGACTCGAGAGAGATGAGACACAGTTAGATTTTCAGCATAACTAATTGAAGCTTTATACGTTTCTTGACGGATGTAGCGTAAAAATGCGAAGAGATAAAAAAATAGGATCCTTAGAAATTATAAAAATTATAGAAATTATATTTTTTTGGTCTAAAGTTAGCTAGTAGGTTACCACCCTGAGAAATTCATCAGACCATAGACATAAAGATCAAATGGAATCAGCAATTACACGGATTGTATACACATCATCTGTGCACACTGGCAGTATTATCAATCTTAGCTAAAATACTTCTGTTAGGTTGCTATATATATGGCTCCATGTAAGGTAAAAGGTTGGTGGTACAGATGGCGCAAAAGTAGCATTGTGAAGAGCACTCCGAATCAGACGCGAAATGATAACAAGTCGGCGGAAGGCAGCGAACAAACTGATGACTTGCCGGTCTCAGTCGTCCAAAATGCGCGCGCACACTTAGAACTTGTGGAAGAAAATAAGGACAAGTCAGACAAGCCCTCGCAACCGCTTTCACATCCAGACTTTGTGCCAGCAAAGCTAACACCGGTGCTTAACTTACCAGTGCACTATTGGTTCTATGTTTACACGCCTAGTGGAGACTGTGATAGGCTGCTTGAACCGATTATTAAGGCGCAGGTTGAGGCATTTCCAACTGATCGAAGATTGATAGCTATCATGAACAGGTGCCAGGTATGCTGCTGACTATTCACTTCTGCTATTTACCTGTATTATGTGTCTGCATGTCAAATTCACTTGCAATCACAGTCACTCTTACTGTATTTCGCCTACTCTTAAACCACTCCGCACACCCTCTCAGATTCACTCCGCTCACTCTTAAAGTCACTCCGCTCACTCGCAAAAGTCACTCATAGTCACTCGCTAACTCACAGAGTCACTCGCTCATTTTCAGTGTGACTCGCTCACTCTCAGAGGCACTCGATCACAGTCAGTGTCACTCGCTCACTCTCAGAGTCACTCGATCACCGTCAGAGTCACTCGATCACTCTCAGAGTCACTCGATCACTCTCAGAGTCACTCGATCACTCTCAGAGTCACTCGATCACAGTCAGAGTCACTCGATCACTCTCAGAGTCACTCGATCACTCTCAGAGTCAATCGCTCATTCTCAGTGTCACTCACCCGCTCTCAGTGTCACTCGCTCGCTCTTAGAGTCACTTGCTCACTCTTAGAATGACTTGCTAACTCGGAGTCACTCCGCTGATCCTCAGAGTAACTCGCTCACCCATTGGCTCGCAGGTTAGCGTGCGGATTGGCCATTTAGAGTTATACAAGTCGCTGCCTCGCCGAGTGTTAGTTGTGAGAGGAGCCAGCTGGCACTCAATAGTGCGAGCTGTAAAGGAGATGGAGTCCTTCTTTCCTCAGCTAATGCGCTTCGCCACATACCCTGAATCCATGAAATTCTCAAGTACACCTACCGTCAGAAACTACCGTCAGACTGCTCCGCAGACACGTATCACCGGCTAAAACTCTGTGCCGGCTTCAGTAGCTTTGTGTGGAGGCTTGTTTATTTGCAGAAAAGAAACATAACTTTTGCTAATTGTTTTACCCTTTTAATTTAAGGATGAACCGTGTTACGTAGAAGACATTTTGTAGTGCAGCTGCAGTTAGCTCCTAAGTATTATTAGCTTATATTGAGTTTTTATTAATAAAATATAGATTTCCATCTGAGTATTTAAAGACGTGAAAAGACTGTTTAATATACTATTTGAGCTCAAAAGAAGCTGTTATTAATGTTAATTATTAATTCAAGATTTTATTTCAATTAACATTACAATCGAATCGCTGCTTTTTCAAGTTATGGATGATCGCTAAATTAAAAAAACTAAAATATTTAGATTGCAATGTTTAAGCGTACTCATTGGGAGAGGGGGCAAAATGGCTAGTCCACTATACAAATATTCAAAACTACTCAACATTCATAGGACTTGTGTCTGCATTTTATAGGAAATTAATGTAAATAATTTTTGTAATAAGTCAAAAGATGTGAGCTTAAAGCATCTTCTAAATAGATTTATTACAGAAATAGAATTTCTAATAGACAAAATGCAAATGGACTTCGACATCCTGGACCAGCTATCTCGATATGGCAACTGACATCAATACATGAGCATTAGCATGAGTATGCTGCTACGCTGAACCTGTTGGCATTAAGGATCGAGCTCGAAAAGTCAGCCCAGTTCTGCCTGGTGTCATTTCTGACAGCGCTTAAATCATTTTAATTTTTTTTCAGATAGTCGTTATAGAAATATCTCGTGTCGGAGATATGGAAGTCCAGTGGAGTTGTCTACCGGACTTTGGATGCTGACCCAGCAGTCGCTGAGTGACGTCACGAACACCTTCAGGGCGGCAGGGCGTCTCTTCCAATGAAGGCCAGCATCTGGTCAGTGAGCAGGTCAGTGAGAACTCGGGTGACTCGATGGTCACCCGACCTGCTGCTGCTCAGTACATCGAGGGGTGATGTCTTTCTATGAAGTCACGATGAAATCACGTCAAAAGTCACGTGCACTCAGAGTAGCACGACCTCGGAATGAATTTTATTATTAGACACCATAGCAACGGCTGCGCAAACTAATTCGCATCTGTTCAAAATATTTCAAAAAAATTAATCTACCATTTAGACCAACAGTTAGTATAAAAACAAAACAATCAATTATATAGTGAATCTTAATCAGTTAACTTTACGTATATTTCTCAGGTTATGAAAGCATTCAATTCACTGATTCAAATTCAATTGACAGGAAAATAAGTAAAATGTTAAGGGTGACCTGAGTGATGGGGCTCCCACTTATGAAACACGCGCTATTGGCCACATTCTCTTTTTTAGACTTTTTCCTTTGCATTTAGAGATAACATGTTTCTGCGAGACAGAAACGTTACCTGTTAGACAGAAACGTTACCTGTTAGACAGAAACGTTACCTGTTAGACAGAAACGTTACCTGTTAGACAGAAACGTTACCTGTTAGACAGAAACGTTACCTGTTAGACAGAAACGTTACCTGTTAGACAGAAACGTTACCTGTTAGACAGAAACGTTACCTGTTAGACAGAAACGTTACCTGTTAGACAGAAACGTTACCTGTTAGACAGAAACGCTACCTGTTAGACAGAAACGCTACCTGTTAGACAGAACCAGTAACCCCTGTTAGATACTGTTAGAGTGAAAATTTGAGGAAGCAAGCTACATTGCTTCGTAACCACCCGTGGAGCTGCCCCCACTTATCCCACCCTTATAGCAACCAAGTTTTGCCAGACTGAATAGAAAACCATCTTTCACGTAGCCAGGTACAGACATCCAGAAGTCGCGATTCGGTAAAAGCTCCGAGCCCGCCTTGCCGCGTAAGAATTTATTAGCCATCAGGCCAAGACACAGGTACAGGACTAGGCTGCTAAGGAATATGATGCAGAGAATGTCGCCCAGACTGATGCCGTCGCCGCCACCGCCGCCGCCACCGCCGCCACCGCCGCCGTTGGAACAGGCGTACTTGCTCCTCAGGTGCATATAGATGTCATAGATTCCTCCCTCGGCTGAGAACTCAGGTCTATTTATTTTTTAGCGGAATGCGATGAATAAATGCGTATTGTGTTGGCATTTTTTATTTAAATCGATGCACTTGTAGGAATGCCCCCGCATTATTGTTTAATTCACCTTTCAGCAGCGGGGTCGCACACTAAGACCACATGCGACGTGTACAACAGGCCCGCCCGGTTGTCAGTGTAAACAATCTCAAGTCCGCGTGCAGGATTAGTTGAGAACTTTGCACTCGCTGCTGTGCCGATGGGAAGAGTCTAACAATTGCGGGTGTTGGAATGCATTTGCTTTTCACTCCCAGGTCTCATCTCTCCCTGTCTCATCTCTGCCGTGTCTCATCTCTCCCTGTCTCATCTCTGCCGTGTCTCATCTCTGCCGTGTCTCATCTCTGCCGTGTCTCATCTCTGCCGTGTCTCATCTCTGCCGTGTCTCATCTCTGCCGTGTCTCATCTCTGCCGTGTCTCATCTCTGCCGTGTCTCATCTCTGCCGTGTCTCATCTCTGCCGTGTCTCATCTCTGCCATTTCTCATCTCTGCCGTTTCTCATCTCTGCCGTGTCTCATCTCTGCCGTGTCTCATCTCTGCCGTGTCTCATCTCTCCCGTGTCTCATCTCTCCCTGTCTCATCTCTGCCGTGTCTCATCTCTCCCTGTCTCATCTCTGCCGTGTCTCATCTCTGCCGTGTCTCATCTCTGCCGTGTCTCATCTCTGCCGTGTCTCATCTCTGCCGTGTCTCATCTCTGCCGTGTCTCATCTCTGCCGTGTCTCATCTCTGCCGTGTCTCATCTCTGCCGTGTCTCATCTCTGCCGTGTCTCATCTCTGCCGTGTCTCATCTCTGCTATTTCTCATCTCTGCCGTTTCTCATCTCTGCCGTGTCTCATCTCTGCCGTGTCTCATCTCTGCCGTGTCTCATCTCTCCCGTGTCTCATCTCTGCCGTGTCTCATCTCTCCCTGTCTCATCTCTGCCGTGTCTCATCTCTGCCGTGTCTCATCTCTGCCGTGTCTCATCTCTGCCGTGTCTCATCTCTACCGTGTCTCATCTCTGCCGTGTCTCATCTCTCCCTGTCTCATCTCTGCCGTGTCTCATCTCTCCCTGTCTCATCTTTGCCGTGTCTCATCTCTGCCGTGTCTCATCTCTGCCATTTCTCATCTCTGCCATTTCTCATCTCTGCCGTGTCTCATCTCTGCCATTTCTCATCTTTGCCGTGTCTCATCTCTGCCATTTCTCATCTCTGCCGTGTCTCATCTCTGCCATTTCTCATCTCTGCCGTGTCTAATCTCTGCCGTGTCTCATCTCTCCCGTGCCTCATCTCTCCCGTGTCTCATCTCTCCCTGTCTGATCTCTCCCGTGTCTCTTCTCTCCCGTGTCTCATCTCTCCCGTGTCTCTTCTCTCCCGTGTCTCTTCTCTCCCGTGTCTCATCTCTCCCGTGTCTCATCTCTCCCGTGTCTCATCTCTCCCGTGTCTCATCTCTCCCGTGTCTCTTCTCTCCCGTGTCTCATCTCTCCCGTGTCTCTTCTCTCCCGTGTCTCATCTCTCCCGTGTCTCTTCTCTTCCGTGTCTCTTCTCTCCCGTGTCTCATACCCCAAGTCTCATCTCTCCTGTGTCTCTTCTCTCCCATATCTCATTTTTCCAGTGTCCCATCTCTTCTGTGTCTTATGTCTCCTTTGTCTCATCTCTTCCGTTTCTAATCTCTCCCGTCTCTTCCAATACTTCCATGTATTATCTCTCTCCTGTCTAATCTCTCACTGTCCTATCTCATCCCTCTCTTATCTCCTGTCCCAGACTCATCTCTCCACTGGCAAATAAATCCCAGTGAAACTACCAATCTAACAATACGACAGAAATTAAAACCAATCAAGCCATGGAATAACAAAGCAATCAAACTCACACTGCTTCCGTAATACTCGCACACTGATGTGTCAAAATTATTACCGCACAGCTGGCCAATGCACGGACTAAATTTGTAGCTGTCCTGTCCAGAGCTGATGCTGTCGCTAAACGGATAACCAGCTGGAGACGATAACGGCGACAAATCAATCACGCCGCCATCGTCAGTTTCGCAGGAGCACGGCGACATTTGGCGAGTACACACTGGAGCAGCGCTGTGCGATCTGGTCACTAGAACTGTCAAAGTCAGCGTCAACAGTAGAGACACAGCTGAACGAAAATGCTGCATTGATTTTTATTGGCTCTCCTAATCAATAGAATTAACGCTGCTAGCAGAGCCTCTATGCCGCTCTTCTATTGGCAAACTGTTTAATTTTAATCTCTCTTTAAAGCTATATGACTCTTTTTTGTTGAACTCTGTGCATAGCGCAAACTTTAACATTTCCAAAACTATTTCAATCTAGCTGGCAATCTATGCCTATATGCTAGTGTAAGACTCAGTGTACATATAGATTTGCATAAATGACCTGTTCTGTGACACTTTGTGACTCTTATCAGTTTGAATAATTGTGTGCGGTTGAATATAAAATATAGCTGTCTGGATACTGAACTTTCTCAAATAATATGTTTAAATTTCGTGTTGCTAAGAGATCCAGTGTCTCATCTCCCCCGTGTCTCATCTCTCTCCCGTGTCTCATCTGCCCCGTGTCTAATCTCTCTCCCGTGTCTCATCTGCCCCGTGTCTCATCTGCCCCGTGTCTCATCTCTCCCGTGTCTCATCTCTCCCCTGTCTCATCACTCCCCTGTCTCATCTCTGCCTGTCTCATCTCTCCCCTGTCTCATCACTCCACTGTCTCATCTCTCCCCTGTCTCATCTCTCCGTCTCATCTCTCCCCTGTCTCATCTCTAAGTCTCATCTCTCCCCTGTCTCATCTCTCCCCTGTCTCATCTCTCCCTGTCTCATCACTCCACTGTCTCATCTCTTCCCTGTCTCTTCTCTCCAATATCTCATCTCTCCCCGGTCTCATCTCTCCCCGGTCTCATCTCTCCCCGGTCTCATCTCTCCCCGGTCTCATCTCTCCGTGTCATCTCTCCCCTGTCTCATCTCTAAGTCTCATCTCTCCCATGTCTCATCTCTCCACTGTCTCATCTCTCTCCTGTCTCATCTATCCCGTGTCTCATCTCTCCCCGGTCTCATCTCTTCCCGGTCTCATCTCTCCCCTGTCTCATTCTCCATTGTCTAATCTCTCCCTGTCGCTGTGTCTACGCCACGTATCTTGATAGGTATTATTTTAAAAGTAAACAACTTCACAGTAAAAAAACAGGTAGAGCATCAAATACTTTTTTAGTAAATTGTAACCTGTAGCAGTCTTTATCTTTCGATGCTTAATTTTTATTGTGTTTTTGAAAATATTAAATTAAAAAGTCAGCACGGACCACTATTCCAAACGTTGAAAAGAACGGATTTTCCTGATCTAAATTAAAATAAGCATCAGACAGAAATTATTAGTACAGCATAGCAATTCAAAATACATAGTATTTAAATATAACAAAAAATAAAAAACGCGGTTTCTGCATCAGACATTTTTCTCATCCAAAACGAAACAGGACAGTTATTTATGTTTAAATGAATCGACGGCATTTCTTTAGACACGTCTTCAGACACTTTAATTTCTGTCGCACAAATTGGAATTGTATTGAATTTTGCCTAGGATAACGACAATCTTTTTTTTCGGGGTTGGGACATTGGTCGAGTTTCTGTTGCTATGGCGGTGCGGACACTAGCCCAGCTGGTCCGTGGCCCAATTGCTGACCGCCAACTGTAGACTCGAGCGGTTTGAAGCCCAGCTCTTCAACAGGAATGCCGTACTGTCTGAGCTTGGCCTCGTATGTTCTCAATAGGTCATTGTGCGCCTTGCAGACCCTAGCCAGTTCGTACTGCAAGTCTTTGATGGCACTGTTCTTCGAGTCCAGAACGTCCTAAGATTGGGTTGACGAATAATAATTAATTTAGTAGAGACAACAATGGGTGTTGTAGGCTAGTCGGTAGAGCGTCGGACTTGACAATTTCAAAGGTCGGGGGTTCGATTCGCGACTCAAATAGAATTATTTGTGTATTTTAGCAAGACAGTTTGACTCTGCATTGCTTCAGTTCACCCAGCTGTTAAATGGGTACAAGAGTTAGCTAGTAAAAATAAGAGTTAGTACGGCGCACCCCAGTCCATAGACTGAACGGCCGTATACGCAACTGGTGAATGAGATAACACAAGAAAAAATAAGACACGAAGAGATGAGACTGGAGATAGACATGGGGACAGAAGACAGATAAAGATAAGGCAGGGGGAGATGAAACACAGGAACAATTAGACCGAGAGAGATGAGACACGGGAAAGATGAGACACGGGAGAGATGAGACACGGGAGAGAGATGAGACACGGGAGAGATGAGACACGGGAGAGAGATGAGACACGGGAGAGATGAGACACGGGAGAGAGATGAGACACGGGAGAGATGAGACACGGGAGAGATGAGACACGGGAGAGATGAGACACGGGAGAGATGAGACACGGGAAAGATGAGACACGGGAGAGATGAGACACGGGAGAGATGAGACACGGGAGAGATGAGACACGGGAAAGATGAGACACGGGAGAGATGAGACACGGGAGAGATGAGACACGGGAGAGATGAGACACGGGAGAGATGAGACACGGGAGAGATGAGACACGGGAGAGAGATGAGACACGGGAGAGATGAGACACGGGAGAGATGAGACACGGGAGAGAGATGAGACACGGAGAGATGAGACACGGGAGAGAGATGAGACACGGGAGAGATGATGCACGAGAGAGATGAGACACGGGAGAGATGAGACACGGGAGTGAGATGAGACACGGGAGAGATGAGACACGGGAGAGAGATGAGACACGGGAGAGATGAGACACGGGAGAGATGAGACACGGGAGAGAGATGAGACACGGGAGAGATGATGCACGGGAGAGATGAGACACGGGAGAGATGAGACACGGGAGAGAGATGAGACACGGCAGAGAGATGAGACACGGGAGAGATCAGCAATAGCTGCGACTGTGCTTTGGGCTGCACATTTGACCCAATAAATAATTTGTTATTATTCTTATCAACAATCTGCGTGAACAATCGCTTGATCTTATCGCAATAATTCAAACAAATCAGTTGACTGTCACAATGGTTTTCAAATCACTCACCTCCAATTTTCTGGTCACCACCGTGAGCGCCGTCGGATCCAAATTCGAAGCCGACAGAACCTCGTTCAGCTGGGCGTCCTTCTTCTCCAGAGTGTCAGCCAGTGTGCCCAGCTTTCTCTCCAACAAGATGTTCTTCAAGCCGCTCTTCTGCTGCACCTCATGTATGGCCTTCTCGAATTTGCGATAAAGTTCGTCTCGCTCTTCTTGAAGCTGAAAAAATTCGGTGGCATTTTTTAAATTGCACGGCAACGGAAACCATAAATTGGACTCTATAAATTAGCTCTCACCTTCTCAAACCGCTGATCCAACACCTCGTGCTCCCATTCGAGCTTCTTCCTCTCGGCCTCCATCATTTTGATGCGCGCCTTGGCATTCTTCAGGCTCTGCTTGTCCTTCTCGTAGTTGGCCAGAATTCGCTTGAGCTCTGTGTTCTCCTCCTGAGCTTGGCGAAGCGGCTCGCTCAGTCGTCGGTTCTCGGACATAACCTCGGCCATCTGCTTCTCGAGCCGATCCTCCTTGGCCTTCATCTCGTCGATCTTTTCTTTTAGAGTGTTGATCAACGCCAAATTGTTCAGCGTAATGTCGTTGTAATAGTTCTTGATATCGCTGAACGCCTTTTCGTGGTTCTTCATCAGGGTGTTGATCTGGTCGTTCTTGCGCTCCTCGACCTCGTGAATTTCTGTCTTGCGTCGCAGGTCCATCTCATCGCGCAGTTGGCGCATCTTCTTCTCGTATTTCTGCTCAATTTCCTGAGCCTGACGCTCGAAATCGTTTCTCACTTCAGTCAGGTGGGCCTCGTAGTGCCGCTTCAGCTCCTTCACGGACTGCTGATTAGACATCTCCTGCTCTTTCAGATCAACCTTCAGGCGACGCTTGTCCTTCTTGAGTTCGGATTCTTCGTCGCGATGCTCGTCCTGAGCTAGCTTCAGCTGCACCGTGTTCTCAGCCTTCAACTCTGAAATATTGTTTTGATGCTCGTAGAGCAGATGCTTCACCTTCTGCTTGTAGACTTTGATCTCGAGCTGATGTCGCTCTTCGGCGTCCTCCATCTCGCGATCTTTGTTGCGCAGCTCGGCCTTCTTCTCTTCCAGTTGACGCTTAGTGATCTCCCAGAACGTGTTGATCTTGTCTCGTTCCAACTGGAAGTAGTTGCGCTCCTCTCGCTCGCGCTGAAGCTCATCTCGGATGCGGGTAACATGCTCCTCCAGGTCCTCCTTTGACATCTCCGCAGTAGACATGCCATCGATGACTGTCGGGGTCTTGGACTTTCCCGACTTCTTGCCCTTCTTGCCCGACTTCTTTCCCTTTTTTCCTTTCTTGCCCTGAAATTATTTTCGAAAGGTAATGTTTTGCGTTATGATTATTAACAATGACGTATGCAAACGACTATCTAGTGGGAAAAACTGCATGTAAAGCCAAAGGCATATTTAAATGCCTTTTCAACATAATAACAGATAGCAAATACTATTCGACTTATTATTCTATATATCTATAAATATTTTTATTATTATTGTTGTGCATAATCAACTTAGAAGACAATTATCTCTAATCTCTAACAATTGCATAAATTTAATTTATACATAAATGTACACCAATTTTTAATAGTCTTTATCCATTATTAGGAAACGAAAAAAATTCTAAGCAGATGAAAGCTGAATTACGTGTTTCTTTTTATGAGAAATGCATACTAAAACCAATAAATATTCACTAGACACAAATTCATGACGAAGACTAAGTTGGTACTAGTAGAGTTTATATAAAGTTAGATGAGAGCTGAAGAATGTATATTTGAAAAACACGAAAATGTAAATTTGATCAGACACTTACCATTTAAGCTTTTTGATTGTGATTAAGAGCTGAAAATATAAATCTCGTACTTAATCGTCGTAGCTTTGAATTCGAGAGAAAATGGAATGTATTTAAAAATTGAAGCTTTCATAAAATCAGGTTTACATAGAAACATACATATGATAATAGTTTTATTCCTCTTAATTAAATAGTTTTTTTATATACTGAGATTCATATGTTTCCGAAACTAACTAGCTAATTTATTGAAAGCAATTGGGCAGAAGTAAAAAACGATTTGTTATTGTGTAACACTTTCGTCCTATTTTAAATTGAGAACTGCATGCATGGTTAAAAGTGTGCACGTGACATTTCCATAGATAAAATATAGTTGTTCGCTTCCGCTGTGAGTGTGACGATAATGTAAAATTCTTTTATTCAACCACAGTAAACATAACTATAAGTAGGTAGCATCTAAAAATGAAAAATATTTCACAAGTTCACAACACAATGACGAATGTATTTTGAGTTTTGCCGTTCTCAATAATTTTATTAGGGCCTAGCCTAACTTCTTTTCTGTTTTGACAAGTTTATTTTTTTGCTTTATTCAATATTTTTCGACTGCAGTGAAATTAAATGACTATGCCTAACTAATTATTAGCTGTTGTATTTTATAACGCAGACATCAGTATATTTAATAGTGCAAATTCCTAGCATTTAGTATAGCAGAAAAATTCAACAGCTTCTGTTGACCATTGCATGTAGATTGTACATTACTTTTTGATTAGGCTAAGCCAGCAAATTCATTTTCTAGAATTCAGAGAAATCCTTGTCCTAGTTAGCTAAGCAGCGTGCTATTACATTATTTTAGCCTATCATTAGGAAACTATAACTTAATTATAATACATTAATCTATATATATAAAAGTGAAAACTCTGTCTGTCTGTCTGTGTGTGTGCAACCTTTTGTCTTTATAGACGCTGAAACCGCTCAACCAAATCGCACCAAACTTTGCACATACCTAAAACCACCTACGCTGAGTGCAATAGGCTACTCAAATTCCCGAAAAATCATTTCATTCCTGCTCAAAAGTGCAAAAAACTGCTCAAAAATCGTCAAAAAATCACTCAATTCAACATATCGTTGCCTCACTTTGTCAGATTTTCTCCAAATTTGATCCACTTACACTTCCAAGTAAATTCCATTGTTTTCCAACAATGCTGCAATTTTGAACATCTCTACTCAATCCAGAGCAAAGCTGCATCATCTCAAAGTGAGTCACTTTTTGTTTTCCGAGGACAGCCACCCCAACTCCCCTCTGCCACTCTGCGGGCCAAATTTTATTACAGCCACCCCAACTCCCCTCTGCCACTCTGCGGGCCAAATTTTATTACAGCCACCCCCTCCCTTCCCCGGGCGCTGAAGCCCCAGACTGTACATTGTATTTCAAGCTGTGAATGTACATAGCCCAAACCCCTAGACTGTCTACTTGCCCCCAAGCAGCACTGAGACTGAGTGCGGTGAGTGCGGTGGCGTCCCAGTGCGCAGGGCTCTCCGGTCAATATTTCTCTCCAGCCAGCCTGGGATAGAAGAAAGAGAGAGGCTGGCGTTGACTGGCTGTCAGAGAGGGCAATTCTGTGTCCTAGAAATGATGCCGCCAACGAAGTTAACTACCAACTGCTTCAGGAGTTGCCAGGTGCAGTTTTCACCTACAAGTCAATTGATACAACGTTGACTGATGACACCGCTGTGGAGTATCCTGTTGAGTTTCTGAACTCTCTAGATCCTCCTGGAACTCCATCGCACAACTTGCAGCTGAAAGTTGGGGCACCAATTATGCTCCTCCGCAACATGAATGCACCAAGGCTGTGTAACGGCACCAGACTGATAGTCAGGCGGCTCTTCCCACACGTGATTGAGGCCACGATAATGACTGGATCTGGCAGAGGAGAGTCTGTGTTCGTTCCCCGGATTCCAATTATCCCCACGGACCTGCCATTTCAGTTCAAGCGACTGCAGTTCCCTGTGGCTGTGAGAGTGTGCTTTGCGATGACTATTAACAAGGCTCAGGGACAGTCGCTGAAGGTGGCTGGCATCAACCTGGAGACTCCTTGCTTCTTGCATGGGCAGCTTTATGTTGCCTGCTCCCGTGTTGGAACTCCAGCTGGCCTATTCATTTTCGCACCAAGGGGAAGAACGAAGAATGTGGTGTATCCCCAGGCCTTGAGGTGACTCGCAAGCAATTAATAGAAAAGTAGTCACAAATTGACCTTGACCTGTCTAACTCTGAACTCTGAAACAGTTTAATTTTGTTTCTTTGACATTGTTATTGTTATGCCATGGCTATTTTCCTTATGTATACGCGTGTACATGCATACTGTATACAGAAGCAGATTTAGGGGGGGGGCGGGGGGCAGTCGCCCCCCCCAAAATTTTAATCATGGGAATAAGATGCCCCCACCAGGGGCGCCAGTCGCAGCACTGGCGCCCTTTCTTGGCTCCTGGCGCCCTTTTTCGGCTGCTGGCACCCCCTCTGTGATTCTCATGGCGCTCCCCTGACAGACCGCCCCAAAACAAAATTCCTGGATCTGCCACTGACTGTATAGAGGAGTGGCTAAGAGACATGTTTCTAAAGAAGTAATCAAGAGGGGGCTGTTTGGACAAACTTTTCACTTATTTTTTACTTAAAACGCCCTTAAACAAACTCTTTACTTTTCATTAATGCAGTAAATAAATAAATGGTGACCTTCACTATAAAGTTAATACAGAGACGTGAATTGCTTACTGCTTTGCTTTAAATTTCTGCCCCAAAAACAACGGGCAAAAAAGCTAGTTATTTAATAATATACTACTATATTTTAGGCTAAGCTGGTTGGCACAATGTGGACATAAAGCAACATTTGCTAGGGGACTATATTTACTTTATTATTTTTTGTTAATTGTTTCTTTATTGCTAATTATTGTAAATGATGAAAATTTCGTGTGTCTATATGTAATCTTTGTGCAAAAATCCAATAGGGTTGTGCAGAGTGTGTCATATTAAAAAAATTGTAATGTACTCATTTCCAGCAAATCTACCAATTTTGGTAGCCAAGCAAAACTAATCTGGTTTGTTTTATTAATCATTAGCCCAGAATCCCTCAAAGATCTACTGTATCTAATTGCCTTGGGATTTCTATGGATTCTCCTTGTATTACTTGATTTCTTCGCCTCACTTTAACTATTTGATTCCTTCAATGTATTATTTCTCTTGTTTACATTAAAGGGATGTTTGTTCACAAAACAACCAAAAAAACTTTTGTTATCCAATCCCTCAATACACTTGTCTCAGTTGCAAGATTGGCTTACAAAAATGTTTATATAGTTTGGCAAAACAAACTATGAAATTATACACATTGTTATAAATGCACCAACCTCTTAAAAAACATTCTAAGGAGTCTAGTTGCTTTAACAAAATTTATTGAAATCCTTTTTAGATATTGAAACCATAAAAATCATTCTAGCACCTAAATTTTACATGATTATAAAATGCACACAGTTCTTCATTAATCTATAGTTGACATAAGAAACTAATTAGTGAAAGCTTTGCTAATACTTAGTACTAAAAACTGTTGTTATCAAAATATCTAAAACAACTGTAAAATGTATGAAGTTTTATCTGTGAACTGAATTTTAATAATAATTCACTCCTTTTTGGTTTACTACTATTGCAGCCTATCTATTTATATTTTTCTATCTATAAATTGTTGCTGAATTAGTGGCAATGTCCCTAATAGAAACACTGAGCATTCAAGGCATTCGAAGCTTTGAACCTAGCCGGCCACAAAAGATTGACTTCATTCGTCCAGTTACATTAATTGTTGGCGCCAATGGTGCCGGTAAAACCACCATTATTGAGTGCCTGAAGTATGCCACCACAGGTGAATTACCGCCTGGAGCTAAAACTAATGGATCATTTGTGCATGATCCTAAACTGACTACTGAGGCTACTATTCGAGCTAAGGTAATACTATTCTTACTATTATTGGTATCAGAAAAATGGACAGCATTAACAGTAGAACTACCTAGGAGCGGGAATTCCCTCTGACAATTTTTGCTGCACCCAAACAGAACAACTCATGCACATGAAACTCAAGAACATGGGCCAAATTTTAGTTGCGCATCTTCTGAAACAAGAACCAAATCGCCAGCTCTTCAGACTGTAGAAATATTAAATGTTTCTGGCTGAATGTCATGCGTTTTTCGTTTCTACACTATCATCATGGTTGTATGGCAATTTTAAGTGTGTCACGCGTGAAACTCTAAGCCCGGTGTTTTTTGTGTTAAGTTCAAGTGTGTCACGCGTGAAACTGTAAACGCGGTGTTTTTTAGTGTCAAGGCCAAGTGTGTCACGCCTGAAACTCTGAACCCGGTGTTTTTAGTGTCAAGGTCACGTGTGTCACGCCTGAAACTCTGAACCCGGTGTTTTTAGTGTCAAGGTCACGTGTGTCACGCGTGAAACTCTGAACCCGGTGTTTTTAGTGTCAAGGTCACGTGTGTCACGCGTGAAACTCTGAACCCGGTGTTTTTAGTGTCAAGGTCAAGTGTGTCACGCGTGAAACAACTCTAAACGCGGTGTTTTTTAGTGTCAAGGCCAAGTGTGTCACGCGTGAAACAACTCTAAACGCGGTGTTTTTTAGTGTCAAGGCCAAGTGTGTCACGCGTGAAACAACTCTAAACGCGGTGTTTTTTAGTGTCAAGGCCAAGTGTGTCACGCGTGAAACAACTCTAAACGCGGTGTTTTTAGTGTCAAGGTCAAGTATGTCACGCGTGAAACAACTCTAAACGCGGTGTTTTTAGTGTCAAGGTCAAGTGTGTCACGCGTGAAACAACTCTAAACGCGGTGTTTTTAGTGTCAAGGTCAAGTGTGTCACGCGTGAAACAACTCTAAACGCGGTGTTTTGAGTGTCAAGGTCAAGTGTGTCACGCGTGAAACAACTCTAAACGCGGTGTTTTGAGTGTCAAGGTCAAGTGTGTCACGCGTGAAACAACTCTAAACGCGGTGTTTTGAGTGTCAAGGTCAAGTGTGTCACGCGTGAAACAACTCTAAACGCGGTGTTTTTAGTGTCAAGTTCAAGGTCAGTGTCAATGTCACGTGAAACTCTAAACGCTGTATTTTTTGTTTCACGACCAGTTGTCACGTGATTTTTAAGACAAATCACTCCAATGCTCATTTGAAATTTTTTTTTACTATTTTTATCACCTGTCACAGAATTTTTTTTCATTCGCTCCACACCGATTTCTCCTAAGGTTGGCCTCAAAATGATGGACGTCTTCAAGCAGCAGATGATCGTCACGCGCAGTCTAGAAGCCACCCAGAAGCAGCATCAGCGCACTGTGACAGTTCGCACCTTGGATGCCACAATAAAGCGCAGCCTACCGAATGGCCAGGTGCAGAGTCTGAATCAGAAGTGCACTAGTATCGATGCGGAACTGGCTATTAGCCTTGGCGTTTCCAAACCGGTGCTAGAATATGTTATCTTCTGTCACCAGGAGGAATCTAATTGGCCACTTATGGAGGGCAAACTGGTCAAGCAGCGATTTGATGAGATATTTGCCAGTGCCAGGTGAGTTCCTAGCTGTCGTTTCTCATTGTTTACGATGCGAAAGATACGAGCTCGTACAGAAAACAGAATACAATATTCCTTGTGGATTTTTAGTGACCTTGAAATAGAAATTCAGAGATAAACACAGATTCAAAATAATGGTTATGCCCTTATAGACTGACCTAAATTGAAATCTAGGAGATTTAGCCAAGATTTAGGATATTAATAAGTCTGACATAACGGGTGGCAGAGCGGTCTAACGCGTTTGCCTCTCGCATCAAGGTCACTGAGCTCGATTCCGCGGCGAGGCCACATTAATTCGGGGCGCAGCCGCGGAGAGAAGGCTTGGGGGCTTGTCGTGCAATTTACGCCATTGAGGGCCAACCTCCAAGGCACAGTGAGAGTGTACACTGCCTGACGATGAGAAAGTCAGGGCAGATGTACACACCTGTGTGAGCGTATGCCTGCGTACGGTATCTGTGTGCGTGTGTGCTCAGGAGTCAGCGAAATGGGCAGAATTGCCTCCTCGCTGGCTGCGGGTCCAGTGTCACGAAATGATGTGCCATTGTCTGCAGCCCAGGTAATTATTGTAATCATTAAGTCTGACCTAAATAAAAGTTCAGGAGGTCAAGACTGACCTAAACTAGATTTACGACGTAGAGATAGACACGAAATAAAGCATAGAACGTATACATAACGCTTACATTCATTTATCCCATTGTGCCCAGATACGTGAAAGCCCTAGAGGAAGTGCGCAATCTAAAAAAGGAATTCGATCAGCAGGTAAAATCGGCAGATGCCGAACTGTCTCACCTGCGCCAGGTTAAAGACGAAGCGGAATCTAAGTCGCGTGATTTGGCCGAGAAACGGCTGAGATTGGCTACTTATGAGGAGGAGAAGCGCAAGCTGACAGAGCGACTGGAGCCACTGGAGGCAGCTTTGGCGCGCTACGAGGAGCAAATGGAGAAAGTCAATCGTCTGCAGGTGCGGGTCAGCTGATCAGAATCCCTAGTATAGTTAGCTGATCAGAATCCCTAGTATAGTTAGCTGATCAGAATCCCTAGTATAGTTAGCTGATCAGAATCCCTAGTATAGTTAGCTGATCAGAATCCCTAGTATAGTTAGCTGATCAGAATCCCTAGTATAGTTAGCTGATCAGAATCCCTAGTAGGTTCAGCTGATCAGAATCCCTAGTATAGTTAGCTGATCAGAATCCCTAGTATAGTTAGCTGATCAGAATCCCTAGTAGGTTCAGCTGATCAGAATCCCTAGTATAGTTAGCTGATCAGAATCCCTAGTATAGTTAGCTGATCAGAATCCCTAGTATAGTTAGCTGATCAGAATCCCTAGTAGGTTCAGCTGATCAGAATCCCTAGTATAGTTAGCTGATCAGAATCCCTAGTAGGTTCAGCTGATCAGAATCCCTAGTATAGTTAGCTGATCAGAATCCCTAGTATAGTTAGCTGATCAGAATCCCTAGTAGGTTCAGCTGATCAGAATCCCTAGTATAGTTAGCTGATCAGAATCCCTAGTATTGTTAGCTGATCAGTATCCCTAGTATAGTTAGCTGATCAGAATCCCTAGTATAGTTAGCTGATCAGAATCCCTAGTAGGTTCAGCTGATCAGAATCCCTAGTATAGTTAGCTGATCAGAATCCCTAGTAGGTTCAGCTGATCAGAATCCCTAGTATAGTTAGCTGATCAGAATCCCTAGTATAGTTAGCTGATCAGAATCCCTAGTATAGTCAGCTGATCAGAATCCCTAGTATAGTCAGCTATTCAGAATCCCTAGTAGGGTCAGCTATTCAGAATCCCTAGTAGAGTCAGCTGATCAGAATCCCTAGTATAGTTAGCTGATCAGAATCCCTAGTAGGGTCAGCTATTCAGAATCCCTAGTAGGGTCAGCTGATCAGATCCCTAGTATAGTTAGCTGATCAGAATCCCTAGTATAGTTAGCTGATCAGAATCCCTAGTATAGTTAGCTGATCAGTATCCCTAGTATAGTTAGCTGATCAGAATCCCTAGTATAGTTAGCTGATCAGTATCCCTAGTATAGTTAGCTGATCAGAATCCCTAGTATAGTCAGCTGATCAGTATCCCTAGTATAGTTAGCTGATCAGAATCCCTAGTATAGTCAGCTGATCAGAATCCCTAGTATAGTCAGCTGATCAGATCCCTAGTATAGTTAGCTGATCAGAATCCCTAGTATAGTTAGCTGATCAGAATCCCTAGTATAGTTAGCTGATCAGAATCCCTAGTAGGTTCAGCTGATCAGAATCCCTAGTAGAGTCAGCTGATCAGTATCCCTAGTATAGTTAGCTGATCAGAATCCCTAGTATAGTTAGCTAATCAGAATCCCTAGTATAGTTAGCTGATCAGAATCCCTAGTATAGTCAGCTGATCAGAATCCCTAGTATAGTTAGCTGATCAGAATCCCTAGTATAGTCAGCTGATCAGAATCCCTAGTATAGTTAGCTGATCAGAATCCCTAGTATAGTTAGCTGTTCAGAATCCCTAGTAGGGTCAGCTGATCAGAATCCCTAGTATAGTTAGCTGATCAGAATCCCTAGTATAGTCAGCTGATCAGTATCCCTAGTATAGTTAGCTGATCAGAATCCCTAGTATAGTTAGCTGATCAGTATCCCTAGTATAGTTAGCTGATCAGAATCCCTAGTATAGTCAGCTGATCAGTATCCCTAGTATAGTTAGCTGATCAGAATCCCTAGTATAGTTAGCTGATCAGAATCCCTAGTATAGTTAGCTGATCAGTATCCCTAGTAGGGTCAGCTGATCAGAATCCCTAGTATAGTTAGCTGATCAGTATCCCTAGTATAGTTAGCTGATCAGTATCCCTAGTAGGGTCAGCTGATCAGAATCCCTAGTATAGTTAGCTGATCAGAATCCCTAGTATAGTTAGCTGATCAGTATCCCTAGTAGAGTCAGCTGATCAGAATCCCTAGTATAGTTAGCTGATCAGAATCCCTAGTAGGGTCAGCTGATCAGAATCCCTAGTATAGTTAGCTGATCAGAATCCCTAGTAGGGTCAGCTGATCAGAATCCCTAGTATAGTTAGCTGATCAGAATCCCTAGTAGGGTCAGCTGATCAGAATCCCTAGTATAGTCAGCTATTCAGAATCCCTAGTAGGGTCAGCTGATCAGAATCCCTAGTATAGTTAGCTGATCAGAATCCCTAGTATAGTTAGCTGATCAGAATCCCTAGTAGAGTCAGCTGATCAGAATCCCTAGTATAGTTAGCTGATCAGAATCCCTAGTAGAGTCAGCTGATCAGAATCCCTAGTAGAGTCTGCTGATCAGAATCCCTAGTATGGTCAGATGATCAGAATCCCTAGTAGAGTCAGGCAGTCAGCTGATTAGAATCCCTAGTAGAGTCAGCTGATCAGAATCCCTAGTATAGTTAGCTGATCAGAATCCCTAGTATAGTCAGCTGATCAGAATCCCTAGTATAGTTAGCTGATCAGAATCCCTAGTATAGTTAGCTGATCAGAATCCCTAGTATAGTTAGCTGATCAGAATCCCTAGTATAGTTAGCTGATCAGAATCCCTAGTATAGTTAGCTGATCAGAATCCCTAGTATAGTTAGCTGATCAGAATCCCTAGTATAGTCAGCTGATCAGAATCCCTAGTATAGTTAGCTGATCAGAATCCCTAGTATAGTTAGCTGATCAGAATCCCTAGTATAGTTAGCTGATCAGAATCCCTAGTAGGGTCAGCTGATCAGAATCCCTAGTATAGTTAGCTGATCAGAATCCCTAGTAGAGTCAGCTGATCAGAATCCCTAGTATAGTTAGCTGATCAGAATCCCTAGTATAGTTAGCTGATCAGAATCCCTAGTATAGTCAGCTGATCAGAATCCCTAGTATAGTTAGCTGATCAGAATCCCTAGTATAGTTAGCTGATCAGAATCCCTAGTATAGTTAGCTGATCAGAATCCCTAGTAGGGTCAGCTGATCAGAATCCCTAGTATAGTTAGCTGATCAGAATCCCTAGTAGAGTCAGCTGATCAGAATCCCTAGTATAGTTAGCTGATCAGAATCCCTAGTATAGTTAGCTGATCAGAATCCCTAGTATAGTTAGCTGATCAGAATCCCTAGTATAGTTAGCTGATCAGAATCCCTAGTATAGTTAGCTGATCAGAATCCCTAGTATAGTCAGCTGATCAGAATCCCTAGTAGAGTCTGCTGATCAGAATCCCTAGTATAGTTAGCTGATCAGAATCCCTAGTAGAGTCAGCTGATCAGAATCCCTAGTAGAGTCAGCTGATCAGAATCCCTAGTAGAGTCAGCTGATCAGAATCCCTAGTATAGTTAGCTGATCAGAATCCCTAGTATAGTTAGCTGATCAGAATCCCTAGTAGAGTCAGCTGATCAGTATCCCTAGTATAGTCAGCTGATCAGAATCCCTAGTATAGTTAGCTATTCAGAATCCCTAGTATAGTTAGCTGATCAGAATCCCTAGTATAGTTAGCTGATCAGATCCCTAGTAGGTTCAGCTAATCAGAATCCCTAGTATAGTTAGCTGATCAGAATCCCTAGTATAGTTAGCTGATCAGAATCCCTAGTATAGTTAGCTAATCAGAATCCCTAGTAGAGTCAGCTGATCAGAATCCCTAGTAGGGTCAGCTGATCAGAATCCCTAGTATAGTTAGCTGATCAGAATCCCTAGTATAGTTAGCTGATCAGTATCCCTAGTATAGTTAGCTGATCAGAATCCCTAGTATAGTTAGCTGATCAGAATCCCTAGTATAGTTAGCTGATCAGAATCCCTAGTAGAGTCAGCTGATCAGAATCCCTAGTAGAGTCAGCTGATCAGAATCCCTAGTATAGTTAGCTGATCAGAATCCCTAGTATAGTTAGCTGATCAGAATCCCTAGTAGAGTCAGCTGATCAGTATCCCTAGTATAGTCAGCTGATCAGAATCCCTAGTATAGTTAGCTATTCAGAATCCCTAGTATAGTTAGCTGATCAGAATCCCTAGTATAGTTAGCTGATCAGATCCCTAGTAGGTTCAGCTAATCAGAATCCCTAGTATAGTTAGCTGATCAGAATCCCTAGTATAGTTAGCTGATCAGAATCCCTAGTATAGTTAGCTAATCAGAATCCCTAGTAGAGTCAGCTGATCAGAATCCCTAGTAGGGTCAGCTGATCAGAATCCCTAGTATAGTTAGCTGATCAGAATCCCTAGTAGAGTCAGCTGATCAGAATCCCTAGTAGGGTCAGCTGATCAGAATCCCTAGTATAGTTAGCTGATCAGATCCCTAGTAGAGTCAGCTGATCAGATCCCTAGTAGAGTCAGCTGATCAGAATCCCTAGTATAGTTAGCTGATCAGAATCCCTAGTAGAGTCAGCTGATCAGAATCCCTAGTAGGGTCAGCTGATCAGAATCCCTAGTATAGTTAGCTGATCAGAATCCCTAGTATAGTTAGCTGATCAGAATCCCTAGTATAGTTAGCTAATCAGAATCCCTAGTAGAGTCAGCTGATCAGAATCCCTAGTAGGGTCAGCTGATCAGAATCCCTAGTATAGTTAGCTGATCAGAATCCCTAGTATAGTTAGCTGATCAGAATCCCTAGTATAGTTAGCTGATCAGAATCCCTAGTATAGTTAGCTGATCAGTATCCCTAGTATAGTTAGCTGATCAGAATCCCTAGTATAGTTAGCTAATCAGAATCCCTAGTAGAGTCAGCTGATCAGAATCCCTAGTAGGGTCAGCTGATCAGAATCCCTAGTATAGTTAGCTGATCAGAATCCCTAGTAGAGTCAGCTGATCAGAATCCCTAGTAGGGTCAGCTGATCAGAATCCCTAGTATAGTTAGCTGATCAGAATCCCTAGTATAGTTAGCTGATCAGAATCCCTAGTATAGTTAGCTGATCAGAATCCCTAGTATAGTTAGCTGATCAGAATCCCTAGTATAGTTAGCTGATCAGTATCCCTAGTATAGTTAGCTGATCAGAATCCCTAGTATAGTTAGCTAATCAGAATCCCTAGTAGAGTCAGCTGATCAGAATCCCTAGTAGGGTCAGCTGATCAGAATCCCTAGTATAGTTAGCTGATCAGAATCCCTAGTATAGTTAGCTGATCAGAATCCCTAGTATAGTTAGCTGATCAGAATCCCTAGTATAGTTAGCTGATCAGAATCCCTAGTATAGTTAGCTGATCAGAATCCCTAGTATAGTTAGCTGATCAGAATCCCTAGTATAGTTAGCTGATCAGAATCCCTAGTATAGTTAGCTGATCAGAATCCCTAGTATAGTTAGCTGATCAGAATCCCTAGTATAGTTAGCTATTCAGAATCCCTAGTAGAGTCAGCTGATCAGAATCCCTAGTATTTAGCTAATCAGAATCCCTAGTATAGTTAGCTGATCAGAATCCCTAGTATAGTTAGCTGATCAGAATCCCTAGTATAGTCAGCTGATCAGAATCCCTAGTAGAGTCAGCTGATCAGAATCCCTAGTATAGTTAGCTATTCAGATTCCCTAGTATAGTTAGCTGATCAGAATCCCTAGTATAGTTAGCTGATCAGAATCCCTAGTATAGTTAGCTGATCAGAATCCCTAGTATAGTTAGCTATTCAGATTCCCTAGTATAGTTAGCTGATCAGAATCCCTAGTATAGTTAGCTGATCAGTATCCCTAGTATAGTTAGCTGATCAGAATCCCTAGTATAGTTAGCTAATCAGAATCCCTAGTAGAGTCAGCTGATCAGAATCCCTAGTATAGTTAGCTGATCAGAATCCCTAGTATAGTTAGCTGATCAGAATCCCTAGTATAGTTAGCTAATCAGAATCCCTAGTAGAGTCAGCTATTCAGAATCCCTAGTAGAGTCAGCTGATCAGAATCCCTAGTATAGTTAGCTGATCAGAATCCCTAGTAGAGTCAGCTGATCAGAATCCCTAGTATAGTTAGCTGATCAGAATCCCTAGTATAGTTAGCTAATCAGAATCCCTAGTAGAGTCAGCTGATCAGAATCCCTAGTATAGTTAGCTGATCAGAATCCCTAGTAGAGTCAGCTGATCAGAATCCCTAGTATAGTTAGCTGATCAGAATCCCTAGTATAGTTAGCTGATCAGAATCCCTAGTATAGTTAGCTGATCAGAATCCCTAGTATAGTTAGCTGATCAGAATCCCTAGTATAGTTAGCTGATCAGAATCCCTAGTATAGTTAGCTGATCAGAATCCCTAGTATAGTTAGCTATTCAGAATCCCTAGTATAGTTAGCTGATCAGATTCCCTAGTATAGTTAGCTGATCAGATTCCCTAGTATAGTTAGCTATTCAGATTCCCTAGTATAGTTAGCTGATCAGATTCCCTAGTATAGTTAGCTGATCAGAATCCCTAGTAGAGTCAGCTGATCAGAATCCCTAGTATAGTTAGCTGATCAGAATCCCTAGTATAGTTAGCTGATCAGAATCCCTAGTATAGTTAGCTGATCAGATTCCCTAGTATAGTTAGCTGATCAGATTCCCTAGTATAGTTAGCTATTCAGATTCCCTAGTATAGTTAGCTGATCAGATTCCCTAGTATAGTTAGCTATTCAGATTCCCTAGTATAGTTAGCTGATCAGATTCCCTAGTATAGTTAGCTGATCAGATTCCCTAGTATAGTTTGCTGATCAGATTCCCTAGTATAGTCAGCTGATCAGATTCCCTAGTATAGTTAGCTATTCAGAATCCCTAGTAGAGTCAGCTGATCAGAATCCCTAGTATAGTTAGCTGATCAGAATCCCTAGTAGAGTCAGCTATTCAGAATCCCTAGTAGGGTCAGCTGATCAGATCCCTAGTAGAGTCAGCTGATCAGTATCCCTAGTATAGTTAGCTGATCAGAATCCCTAGTAGAGTCAGCTGATCAGAATCCCTAGTAAAGTCAGCTGATCAGAATCCCTAGTAAAGTCAGCTGATCAGAATCCCTAGTAGAGTCAGCTGATCAGAATCCCTAGTATAGTTAGCTGATCAGAATCCCTAGTAGAGTCAGGCAGTCAGCTGATTAGAATCCCTAGTAGAGTCAGGCAGTCAGCTGATTAGAATCCCTAGTAGAGTCAGCTGATCAGAATCCCTAGTAGAGTCAGCTGATCAGAATCCCTAGTATAGTTAGCTGATCAGAATCCCTAGTATAGTTAGCTGATCAGAATCCCTAGTAGAGTCTGCTGATCAGAATCCCTAGTAGGGTCAGCTGATCAGATCCCTAGTAGAGTCAGCTGATCAGTATCCCTAGTATAGTTAGCTGATCAGTATCCCTAGTATAGTTAGCTGATCAGAATCCCTAGTATAGTTAGCTGATCAGAATCCCTAGTATAGTTAGCTGATCAGAATCCCTAGTATAGTTAGCTGATCAGAATCCCTAGTATAGTTAGCTGATCAGAATCCCTAGTATAGTTAGCTGATCAGAATCCCTAGTAGGTTCAGCTGATCAGAATCCCTAGTATAGTTAGCTGATCAGAATCCCTAGTAGGTTCAGCTGATCAGAATCCCTAGTATTGTTAGCTGATCAGAATCCCTAGTATAGTTAGCTGATCAGAATCCCTAGTATAGTTAGCTGATCAGAATCCCTAGTATAGTTAGCTGATCAGAATCCCTAGTAGGTTCAGCTGATCAGAATCCCTAGTATTGTTAGCTGATCAGAATCCCTAGTATAGTTAGCTGATCAGAATCCCTAGTAGAGTCAGCTGATCAGAATCCCTAGTATAGTTAGCTATTCAGATTCCCTAGTATAGTTAGCTGATCAGAATCCCTAGTAGAGTCAGCTGATCAGAATCCCTAGTAGAGTCTGCTGATCAGAATCCCTAGTAGGGTCAGCTGATCAGATCCCTAGTAGAGTCAGCTGATCAGTATCCCTAGTATAGTTAGCTGATCAGAATCCCTAGTATAGTTAGCTGATCAGAATCCCTAGTATAGTTAGCTGATCAGAATCCCTAGTATAGTTAGCTGATCAGAATCCCTAGTATAGTTAGCTGATCAGAATCCCTAGTATAGTTAGCTGATCAGAATCCCTAGTAGAGTCTGCTGATCAGAATCCCTAGTATAGTTAGCTGATCAGAATCCCTAGTATAGTTAGCTGATCAGAATCCCTAGTATAGTTAGCTGATCAGAATCCCTAGTATAGTTAGCTGATCAGAATCCCTAGTATAGTTAGCTGATCAGAATCCCTAGTATAGTTAGCTATTCAGAATCCCTAGTATAGTTAGCTGATCAGATTCCCTAGTATAGTTAGCTGATCAGATTCCCTAGTATAGTTAGCTATTCAGATTCCCTAGTATAGTTAGCTGATCAGATTCCCTAGTATAGTTAGCTGATCAGATTCCCTAGTATAGTTAGCTGATCAGAATCCCTAGTAGAGTCAGCTGATCAGAATCCCTAGTATAGTTAGCTGATCAGAATCCCTAGTATAGTTAGCTGATCAGAATCCCTAGTATAGTTAGCTGATCAGATTCCCTAGTATAGTTAGCTGATCAGATTCCCTAGTATAGTTAGCTATTCAGATTCCCTAGTATAGTTAGCTGATCAGATTCCCTAGTATAGTTAGCTGATCAGATTCCCTAGTATAGTTTGCTGATCAGATTCCCTAGTATAGTCAGCTGATCAGATTCCCTAGTATAGTTAGCTATTCAGAATCCCTAGTAGAGTCAGCTGATCAGAATCCCTAGTATAGTTAGCTGATCAGAATCCCTAGTAGAGTCAGCTATTCAGAATCCCTAGTAGGGTCAGCTGATCAGATCCCTAGTAGAGTCAGCTGATCAGTATCCCTAGTATAGTTAGCTGATCAGAATCCCTAGTAGAGTCAGCTGATCAGAATCCCTAGTAAAGTCAGCTGATCAGAATCCCTAGTAAAGTCAGCTGATCAGAATCCCTAGTAAAGTCAGCTGATCAGAATCCCTAGTAGAGTCAGCTGATCAGAATCCCTAGTATAGTTAGCTGATCAGAATCCCTAGTAGAGTCTGCTGATCAGAATCCCTAGTATGGTCAGATGATCAGAATCCCTAGTAGAGTCAGGCAGTCAGCTGATTAGAATCCCTAGTAGAGTCAGGCAGTCAGCTGATTAGAATCCCTAGTAGAGTCAGCTGATCAGAATCCCTAGTAGAGTCAGCTGATCAGAATCCCTAGTAGAGTCATGCAGTCAGCTGTTTAGAATCCCTAGTAGAGTCAGCTGATCAGAATCCCTAGTAGGGTCAGCTGATCGGACCCCATGTCTGACCTCACACCTATTAAAAATCCGCAGGCACAAATCGATTCTGGTCGCGATCAACGCAATAGTTTGTCTCGCGATATCGACGAACAGCGCTCCGCTATTGACGCACCATTCGAAGGCGACGATCAGGCTCTGGATGCTCGCCTGGCCAGTACCGCCAAAGCTGACAACGATTTAGAAGCTAGACTAGTTAGCTTGAAGCGTGACTTAGATTCCGCTCGTGAAGCTGAATCTGCGACTGAAGCGCAAACCAGATCGCTGGCTGTGGAGCTGGGCAGGCTGCAGCAGGAGAGGGATCGCGCAGCCAAGGTTCGACGAGACGCCCAGGCCCTAGCTGACCAGATGGACGCTGTGCTGGCACAGGAAGCTACTGGTGTAGATGAGGAAGATGCTGACGAGCTTCTGGATGGGCGCGTCGAATCTACCACGGATGATACAGGTTAGGATCAATTAGTTAATTTTTTATGCATGGTCAACAAACCCTTTACTAAATAAGTCCCGTATGAAAATCCCTCTTTTGTAGGGATTGAAATCCAATTTCTGGTTGTTGAACTCCCATTCTAGTGTACCATTAGAAATCCCATTCTAGTGTACCATTGGAAATCACATTCTAGTGTACCGTTAGAAATTCCATTCTAGTGTACCATCAGAAATACCATTCTAGTGTACCATTAGAAATCTCATTCTAGTGTACCATCAGAAATCCCATTCTAGTGTACCATTAGAAATCCCATTCTAGTGTACCATTGGATATCTCATTCTAGTGTACCATTAGAAATCCCATTCTAGTGTACCATTGGATATCTCATTCTAGTGTACCATTAGAAATCCCATTCTAGTGTACCATTGGATATCTCATTCTAGTGTACCATTAGAAATCCCATTCTAGTGTACCATTAGAAATCCCATTCTAGTGTACCATTGGATATCTCATTCTAGTGTACCATTAGAAATCTCATTCTAGTGTACCATCAGAAATCCCATTCTTGTGTACCATTAGAAATCCCATTCTAGTGTACCATTGGATATCTCATTCTAGTGTACCATTAGAAATCCCATTCTAGTGTACCATTAGAAATCCCATTCTAGTGTACCATTGGATATCTCATTCTAGTGTACCATTAGAAATCCCATTCTAGTGTACCATTGGATATCTCATTCTAGTGTACCATTAGAAATCCCATTCTAGTGTACCATTAGAAATCCCATTCTAGTGTACCATTGGATATCTCATTCTAGTGTACCATTAGAAATCCCATTCTAGTGTACCATTGGATATCTCATTCTAGTGTACCATTGGATATCTCATTCTAGTGTACCATCAGAAATCCCATTCTAGTGTACCATTAGAAATCCCATTCTAGTGTACCATTGGATATCTCATTCTAGTGTACCATCAGAAATCACATTCTAGTGTACCATCAGAAATCCCATTCTAGTGTACCATTAGAAATCCCATTCTAGTGTACCATTAGAAATCCCATTCTAGTGTACCGTCAGAAATCCCATTCTAGTGTACCGTTAGAAATCTCATTCTAGTGTACCATTAGAAATCCCATTCTAGTGTACCATTAGAAATCCCATTCTAGTGTACCATCAGAAATCCCATTCTAGTGTACCGTTAGAAATCTCATTCTAGTGTACCATTAGAAATCCAATTCTGGTGAATCAGAAAGTCCAGTTTTTGTTATTAAATGGAACCTGTGTATTAAAATATTATCCCTTTGCATAGAACTCCAATAATATTTCCAATCAATTTTTTATGCATGGTCAACAAACCCTTTACTAAATAAGTCCCGTATGAAAATCCCTCTTTTGTAGGGATTGAAATCCAATTTCTGGTTGTTGAACTCCCATTCTAGTGTACCATTAGAAATCCCATTCTAGTGTACCATTAGAAATCCCATTCTAGTGTTCCATTGGATATCTCATTCTAGTGTACCATTAGAAATCCCATTCTAGTGTACCATTGGATATCTCATTCTAGTGTACCATTGGATATCTCATTCTAGTGTACCATCAGAAATCCCATTCTAGTGTACCATTAGAAATCCCATTCTAGTGTACCATTGGATATCTCATTCTAGTGTACCATACCATCAGAAATCACATTCTAGTGTACCATCAGAAATCCCATTCTAGTGTACCATCAGAAATCACATTCTAGTGTACCATTAGAAATCTCATTCTAGTGTACCATTAGAAATCTCATTCTAGTGTACCATTAGAAATCCTATTCTAGTGTACCATCAGAAATCCCATTCTAGTGTACCGTTAGAAATCTCATTCTAGTGTACCATTAGAAATCCCATTCTAGTGTACCATCAGAAATCCCATTCTAGTGTACCATCAGAAATCCCATTCTAGTGTACCGTTAGAAATCTCATTCTAGTGTACCATTAGAAATCCAATTCTGGTGAATCAGAAAGTCCAGTTTTTGTTATTAAATGGAACCTGTGTATTAAAATATTATCCCTTTGCATAGAACTCCAATAATATTTCCAATCAAGGCTCAATCCAAGCCGTCCTGCGTCGCCTAGACGCCCGAACTCGACGTCTCGACGCTCGGCGTCGTCGTCTAGCCGAAGCGGCCGCATCTGAACTAGCCGAGATTGAGCGCCACCTGACAGCGGCTAACAATGACCACAGCCGGGCATTGCAGCGCATCGACACGGCCAATAAGCAGGCTAGCGAGGCAGCCAGTCGAGCCAGACGGCTGCGAGCCGAAACTGCCGACGCCCAACGCTCGGCTAGCCAGTTAGAGAGTCTGGCAGCGAGACTGGCTCAGGCTGAGGCTCAACTGGCCGACGCGGAGGCTGGTCTGGACGTTGAAGGCGATCGTCGGCGACTGTCCGAGGCTCAGGTTTGTCCATTTATAAACTTAGCGTTGCTCGATACCGAGAATTGTATTTAGTCCTATTAGTCAAATTTATTGTTACTCCATAAATTTTTAGAATCGCTAACTAAAACTGACAAGAAGTACAGTATTAAATGTCTGTCTTATATTCAGTTTTTAAGACAAGAAAAACCGTCTCATATTCAGTTTCCAAGTAAGACCATCTCCCGAGAAAGACTGTCCTGAACAAATTTTCCAAGAAATTAGAAAAAACTTTCGATGCAATTTGAAAAAAAAAACAAAGAAAAATTAAAAATTGCCGCGAAATATTTCAGGCCCAAATTGACTCCCATCAAGCCGCATTGGACAATCTAGACGGTCGTCTAGAAGTCGCCATGCGAGACGCAGCTGTTAAAGCTGAAACTGCGGCAGTTAGACGAGACCTGCAGGCCAAAACGGGCCAGTTGGAACGATTGCGCAATCGTCACGGCGACGAACTGGCCGAGGTGAGAAAGCTAAAATAGATTCGACTATCGGGGCTGAATGTCAAGCACATCCACAGAGAGAAGGCTATCAAGCCTTGTCGTGCAATTTACGCCCTTCAGGGCCAACATCCAAGGCACATTGAGAGTGTACACTGCTTGAAAATTAACAATTCAGGGCAGATGTACATTTCTGTGTGAGTGTATGTCTTCGTGCATTATCTGTAGCGTGTGTGCTCCGGAGTTAGCGGAGTGGCTTCTCGCTGACTGCAGGTCCACTGTCATTAGGTGATTTGCTTTGAAACTTAATTTACATTATAAAGTTTTCGTTGAAAATGTAAAATTATGAGTTCTAAAAATAGCAACTGACGTCAGCTATTCTTACATGATGACGTCACAATATAGGTCCGCAGTGTTTCTAAAAATAGCAACTGACGTCAGCTATTCTTACATGATGACGTCACAATATAGGTCCGCAGTGTTTCTAAAAATAGCAACTGACGTCAGCTATTCATACTTGGCGCTCCAGCGCTCATACGGTCTAAAAATAGCAACAATGACGTCAACTATTAACATTCTGATGACGTCACAACACGGGATATCTCGGTGTAAGAAAGCCAGTCTAACCATCCATCGAACCCTTTCAATGGCAGCTACTAGGCACCCCATCGTCGAGCATGCTGCCCCTGACTAGCTCCGCCGCAGCCACCGCCGCAGCCGCTACCCAACTGAAGCGACGCTTTCTTGACCTTCAGTCATCGGCGGAGCGAGAGGCCCGGTCGGCTGAGTCGGCTCTGTCCGAGCGACGCTGCGATCGCGGCCGAGTAGAAACCGAACTCGCTCACCTGAGGGACCAGAAGCGCAAGCTGGACGCCGATAGGCGCTCGCTGGAGGAGCGGCTCATTGCGGCCTGCGGCGGCGGCGACGCTCAGTCGGCAGCTGTGGCAGTCGCTGAAGCCGAAGAGCGCCGTGCCAGGGCCGAAGATGAGAAGGCCAAGCTGAAAGGCGAATTGCACGTCTATCGGGCCTATTTAGAAAAGTAAGATTATCTCCACCACCTTCATTAAGATCATATTACAAGCCCTTGGGATCCTCATAATCTAAGTAAGATATTCCAACCAATCTATGATGCCTAGAATCTAATATTGGGATCTGAAATTGGTTGGGATCTGAAATTGGTTGTGATCTGAAATTGGTTGGGATCTGAAATTGGTTGGGATCTGGCCATATCTTAGATCATGGGGATTTAAAATTGGTTGGGATATCTGATGTCAGATCATCGGATCAAAGCACCTTACAATCCCAGTTCCAAATGCTCCCAATCTTCCCCAACATCCGCCAAGGGTCCGATCTAAGCCAGCTGCCGAAGCCGCCTGCGCCCTTTGCGATCGCCGATTCTCCTGTCCCGCCGAGGTGCGCGACCATGTCGACCGTCTGGAGCGCCAGGCCGAACGACTGCCGGGTCGTCTGCGCGACGCCGAAGCTGCCGCCGCTGAGGCTGCCACCCGTTGCGAAGAGCTGCTCCTAATGCGCCCAGTTGTTGAACGCCTGGCCGAACTGAGCAATAGCGAGGCGCCGAAATTAGCCGACAAACTAGCCACCGTGGAGACGCGACTCGGCGAGATTCGGCGTTCCATAGCAGAACTGGAGAAGCGAGCCGTTGAACGGCGTCAAGTTAGCGATCGTTGCCAGGGTCTGGAATCCGACATTCGCTCCATGGAAGCTCTGGCCGTCGAAGCCGCCAGTCTGGCACAGCTGCTTGGCGACAAAGACGAGGCTGCCGACGACAAAGACGGCGACGAAAATTTGGCTTCGCTGCAAGAGCATCGGCGCCGGGTGAAGGCCAACCTGGACGCCGCCTCGACCGAAGCTCGCTCGATGCGGCTGGCCGCTGAGAAGCGCGTCGAGAGGCGCCAGATTGCGCTGGAGTCAGTGAACCGGCTGAGAGCCGATCGACTGGCTGCTGAGAGCCGCCTGCAGGAGGCTGCTAGACTGGCTCAGGTGAGACATTCCATTATTTTTACCTATGCTGGTAATAGGGGCCCTCGTATTACGACTAGAAAGCGAGTAATATAGCCGAGAAAGTTAAGACGTGAAGGTCCGTGGTTCGTTTCCCGACGAAATTTTTTGGCCGGGGGTTTAGAAGCTCTAGTTAAATGGCTTTATTCTTCTAATTGAGAGGTCGGGGGTTCGAATTGTATGCCAGCTTGACCTAGACAGTCCATTCCCCAATGCGTACCATGAGCAATGCAGCCTTTAAATACGGACTCTCCTTAATCCACGCATTCCTTCGCCATCCAGGAGGTCGCTCGTCTAGAAGCCGAATCCGCCGAAGCTTCAGCAAGAGCCGACAGCGAACGACGCGATTCGCTGCCTCGCCTAGAAGCCGCCGTCGCCCAGCTAGGCGCCGAGTGCGAACGACTTCGCCGGCGTCAGCGCGACGAGGCCGCAGCCGCGGACGCAGCCTGGAAAGAGGCGTCGGACGATCGGGCCCGACTTGACGCGCTTCGGCGAGAGGCCGCTCTGGCAGCCTCGGATGGCGACGCGGCGAGTAGACTAGAGCGTCTAACTCAACGCCAGGCTGGCTTGAACGCCTCCAGAGAAGCTGCCGCCGCTGAAGCCGCTCGCCTAAGCGACCTACTCGACTCCGAACGTCGCGCGAAATATTCTCGCGACGCTGAACGCAAAGATCTCGAAGCTTGTCGTCGGGTGCGCCAGCTTGAGCGCCGTCTAACCGCCTTGGACTCTGAGCTGGCCGCGCAGGCTGCTCAACTGGCCGCGCTCGACCTCGGCGCCGATATTCGACGTCGCTATCCGAAAATGCGACGCGAAGAGGAAACGCTTAGAGAGGAGCGCAGCCGGCTAGAGACTCGCCGGTGTGAGATCAATGGCCAGGTGCGCGAGCTGGAGAAGGATTTGGATAAGGAGCTGTTCAAATCCGCTGCCGATAAATACAAGGTGTGTCCTGATGTCTGTTCGTGTTTACATTTATCATTTATCTGTCAGTATGTCTGTCTGTAAGAATGTCTTTATATCTGTCAGATTGCCTGTCTGTAAGAATGTCTGTATGTCTGTCAGTTTGCCTGTCTGTAAGGATGTCTGTATTTCTGTCAATATTACCTGTCTGTAAGAATCGCTGTCTGTCAGTTTGCCTGTCTGTCATAATTTCTGTATGTCTGTCAGTATGCCTGTCTGTCATAATTTCTGTATGTCTGTCAGTATGCCTGTCTGTCATAATTTCTGTTTGTCTGTCAGTATGCCTGTCAGTATGTCTATCAGTATGTCTGTCAGTTTGCCTGTCTGTAAGAATGTCTGTATGTCTGTCAAAATGTCTGTATGTCTGTCAGTTTGCCTGTCTGTAAGACTGTATATCTGTCAATATTGCCTGTCTGTCAAAATTTTTGTATGTCTGTCAGTATGTCTGTCTGTCAGTACGCCTGTCTCTGTGCATTTTCCTGTTTCCCAGCTCAATCAACATTACGTTAATCTCCTTACAAACCACTGGTGCTGTTCCAATCCAGAAAAAGCTAACGGAGTCGCGCGTTAAAGATCTGTGCTCACAGGATTTGGCCACCTACTACAAGGCGCTAGACTGGGCCATTTGTCAATACCACACAAAGAAGATGACCGAAGTCAATAAGCTAATTCGCGAATTGTGGCGCGGCACTTATCGCGGCTCCGATATTGATTACATTGAAATTCGCTCGGACGAAGACACCTCGGGTGTGGCCAAAGCGCGCCGACAATATAATTACCGGGTGGTGATGTGCAAATCCGGCGCCGTTATGGACATGCGAGGCCGTTGCTCGGCTGGGCAAAAGGTAATTTAACTAGTTTCAACGCCGTTTTTTAATAACTCTTTGTACTTTTTAAATTTTCATCTGAACTTTTAAAAAGTTCATCTGCACTTTTAAAAAGTTCAACTGCACTTTTAAAAAATTCATCTGCACTTTTAAAAAGTTTAACTGCACTTTTAAAAAGTTCATCTGCACTTTTAAAAAGTTCATCTGCACTTTAAAAAATTTCATCTGTACTTTAAAGATGAAGTCGTGTACTTTTGTAAAGTGCAACTGTACTTTTTAAAAAGTTTATTTGTACTTTTGCTTTGTTATCATGTACTTCTAAGTTTATGTGCAAGGTAATGAGTACTTTTTAGGTACTTTTAATAAGTATCGCCTGTAAACCTTTACAAGTGCATTTGTGTACTTTTATTAAGTAGTTTTTATCCCTAGGGAGCATGTAGACCAATTGATTAATAATGTTACATTTCTGACTGGAAGGTCGGCAGTTCGACTCTCAGTTCAAGGGAACTACGTGAGTCCTTTAACGAGCCGCTTCAGTTTAACCCCATCTCCTACACCGCCAGGTGCTGTGCTCCCTAATAGTCCGGCTAGCTTTAGCCGAGGCCTTCTGCCACAACTGCGGCATCCTGGCCCTTGACGAGCCGACAACTAATCTGGACCGAGAGAACATTGAAAGCCTGGCCAATTCACTTAGCGACATAATCAGAACTAGGGCCAGGCAGCAGCTCAACTTTCACATGATTGTCATCACGCACGATGAAGAATTTGTTGAATTGTTGGGCCGTTCAGAATTTGTCGATCATTTCTTTCGGGTGCAAACTGACCCTTCTGGTACGGGCCATTCCGAGATTCACAAGCGCAAAGTGGAAGAATTGCATTCGCGTTAAACTGAAACATTTTAGCTTATGATGAAAGTAACAAACTACCTATTACCTAAATCGTTAGTTTTTTCGTTGTTTAACTTATGGCATTTCCGGTGTTTCCGATTCTGTAGCGGTAAATTATATTCTTCTTGTACTACTGATAATAGAATGCTATTTGAATAAAATTTGCAATAATTTCTATTCTACAGTTTTTTTACAAAAATATGCATTTTCCTATTTGTAGTTCGTGGTGTTTTTGTACTTCTATATTTAATTTTCGATTGAAAACACAACCAAAATTATCGCCTTGCGGTTTATAACCAAGTTAATATGCATTCATTTTAAATATAAAGTTTTTTTCGTTTAAACAACAGTTCTTTTTTGTTAAGATAAAAATCTGTCATTAAACTAGCTTTTATTTCTTATTTTATAACAAAGTAATGTTAGGACAATGCAGTTCAATTGTGGCTAAACTGCTATGAGATTAGGGCTAAACTGCTATGAGATTAGGGCTAAACTGCTATGAGATTAGGGCTAAACTGCTATGAGATTAGGGCTAAACTGATATAAGGTTAGGGCTAAACTGCTATAAGGTTAGGGCTAAACTGCTATGAGATTAGGGCTAAACTGCTATGAGATTAGGGCTAAACTGCTATGAGATTAGGGCTAAACTGCTATGAGATTAGGGCTAAACTGATATAAGGTTAGGGCTAAACTGCTATGAGATTAGGGCTAAACTGCTATGAGATTAGGGCTAAACTGCTATGAGATTAGGGCTAAACTGATATAAGGTTAGGGCTAAACTGCTATGAGATTAGGGCTAAACTGATATAAGGTTAGGGCTAAACTGCTATGAGATTAGGGCTAAACTGCTATAAGGTTAGGGCTAAACTGCTATGAGATTAGGGCTAAACTGCTATGAGATTAGGGCTAAACTGCTATGAGATTAGGGCTAAACTGCTATGAGATTAGGGCTAAACTGCTATGAGATTAGGGCTAAACTGATATAAGGTTAGGGCTAAACTGCTATAAGGTTAGGGCTAAACTGCTATGAGATTAGGGCTAAACTGCTATAAGGTTAGGGCTAAACTGCTATGAGATTAGGGCTAAACTGCTATGAGATTAGGGCTAAACTGATATAAGGTTAGGGCTAAACTGCTATGAGATTAGGGCTAAACTGCTATAAGGTTAGGGCTAAACTGCTATAAGGTTAGGGCTAAACTGCTATGAGATTAGGGCTAAACTGCTATAAGGTTAGGGCTAAACTGCTATGAGATTAGGGCTAAACTGCTATGAGATTAGGGCTAAACTGCTATGAGATTAGGGCTAAACTGCTATGAGATTAGGGGCTAGGGCTTAAATGGTATGAGATTAGGTATCGACAGACGACAGTATCCACTTCGGCGATTCGCAAAAAATATCCACGATTTAAAACAAATTAATTAGCCAGCTATGACAGATGCTGTACTTCAGCAATGCGATGTCATCATTTTTATCACTCTCTGAGTCACTCGTTCCCTCTCACTCACTCAGCCTGTCACTTAACACTCATACTCGAGTCACTACGCTCACTCATCATGATATAATTTATTTACTCGATATGTACCTTTGTGCTATTCACATAAGCGTTAGTCATGCGCGAGGGAACGTTGGGGTAGCATTATTTCATGTATAATTATACTGTACAGTTTGTTTATTTTCAGTTCTTTAACGCTTTTTATAGTGCATGGCTAACCTGTACAGAAGCCTTGCATTTATAAAGCTGATTTACTTCTTGTAACTGTAAGGTTCGGTGGTGTAGTGGTTATCACATCTGTCTCACACACAGAAGGTCCCCGGTTCGAGCCCGGGCCGAACCATAGTTTTTTAAACCAGATTTAAAATAATTTTTTTTGTTTTTTATTAAATTTGGAATCGTTTATCATTTAATTCTCTTCAACTGAAACCAGTAACATATGAATATTTATAATCCATTCCATTCTTATTGATCAAGACACAACCGTTTCAGCCTACTCAGTGTTCTTAGTAGTGTAAAAAGAAAAATTGAATCGAAATATCAAAATTAAAAAAACATTATTAGAAGAAACGACTAAATAGTCGAAACGACAACTATATATTACAGTTTTGAAGTAGCATATTGATTTTTCATCGATTTGACAGTTTTTGTACATTAAATAAAGTTAAGTCACCAATTTCTCTTCAACTTTTACATTACGGGATCGAATCATTGGTCTAATTGATGTTCATAATAATAATATGATAACTATTTATATTTTCAAGAAATTTCTTTTCACACTACAAAACAAGCAAGTAACGATAATTTAAAAGTGTTTTAATTTAAGAACACACATTTATTAGAATTAAAAACAAAAAAAACATCAATATACTTGTAATTGTCGTATTAAAATTAATAAATAACCATTGCTGAATGTACTCCAAAGCAGGTGAGACACCCGCTATAAGAGACTATAGCTATGCACCGAAGAGGGTCAATGCCACGATCAGTCAGTGTGACCCACCGGCACTTGGCAGCATTCTTTCCGTTTGAATCTTCAACTGGCTCAACGCATCGTAGCTAGCTACTATCCTGGCCGGGGAAAATTGCGTCTGAACTGGCTGGCTATCAACCATTGCACTCGGCAAGACTGTCGGCAGGCATTGAGTGATCAGGTGAAGTGGCTTATTTACTCCGCCTTCAGTTGCAGCCAGCAGCTCTTCATAATCGTGCTCGCAAAGAATTCTCGACTCGACAATATAATACCGATCGCCTACACAGAATCTCTGGTCGCAGTGCTGACAAGAGAAGCACTCTAAATGGTACACACTGTTGTCCCTAGTTCGCATCACCATTTCGAAGGCGGGTATGTGCTTGTGACAGGCGGCGCATAGGCCAGTACAACCGAACAGGCGCAGATAGTCGCGGCGGCAGAGTAACAGATTAGCGCGAGCAAACAGGGAGGTGCCAACTTCGGCTAGGCGACAATCGCAGCAGTGACAGCGCAGACAGTCTTCGTGCCATAGCTGGTTCATGGCCTAGCGGCGTGGGATGGGGCGTGCACTGATTGGCTGCATGTCCAATAAGTGTGTGCGCTTCTTTTTAAGCGCTTACTGCCTCCGCATTGGCTGAATGACGTAGGCGCAGGCGCTTCTTTTCCACGAGAAACCCCTTACTGTCTGCCGATTGGCTGCACATCTAATCGTCACAGGCGCTTCTTTCTAACCCCTTACTGTCTGCCGATTGGCTGCACATCTAATCGTCACAGGCGCTTCTTTCTAACCCCTTACTGTCTGCCGATTGGCTGCAAATCTAATCGTCACAGGCGCTTCTTTCTAACCCCTTACTGTCTGCCGATTGGCTGCACATCTAATCGTCACAGGCGCTTCTTTCTAACCCTTTACTGTCTGCCGATTGGCTGCACATCTAATCGTCACAGGCGCTTCTTTCTAACCCCTTACTGTCTGCCGATTGGCTGCACATCTAATCGTCACAGGCGCTTCTTTCTAACCCCTTACTGTCTGCCGATTGGCTGCACATCTAATCGTCACAGGCGCTTCTTTCTAACCCCTTACTGTCTGCCGATTGGCTGCACATCTAATCGTCACAGGCGCTTCTTTCTAACCCCTTACTGTCTGCCGATTGGCTGCACATCTAATCGGTACAGGCGCTTCTTTCTAACCCTTGCTGTCTGTTTGTATCTTTTGCTCCAATAAAAGTACAATGACTTTAAAAAAATAATAAGAGTCGACGATTCTGTGAATGATCTAAAATACATTAGTATAAAAACATTGAAATTTCTCACCTTCAAGAAGAAAGCATCCTCAATTTGTCGGCCACACCTGGCGCACTCCGTGTCATCCTGAAGTTGCATTATTTTTTGTTAAATCGAGCAGTTCGATAGTTAAAATATATTTGTATAACAAAAATATTTCCGCGCAAAATTTAAATGACACTTGTTGCATTATGCTTGCTTATAATAAATTTTCCGTTTTCCTGGAGAACTAGGAGCATATATGAGCTATCTTGGGATTGGCTGGGCCTGAATCGACGGAAAGAGAACCATTGCTTATTGGCTTTGCTGCATGGGTTAGGCAAAGTGAGAGTTTGATAGAGGTGGCCTATAGCTGTCACTTTCGCTTCAACAGTCTAGCACCTCTGGGCAGTTGGCTCAAAAGATGGCTGGGGTTCTGCTATCGGCAAAATGATCTTTTCTGACTGATCTTTAAATATTATTCTTTCATATTGCTGCTCCATATTTCATTCTTATTCTTTTCTCATCTCTTTCGCTTGAGTTGCAAATTTTCATTCATGATCGCTCCCATTTTCATTCTAGCTCGTATATTGCTCTTAAAACGCCTTTTAAGATATCACAACTCATATTTTACTACTTCTTTTCGAGTGACTGATCCTCAAATATCATTACTGACTTTTGTCATCCTACTGATAACTTTTATGCGCGATACCGTTTGAAGTTTTGGATTGATTCTCTTCTCTCCTATTCTCTCCTCTCCTATTCTCTCCTCTCCTATTCTCTCATCTCCTCTCCTCTCCTATTCTCTCCTCTCCTATTCTCTCCTCTCCTATTCTCTCATCTCCTCTCCTCTCCTATTCTCTCCTCTCCTCTCCTCTCCTCTCCTATTCTCTCCTCTCCTATTCTCTCCTCTCCTGTTCTCTCCTCTCCTATTCTCTCCTCTCCTGTTCTCTCCTCTCCTCTCCTCTCCTATTCTCTCCTCTCCTATTCTCTCCTCTCCTATTCTCTCCTCTCCTGTTCTCTCCTCTCCTCTCCTCTCCTATTCTCTCCTCTCCTATTCTCTCCTCTCCTATTCTCTCATCTCCTCTCCTCTCCTATTCTCTCCTCTCCTCTCTTCTCCTATTCTCTCCTCTCCTATTCTCTCCTCTCCTATTCTCTCCTCTCCTATTCTCTCCTCTCCTCTCCTCTCCTCTCCTATTCTCTCCTCTCCTCTCCTCTCCTATTCTCTCCTCTCCTATTCTCTCCTCTACTCTCCTCTCCTCTCCTCTCCTATTCTCTCCTATTCTCTCCTCTCCTCTCCTCTCCTCTCCTCTCCTCTCCTCACCTATTCTCTCCTCACCTATTCTCTCCTCACCTATTCTCTCCTCTCCTCTCCTATTCTCTCCTCACCTATTCTCTCCTCTCCTCTCCTCTCCTCTCCTATTCTCTCCTCTCCTCTCCTCTCCTATTCTCTCCTCTCCTATTCTCTCCTCTACTCTCCTCTCCTCTCCTATTCTCTCCTATTCTCTCCTCTCCTATTCTCTCCTCTACTCTCCTCTCCTCTCCTCTCCTATTCTCTCCTATTCTCTCCTCTCCTCTCCTCTCCTCTCCTCTCCTCTCCTCTCCTCACCTATTCTCTCCTCACCTATTCTCTCCTCTCCTATTCTCTCCTCTCCTCACCTATTCTCTCCTCACCTATTCTCTCCTCACCTATTCTCTCCTCTCCTATTCTCTCCTCTCCTCACCTATTCTCTCCTCACCTATTCTCTCCTCACCTATTCTCTCCTCACCTATTCTCTCCTCACCTATTCTCTCCTCACCTATTCTCTCCTCTCCTATTCTCTCCTCTCCTCACCTATTCTCTCCTCACCTATTCTCTCCTCACCTATTCTCTCCTCTCCTATTCTCTCCTCTCCTCACCTATTCTCTCCTCACCTATTCTCTCCTCTCCTATTCTCTCCTCTCCTCACCTATTCTCTCCTCACCTATTCTCTCCTCACCTATTCTCTCCTCTCCTATTCTCTCCTCTCCTCACCTATTCTCTCCTCACCTATTCTCTCCTCACCTATTCTCTCCTCACCTATTCTCTCCTCACCTATTCTCTCCTCTCCTCTCCTCTCCTCTCCTCTCCTCTCCTCACCTATTCTCTCCTCACCTATTCTCTCCTCACCTATTCTCTCCTCTCCTCTCCTATTCTCTCCTCACCTATTCTCTCCTCTTCTCTCCTCTCCTCTCCTCTCCTCACCTATTCTCTCCTCACCTATTCTCTCCTCTCCTATTCTCTCCTCACCTATTCTCTTCTCACCTATTCTCTCCTCACCTATTCTCTCCTCTCCTATTCTCTCCTCTCCTCTCTTATTCTCTCCTCACCTATTCTCTCCTCACCTATTCTCTCATCTCCTATTCTCTCATCTCCTATTCTCTCATCTCCTATTCTCTCCTCTCCTATTCTCTCATCTCCTATTCTCTCCTCTCCTATTCTCTCATCTCCTATTCTCTCCTCACCTATTCTCTCATCTCCTATTCTCTCCTCTCCTATTCTCTCCTCTCCTATTCTCTCATCTCCTATTCTCTCCTCTCCTATTCTCTCATCTCCTATTCTCTCCTCTCCTATTCTCTCCTCTCCTATTCTCTCCTCTCCTATTCTCTCATCTCCTATTCTCTCCTCTCCTATTCTCTCATCTCCTATTCTCTCCTCTCCTATTCTCTCATCTCCTATTCTCTCCTCTCCTATTCTCTCCTCTCCTATTCTCTCATCTCCTCTCTTCTCCTCTCCTCTCCTCTCCTCTCCTATTCTCTCTACTTTACTCTTCTCTCCTCCTCTCCTCTGCTATCCTTTCCTCTTGTTTTGAGATTCCCATTTTCTCCTTGTTTTGGTTCCCCTTCCCCTCAGTTGTAAGTCACAGTTGCATCGCATTCATTCATGTGTATGCCTTAATTAAAACTATAAAACAATTCTAGTCAAGATACGCGCAAAGCATGGTGCAGATTGCCTGTTTCGCAGCTATAGCTAATAACATAATTTATGTAGCAGCTGCCGCTTGCAGATTAGTGCCATAAAATTCTACAATTTTCGCGCTATAAAACACTCGTTATAAAAATTAGAACGAAAACGCAAATAAAACACGCACACAGGCCACTGCACTGATGGCTATAAAAATAGCGTGTATAGGAATTAAATGTTATATTGAGAAATAAACATGCATGGGTTCAACAATGTAACTGAGAAATATTCTAGTTTCGAAACTATAGCTATACGGCTGAATGAGTATTCTTTTTTGTCTAGATTTTTACTCTTTATTCGTCCAATCGCCCAAATAAGGTAACTGAAAAATTTCTAACCGAGGGATTGCCAACCGAGGGAATCCTAACCGAGGGATTCCTAACCGAGGGATTCCCAATCATGGGAATCCTAACCGAGGGATTGCCAACCGAGGGAATCCTAACCGAGGGATTCCCAATCATGGGAATCCTAACCGAGGGATTGCCAACCGAGGGATTCCTAACCGAGGGATTCCCAATCATGGGAATCCTAACCGAGGGATTGCCAACCGAGGGAATCCTAACCGAGGGATTCCTAACCGAGGGATTCCTAACCGAGGGATTCCCAACCATGGGAATCCTAACCGAGGGAATCCTAACCGAGCGAATCCTAACCGAGGGATTCCCAACCAATGGATTCCTAACCGAGGGATTCCCAACCATGGGAATCCTAACCGAGGGAATCCTAACCGAGGGATTCCCAACCAAGGGATTCCTAACCGAGGGATTCCCAAATAAGGGATTCCTAACCGAGGGATTCCCAACCAAGGGATTCTTAACCGAGGGATTCCCAACCAAGGGATTCCTAACCGAGGGTTTCCCAACCAAGGGATTCCTAACCGAGGGATTCCTAACCGAGGGATTCCCAAATAAGGGATTTACAACCAAAGGATTCCCAACCAAGGGATTACCAACTAGGGGATTCCCAACGAAAGGATTTCTAACCGAGGGATTCCCAACCGAGGGATTCCCAAACAAGGGATTCCTAACCGAGGGATTCCCAAATAAGGGATTTACAACTAAAGGATTCCCAACCAAGGGATTACCAACTAGGGGATTCCCAACGAAAGGATTTCTAACCGAGGGATTTCCAATCGAGGGATTCCTAACCGATGGATTTTGAGGGATGTATGGTTGTTGATTATGTAGATTTTAGTCAATCACCGATTATAACAATATCATTTTCTCGTTCAAATCAATGTAACTTTTCATTTCACTCTTTTCAATTCGCCAATTCCCTAAATCCCAAAATGGGATTTTCATATCGTGATGTACTGCATTATAAGATGGTCGTTTTAGTTGGCTTGTGATGACGACGGTATGATGAAATTTCGGCGGCAAAGTCATTATTGTTAGAGAAAATTATTTTTCAGAAAACACACACAACCACACGTGGGAGTTATTTCCCTGAGGATTTGGGATCATCATGGCGGGAATCGACTAACTCGTATTTATAGATTTGGGATCAGGGGGGATCTATATAGCTATATATGCCAAGAATATGGTCTGAGTCCGCGCCGGTTGACGTAAGAAGACTGAAATAGAGAGACTGTTCGGTGAAGCGTGTAATGGATAAATTAACCCTAACTGCAGGCCATATATATATATATATATATGATGATGTATAATATTATGGCGTCTGCAGTGAAATCACACTTGCTATCCCTATAAATTCTCTATTTATATTGCGAATAAAAAACGGTGCAACGTTTAGCAACATTTAGCGACATTTTCTCAGTGTTTGCCTTCTGAACGATCGGAGTGATTATGGCCATTTGAGCATGACTACCATATCCACATTGCTTCAGTTCACTTAGCTGTAAAAGTGTTCAGAAATCTACGAGTACATAGACATTTCGCTAGCTGGATGTCCACAGACTGAACTGCTGTAAGCATGCCAGCCTTTGCAAGTTATTGATAATAATTTTTACCCAATTGGGGGTAAGTAGCAGAGCGATTAACGCGTTTTCCTCTCTCACGAAGCTCCCTGAGTTCGATTCCGCGGCGAGGCCACATTCATTTGGGGCGCAGCCGCGGAGAGAAGGCTTGGTTGATTGTCGTGCAATTCAGACCCTTGAAGGCCAACCTCCAAGGCACAGTGAGAGTGCACACTGCCTGACGATGAGAAAGTCAAGGTCAAGGTCAAAGTCAATGTTTATCCTGAGCGTGTGTGCTCAGGAGTCAGCGGAATGGGCAGAATTGCCTCCTCGCACTGCATCGCTGCGGGTCTAGTGTCACCAAATAATGTGCCACTGCTCGCAGCCCATCACTGCAATTATATATGTTTTGAAAACAATTTTACAAGTAGATAGAATAAAGCAGTCTTTTGTCAGTTGCAGCTACAAGTCCATGTTTGAAGCGTGAGTATTGTCAGATTGTCCCGTAGTGGGATCAAAGTTTTTAGATTGTACATATTAAACAGTAAAATAGTGTATAGCTTTAATTAATTACAATTCTTGGGATATATGGTAATAATGGTAGTTCCATTTTTGCTACTATATGCCGTGTGTATCTGTATTAAATTATTCACAGTTTAAGCATACGCGCAGAGATGTATACGCAAAGCAGGATGTTGCAATTTTCTGGCCAAAACAGTATATAAACCTGGTATTAAATCCTCAAAAGACGCACGCAATGTCTCATAGCTCACACTACGAGCATATGCGTAGGACAAGTCGATATCAGATATATACATGTGCAGTGTTGTTTTCCGTTACTGCAGATCGCATGGGTCCCAATTCCGGATATTACTGACGACATTCATGCAATGTAATCTCGATCAACTTATACCGAATATATGGCTGCATGTATTTATATAATCCTTTTATTAAGGAGGGGATCATAAACATTTTTCGTTGATCAACGTGCCGCCTGTTTTATTTCACCGTTTTTTTTCACTGAAATATGATTCCCGAGTTGTCAAACGCAGATGTTTTAGACTTTAGAGTTTTACACTGTCGTTTCACAAGCAAGCAAATAGAAAAAATACGCTCGTACCTTTGTTGACATTGTGCGGACTGATCAATTACTACGAGTACACGGCATATAGAGACCATCTCTATTTGGTCGAGCTGATATATGTAGCAAAAAGCGACAATCAACACGCCTTTCGGGCGGGCCAGTCTACTGACAGCGTTATGCACATCAGCGTCTTCCTGTACACAGTCCGCCATCGTTCCGCCATGGCGCACCTTCATTTGGGCATCGGCGGACGGTCACCGTCTGTGCAAGGGCAGCCCATAAGGCGGCGTTCTCTCACCAGTTTTCTAGAACATATTGGTCATCGACGAGCTCCTCCTGGATGCTCAGCCGAACCCTGTCTTGAAGGTCGGCTACGCGAATGATGTCACGGCAGATGGCATCTGACCAAGTGCCAAGCTGATACTCTCCGAGACCGAGACCTTCTGCAAGACTTCCTCAACATGGCCAGGACGGCTGCAATGCCGGCTTCGGGGTCTGGATCCTTGTCAACAGGCGCGTTATTGCCACACGCGGCCAACAAACAGGTAAATTGCCGAGCGTCTTCCAGAACCAAGTCCTGGCCATCTGCGGCTCCTGCGTCACGCAACATGGGGCGAAAAACACCTCAAGATTCTTCTTTCACTTGGACAGTCCTGTAGGCTCTGCAAGCCCTTTGTGACAACAAAAAATCGCTCGGAAATCTATGACTGTGTCTGACACAGTCATAGATTAGACAGTCATAGCTACAGTAGTTATACTACATTGGTCCTTAATTGCTACAACTGTGACTGCAGCTGGCCTATATCATCAGGCCAAACTTATAAGGCCGTGTATAGTTTCTACCGATATTATATTTGATGTACCTCAAAGTGCACGTGTTAGTATGTATCAGAAGTATAACACGGTCAATGATGAAGGTTTTCTGGAAAGTTTTAGTCTAAAATGATTTTGCTATCCCTCGGGAATTCGCTACAACTGGAAATTTTGTTTTGCCTGTCTGTAAACAGTTTTAATACCGTAAGAAAAGAGCAGTTTGTAAAAAAACTAAATAAATAACAGTTTTTCTACATATTTATGGCGATTTTTTATTTCATTGTTAATTTGTGCTTGTTTTGTTCATACTTTGTTATACCTGATTATAATGTTTATAACATTTTCAATCTCTTATTGAAATTTATTATTTAACATTTCCAAGACCAACACGAACTAAGAAATCAAAACAAGCAGTATTTTTTCTTCATAAATATCGATTCTATCGATAAATATTGTAGCATATCAAACATTTTTTTGTTGTTACTCTAATCTAATTGGTCAAAGACCTCGATATAGAAGTAACAGTTTTCTTTTCTGTGAAATTAAATGTATCGAAAGAAGGAATGAAACTCAATTCAAAATTGCTTCATGTCTTCAATAGATTCTGATATTCCCCATTTTACATTTCGCGAAGTGAAGCTTGCTCAGGATCTTGACAGGTAACTATTTCAACAAAAGTTTGTAGTTAGGCGGTTCTCATTAAGACTAATTTATATAAATAACAAAATAATTGCGAATATTTGTAAACTATCTAGTTTTAAATATGACAACAGTTGACAAAAGTATACTATTTTTGCTTTTAATTCCTCTTTGCTATGGATGGTAGCTGGATGGGATATAGTTGTATAGTTTTTATTATACTTGGGCCTATTTGTACTAGCTAGAAATTAAAGAAATCCAAGATATTTCTGATTACAAATTTTGAATATCTTGACATTTTTCAACCACCACTAGACATTGTCTTCACCACGATTCGATAAGAAATAACTTTTATGGCCAAAAAGCTCTCATCTTCAATATATATTACTTAATAAAATAGAAAATATAGGCTTAAAAGTCTGGCAACTATTTTGGGAAAAGTAGGCCTACCCCCATCCATATAGCACAGGCAATTTTTCATATGAATACTGATTAAGCCTGTTATTTTGTCATTCTGATTGTCAATAACTTGATTGTCTTCATCTTTATCAAAAATGTATTGAAAGTTTAAGCACCAGTCTTAAAAATATCTAGATGCCAATTTACAACTGAGGTCTAATTTTAAGGTACAAAATAAAATTTTGGCAATCTTCTAATTTTGCACATTTAATTCAAACAGTTTTTAAAACAACAGTTAACAACAGTTTTTTATAACAACCAAGAGACAATTTGACTAACAACCAATGAACAGATGACTGACAGTGTCTATGAGTCAATTGCATGTTACTCAGATGTCATAGGCCTAGTAGTGTGCTCAGACAGCATAATAGTATGCCACCCAGAAAAGGATGTTCCCAAAGATGTTACATGGGTGCGCGCTGTGAAAAAACTTAAATTGTTCCTTCTATTCTGGCTCATCATTCCACATAGCATGACAATTTGAGTTGTCTATGGCTTACTTTCTCATGTGAATTCAAACGCTTGGTCATCGAATTCCGTGGGCCATTCTGTTTTGCATGTCCACTGTTCCACATGGTGCGACAAAAGTAATACTAGCTGGCTAGTCTATTTTCTAATGTAAAATAACTTTAGATGTCAAGATGTAAAAACACAGCTAATAAGAAACACAACATTTGTTTTAATTGTATACCATATTGTATTTTCTACCCATAAGCAACTTAGTGTGAACTAACATTCTAGTTTTGTGTTTTATCTTTCAACAGTTTAGCATTTGGCTTTGTCAAGCTCGGACCCAGCGAATCGCTCCCTGGAGCGCCTGGAAGCAGCAGCGGCGGCGGCGGCGGCAGCAAGCGGGCCATACTACAGAAGGCTGTAGCCTATCTAGACAGCCTAGTATTGCAATCTGTGCTAGACTCAGAAGAATTCGCTAAACAGGTTTCGATTCGCGAGAGGACTGGCAAGCGAGAGCTAAGAACAGAAGAAGAGGAAGCGGAAGAAGTTGAAGAAGAGATTGAAGCTGTGCGAGCTAGGCGACACTTTGAACAATCCGTTTCGCCAGCTATTTATTTCTATTTGGGTCATTTTCATCTGCTTCTAGAGCACTGGGAGCAGGCTTTCAGCGCCTATACAGTTTACGAACAGCGCGAACCTAGAGCGGATTGTAATTCAGCCTATCTTTACGGCCTAGGTCTTTGTCATTATCATTTCAATAGATTTGATAGCGCTATTAGCGCATTTCATCGGGTTCTATACCAGGAGCCGGCCTTCCCTAGGGCCAACGAGATTCACGTTAGATTGGGTGTGATTTATAAATTGCGCGCCGATCTAGATCGAAGCTTGCGACATTTCAAACGTGCCCTGTTCGACACTTCGCCCTGCTCTCTAACTAGCGCCGAAATACGATTCCACATTGCGCATCTGTACGAGGTGAGAATAGTTTCAATGTTTGTGTGTTTTAAAGGTCGGGGGTTCGATTCAATAGTCCACTGAAACAATTTGTGCCATTTAGCAAGACACTTAACTCTGCATTGCTTCAGTTCACCCAGCTGTTAAATGGGTACTAGCATCAGCTGGGGTAATTAGGGGTGGGTGATGCGTCCCCTCTGTCCATAGACTAAACAGCCGTACGCAATAGCTGCTGCTGTTCTGTCATCTGTACACCAGATAGTGCAGGAGAAAGCGATGTTAAACAGGTGGAACTCTTGTCTTAGAACAAGTAAGAGCACAGGTCTAATGTAACAGGTAGTACTGGGGTACAATAACAGGTAGAATAGAGGTCTAACAACAGGTAGAGCTGGTGTCTAAGAACAGGTAGAACAGAGGTCTGATAGCAGGTAAAACTGAGGTCCAATAACAGGTAGAAAAGAGGTCTAATAACAGGTAGAACATAGGTCTAATAACAGGTAGAACATAGGTCTAATAACAGGTAGAACATAGGTCTAATAACAGGTAGAACATAGGTCTAATAACAGGTAGAACATGGGTCTAATAACAGGTAGAACATAGGTCTAATAACAGGTAGAACATAGGTCTAATAACAGGTAGAACATAGGTCTAATAACAGGTAGAACATAGGTCTAATAACAGGTAGAACATAGGTCTAATAACAGGTAGAACATGGGTCTAATAACAGGTAGAACATAGGTCTAATAACAGGTAGAACATAGGTCTAATAACAGGTAGAACATAGGTCTAATAACAGGTAGAACATAGGTCTAATAACAGGTAGAACATGGGTCTAATAACAGGTAGAACATAGGTCTAATAACAGGTAGAACATAGGTCTAATAACAGGTAGAACATAGGTCTAATAACAGGTAGAACATAGGTCTAATAACAGGTAGAACATGGGTCTAATAACAGGTAGAACATGGGTCTAATAACAGGTAGAACATAGGTCTAATAACAGGTAGAACATAGGTCTAATAACAGGTAGAACATAGGTCTAATAACAGGTAGAACATAGGTCTAATAACAGGTAGAACATAGGTCTAATAACAGGTAGAACATAGGTCTAATAACAGGTAGAACATAGGTCTAATAACAGGTAGAACATAGGTCTAATAACAGGTAGAACATGGGTCTAATAACAGGTAGAACAGTGGTCTAATACCAGGTAGAACATAGGTCTAATAACAGGTAGAACATAGGTCTAATAACAGGTAGAACATAGGTCTAATAACAGGTAGAACATAGGTCTAATGACAGGTAGAACATAGGTCTAATGACAGGTAGAACATAGGTCTAATAACAGGTATAGCAGGGGTCTAATAACGGGCAAAAACAGGCGTCTAATAGCAGGTATAACAGGGGTCTAATAACAGGTAGAACATGGGTCTAATAACAGGTAGAACATGGGTCTAATAACAGGTAGAACATGGGTCTAATAACAGGTAGAACATAGGTCTAATAACAGGTAGAACATAGGTCTAATGACAGGTAGAACATAGGTCTAATGACAGGTAGAACATGGGTCTAATAACAGGTAGAACATAGGTCTAATGACAGGTAGAACATAGGTCTAATGACAGGTAGAACATAGGTCTAATAACTGGTATAGCAGGGGTCTAATAACGGGCAAAAACAGGCGTCTAATAGCAGGTATAACAGGGGTCTAATAACAGGTAGAAAAAGGTGTGATAAACTGATAGCATGTGGCAACAAGGCTCTGATGTAAAATGACTTACAATTAAAACAACCGAACCGAAGGTGTGCAACAAAGTTCGCTTCGCCAAGGACTATTACAGTCAGCTAGCCGAGAAGCCGGATACCACTAAGGAGTTGCGCGCCCTCTGCTTCCTCCAGCTCGGCTGGCTTTATCATTCGAAGCCCGAATTGGGCGACCACGACACAGCTGTTCAGTATCTGCAGAATGCACTAACCCTCGATAGGGAGCACGGCACTTATTACTTGCTTGGTCGCTGTTATTCCGCATTGGGTCGTGTACAGGACGCCTTCATGGCTTATAGATCTAGCATTGACAAATTGGAGGCCTGCGCTGATACTTGGTGCAGCATCGGGGTGCTCTATCAGCAGCAGAATCAGCCGATGGATGCTCTGCAGGTTTGAGATTTTCTTAATGCTTGCTCTTATACGGGGGCCTAGACTTCGCGTCTAGACATAACAGACATTCGTTAGTTAGATTTTGCGTCATTAGCAACCACCATAGTTTTCGCAGAAGTGTCGTAACAATATTTTCCTATGGCACCTTAGCAACCTCCGTTAATTGGTCTGATAATGTCCTTAGCAACCTTCGTTAAGTGATAATTATTGTCCTTCGCAACCTCAGTTAATTAGTATGATTGGTGACCTTAGCAACCTCTATTACGAGTAATTAGTCTGATAGTCTCCTTAGCAACCTCTTCATTAGTCTGATTAGCTTCCTTAGAAACCATTTCATTCGTCTGATTAGTATCCCTAGCAACCGTTTACTGTTCTGATTAGTGTCCTTAGCAACCGTTTATTGTTCTGATTAGTGTCCATAGCAACCATTATTTGTGTTTTTCACTCGCATTCTATTCCGTATATCACACAGTTATTTCTATTTACTATTTCCCCAGGCCTATGTGTGCGCCGTTCAGCTAGACAAAGAACACGTGGCCGCTTGGTCCGACCTGGGCATTCTCTACGAGACCAACGGTCAGTACAGAGACGCCCTAACCTGCTACACCAGCGCTGCCAAGGTCGACAAACGCGGCGAATTGAACCCGATGCTTAGAGAGCGAATCACCGTTCTGCAGGTTAATTACATTTCATTTCTCCTAATTCCTTACGATCCCCATTTTGTACTTAATCTTACAACTGCATCTTGAACATCCTCCTAATCTCCCTAGCTATTTATCCCAAACATCATCCCATCTCCTTGTATATTTATCCCAAACATCATCCCATCTCCTTGTATATTTATCCCAAACATCATCCCATCTCCTTGTATATTTATCCCAAACATCATCCCATCTCCTTGTATATTTATCCCAAACATCATCCCATCTCCTTGTATATTTATCCCAAACATCTTCCCATCTCCTTGTATATTTATCCCAAACATCTTCCCATCTCCTTGTATATTTATCCCAAACATCATCCCATCTCCTTGTATATTTATCCCAAACATCTTCCCATCTCCTTGTATATTTATCCCAAACATCATCCCATCTCTTTATCTATTTTTTCCAAACATCTTCCCATCTCCTTATCTATTCATCCCAAACATCTTCCTATCTCCTTATCTATTTATCCCAAACATCATCCCATCTCCTTGTATATTTATCCCAAACGTCATGCTATATCCTTATCTATTTATCCCACATATTCGCATTTCCATAGCTATCTATCCTAAATGTTTTCCCTATAACCCTTTCTATCTCAAACTTGTCTTCCTATCCCTTTTGACCTAACTTAACCTTCTATCTTCCAATAATTTGCTGTCAATAGAATGCTGTATCGCCATTTATCCCAAGCAATTAAACGTGGTCTCAATATATCCCCATTCTCAATCACTCTTCAGGAATACCTAAACTCCATTCCGGATAAGCTAATCGAGCAGAAAGTGCAGCAGTCGGGCAATCAGCTTTTGCCACCAGTCAAAGAAGCCTGGAATCTACCTATACCAGCCGAACTAACCCAGCGCAAAGAGAAGCCACCGTCGGCTGTGCCAATCAGTAGCCTAACTGAACTGCTCGATGTCAATGACATTTTTGTTGACACAGAGTTCACTCTGGATAAACTAGCCGCCGACCTAGTCTCCAACATGGAGGGCGGCGCCAGCGGCAACGGAGCTACGTCTAGCGGCGGGGCCAGTCTCAAAGAGGTTATACTATCGCGAAATCTACTGCCTCGCCGGACCCCAGTACCATCGGTGTCGTTGTCAACTCCTGCGAGACTGCTGCTGCATCAGGTTGGTGGGACGCTGGGGTTTCATGTTTGAAGTGTAGGAGTTCAGCGTTTTGGATGTAGGAGTTCAGGGTTTCAGGTGTATGAGTTCAGGGTTTCAGGTGTAGAAGCATTAAGGGTTTCAGGTGTGAGAGTTCAGGGTTTTGGATGTAGGAGTTCAGGGTTTCAGATGTAGGACTTCAGGGTTTCAGGTGTAAGAGCTCAGGTTTTTAGTTGTAGGAGTTCAGGGTTTCAGGTCTAGGAGTTCAGAGTTTCAGGTGTTGGATCGTAAAGGGTTTCAGGTGTAAGGGTTCCGGTTTTTAGTTGTAGGAGTTCAAGATTTTAGGTGTAGTAGTTCAGAGTTTCAGATGTAGTAGTTCAGAGTTTCAGATGTAGTAGTTCAGAGTTTCAGATGTAGGAGGTCAGGGTTTCAGGTGTAGGACTTCAGGGTTTCAGGTGTAGGACTTCAGGGTTTCAGGTGTAGGAGTTCAGGGTTTCAGGTGTAGGACTTCAGGGTTTCAGGTGTAGGAGTTCAGAGTTTCAGGTGTAGGAGTTCAGGGTTTCAGGTGTAGGAGTTCAGGGTTTCAGGTGTAGGACTTCAGGGTTTCAGGTGTAGGACTTCAGGGTTTCAGGTGTAGGAGTTCAGGGTTTCAGGTGTAGGAGTTCAGGGTTTCAAGTGTAGGAGTTCAGGGTTTCAGGTGTAGGAGTTCAGGGTTTCAGGTGTAGGAGTTCAGGGTTTCAGGTGTAGGAGTTCAGAGTTTCAGGTGTAGGAGTTCAGGGTTTCAGGTGTAGGAGTTCAGGTTTTCAGGTGTAGGAGTTCAGGGTTTCAGGTGTAGGAGTTCAGGAGTTCGGGGTGTAAAAAATCAATTCTTTCTGATTGCGGGATAATGGTTGATGTTGTATTAATAATTGTCATAACTAACAAAGCAACCAAATTAATATTTGCAGGTGACTGGCCTAGCAGCTCAGCGCAGTTGGACATTCACCAACTGCATCCTACCTGAGGGCAATCCGCCGCCAACGGCGCCTCCGCCGCCATATCCGCCTCTGTCTAGCGATCAGCTGTACCCGCCAACCTCCTCCATCTATTTAGACAGCAAGAAGGACGCTCACAGTCCCGAACTGATGCGATTCTGTATGCAGCAACCTGTGGCCGTTATTCGTGGCCTAGCTGCCGCCCTGCGCCTTGACCTGAGTCTATTCTCAACCAAGACCCTAGTTGAGGCTAACGGTGAGCATAGGATTGAAATGCGCACTCAGCGGGTGCAGCCGCCAGATGTTAATAAAGACGCCGAAGGACGCACTGTGTGGATGTGCGAATCGCCCAGGGGCCATGCCACTATCGCCGCCTACGGCAGGTATCAGGCCCAATCGTTTCAGGAGGCTGTTAAAGAGGAGAAAAATGAGCTGCAGCAGCAGCAGCAGGCACAGGTTTGTGATTGTATTTTCTTTTTTAATAGTCTATACTACAATTTCGAGTGTCCCTTAAATCATAATTCCGATTCTAGGTAGCGGGGAGGTAGGGATAGGTGATTCCCGATCCCGAAATCTAGGTGGGGATGAAACGCTCAAATCCAGATTCATAATCCCAAATCTAGGTAGGGATGAAATCCTCAAAAAGAGACCCCTAGTCCCAACTCTAGGTCGGGATAAAGTCCTCAAATCTCGATTTCTAATCCCCAAATCTAAGTTGGGATAAAATTCTCAAATCCAGATTTCCATTCCCCAAATATAAGTGGGGATAAAATCCTCAAATACAGATTTCTAATCCCCAAATCTAAGTGGGGATAAAATCCTCAAATCCAGATTTCTATTCCCCAAATCTAGCTCGGGATAAAATCCTCAAATACAGATTCCTTATCCCCAAATCTAGGTCGAAATAAATCCTCAAATACAGATTTCTAATCCCCAAATCTAGGTCGGGATAAAATCCTCAAATCCAGAATCCTAATCCCAATTCTAAGTGGGGGTGGATAAATTCGTCAAATTATCCTTCCATGTTCTGTTTAATAAATTTGTTTTCTGGCACGGAAACAGTGAACTCACGAAACGAATTAGGAATATATTGTAACTATTCGTTTTACACTTTAAACATCCCAGGGTGTCGTGGGCAGTCAGGCCGGCTCAGCCGCGGCCGCAGCTAAACGGGCGCCAAGCGTGATAAGATTCGGCACCAACTGCGACTTGTCTGACGAGAAGAAATGGCTGCCGCAGCTGCAGGAGCTAACTAAATTGCCTACCTTTGTCAAGGTGGTGTCGGCCTCCAATATGCTAAGCCATGTCGGCCACACTATACTGGGCATGAACACTGTGCAGCTCTATATGAAGGTGAGTGATTGATATAATCAATGCCTTGAAATCAACTTGAGTAAGATTTTTTTACTCAAAGTATTTACTCCAGAAACATCTATCAAAGAAGTGTAGAATTTTTTTTTTTTAAGATCCCGTTTTTAGATCAATCCCTTTTTAGCTTCACATTCCCCAGTCTCATCTCTCCCATGTCTCATCTCTCCCGTGTCTTATCTCTCCCGTGTCTCATCTCTCCCGTGTCTTATCTCTCCCATGTCTCATCTCTCCCGTGTCTCATCTCTCCCGTGTCTCATCTCTGCCGTGTCTCATCTCTCCCCAGTCTCATCTCTCCCGTGTCTCATCTCTCTCCCGTCTCATCTCTCCCGTGTCTCATCTCTCTCCCGTGTATTATCGCTCTCCCGTCTCATCTCTCCCGTGTCTTATCTCTCTCCCGTGTATTATCGCTCTCCCGTCTCATCTCTCCCGTGTCTCATCTCTCTCCCGTCTCATCTCTCCCGTGTCTTATCTCTCTCCCGTGTATTATCGCTCTCCCGTCTCATCTCTCCCGTGTCTCATCTCTCCCGTGTCTCATCTCTCCCGTGTCTCATCTCTCCCCAGTCTCCTCTCTCCTGTCTCACCTCTCCCGTGTTTCATCTCTCCCCTGTCTCATCTCTCCCGTGTCTCATCTCTCCCCTGTCTCATCTCTCCCGTGTCTTATCTCTCTCCCGTCTCACCTCTCCCGTGTCTCATCTCTCTCCCGTCTCATCTCTCCCGTGTCTCATCTCTCTCTCGTCTCACCTCTCCCCTGTCAAATCTCTTAGGATTCTCTTTTTTTTAATCTTCCTACAAGTTCTTGCTTTCCACTGTCCTTTAATTTCTTTACTCCGTTAGTAATATAGGATGAGGTTTAATGCTTGTAGCCCCGCAAAACGTATCTCAATTAAAGCATGCTTCCTCTAACAAAATCTAGTTGCTAGGTGGAATTAATTTTACCCGACTGTAACTACCGTCCAGGTGCCTGGAAGTCGAACCCCCGGCCATCAGGAGAACAACAGCTTCTGCTCCGTCAACATCAACATCGGCCCCGGAGATTGCGAATGGTTCGCTGTGCCAGAGCAGTACTGGGGCGCTCTGCACAGCCTGTGCCACCGGCACGGAGTGGACTATCTGCACGGCAGCTGGTGGCCGGATTTGGCTGATCTAGCTGCCGAAGGTGTGCCAGTCTATCGCTTCATTCAACGGCCTGGCGACCTAGTGTGGATTAATGCGGGCACACCGCATTGGGTTAGTGCTAGTCTAGATTTGCTCAGTCCTAAGTTAGTTTCACAGTCTCGTAGGTAGGATTCAAAATATTATAGTCGAGATTCTCAGTCTCATAGGTGAGATTCACAGTCTCCTAAGTGAGATTCACAGTCTCCTAAGTGAGATTCACAGTCTCCTAAGTGAGATCCATAGTCTCCTAAGTTAATTTTAAAGTCTCCTAAGTGAGATTCACAGTCTCCTAAGTGAGATTCACAGTCTCCTAAGTGAGATTCATAGTCTCCTAAGTGAGATTCACAGTCTCCTAAGTGAGATTCATAGTCTCCTAAGTGAGATTCACAGTCTCCTAAGTGAGATTCATAGTCTCCTAAGTGAGATTCACAGTCTCCTAAGTGAGATTCACAGTCTCCTAAGTGAGATTCACAGTCTCCTAAGTGAGATTCATAGTCTCCTAAGTGAGATTCATAGTCTCCTAAGTGAGATTCATAGTCTCCTAAGTGAGATTCATAGTCTCCTAAGTGAGATTCACAGTCTCCTAAGTGAGATTCATAGTCTCCTAAGTGAGATTCACAGTCTCCTAAGTGAGATTCACAGTCTCCTAAGTGAGATTCATAGTCTCCTAAGTGAGATTCATAGTCTCCTAAGTGAGATTCATAGTCTCCTAAGTGAGATTCATAGTCTCCTAAGTGAGATTCATAGTCTCCTAAGTGAGATTCATAGTCTCCTAAGTGAGATTCACAGTCTCCTAAGTGAGATTCATAGTCTCCTAAGTGAGATTCACAGTCTCCTAAGTGAGATTCACAGTCTCCTAAGTGAGATTCACAGTCTCCTAAGTGAGATTCATAGTCTCCTAAGTCAGATTCACAGTCTCCTAAGTGAGATTCATAGTCTCCTAAGTGAGATTCATAGTCTACTAAGTGAGATTCACAGTCTCCTAAGTGAGATTCATAGTCTCCTAAGTGAGATTCATAGTCTCCTAAGTGAGATTCATAGTCTTCTAAGTGAGATTCACAGTCTCCTAAGTGAGATTCACAGTCTCCTAAGTGAGATTCACAGTCTCCTAAGTGAGATTCATAGTCTCCTAAGTGAGATTCACAGTATCCTAAGTGAGATTCACAGTCTCCTAAGTGAGATTCATAGTCTCCTAAGTAAGATTCACAGTCTCCTAAGTGAGATTCATAGTCTCCTAAGTGAGATTCACAGTATCCTAAGTGAGATTCACAGTCTCCTAAGTGAGATTCATAGTCTCCTAAGTGAGATTCATAGTCTCCTAAGTGAGATTCATAGTCTCCTAAGTGAGATTCACAGTCTCCTAAGTGAGATTCATAGTCTCCTAAGTGAGATTCACAGTCTCCTAAGTGAGATTCATAGTCTCCTAAGTGAGATTCATAGTCTCCTAAGTGAGATTCATAGTCTCCTAAGTGAGATTCATAGTCTCCTAAGTGAGATTCATAGTCTCCTAAGTGAGATTCACAGTCTCCTAAGTGAGATTCACAGTCTCCTAAGTGAGATTCACAGTCTCCTAAGTGAGATTCACAGTGTCCTAAGTGAGACTCACAGTCTTCTAAGTGAGATTCACAGTCTCCTAAGTGAGATTCACAGTCTCCTAAGTGAGATTCACAGTCTCCTAAGTGAGATTCATAGTCTCCTAAGTTAGTTTTAAAGTCTCCTAAGTGAGATTCACAGTCTCCTAAGTGAGATTCATAGTCTCCTAAGTGAGATTCATAGTCTCCTAAGTGAGATTCACAGTCTCCTAAGTGAGATTCACAGTCTCCTAAGTGAGATTCACAGTGTCCTAAGTGAGACTCACAGTCTTCTAAGTGAGATTCACAGTCTCCTAAGTGAGATTCACAGTCTCCTAAGTGAGATTCACAGTCTCCTAAGTGAGATTCACAGTCTCCTAAGTGAGATTCACAGTGTCCTAGGTGAGATTCAGTCTCCTAAGTGAGATTCACAGTGTCCTAGGTGAGACCTATAGCCTCATAGTTAAGATATATTATCTCGTAAGTGATATTTAAAGTGAGTTCTTGAATCCCAAATCCCATTCCTGTCAAGGTTCAGGCCATCGGCTGGTGCAACAACATCGCCTGGAACGTCGGCCCACTGACAGCCAAGCAGTACATGCTAGCTCGCGAACGCTACGAGTTCAACAAGTTGAACAATTTCAAGTCCATCGTGCCGATGATTCATCTAAGCTGGATGCTGGCCCGCAATCTGAAGCTATCGGATCAGAGCCTGTTCGAATTAATCAAGTACACTCTGCAGAGATCTCTGGTCTATTGTTTTATGACCATCGAATTTGTACATCACCTCAAACTGGAAGTCAAATGGCACGGCCGCAAACCGGATGATGATACGCAGTATTGCAACGTCTGCGATGTGAGCTGGCAAAATGAGTCAACACTCTCTGACATTCTCTCAACATTCTTAGTCTTTTTCTGAGTTTCCCAAATCCTCAGAATCGATCCCCATTCTTTCCTAATCCTTAGAATCGATCCCCAGTCTTCCCTGATCATCAAAAGCGATTCCCATAGTTTCCTGGTCCTCACAACCGATCCCCATTCTTTCCTGATACTAAAAATCGATTCCCACTGTTTCCTGATCCTCAAAATCAATCCCACTTTTCTCTAATCTTTAGAATCGATCCCCATTCTTTCCTTTTTCCCAAAAAAACGATTCCCACTGTTTCCTGATCCTCAAAATGATTCCCAGTCTTCCCTGATCCTCAGAATCGATCCCCATTTTTTCGTGATCCTCACAACCCCGGTCCCCATTCTTTCATTTTTCCCAAAAACGATTTCCACTGTTTCCTGATCCTCAAAAATTATTCCCACTCTTCCATGATCCTCAAAATCGATCCACATTCCTTCCTGATCCCCAAAATTGATTCCCAGTCTTCCCTGCTCCTCACAACCGATCCCCATTATTCCCTCATCCTTAAAACCATTATCCCATTGATCCTTACGATCTAGCCGACGCATGTCCTGATACCTTCAGAGTTAAAATGATCAACCTTCCCCCCTCCACCCGCAGATCGAACTGTTCAACATTCTGTTCGTGATGGAGCAGAACAAGAAGTTTGTCTGCCACTGCCTTGACTGCGCCAGAAAGATCCAGCCGGAATTGCAGGGCTTCACTATTCTAGCCGAGTATTCAATGCAGGAGCTAATTGACGTCTATGACAGCTTCCAGCTGCAGACTGTGAGTGTTTTATGCGAATTTCGTTACTTAAGAAATAGAGAAGTCGTTACTTTCTTTTTATTATTAGTCAGTTCGTTATTACTTTCTTACAATTCTAGTCGTTACTTTTAAACCAGTCAATTCGTTACTTTAAAGCCAGTTCGTTACTTTAAAAAATCTTGGTAACTAAACCAGTCCGTTCGACGCTTTTAACTCAGTCAATTCGTTGCAGATAAAACATTACCCGCTAAAAAATAGGGATGTTTCTTTGGGTGATTCCAGTTGGAATCTGCTGTGTTTCCAGAAAAAGAAACAGCCGAACGCTGGAAACATACCACTCGGATGATTCCATGCTTAGAATCTACCCAACTGGGCGTTTTCTCGGTGCTTCTTGGTGGCGAAATGGAATCACCCAAAGAATCATCCAGTTCGGAAGATTCCATGCTCAGAAACCGCCGAGGAATCGCCCGTAAATAATTCTCTGGTTGTCCCATGGGCCACTGGTTCGGGTGATTCTTCGGCGGTTTCCGCACAATTTACGGTTACATCGGCTGCTTCCTGGGTGGTTTCTTTAACTCTTGCGAGATAGGGGGGATTTTGGTAGATTCCACTCCTATTTTGCACAAAAACCCGCCGAAGAAGCAGCCGAATTTTTTACAGGGTAAATTCGTTACTTTAAGGCAGTTAATTTACCGAGACAAGTTAGATAGTTACTTTAAAACTGGTTAGTTCGTTTCTTTTTTAAAGTCTATTTGTTACTTTTAATTTGTTGCTTTGTTACCTTTTAAACAAAATTCGTTACTTTTTGGCATTATTTCGTTACATTTAAACTGATAAACTTTAGATTTCTGCAGAAACAGCCAATTCGCTACGTTTTTTTAAACTCTGCTCCTCATTCGATTTCAGCAACCGATTCCAGCCTACCCAGTCGGCAAGGCGTAAGAACTGCGTTGCGCTTCTGACTAACATTTTGTTTTAGGTCGCCGACTAGCATGTCGGAGAAAGAAACGAATAAACCTTTTTTTAAGTCCCATTTTTACGAAATGTTTTCCTAATTGTCTGACTCCTAAAATCTGTGCTTTTTTCGGTTCTGGCTGCCTGTATACACATGTCGCCTAAATGTATTTTATCTAGTAATTAAACATTAGTTTAAGATGCTTCTTTGTAACGTTTTTCCTCCTTAGCACTACTTACAGTAGCTTATTGCAAAACCGTTTGACGGTTATTAATTTTTTTATTTCTGCGTATAAACAGCTTCAATGGATTAGATTGTTTTGTATTTGATGCGACTGAGTAAATCTGTTCTGCTAGTCCTATTACAATTGATTAGTGCTTGCAAAACTTCCACCACCGTACATATATTGCTTTAACTACATTTTCTATTAATCAGCTATCATTGCACAGAAATGTTCAGTTTGACAAAGTTACAATAATAATAATTTATCGCCTACATATCTAGGCAGCTAATTTTCCTAATCAAATCCCTGTGCGAATAATCAGTGAGTAGTTAGTTGTTCTACGTATGTAATTGGTGTCTTTAAGTTTTCTTTGCTCTTTTATTAAATAACATAAGCATAAATTCTCGCTTCTGATGTGTTTATAACATGCGTTTTATCTGAAGGAGATTTTTTCAGGAAGTCTTTGTTTTTCTTTGTCTTCTGTTTTTTCTTAAATCCATTGGTTTCGATTGCTGTACAAAGTTAACCATATGTAAATTTTAGTATATTATTACTATTGCTATTGTTTGTGTTACATTTTTTACTCTTACTTAACTTTAGTTTACTCTAATTCAAATCCTTTTGAAGTCCCTCAGGTGTTTAATTAAGTGTCTTTAAAACGTTTTTTGTTCATTTGTTTGTTTGTAAACATTTTTCACCGTACTATTTGCGTTCGTGCTGTCATTTTTTTGTTTCTAAATGTCAACTTCTAACTGTCCCTTATAATAGAATGAGAAACACAATAAAAATAAATACATACTTGTGCTGTTCCCTGTGTAAACGTGTTTTTATCCATTTTTCGACAGTTAAAAAATAGTTTTCGTTCTTTTATGTTCGGTTTCCATTTGTGAAACGCTTATTTTAGAGACACTCGCAGATCCTCAGGACGTAACTGACACCCTCCCAGATCCTCAGGACGTAACTGACACCCTCCCAGATCCTCAAGACTTAACTGACACCCTCCCAGATCCTCAGGACGTAACTGACACCCTCCCAGATCCTCAGGACGTAACTGACACCCTCCCAGATCCTCAGGACGTAACTGACACCCTCCCAGATCCTCAAGACTTAACTGACACCCTCCCAGATCCTCAGGACGTAACTGACACCCTCCCAGATCCTCAGGACGTAACTGACACCCTCCCAGATCCTCAAGACTTAACTGACACCCTCCCAGATCCTCAGGACGTAACTGACACCCTCCCAGATCCTCAGGACGTAACTGACACCCTCCCAGATCCTCAGGACGTAACTGACACCCTCCCAGATCCTCAGGACGTAACTGACACCCTCCCAGATCCTCAGGACGTAACTGACACCCTCCCAGATCCTCAGGACATAACTGACACCCTTCTAGATCCTCAGGACATAACTGACACCCTTTCAGATCCTCAAGACGTGAGGATCAACCTTTCTGATCCCCACGACCTGACAGACATCCTAAAATACCTCAAGACTTGGCAGACATTCTTACTAATCCTCAGGACGTGACACATTCTCAGATACTCAGGATGTGACAGAACCTGTTGTAGCAACAGAACAACCGTATGTTTTCTGTTCTCATTCAAGTGAGTTATTGGCTAGTCAAAGCCAGTGCAAAAGCAAATTGATATCCTACCGTTCATTAGCATTTATTATTATTATCAGATCAGAGAACTGAAAACATTTGTCAACCTGAATATCATTTATTAACAATGAATAGATACAAAAGTTATTAGCCCATTGTGTATTAGTGTGAATTTGATTCCACCGTTTAAAAAGTTTCAAATTACATTAAAAATGACGCCGCCCTAGTCTTAGATGATTGGTTTTTACTTTTGAATGAACACAATTCATAAGTTCTCGAAGAAGACATGTAAAAGGTAGCACTAGCTGTCACACCTTCGCCGCCTTCTCGTCGGCTTCCTGAAGCTCCCCAACTGTTGGCATGTAGGTGGACAATCTTCGCCTGATTCGTTCTAGGCGCTTCTGTAGCTGCGGATCTGTCACCGTCGGGTTGCCGCCGACCACCCCGCCGCCGCGAGGTCCGGTAGTGCCGCTTCGTCTCAGCTTGAGCACGTGTGCGAATTGCGTTCCTTCGTTCAATTCGCCAGATTCTCGTTTGGCTGTTGAAGTAGCCACTGGTCTTAGCCGATTGCGACTTTTAAGGGCAGCTTTAAGCTCCGACTTCAGGCTGTCAATCAGGGCCGTATCCAGGCCTAGAGCGTTGCCGCTGGCTGTTAGAAGAAAGAAACGAGAAATATAAAATGTCTCTGGGCGACACGTCTTCACGTCCTAGACAAACATTTTGGTGACAGCTAAAAGGCAATTCTGGTTCGCTGACATTCTCAATTTGCATCCTCGACGACATCCTAATTTAAGTCTTGATGACAGTCTCATCTACGTCCTTGATGATGTCCTAATTTACGCCCTTGATGACATTCTCATTTTCCTCCTTGAAGGCATCGCTTAGTAAAGTCCTGAATTCTACACACAGGTCTTGTTCACAAATTTATGTAAAAACATTTCTTGCGTTACCTGATTGCTGTGCCCCTGCCATTCGCTTGATTGAATTAAGCGGTCTACGAAGCACCGGCGGCGGCGGCGGCGGCGGAGGCGGAGGCGGGGGTGGCGGCGGTGGCGGTCGCGTCTTTAGAATCTGAATCTGCTCTTGAAGTTCCAGCAGTTGTTGCTTGTGACGACAGATGCCTGGTTGGAAATTTCATTTGTGTACAGTCGATCTATTTTTAGAATCAGCTCTTACCCTTTCGTCAGCGCAACTGCACCTTACTCCGTCTTATTTTCGTCCTCTAAGCTCGCCCTGATTGGCCCACATGCACCCCCCTAAATTCAACTCATTCCAAAAAAGAAATGTAGCGGCACTAGCGCTACCTAATTTACTTACAGATCTTCAAATTCAGCAGGTCAGAGAGCAAAGAGTTCAACAAGCTGTTGCAGCAGTCACAGCTTTTGAAATGAGCAGCGGTGTCGTCATTTTCGTCCAACTCCTGCTGCCGTGGTTGTCTCTCTTGCAGATATTGTCTAACCCGCTCTAGCATGGCCTCCACTAGGCCTGCCGGCTTAGAGACTTTCTGAAATAGGCAAATTAATTTACGACTGTTTATTACTTAAATGATTTTCTGCTTAGTAAAAGTGACTTCTAAAACAGTTAGCTACGTACCACATCGAACAGATTTGATTCTTGGACAGCTCGTTCGTCCACGACTCGCTGCTTCTGTACTTGTTCATTTTGTTCTATCGCTTTCAAGTTTTCTACTTGCGGCAGATCTGCACCATCTTCGTGTGGTTTTTTTATCTCTTCGGAAGGTTCATCGATCTCTTCGTGGGGTTTATCGATCTCTTCTGGAGGTCTATCGATCTCTTCGTGAGGCTTATCGATCTCTTCTGGAGGTCTATCGATCTCTTCGTTAGGTTTATCGATCTCTTCGAGTGGTCTGTGGATTTCTTCTAGCGGTGTGTGGATCTCTTTGTCGACCTCTTCAACCATGAGATCATTCTGTTGTCCATGCTGTTCGCATTTGTGGTTCGACGATTGGTCGTTCGTTTCGTTGGCTTCTTCCTTCTGTTGAAGCGTCTTCTCAGCCAAATCTAAATAGCCGTCATTCTGTTCCAGTGTTTGTCCCCTATTTGCTTGGCTTTGCTCGTTCTGTTCTCTCGATGGTTCTTCAACCGGTTGCTCCTGTGGCTGCAGCGATAGAACTGGTTCAGCTAGTTGCTCCATACAAGGAACTCGCTTGTGCTCTGTCGGCTTGTCATCAGACTCCGGCATGTCGGCAAGCGACTCTCGATTATCCAGCCTGTTTTTCAAAGCTATCAAACTCTCAACGCTCCCGTTGCTAGCTGGCCAGTCTTCTGAATCCGACGATGACGACTCCGTGTCCTGCATTAACTCTTCGATAGCGTCCACCACGCTAGAACAGCACAGACTGTCAGTCAGAACTTCGCTGCCTCTGTCGCCGCTCTCTACGACCTCGACTCCCTTCAGCATTATGTGGCCCAAGACGGCACAGCTGCGCGTCTTCACTCGTCTAGCTTCGTTGGCCAGATCAGCGCACACACTTTCCGCTGCCCGACGGTACATGAGACTCCACTCCAGTTGCTTCTCGAGGTGCTCAGTGTGCTCAATCAGCTGTTGTCGCTCTGCAAAATTTATAAATTTCAATAGCGACCCGGATAGGACGCATACTGATTTCCTATCCTAGAAAGAACAGGGGGTATTTCAAATGCCCTCTACCTACTTCACGAAAGATCTCAAACCGAATGACCGATTTTCATGAAAGTCCAGCATCATCGAGAAATTCATCGATTCTTAACGAAGACCCTGGTGACAAGGACAACTAATATTGCTCTTCTGCATAAACCTCTACATAACAATTTCATCAATTCAAAATAGTCAACAATGATAGCCGTCATGGTTACATGATGACATTTTGTGAGCTGAAAAATGATGCAAATATTTGTGGTTTTTAGCCACCAGACACCTGTTTTTTTATTCTGCAAGTCATTTCATCGGATAGAGCGGAAACTTTTAGCCTGCATTCTAGAATTTCATGGCGATTGGTTGAATTTTTTTGGGAGATTTTTTGGGAATCTTTCTACTGTTGAAAAAATGTTTTTGGTAACAATGAGTCAATAATGACCAGCTTACCAAGCTTCAAGATCCGCAGTTCATCATTGGCCGCTTGTAGATCAGCCTCTAGTTTTTCTGTCTGCGATTTGGTGGCAAATATTTCAAATGAAGTAAGATTATAATCCTAATTACAAGCTGACAGCCATGTGGCACAGCTAAAGCTTTTGTGTGGCGCGTTTGAAGCTTCCCCTTAGGCAGAGATTCGAATTCCTGACTTCACTCTAGCCGTTTTACTTACCAGTTCTTTGTGAATCCGATCGTCTTCGCTGCACTTCTCGAATGCTGAAATCATGTTTGTTTAACCGAGGTTACGAAGACGCACTACTGATTTGCCTCTAGAATATTTATTTTAGATCGTATTTTCTATGTCCTTCGCAATCAATTCGACTGTTATCTCTCTGTCTCTCTGTGTCTCTGTCTCTCTGTCTCTGTCTCTCTGTCTCCCTGTCTCCCTGTCTCTGTCTCTATCTCTATCTCTGTCTCTCTGTCTCTGTCTCTGTCTCTGTCTCTGTCTCTGTCTCTCTGTATCTCTCTGTCTCTCTGTCTCTCTGTCTCTCTGTCTCTGTCTCTCTGTCTCTGTCTCTGTCTGTCTCTCTGTCTCTGTCTCTGTCTCTGTCTGTCTCTCTGTCTCTGTCTCTGTCTCTCTGTATCTCTCTGTCTCTCTGTGTCTCTGTCTCTCTGTCTCTGTCTCTATCTCTGTCTCTGTCTCTCTGTCTCTATCTCTATCTCTGTCTCTGTCTCTATCTCTGTCTCTCTGTCTCTGTCTCTGTCTCTCTGTCTCTGTCTCTGTCTCTGTCTCTCTGTCTCTGTCTCTGTCTCTCTGTCTCTGTCTCTCTGTCTCTGTCTCTGTCTCTGTCTCTCGGTCTCTGTCTCTGTCTCTGTCTCTGTCTCTCGGTCTCTGTCTCCGTCTCTATCTCTGTCTCTGTCTCTATCTCTGTCTCTGTCTACCTGTCTCTGTCTCTATCTCTATCTCTGTCTCTCTGTCTCTCTGTCTCTCTGTCTCTGTCTTTCTCTCTGGGTAGGCTGAGTAGCAGGCACTTACAAGCCCTTATCATATGTTGCAGTCGTTGGCTCTGTTTCTCAAGCAGCTCGCAATTGGTGCACTTTTGTTTGCCATCTCCCCCTCCGCTGCCGCCGCCGCCGCCGCCACCGCCGCCAATGCCACTGCTGCTGTTGTTGCTGCTGTTGCTTGAACGTCGACCTAAATGGGATATTTGTTATATCGTTTCGCTTTTAGAATAATTGACAAATTATATAGTAAATATAGCTCGTATTATGTTGTACGCAGGAAACTACAGAATCTTTGTGCCTCTTAGAAACTGAGGCTGAAATTACAGCTGTTAGTGACTCCCCAATATAGCTTTAGCTATGAAAAGCTAAAGTAAAATCCCATTTCAAACAATAAAACTTACCAAACATTGTGTTGCAGTTTGAATGAATTGGTAATTTACAATTCGGACCTTGCGTCAATTATAAAATGTAGTCCAGTAACCAGCTGTTGCTGCTGCTGCGAAGTATAACCGACTCTAAACCGGCCTAAATATTTTTTCTGTAGACTTTTAAAGAAAGAATTTTAAAGGAAGCTTTCTTTTCTGTATATACGAGTATATATGTATGGGTGGCTTCCTAATTAAGCTTCGAGTGACCAAGTTCATGTATATATATACCTCGTACATTACATGTGCTGCGTGCATCGCAGCCTACAGGCATGTGCCATGCGCGCCTTACGGTTGGGTGCCTAAACGCACAGCTATACATTAATGTATACATGCAATGCTATATAGCCAAGTGGACGTTAAGCGAAAACAAAAAAACATTTCATTTGGCTTGAATTCCGATCAATAAAACTCCGTTCTCTCTCTCTCTGCGTGTCCGCGTTACTTTTTAATTTGCTCAACAAAGTGTGTACAATTGTGTGCTGGACACTTTCACTAAAAACAGCCAAGAATTTCGACACTTCATGCCCGCGCTAAAACCCTAATTGACAGGCTCGCAGATTAACCTGACAAGAGAGACAAAGAGAGATTAATTTGTCAAGGTGGAAGTGGCACGTTGTGACAAGCATTCTGTTTTCCTATTCCTGTCTTGCCAATGTTAATTATATTTCGCTAGCTGTATACTATAGCAATGCTAATTTATGAAATTTATGAATCACGCATTTTTGCAGTGAGAATCACTTGTATTACTTGTGTTTATGTAGATTGAATCGTCCATTGTAGAGAATGCTGACTGAAAGCGCAAAGCATGTCTTCTTAAACATTCGATGTAACAATAAACAATAAAAATTTACTATTTATCTGATAAGTATAGCGAAATATGATTTGTGCCAGACTTAAAACTTTAAGTAAACTAAATTCTTTCTTTGACCACTATAGCTGTGCGCACGTTTAAACAATGTGCGCTGTTTATAGCTTAGGTTGTCATCTTTGACTGCTGCAACAGACTTTTGAAAACTTGAGGCAGTTCGGCATATACAAAACTGAAGTTCTAGTTAGTGTACCGCTTTACTTTTTTGCAACGTTACCTTTTCTCGTTACCACGGGCTGATAACGAAAATTATGGTAACGAGTCGTTACCAACAGTGTACATTTCCCGTTACCTGCTTTCGTTACTAGTTCCCGAAAAAAATAAGCAATTAGCAGCACTATGAATAATTTATTTTGCTGCATTAAAAACGTTTTATTGGTAAATTTATAGACTGACTACAGTCTGTTACTTTACTCTGACGACAATTTTATATTATCATTAATCGTCAATATTATGCTTAAGTAAAAATAGATGATTTATTGTAAAAGTGTAAAAAGCTGAAAGTAACGAATAAAAGTAACGGTCGTTACTATTTTTTTCACTTTTCGTTACCCAAATGGTCCGTAACGATTGTTACCGCCATCGCCGCTATTTTTTCCTATCGGTTGGCACTCCTGCCAGACGGCGGATTCTCCGCCAAAGTGGACCTGCTTGCTTCTCACGTACTGCAAAAACACGCTTTCTTTTATAGGGTTATTTTAATCCCAAATTCGATCGATCGGCGAGGTGGATGCCTGGCTGTTGGCAAATCACAGTAGACTCGCGGCCGCCGTCCTGCGCCCCGCGGTTGCTTCTTGCCGAGGGTAGACATGTAATGACGCCGGGTCGCTCGCTGATTGGCCGAGACTGCAGCCCAGGGGTAGCGCTCGTGGGGTGGTGGCGTCCTCCCCCGTGACTCTTAGCTAAAAAAACACGCGTCTAAAAATAATTTACGTGACACTGAGAATTAACTCTGAATAATAAATAAGACGGGCAGACAGAAGGCCAAGCAAGAAGACACAGCAGCATGCAGCGGCGGAGGCTGTTGTCCCATAGGTCAAACGAAGGTTAAATCGACTTTCTCGACGCCGCTGAAAGATTTCGCCGTCAGCTGGAGAGTCCAATGCAGTAACAGCTGCAGCAGCCGTTGCTGACGACCAACAAACAACACCAACAACAGCAAATCACTAAACAAAACTGAAGAAGCAAAATGCTATAAAAATTCGAAAAAAGTGACAGAACCCCAGTGAAAGCAAACAACAATGCGGCGCGTTGTTTAGGAGACATGATTTAATGAGACAAAATTATTCCATTAGTCTTCAATTCCCAAACAAGTTTTCATTGCTCAGAACCACTCTTGAAATGAAAATTCTCATCAACTTCAGATTCAAGCTCACACAACCGGAACGTTTATTCGAAGCACTAAAATCTATTTTTTTAAACTTATTTTTTCTCGTAGATACCTATTGTATCTACGATGCCCATCTAGAGCTACAGTACATGTGAGCGGCTCAGAGAGTCGTGGGCCGAGTCCGGTCAGTCGCCAGGTGCGTCAGTGTTGCTGACAGCTGCGCCAGTCTGTACTTGTAGAACGGCACACGACGCCTGTAGCTCCGCAAGAATCGCTCGACGTCCCCCCAACCGAACTTATTCTTAAGTGCGAGGGCCTTCTCCTCCGCCGCCTCCGGCTCCTCCAAGGACAACTGAATATATAACGTAACTTCAGTTGTCCTTGGGCTCCTCCAGGTCCAATTGGTCATTGGCGGTTGCTTCATGGCAGTGTTTGATTGTTGCTGACATCTTTCACGGTTCAGCAACTTTAAGTCCAGCTTCACTTCGCCGACTTCGAAGACTTAAGGCCATGGCATCAGAGCTGCAAAGAAGGGCCGAAAAGTTAGACTGCTTCGCTTTGTCAGTCGAGTCAACTGGCCTTCAAATACAGGCTGAGTAGACTACACTCGAAGCCCTTTCTCTATTTATTCTAGCCGTATACAGCAGGCATTTGTTAATCTGCGTGAAAGCCACTGCATATGCGAGCCCTGGCTGTTTTGAGTTTGCGATATGTTGTCGCTGCGTCTAGCTTTTAGCCACCACGTCCTTGAACCGGGTCCACCAGGTGACTAGAACGGGAGTCAGTCAATCAAGCAGGCCCAGCCAGGTGGCGGCCTCTCTGGGTTTATTCCAGAGGTCTGTCGGCTGAAGATGAGTTGGGTGGCCTGGGCGCATCGTACCCTGCCCGATTGCAGACCGGACGGACGTCAGCAGTTGCCTGGCTGATGCGGTGTTGAAAGTTCAGCAGAAGCGGGCACCAGCAGCCTCTCCTCAGGGTTGACCGGCCGTCGGGCACCGATCGCCCTGTTCGACTCCAGGGCTACCAGCGCCGAGGCAGCGGCCGATGTCTGGTTGCTGGCACGAGTCAGTTCAAGTCAGCGTCGAGGATGAGGGGAGGCTCTACCGATCGTCCCCAACGGACTTCATCGTGAGCTTCATCGGACGGCGGGGAGCAGCTTGATTAAGCAGCTAGTGGCGTGGGTGGTCAGGACGGCAGGCCGCCGTGGCAAACTGGAGGCGGCAGGGGTCATGAACTCGAAGCAGTCTTGTTTACGCGTGCAGATCAGATTCCGAAGTGCCATGCAGCTTGCCAGTTTGAGTCAGAGATGATTAGGGCTCCGGAGATGAGAAGGTATGTACGTGTCAAGGAGTGTTTCGGTGTCGGCTCCCCACGACGTACCAACGGGGGCACTCTGTACCTTGTTACGGGCTTTCGCTTTTCGATCGCAATTCGAAAATGCTCCGAGAAGGTAAGCTTGGGGTCAAGAGTGACGCCCAGGATCTTCGGGTTGGTGACGTTTGGCAGAGGCTGGCCACGAATAGAAACTCTAAGCGGTAGCTTTTAGGCAGTCGGCGATGCCGTTGCTGTGAGACTCCAGGCTGCCGATGCTGTGAGACTCCAGGCTGCCGCTGCTGTGAGACTTCAGGCAGCTGCTGCTGTGAGACTCCAGCAGGCTACCGATGCATGAGACTCCAGCAGGCTGCCGATGCTGCTATGACTTGTAGATGCAAGGTATTAGTCTATTGTCTATAGTCAGTCAGTCAGTCAGCCAGTAACTCATTTTTGTATGATGGAGCCCTGCTGGCAGCTTAAAAATTCATACATTGGCATGCATAGAGGTAGCGTACAGTTAGTTCATCGCCTGCGTCGACTCATCAACACTAATATATATATAGTTTTTCTATGAGAAGCTTAAAAATTGAAGCTTCTGAGATAAAAATGGTGTTTACTTGATTTATATTGTATGCTGATAACTCATTTATTTACATTTCTACCAGTAAATTAACACGAATTAATTTGAAATCAAGACAGGCAAACTTTTCAGCTCTGCACTTTGTTTTTAGTCACTTATTTTAATTAATCCTTTAAGTTTTTACAGTACGCTTTAGCAAAAAAGGTTCTTATAGTTGATAGTACAGCTTGGAAGTAAGAAATTTTTGTTCGAAACGGAAATTATTGCAAAAAGAAAACCATAGGGGCCTAAATACTTCGTTTCCTGTAATGTACCTTTCTTAGAAAAGAAACTAATTCAAAACTTTCATGAAATTCTCTGAGTAGGAATTTTCTCTGTCGCAGGCTCGCATTAGACGACGCACATTGCACGTGAATCTCTGGAATGACATTAGTTTATCATTTTGGTTAGATATGTTAATAAATTTACGCAACATAGAGTTGTTTGATTAAATCTTTTTATGTATAGTCACTGCCATAAAATACATTGTTTGTTTGTTTTGCCAATTTTTTTAGATGTTTAATGAATGATTATCTAAATTTTGCATAGGCCTATTCTTGCATAGGCCTGTATTTGTTTAACAGGTATAAACGTTTGTAGGTAAAAGTCTATTTGCCTTGAATATATTAGGTAGGCTAGTCTATGGCATAGCACTAGGCCTAGGCCTATCTAGTTGATGGAAATCAGGACTAGGGCCTAGCAGCTATCCACTATGCACTTGTGAGTTGTAACTGCCCTGTAATCTTCTTTTGCCTAGGTCCTTAGTTCCAAATTCTCCATGAGCCTAGCCCTAGTGCATATATACTTAATTTTAACTTTAATTAGGCCTATAGGGTCTATCTTAATGCATTGGCAGCTTTTTTAATCTATTTTAGATGTCATAATAAAACATGTAATAATAATAGGCCCTATACTTGTTTAACCTCTAGAGTTCTGCCATAACCAATTTTTCCCATAGGCAGTGCTTATTCCTACAGTCCCGTGCCAATAATGACAATTTTATCCAATTTTATCCATGCCGATAAGTTTATGCTTAGGCCTATCCACATGGCAGCTTGTATGAATAGGTAACATTGCTAACAATTGTATGAGAAATCGTGCTGACATTTGTATTGAACATGCGCTTGAAATATGATAGGCCTATGATGCAAATGCGCAAATGATACTAGTGCCTACTGACTTGTTACTGTATGAAAATAAGGTTTCAGAAACCCGACAAAAGCATGTCAACTAGTTCCTCACTTTCCTCTGCAAATCTTTACAATTTTGTGTCCTTTGGACTTAGGCATTAAATTCTTGAAAGTTTAAACAGTGCTTTTGCTGGACCATTTTCTTCATTAGATAGGTAGCTATGATTTTCTCTACTTTCAAGTCCCTAGGTACCTATTCTTCTCTGAGCATAAGGCTTTTGCTTCAGTGTATAGTGTATAGTGCACACTATCAATGCATAGTGTAAAAGAATAACAATGATGTATAATGTGTGAAAAGTTCAGTGCTGACTAGAATTCTGCTGGTTGACTCGTATGATTTTCTTTGATAGACTTCTTACTTTTTAAGTCAATACAATTCAAATAAAAACATGTAACAATGACAAAATATTTAGTAAGTTGTTATTACAATAATTGAAAAGGATGATATTAATGTCAGTTAATGAATGTGTAGGTCAAAATGTAGAACACTGTCATAACACACTGGCATCTTTGCTGATCTATTGGCTCAAGGGTTCAACAAAGCAGATTCATGTGGATAAAATTGAAATTAATGGCACGGCATATATAAAGACTTGTATACATATTCATACAAGCTACCATGTGGATAAGCAGAAAATTATTGGCACTGGACCATGGGAATAAACACTGCCTTTCCCATATCTGTATCCATGTCTGTATCAAAAAGTTTTCCCATTGCCTATCCATATCAATATCCATAAAAAAGTCCCGTAACTTCCTGCAGCCTTTGTATCATATATAAATGTGTTACTCTTAAATAGATTTTTCAAAGGGGCAAATTCTAGGCTGCCTATTTGTTGGCTCTTTTCTGCACCTTCAGTTGTTCTTTCTCATGACCTTCTTTGTAAGCATCAGGTTGCTTATCTGCAAGATGCTTCAACATGCTGCCCTCTGACAAGTGAGACTTATTGTACCCCTACTTAACTTTGTCACACAATAAGCACATTGCTATGTGTATGTCACCATCACATTGAGTAAAGTATTTCCATAGAGTTGAGGTTGGTTTTGTGGCTTTGACATGGTTGCAAATTAAGAAATATTTAAATTTGTAAATTAAGGATAGAAATATGTCCCTTTGTTTTTTGATCCCTATAAATGTGTAGCTTTGAAGTATTTAGGGGCTTGTGTTTGTAGATGTTTTGTGTTTTTTCTCAATTTAATTTTTTCTTGCTGTCTCTTTTGTGCCTATACTGCTTGTTTTAATCACTTCAGTGCAAACTATATTTGAGAACTCAAGATACAGAAACTAGATATGGGAAACTAGATATGGGTTTCTGTACACATATCTCTATCAGTAACTATTGTCCAAACGCTTCATATCTGTAACTTCCTGTAGCCATATCCATAGCTACAGTGGAACACTAGTAACTTTTAATGGTTGTTACCATTTTTTCTCAAGACCTCAAAATTAAGGCGTTAAATGAAAAGCAAATAATGTAGGACAAAGACTTCCTAACAAAGACAAAAAGTAAATGATATGATCAAAGCCATATTATAAATCAAGACAAGCAAAGCTGAAAGAAATGATCAGAAAAAATAATTAAAGGGTTTAAAGCCTGGCACACATCTTAGTGATATTTCTGCAATTGTTTGTTGACTTTGTAAACCAATTCTTAAACTAAATTTTAGGACTTCCATAAAAATCTTAGAGTCAATGTATGCAGTTATGTAGCTGTGATGGGCATTATACAAATCATAGAGCTATTGTTTGGTGTGGCATATCATGTAGTGTAGAGTAATGCTATTATTTAGGCAAGCTGCCATGTAGATTAGCTAGACATTGTTGGCACAGAACCATGTGTATAATTTCCTAATTTTTCACATTTGACTGTTAGAATAAGCACTGCCTTTTTTCATGCTAATCAAAAAACATAAGTTCTTGACCCTATTGAAATTAAAATTTTACTAATTGTCCACATTTGCTAGAAATTTTATGTGAGATATGCTGTGTTATTGCTCATAGCACCCAAATGTTTATCATCAATGAAAATAGTAAAGAAATGCAAAAATAATTGCAGGAGGGCTGCAGGTGATGGCACACCATTTATTGACACTAGACCAGCAGCCAGCAAGGAGGCAATGCTGCCCCTTGCCACTGAATTATGCTTAGGGATCATGTTGCTAGAGGCAAATGCATTAGACCACTCTGCCACTCTCCCCCATATTGAATGCTGCAAATGGAGAGTATATTTTAAATAAAAATATAACAATTACTGAACTTATCTGTCTGTTTTTGTCAGTTTATTTGTCTGCCTGAGGTGTAAATTCATAGCTAGTTCATGTGTTAAAGCAGATGTAGCAATATCTGATGAAATACATCATCTCATACAAAGCATCCACAAAGCACATAATGAGTGTACTTCAACAGTAGCAAATCCTTGGCTAAATACTTGAATAACAATTCATATTTCTAAACAGAGTATATCACCTTTCGCCTCAAGAAATTGTGTTTTTTGTTTAAATTATCATTTTTAGTGAAACAGTGTTTTAGGGAACCCATTTAAAAATGTTTGCAACAAAATCTCTTCAGGGTCTAGTCCTAGCCAGGCTGTGGTGCTTATTTGGCAGCCAGCAGCACAAATTGCTATTAGTTGGCCTAGACAATGCTGGCAAAACCACTATACTGTACCAGCTAGTATTGGATGAAACTGTGCACACAGCCCCGACACTGGGTTCCAATGTGGAAGAATTGCAATGGCGAAATCTCAGATTCGTTGTCTGGGATCTAGGCGGCCAGAGCTCCGTTCGAACTACATGGGAATCGTACTATTCGGGCACGGATTTTGTCATCCTAGTCATTGATTCAGCCGATAGGCAAAGATTAGAATTGATTAAATCTGAATTGTACAGCATGCTGGCTTCGGATCAGTTGCGCAAAGCCTCGCTTCTAGTACTGGCCAATAAGCAGGACATTGCTGGAAGGTTAAGCGCCGCCGAGATTAGCAAAAGCTTGGATCTCACATGCTTGAGATGCAGGGCCTGGCACATTCAGGCATGTTGCGCTATCAGCGGAGAAGGCCTATCTGCTGCCATGGATTGGCTGGCTTCTCAGGTGAAGCATTGACTGGACTCATTGAGAATATTATTGCGTTTATCCTATTCCGCGCTTAGTCTGGTTCACAAAGTGTTGCCTGCTTGCCTAATTAATTCCGACTGTCCACCATCTGAATCCGACTGTCCACAATCTGAATCCGACTGTCCACCATCTGAATCCGACTGTCCACAATCTGAATCCGACTGTCCTACATCTGAATCCGACTGTCCACAATCTGAATCCGACTGTCCTACATCTGAATCCGACGGTCCTACATCTGAATCCGACTGTCCTACATCTGAATCCGACTGTCTACCATCTGAATCCGACTGTCCACCATCTGAATCCCACTGTCCTACATCTGAATCCGACTGTCCACCATCTGAATCCGACTGTCCACCATCTGAATCTGACTGTCCACCATCTGAATCCGACTGTCCTACATCTGAATCCCACTGTCCTACATCTGAATCCGACTGTCCACCATCTGAATCCGACTGTCCACCATCTGAATCCGACTGTCCACCATCTGAATCCGACTGTCCTACATCTGAATCCCACTGTCCTACATCTGAATCCGACTGTCCACCATCTGAATCCGACTGCCCTACATCTGAATCCGACTGTCCTCCATCTAAATCCGACTGTCCACCATCTGAATCCGACTGTCCTACATCTGAATCCGACTGTCCACCATCTGAATCCGACTGTCCACCATCTGAATCCGACTGTCCACCATCTGAATCCGACTGTCCTCCATCTGAATCCGACTGTCCACCATCTGAATCCGACTGTCCACCATCTGAATCCGACTGTCCACCATCTGAATCCGACTGTCCACCATCTGAATCCGACTGTCCACCATCTGAATCCGACTGTCCTACATCTGAATCCGACTGTCCTCCATCTGAATCGGACTGTCCACCATCTGAATCCGACTGTCCACCATCTGAATCCGACTGTCCACCATCTGAATCCGACTGTCCTACATCTGAATCCGACTGTCCTACATCTGAATCCGACTGTCCTACATCTGAATCCGACTGTCCTACATCTGAATCCGACTGTCCTCCATCTAAATCCGACTGTCCACCATCTGAATCCGACTGTCCACCATCTGAATCCGACTGTCCTACATCTGAATCCGACTGTCCTACATCTGAATCCCACTGTCCTACATCTAAATCCGATTGTCCTACATCTGAATCCGACTGTCCTACATCTGAATCCCACTGTCCTACATTAAAATCCCACTGTCCACCATTGCGCAATATGCAGCTCTCAGGAATAAAAAGAGATCGGTTTGGCAATTTTGTCTCTTGAAGTGAAAGAAAAAATTCAAATGAAAAATTTGCCGCATTTTTAATTTGCAGTCTTAAGCCTTTACCCATTGCACCCATTTGTTTATTTGTACTTAAGTTCGGTTTTTGTCCTCCAACTGTTTACAAGTCCAACCTTTTCTATGAAACCTAAACTAAATAAATAGATAAAGATGCTTCTATTCTTTTAACTTTTAATAATAGTAAAAAAACAAATGAGACACTGATTCTTGGTGGCTGTGATATGCAAAAATGTTTCCTATTTTTTACATTCTAGTCTGCCATTTTGTTTTACATTTTGCGTTTAGCTAAAAAAATATCTTTCGTTTATGTCCCTACCTTGGAAATATTTTGCGTTTTGCGTACTCTATATTCTATAAGGTTAACAGATTATAAGGTCATAGATTTTTTGCCAATTATGTTTCAAGCTGCCAAATATATTGTTAAAAAAATTGGTGATTGACTTATATTGACCAAATTTACTCGTATTTGCTTGAACTTTGCACTTTTGTTAATTATTTTATAAATGTCCTTATATCGAATCCTTACGAATCCCAATCCCTACGAATCCCAATCCCTTCCCTACAAACCCCATTCCCCTTCCCTACGAATCCCAATCCCATTCCCTACAAACCCCAATCCCCTTCCCTACAAATCCCAATCCCATTCCCCTTCGCTACGAATCCCAATCCCATTCCCTACAAACCCCAATCCCCTTCCCTACAAATCCCAATCCCATTCCCCTTCGCTACGAATCCCAATCCTAATCCCTAAAAATCCCAATCCCCTTCCCTACAAACCCCAATCCCCTTCCCTACAAACCACAATCCTATTCCCCTGCCTACGAGTCCCAATCCCCTTCCCTAAAAATCCTCTTCTCTAAAATCCCAATCCCTTTCCCTTCAAATGCCATTCACCTTCCCTACGAATCCCAATCCCAATCCCCTTCCCTACAAATCCTAATCCCGTTTCCTGCATATCCCAATCCTTTTCCCTACCAATTACAATCCCATTTACTATGACTCTAACGTCCTTCTTAACTCTTTATCCTCTTACCTATAAGTCCCAACCCTTTACCCTTTAAATCCATATCTCCTTCCTATTATAACTGTCTAAATATATATATAAACAATAAATTATTGTCTGTATTACTCGTATTAACAATAAAAAAGCTTTTGTTTTTCTAATGCCACTTCAGTTGGAATTCTAATGAAGCGTTCAAACTGCACTGCCTCCGACGTCCTGACCTCAGGCGCCGCGACCGCTGCCGCTGCCGCAAGCGAGGCTACAAAGAATGCGCCGCCAGTTATAATTAAACGACCCAGATGTGTTGTCAATTCTTCCATTCATTTGTCTTCTTCATCAACAGTTCCTACGCCTGCTACAGTTCCAGCTGATGCTGCTGCTTTAGGTCGTACAAAACCTAAAGCTTCGATGAGTAAACACTTGAGTACTAGCACTCTGTTTCGAGCGGTGGGCTCTGCGTGTCAGGAAAAGCAACAGCAGCAGCAGCAGCGAAGAAGGCTTCATCAAGTGCAGCCAGCTGTTAAATTGATTAAAACAATTCCTTGTGGTACTCAAAGAATTTCTCAAGACAGCGTTCAGCTTGAGAATCTAAGGCAGATAAACTTGCCAATAATCTCCGTCGATCCTTCATCACAACGGTTTAGCTGCAACTTCAAAGCATTGCGACAAGAGCACTCGCATCTATCGCGATCGCAGTCGCCGCCGTCTGTCACTCGGCCCATGCCACTGCCTGTCACTCGATCCCAGTCGCCGTCTGTCACTCGATCGCAATCGCCGTCTGTCACTCGGCCCATGCCACTGCCTGTCACTCGATCCCAGTCGCCGTCTGTCACTCGATCCCAGTCGCCGTCTGTCACTCGATCGCAATCGCCGTCTGTCACTCGATCGCAATCGCCGTCTGTCACTCGGTCCCAGTCGCCGCCATCTGTCACTGGGTCCCAGTCGCCGCGGTCTGTCACTCGGTCCCAATCGCCGTCTGTCACTCGGTCCCAATCGCCGTCTGTCACTCGATCCCAGTCGCCGCCATCTGTCACTGGGTCCCAGTCGCCGCGGTCTGTCACTCGGTCCCAATCGCCGTCTGTCACTCGATCCCAGTCGCCGTCTGTCACTCGATCCCAGTCGCCGTCTGTCACTCGATCGCAATCGCCGTCTGTCACTCGGTCCCAATCGCCGTCTGTCGCTCGGTCCCAATCGCCGTCTGTCACTCGGTCCCAGTCGCCGCCGTCTGTCATCCTGATTCGTGTTCCCTCGCCCCAGGCCGCCGCTGACCAAGGATCCCAGTCCATTGCTCAGCTGGCTAGCCAAGCCTTATCCTTGTCGCAGTCCCAATCCGTATTCGAACCCGAATCCCAGTCGTCATTTTTGCCGGCGTCCCAGTCTCCATTCCAACCGGAGCTTCAACCGGCATCCAAGCAGCCGCGTCGAGTTCGCTTCGCCGACGAATTCCGCGCCTTCCTATTCGAGCGCGCTCTCGGCTTCTCCTGTGTCCCCAGCCGCGGCAGTGTCGGCCTAGGAATGCAGCTCAGCCACTGCGGTGTTGAATGCCTAACGCCGCGCGACATTCCGTCAGGCGTCGGCATCAGCGTCGACGATGCCCAGGCTCTGTCGCCGTTGCCAATTAAATCAAGGCGTCAGCTTCTGCGCGAATCCGGCGTCCGTCGGGCCGACGCCGCCGAGGAGCGGGCCGAGTGTCGCGCCATTCGCGCCAGCCGGGAGCAGTGCGGCTGCAACTGCCGCGACGGCTGCCAGCCCGGCGTTTGCCCCTGCGCCGGCGATGACATCCCGTGTCTGGTGACTATCTAGTGATGGATATTAGTCTGTCAGCTTGTCTCTTATTCTTATAATCGGAAAGGATAGTCTTGATTCTGGTCTGCTAGTCTCTGTTCTCGTCAGCAAGTATTTATTCTTGTCCGTTAGTCTTTGTTCTTGTTCTTATCAACTAAAGATTTTTTTCTTGTCTATTTTTTACGTAGTCTTTATTCTTGTCAGCGAGCTATTTCCAAGTCTTTGGTTCGCTTAAAATTCCCAGATTCCCAGATTTTCAATTCTTTCTCCACCCACCTTCCCTGTTCAGGTGGATCGCGCCGGTTTCCCCTGCGCCTGCGCCAAGCCCGAGCTATGCGGCAATCCGGCCGGTCGTCAGGAGTTTAACGCTGACCGAGTGCGAGCTCACTACTTGCACACTGTCAGGCGATTGGACACGACCGGCCCTGATCAGCTGCTGCTGCAGCCTCAGTCTTTATCCTTGCCTGCAGACGGCGACTGTCAAACCCAATCGAATAGTCACTGCTTGGAATTTAGTAAATCTTTGTCATTGTCTTCGTCGTTGGACTTGACGCCAGCTGACGGCTCCTGCGCTGTCTGCGGCAGCTTCGAAATCTCCTCGACTGGGGATCTGGACGATAACAGAGGCCTGACTGGCGCGCCTCTGGTGCTGGCTAGCACCCTGTCTGGTCTTGCCTATTCGAAGGATCCCGGAGAGCACAAAGACTCCAATTAGATGTTCGAGAAACATAATTTGTATATTATGTGTAGACAGTTTGTTAAATTAACTTATTGTTTCCAGTTTGAAATGAGCGACAAGTGAGCTAAAATGCTCACAAGTTCAAGTTGACTGGCTTAAATTTCGACATACAAAAATCCATGTTTAATATCAAACTTTTAATTTTAATCATAGGAAAATAATTTGTTTCTTTATGTTTCTTTCTTCATTTATTGTTTAATAAGCTTATTGGCTTGTGTTAAGTTTTGATTCCCGTTCCTAAATATATAAATTAAGTAATGCACTATACTATACAAGCCACTGAAATGATACTCAGTGCTCAGTGCTTTTAAAATTTAATCTTAACGGTCTTCGCAGTTAATATTAAGTTTTTTAAATCGTGAATTATAAATAATATAGAGCTTAATAAACTAAAAACAATCGCGTTTATCGCTTTGTCAGTGGAGTTCGCACTGCAAATGCATATCGGGTCAATAGTGCGAGTAAGCTGGCTGGAACATAGAGAATAAAGTTTTATTGTACTTTTAAGCGCGCGCACACACACGCAAACACTTGCCTTTGGTGGATGTCTAGGGTCCAAACATTCTCACGACTCGACGGACTAGGAGAGTGAGAGTAAGAAAAGCTTATTCAATAAGACTGGGGGTAAAGAAGGTAAAAGGCAGGTTGAATCTAAAGCTTGCTTGTGTGACTATCAATACTTGCTTCGGATCATGTCTGAAGGCTCTGAGAACAGCAAAGTTTCTGGCAAGAAGAAGGCCGGAGGAACTGAAGGTAAGATGAATTGCAGTTTTATTGACGAATGTAGGTAGGAATCGGTATCTAACGCCACTATCATTGTCAGGCAGCCAAAATTAGTTTTTAATTGGTGTGTCTACCAGTTTAATCACTCTGACCCAAAAAAGTGACTCAATAAACTCCACCTCAAAGGCTTGGGTCGTTCGTCTATGCAAAAGAATGGCGACGGCACGCTCGTTATGCCCAGATTTTACGAACTACTGCCTGCTGCCAACCTGCGCAGAGAGATGAACAACTATCTGGATTTGGACATCCTGTTTATGAAGCTGAAATATAACCAGTTCTTCAATAGAGCCACAGATAATGCTCTGAAGACTGGAAAATCAAAGCCGGAAAATGTCGGCTTCGAAGGCAGGCCGTGAGTATTTCAACCCTTGTGGAAAGATTATAGCAATAATAATATGGGAGATTAAGATGCAGTGTAAATCGACTCGAAGATAAATAGGATAACTAAGATCGACGAGGTTAACATAAAAATGTATAGAGGTAGGTTTGAATTTTTTTGGCACAAAAAACAATTTCAAAATGTATACCTAATGCGCTCACTTGTACACATGATCACCACAGTCTGACAATCGTATGGGATGACGACACTAAGGAGGACAACAAGCTAAACGGCTACCGCATCATTGCCTTGCTTATGGCCGTCCGCTACTGCCTAGTGCAGCACATGGCCTGCGAGGAGTGCGAAGGCCCAGCCTTCGTGTTCACCGATTTACACGGCCAGCACTCGGACGAGTTGCGCTGGCTCTTCCTATTCGGCGGACCAGAGCAGCAAAATGTGTACAGTTATGTGATCTGCGGCGACTCGGTGGATCGCGGACCACGCCAGATAGAGACCACTTTGTTGCTGCTGTACTACAAGCTGAGATACCCAAGCAGGGTGTTCTTTCTGAAGGGCAACCACGAGGATTTCGACATGCACGAGCACTATGGTTTTTTGGATGAGGTGCGCAACAGGTAAGGACTCTAAATTGGTTTTCGAAATATATTTTATTAAGCTGGCAACCTACCATCGGTTGTATGTTGGTGTTGATGTACACTCTCAGATATTGATAATTAATTAATTGTTTAAATTTAATTCTCTTATATTACGAGTTTGTTTGTGTCCATTTTCCAATTTAAATTTGCATCAAGTGTACCGTTGGTACTCATTGCAGTCGCTGCATTAACTAACGCATATAACAGGTGCTCCGAGAACGTCGGCAATAACGCCGCCTTGTACGACCTGTCATTCAACAACATGTACTACATGTTTGTGCACGTCTTCGACTACCTGCCATCTGTGTGCGTTCTGGACAGAAAAATATTCTGCGTCCACGGCGGCATCTCGCCTATACTCACAATGTGTCACACCTGTCGTGCCGGCACTGGCAAGAGTCGCATAGTTGACATCTGCGAAATACCCGACCACATGTCGTCTAGCCAGCCAGTTGACTACCTGATTGACCTAATCAATACTCGGGTCAAGAATCCTAGCGAAATCGGGGACGCCTACGTCAAGGACAAGGGTGAGACCATAGAAATTACTTCGTAGGCTACCACGATGAGAATTCGCTTTTGAGAACTTTTTATATTCGAGCTTCAGATTAATCAAATCCCATGAACTTTTAGAGCAGTAGATTGTTAATCGCACATACGAGCGAAAAACTATCAGTTAATGAGTATAGCATTATAGGTATACGATTGGGAGATCTAAGTACATTATTTTCATTACTTACAATCGGAGCAGAAGTTCTTCGGGAAATCATCACCACAAAGACCTTCGAGACTTACGGCTTCCTGTTGTCGGATCTGCTGTGGTCGGATCCGTCCGTCGTGAAGGGCACCACCGGGCCAAATGATCAGAAGTGGCACCAGAGCAAAGGCTGGAATTTCAACAATGATCGAAAGATTTCCTACGTCTTTGGCACCAATGTTATTGAGAAGTTTCTGAACTCTTGGCAGCTCAGTATGATTGTTCGAGGTTAGTGAACTTTTAGCTTTTTCTTCAGAGTAGTTTTTCAAAGCTTTAACAGATATATTTTTTATTCACGAACACCAAATTCTCCACCTTTAATGCTGCTCTATTTAAATGATCTCGGGGTGAGTGGCAGAGCGGTCTTACGCGTTTGCCTCTCGCACCAAGGTCCCAGAGCTCGATTCCGCGGCGAGGCCACATTAATTTGGTACAGTGAGTGTACACTGCCTGACGATGAGAAAGTCAGAGCAGATTTACACACCTGTGTAAGCGTGTGCCTGCGTACAGTAGTCTGCGCTGGCTGCCACATGATGTGCCATTTTCGCGCAGCCCTCCTGAAAATATTAAAGATGACGCAAATTATCTCAAATTTCGAACAGGTCACGATGTGCGCATGTCCGGCTACGAATGGCACTACAAAAAAAACCTCATCACGGCATTCTCAGCTCCAGGCTATACTGGCAAATCTAACAAAGGCTGCGTTGCTATGGTTTCAGTAAAACGTGACGACGAAACTAAGAGGAAGCTCCGCGTTGATCCGATTGTGCTGGACAAGATCACTCGCGTCAACAACTGATTTGATGACCGGCCGACAATTTAAGAAAATATTTCTTCCATGCTGCTTATTATTCTATATGTGCCAGCCAAGTTGACAAATCAAATGAATAAGTTAACAAACAAATAACTTTATTGACTGATGCGCTGTTAGGCATTGTTTATCTTGGAGCGAAAACAAGCTCGTTTTTATTTTACAAAAATGGAAAATAAACAGATTTTCTTTGGCCATTTTTCTCCACCGTAAAATCACTACAAAGATAAAATCTGTAGTGATATCTTTGCTTTCTTTGTAAGCTGTAATAATAAGTGCTGCTGCTGCAAGAACAAAGGCCTCGATGAATTACAAGAACGAATGTTCTCAGAACGGAAGTCTTTACTCTCCACTCAGTCATTTGAGAAATAAAGTTTCTTTTTTAAATTAAATAGTGCAAGACATAAATATAATTAGTGCAAGATATGGTGTCTGGGAAGCTTCACTACTTCAGCAGCATCAATCAAAAAAATCAAACTAGGATAATTGGCTATGCTCCTTTTAGCTGCTGTTAAAAAGCATTGTTGAAAATTATCTATGATGGATGCCGAGTTAAATTCGTTAAAGAATGCGAAAATTGTATTTTTAACAGACGGGAATGTACGTTGGTTTGGAATATGTCTGATTCGTCTGGACTGTGGAATGAGACAGCAATTGAAGGCGGTTAGACCGAGGCGAGGGGTGGTTGCGCCGCACATAGAGTTTTATCAGGAGGAGCAGAAAAGCTTAGGCGTAGCCCCCCCGCTCTACACACACTTCCCTCTGTCTAGGACATTTCTTAATGTACATTCCAGCAAATGTACATACGATGCGTCTCCCTCTGTCCTTACATTACCCCCCGCTGCCACATAGAGAGAGAGAAAATGATTTAGTGTACAGCCAGATAAAAATGAAGCCAATGCAATTCTACTTCCAAACGTCTATGTCAGTGCTGTGGCAGCAGTGGCATAGCTTAACTCTGTAACACTTGCGAGCCTTAAACCACTTGGCGGCATAGCACTATTTTCAAGGTCGTCTTTTTCCGCCTCACTCCTCGCGAAAAAAATTTTCTTGAAAGTATTTCTGTGCCCGCGAAACCCCATTTTCGACGTGAACAGAGAAGAATAGATAAGTTATATAAAAGCTGCTACTCCACTGCGCTAGAATGGTCCGTGTAACACGCCGCATCATGTACTGCCTAAGGCTAGGTAAATCGCACTACCGGCTCATGTGGACTGTCATAGTCTGCGTGCCGATCGTGTACGTCTTCTTGGAGCTTCTTCGTCAACCAAACCTCATCAGGAAGCGCTTTCATCCGCTGCAGATTAAGCAGGATCTTGTGCTATCCAGTGCTAAAGAGGACACAGAGAGTCTGTGCATTTTGCCTCCACTGCAACCGCAGTTAGCTACCTCAGCAAAGCCACGGTACACCCTGAACTGTACCTCTGCCGAACCTAACTGGGTGACCTCCGAGGGCGGAATGTTTAGGATTACAGACGCCACGCGCAGCGCTTATCCCGATGTCAAGTGCGCCATTGTGCCAGTACTTCGAGACGACGATTTCTCCGTTTACTATGGCGAAGCGGTTGACGACATCGCTTCCAGCAGGAAGTTGAGCAACGACTTCTTTGTGGCTAACTGTGCCAGTGAGCAAAGATCCAAGCAGTATCAACTTTTGCACGCAGGCATTGCACAGAAGCCCCCTAAAGAGACTACGCCAAGCAAGCAGCAGAAGCCGTTGAACATAATTATCTTCGGTTTGGACTCCGTGTCCCGCGAAGCCTGGAAGCGCTACTTACCGAAATCATATGGATATTTCATCAACGACCTAGGGGGCGTAGTATTTGAAAAGTACAACATTTTGGGTGATGGTACCACGCACAATCTGCTACCCCTGTTGACTGGCCACCTGGAACGGAACCTGTACGAATCACGGCGTGGCTTCAACAATTCCAAGACGGTTGACGACTATCCTTGGATCTGGCGCGAACTGGCGGCCAAGAATTACACAACACAGTTTGGCGAGGACGGCTCGAAATATGGCACCTTCCAGTACAGACTGTTGGGCTTCAAGCGGCAACCAACTGATCACTACATGCGACCATTCTATTTAAAGCTTGACGAACTGTATCCGCATCGCAAGTTCGGCTGCCTCGGCTCTAAGCCTCTGCACCAGGTGAAAATCGACTGGCAGAAGGACTTCTTGGACGTTTACCGGCATCGCAAGAAGTTCACCTTTGTCTTTCACTCCGAGCTTAGCCACGAAGACAACTATTACTTAAGCCCGATGGATGCTGACCTACTGACTTACCTGCGCTATCTGAAGAACTCACGACACTTGGACAATTCTGTTCTGATCCTGATGTCCGATCACGGACATCGCTACGCCAGCACCAGGTCTACTCTGCATGGTAAATACGAGGAGCGCTTGCCATTTCTGGGCCTAGTCTTACCGAAACGGCTGAAAGACGCCTATCCCATTGAAACCAAGCAGCTACTGAAGAATCGAAACCGTCTCATAACGCCGCTGGATCTTCACGCAACAATTCGCCAGATTTCGGAATTCTTCGTTGAGCAGCCTCAGCAGCAGCGGCAGCTGCATGATAAAACTGGTCGTCCCCAAGATTCTTCGCTTGGCGTCAGCTTGTTTGGGCCGATCTCAGAGAAGCGTAACTGTGCCCAGATCGGCATCGAAGCACATTGGTGCGCTTGCCTGGCTTGGCAGTCGCTCAGTCCTTTGGGCACCAATGTTAAGGCCATCGGCTATTTTGTGGTGTCGCAGTTTAATGCGCACATAGAGAAGCACCGCAATCAGTGCGCCGAGTTGACCTTCTCTAAGCTCTTGGCTGTTGACGGCTACGCGCCGTCGGCGAAGATTCTTGCCTTTAAGGTACGGCTCACGCCCAATACTATCTCTTATAGGGGAAAATACTAGCACATGTATACGTATAGAAATAAAGTAGAAGACTGCCAGATTGTAGTACATGATTTTAGTCATGTTGGAGTGAGCCAATGTGAATATAGACTCTCAGGTTAGAGTGACTAAATGTGAATATAGACTCTCAGGTTAGAGTGACTCAATGTGAGTATAGACTCTCAGGTTAGAGTGACTAAATGTGAGTATAGACTGTCAGGTTGGAGTGACTAAATGTGAATATAGACTCTCAGGTTAGAGTGACTCAATGCGAGTATAGACTCTCAGGTTAGAGTGACTCAATGTGAATATAGACAATGTGAATATAGACTCTCAGGTTAGAGTGACTAAATGTGAGTATAGACTGTCAGGTTGGAGTGACTCAATGTGAATATAGACTCTCAGGTTAGAGTGACTCAATGTGAATATAGACTATCAGGTTGGAGTCACAGACAGTGTATAGTCTGTTTGTATTGAGTGAAAGTTGTTAGTTTTTATTTAGCCTGACAGGTAAGTAGATGTGAAAAATTAAATTGATTTGAAAACTACATTTAAATTTAGATTTCGTGTGTACCTTAACCGAATCAGCTATATTCTCTTCATCTAGGCCAGCGAAGACGCTGACGGTCGCAGGCCGGACTTCTCCGACACAATGTCAGCCAATTACAAACTGTACCGACTAACCTTGGAGACCCTGCCAAATAAAGGTCACTACGAGGTTACGGTTCAGGAGGATACAGTCAGTCACCGATTGCGCATGGACATAAACAGTGTCAGCAGGGTGAATGCTTACAGACAACAAGCTGCTTGTTTGGGTGATAAGCTGCCGCATCTTAGAGCGTTCTGCTACTGTCTGCACCAGACTGAAAAGGACGATTCTAGCGTCGACCCTGCCAGCTTAAATCGCTGATTGATTTTGATCGATCATCCAATAGCCTAAATTTTTTAGGAATGTTTATTTGATTAAAACTCAATGACTGACTGAATGAAATTTTGCATCATACATAACAACGGTTTCTAAAAAACTAACATTCAATAATGAGATCTCAGGGATTAACAATAATTGGATCTCGACGATTGACAAAAATGGTCTCATATGGTATGAAAATATCGGGATTGTAAGTATTTACAATCAATAGAATCTTTATAGAGTGACAAGACTGGGAAAGCATGAGAATTTCGTTTTTTGTTACATTATAATGTGCTTTCCATACATTGACTCCTATCTTCTAGTTACCATCTTAGAGTCTGCTGGAATTAAAAAATATGACCTCTTTTCAAAGCAAGTATTCTTTCTGTTCAGCAGTTGCTCCTTTTGTTGTTAACTTCCTATGCGATCTATTTGCATTTTTCTTCCTTAAAAATATGTGTTCTTGTTTTGAAACACTTAATAAACATAATATTTTATGCATATATTTAAGTGTTTTGCATACATCATCACTTACTCTGTTGTAATATATGTTCAGCTTTGGTTTAAACCTAAAATTTAAACCGTCAACTTTTACTACGATGATTGTGAATTATTTTGTGAGTTATTAAACTTCCCTAAAAATCTGTTGTCAGAATGTCAGGTCAGTGTGATTGAACTTGTAAATTACTTAGATAAAAAAGAATATACTACTTTCCTTCAGACTTCTCCTAGTAGTACAATAAGCGGACATTTGCTTTCGAGAAAACCCAAATTAAAAGAAATAAAATAACAGGAACACACGCTGTTGTGTGTAAATAATAGTTGTCAATAATGATTTATTAATCAAGTCGAACACAACACTCAGTCACGAAAATGGTATGAAGTTGACACCGATTTCTAAACAAAACAAAACTAAACAAAGAAAACAATATAAATTATTATTTCAATCGCTGTGATTGTAATTCTACTTTTTATCGAAATTCGGGTAAACAACAATACAACATTAATGATGTTCTAGCTCTTAACATGATAGTCACAGGGACAACACAATTCGCAGTTTTTCTTGCTCTCTTCCACAAAGAGAAGATATGAAGCGCCATCATTTATTCGACATTCTACTCGCCGCAGTGGCAGCCGTTCTTCTTGCAGCAGTCGCCGCCTGGTGTGCAACCGGTGCCGCATTTGCATGACTTGTCGACTTTGGCAACACCTCCGCCGCAGCAGCCGCCGCCGGGAGCCGAGCCACTGCCGCAGCCGCAGCCGTTCTTTTTGCAGCAGTCGCCTCCAGGGGTACAGTCGGCGCCGCATTTGCAGTTCGCCTGGCACGATTTGCTGTCCATGATTAATCTACTGATGCTTTTGTTAGCTAGCTTACTGAGAAGTCTGAGCAATAGCGCTATGTGGCTGGCTGTTAGACTTGTTATTTAAGGCGGGAACAAACTAAGGGCAAGCTTCAGACAAGTCACAAGACGTGCTGCTATAAATAAACACGGGGGGAGAGGGTTGAAGAGTCGAGGCGGGGGAGGAGGATAGAAAGTAGGCGTCATGTGAGGCCTCTGTCGACCAATTAAATGTCTGTCTCTAAACCCCGCTGTATAATGTACATACGATTCCAGTAGGCCACGCCTCCCCAACTAGCCTCCTGAGCCATAAGAGCTCAGTCTATGGCCGCGGGCTAGCCGGCCTCAGCTCATGCGTTTATCGTGCGCCTAGCCAGGGTGCCCTCATGGTGAGGTGAGCTGGGCTAGCCGATCGCAGCTCATGAGCCCAGCCCATGGGCCCAGGGTGCGCTCCTGGTGTGGGCCTCGGATATGGGATAGGAAGGTGACGGGGGGGAGGAGGAGGGGGAGAGGTTGCCCATGAGGGCGGATAGCTCAGTCAGTAAGGTGTCGGACTCTGGATCAGATGGTCCTGGGTTCGACTCCCGACCTAGTCTAGAACTATTCGTGCAGCCCTTGGCAAGCTGCTTTGCCCTGATGTGCACACAGTCTACTCAGCTGCAGATGAGTACCGACATTTCGTCGGGTAATAATAAATCTGGCTGGCGTGGAATAAAGCAGTTCTGTGCGGCAATTCTGTGGGGTTCGGATGCTGCCGATATGTTTGGAAAAATAAATTCTTTAAGAGTTTTCTTAATTTAAGAGTTTTTCAAAACATATAGGCTATCCTACTGTATGTGATTCCTTTGGTGCTTCGAGTGTACTGTATAGTGCTGATATTGATGTAAATCAGCGTAAAACCGCTTTTTTTCTTACTCAGCCGGATTAAGAAATGAGTAGGCTTATATGATGTTCTTGTTGTTCTGCAAAACATATAATCATTAATTTAAATAAAAAATGAGTCGAACCAACGACCCGCAGTTGTCAGGCTGACGTGCTACCAGTTAAACCACTGGACATTGCCAGTTTACAACGAAGAATTACTATTTATAAGTATATTCTTTCGTTCGAATACTTTTTCAGAGTTTTTCAAAACATATAGGCTATCCTACTGTATGTGATTCCTTTGGTGCTTCGAGTGTACTGTATAGTGCTGATATTTATGTAAATCAGCGTAAAACCGCTTTTTTTCTTACTCAGCCAGATTAAGAAATGAGTAGGCTTATATGATGTTCTTGTTGTTCTGCAAAACATATAATCATTAATTTAAATAAAAAATGAGTCGAACCAACGACCCGCAGTTATCAGGCTGACGTGCTACCAGTTTCACCACATGACATTGCCCATTTACAACGAAGAATTACTATTTATTAGTATATATTCTTTCGTTCGAATACTTTTTTGGCTGCAGGCTGCAGCTTGTGCTTTCTTATTTTAAGCAATGGCCATCGTAGCGATCAAATTCGCAACGCAATATTAGCAACGCAAGCAAATATATCGCGAGCTAGCGAATCGCTCCATTATCTAACGACGGGTCCAGCAGGTCCCCAAATTTTATCTGCAAAGCTTCAAAAACCAAAAGGGTGAACGTCAATATTACAAATTTATTACAAACTCAGCAAAAGTCAAAATTATTAGCACCCGTAACGAAAGTCATCGATTTATCGTTGCACCAAACATTCTACTTATTTTTGTCATTGCATGTAATCCATAAAGTTTTAAATAAAGACCAGCAAGGCAAAAATCATTATTTTTAAAGCATAAAAGTAACTTAAAAGAAAGGTTGAAGCGAAAATAGTTCGCTAAAAGATTTTTTTTAAACACATACTGCATAAAAACGGCAAAACAGCGTTTAAATTTTGTAGGGTACGAAGTGCAATGCCTCACACCAGTATCTAAATGTTTTACTTTGTTTAGAGTTACATAAAGTTTCCGGAACATTTAACCTTTTCGACAGAAATCAACATGATAAATAATCGACCAATTTATAAATCTAATTGATGCAAAGTCATTGCATTCTGTTGCAAAAGCAGTATAATCGCACGAGTTCAACCTACTGAAACATCGATTTAGTTAATTCATCTACAAATATTATATATTTTTAATAAAAGTGTCTGAGCTTTCGTGTTCTGCTACAAAGTAGGGAAACCGTAAGACTTTCTGGTATATTAGGTCTTAATTTAATAATTCTCGAAAAACCAAGGTATTCCAAATAATTAGCTACGAAACACATTATTTTCCTTTCTTGAAGATCGGCTCGATATTACCCGCAACTTACGTATGTAAACCGTAACGTACTCGTAGCGTTTGAGTTTAAAAAAACAAAATCGTAATAAAGGTATAGGCTACGTAATACTGCTTTGAAAAAACAAATAATTATGTTCTTAGACATATACATAAAGAAGGCTCTGCAGATTTTTTTGGCGCGGTTTAAATAATTTCAGATGCATGTTCGTCGGAGTTGTCCGCCATGTTGTTTTTAGCTTTTTCAAATTTTAATTTTGAACTGAATTTTAATTAATTTAGTAATTTAATTTTCTCTTTGAATTCAACTGAAAGTGAAAGACAGGTAAATCGGGACAAAAAAGTACAAGATTGTACCAATTGCAATCATTCCACATTACTGTTACTTTTTCTAGATTATTGCCACTTTGGTAGCTAATTTCGTTCTTCGTAAATCGTAATTAAGGTTAAAAAGAAAAATATTTGTATTGTTTACTTCACTCTTCACTTAGTTTTGGACAAATCAGAGTCATTTGCACAAGGTAATTAAAAACTCGATAAATGTCTAAACAATGTCAGTTGGAAAATAACATATGTCGCTATATGGCAAAATTACATGGTTAATATGATGTAATATAACACTCTAGATAGCTAGTATTGAATAGGAAATATTATCTGACTATCTTTGGCAGGTTAGAAACTAGTTAACTCGGCAGTAAACCAGTACTATAGCTAGTGCCTATAAGCATTTACTCATATTTAGTTAACATTGAAGATGGGTTAATCCAAAATTTTGTTAGAGGTTGTGCCAGTGTGTATTAAATTAGAAACAGTTGTCCGACTATAATATTCACTTTTATTTATTAAGTTCTGCTGCTAGTTTCTTTGCATTTCTTGCTTAACAGTGTACCAAGCTCTGCAACTTTTTATGAAGCAACAGTCACTAATTTCATTTGGTCTTTAGACCTAGCCTCCTAGCCTACTTCCAGAGTCAAAAAGGTGGCTCTGTGTGCCAGAAAGAAATTATAAACAATGTAATAAGTGACATGCACCACCAATATAAGTAACTTTAACATTGAGTCAAGTAGGCTTTGGTAAATAGTAAATAAAGTAAATAGTTAATAGGGCAAGATCTCAAAAAAACTAATGCATACTCGGCAATGTTTTACTTCCGTTCGTTATATTATTTTTTCGTTTGAATTGACATGGCTTTGCCGTGACTTGACACTTGGATCTATGTCTATGGCAAAATCTGGCAAATATGGGGGAACAGGAAGCTTAGGCACAGAAATTCTGCAGCTGAAGATTTTGTGAAGGCCAAGCTGCGTCAAATGCATGGCACGAATGCTGCTCTATTCGAAAGCCACCTCAAAGAATTCTTATGGCGCTGTCTATACCCCAAGAATAGCTTCGGTGCCCTCCTCTACTGGATTAGGCACTTACCCGGTTTGAAAGAAGAAAGACTGACCAAGACTTTTCAGAACTGTCTGATCAAACTACAGACTTATTGTTACCGTTAAACTTGTTTTTGTCGTTATCTGTCATTTGCAAATGAAAAAATAATATAACAAACGGAAGTAGAACATTGCCGCATACTCTTTGCACATGAAGGCTTCTTTCCAGTGGACCTTGAACTTAAGATCAATATTTATATCGTAAATAGTGAAATTGAAATCTTTAAATCAATCACTTGAGAGGGTATTCGACTGAGATTAGTGGCAATCCATTGGAGGATTAGAGAAGTCCATGCTGGTATCAGTATCAGACAGGTTGATCATCTAGGCAGAATAGCTGCAGCTGGACACTGCAGCATGACAGTCTGGCCCTGGCAAAGCTGAGCAAACTGCCACCCCAAGTCTGCCAATCTTTGTCACATTCCATGGAGTCCATGGGTGGCAGTAATGTGTTAATTTGTGAGAGTGAGAAAAAGGGATTTGTGTGCAAATTTTTAAGTAAATGTTCAATTCTTTATATTCAAGCAAGTGTATAGAAATGACGCCCAAGTGCAGGTCAGCAATCTCCACACACTGTAGTTACATGGCCACAATACTTGTGGGAATATATGTTGAATATAAGTGCTATGATTTCATTATAGAATATATAAAACTTTATAGTATTAAATAGAAAACAGTTGTCTGTCTACAATATTAACTGTAAAGCCATGATTATAAATTACTTTCTCATTTCCAGACAATGTATCGCGGCATCGAACTGAAGCGTGTTGTCAAAGCTACACTGCAAACTGGCTGTCGTGGGCGACCCAGAAAGATTAAGACAATCATTAGCGGCCGAAATCGAGGCTCAACATCTCGGCGTCCTGTGTCTGAAACTACTCCTGTTCCAGTGGAAGCTAGCACCGAGAATGATGTCGGTATGCCTGAGTCTTTTGCTCCTACAGTAGAAGATGTTGAATGGGTAGATTTTGACAGCTTTGCTGAGAAATACAGAGGTAGTTACGAGAAGCATTTTCTCTTAAATCTGTGTTCCTCTTGCTATGAGCACGAAGGTGTATATCGATGTGTTACTTGTCGACTTAGCTTATGTGCCAGCTGTAAGAATGAGACGCATAAAAAGTTTTCAGCCCACAAGTTTCTCATATGGAATAAGGAGAGTCTAATGTTTCAGGAACTGGATGCTACTCACGATGCTTTTGAAATGTTTTGCTGCGCTTCTAGTAAATTGAATCTGAATGTCTGTGCGGCTACAAAAGTTGACCTTATAGATCTGGCTGGAAGCGTAAAGGTCATTTTTATTACCTGCGACTCCTGTGATCTTATTGGTGCACTCCTTTCTCAAGGGTTCTTCCCTTGTTGCGAAGGGTCAAAGCCTGATTCAGATGGGTATGCATTCTTTTCTTTTACCTTTTTGTCCCTGCTAGACAGTTTGTGTATGACTGGGCAGTTGCCTGTTCACAGAGCGGTCAGTACACTGCTCATTGGGCCAACTCTGGGACAAGGTATATATAATTTGGCTCTTGTAAAAAGCACTTATCAACGCATTCAACGACATGATGTTTTGCTGCGGTTTCGCCACCTGCAAATGGCCTCAGCAAAATGGCCAAATAATTGTCTTCTCTGTCCAGATAATCACGCTGTGCGCAAAACTGTTGTCTGTGCAGATGCTCTATTTGGTTGGCAGCGCTTTAAAGCCAGGGGGCGTACACAACTGGAAATACCATCAGATGGTCGTCCATTACCTACGCCGCTTGTCTATGTAGACATTAATGCGGATGTGCCAAAAAATCGAGCAGAGGAACAGAATTGTCCTAATTGGAAGGCCGGTGCTCATGAACCATTAAGCCGTGAGCAGAGACATGATGTCACGGGTTTCTTTGGATTATTCTGTCGTCACAATCGCCTTTTGTGTGGCTCAAATATGCTCGCACCGGCGGGACACAATGCCTGTGTGGTATGAGTCAGACCAGGCCTACGGGCTAAGGTCTGCGATGCCTCACACCTGCAGTCGTTTTTTGAGCAGGCCTGGCAGGAAGGAGCCCTGTACCTCCGGGTGCAGGGATCCCTCCACGCTGTCCCGTCAGCTGACCCATGGGTACACGTCCCGCGAGTGTTCAAGGCTGACCCTAGGGCAGCCGGACAGAATGGGCAACAGCGCTGGATGACCCATCCAGGGCCTCTGGCCAAACTGGGTACCTCTAGCCCTGGCTGGAGGGAAAGGTGTCACCCTTTGACCTTAACAGGGTATGCGGCGAGTCCGCAGCTTTCGTGCACCTGTGCGTGATCAGGTACCTCTGGCTACGGCTCTGAGGGAGAGGTGTTACCCTTTGACCTTGACAGGGTATGCGGCCAGTCCGCAGCGTCTCGCGCACCTGTGCGTGATCAGGTACCTCTGGCTACGGCTCTGAGGGAGAGGTGTTACCCTTTGACCTTGACAGGGTATGCGGCCAGTCCGCAGCGTCTCGCGCACCTGTGCGTGATCAGGTACCTCTGGCTACGGCTCTGAGGGAAAGGTGTCACCCTTTGACCTTAACAGGGTATGCGGCCAGTCCGCAGTTTTCGTGCACCTGTGCGTGATCAGGTGCCTCTGGCTACGGCTCTGAGGGAAAGGTGTCACCCTTTGACCTTAACAGGGTATGCGGCCAGTCCGCAGCGTCTCGCGCACCTGTGCGTGATCAGGTACCTCTGGCTACGGCTCTGAGGGAAGGGTGTCACCCTTTGACCTTAACAGGGTATGCGGCCAGTCCGCAGCGCTCGTGCACCTGTGCGTGATCAGGTACCTCTGGCTACGGCTCTGAGGGACAGGTGTCACCCTTCGACCTCAACAGGGTACGCAGCCAGTCTGCGGGCCTGGCACTGCTTTAGGTGTCCTCTTATGCCTAAGGTCTCACCGCGCTGAGGGGCTGAAAGGTCCGGGGAGTCTATCCGGCCATTAGCGGTTTTTATTTTTATTCTCTTCTTTCTCTTTTTCCAGCGACCTATGGAGTCCCACTACAGCTCCAGCACGTCCCAGGACCCTGCTGAAACGCCGACCCCGGCCGGCGACGCAGATCCTCAGGACCAGCGCCAGGGCGACACCGGTTCCACCGGCGCCCAAAATTCATCCTGCTCCTCCGCCACTCAGGAAAACACCAGAGCGGCTGGATCAAAGAGCAAACGCTCCCCTTCCACGCAAGCCCGCAGCCTCGCCCGCCTCCAGGAATTCCGGCGGCGAAAACAGGAAGTACGGTTGGCTGCGAAATCCGCGCCAACCACCGCCCCCGAGGAGGGGGCCGGCAACTCTGCGAACATCGCGGAGGAACCGGCACCCAACAAGGAGGCGGACTCCTCGCGCCGTCCGGGAAATCCGGAAGCGCGGAAAAGTGCCGCCCAGGCCTCTGGGGCATCCGGTTCCTCTCGCGGCGGAACCTCTCACAGTCATCCGGAAACTCCGACGACTGCTGGGGGGCCCGTTGCGGGAGGCGCCGGCCAAACCACAAGGCCAAAGCGCACTTACGCTGCTATGGCAAAGAGGCAGCCGGCCTTGGTTATCCGAGGCCAGGAGATGCCCCTCACAACAGCGCAACTCGACCAGATCTGGCGCAGATTGGACTCCCATCTGGTCAAACTGGCACTGAGCGGCACTGTACTGCACGTCCTGAAGACCGACATCCAGGACCAAGCCCTCATTGTCCAGCCTGCCGACAACCAGTCCGGACAGCAACTCCTCGAGATGCTGAAATCCTTCGACTGGGGCACGGAAATGGGCAACCTGTTTATCTACAGGGAGGACGAGCGCCCCCAGACACACCGTCATCGTGTCTGGATTCCAGCTCGCAGCGCCATCACCAACGCCGGAGAACTGCGCCGCCTGCTGTTGGCAATCCACCCGGATCTGCCAGCAAACGGTGTCGTGGTTCATGAAACCATCACCAGACCTGGTGGAGACGGTTTCACGGCCATCCTAGGATTGTCGGACAGCTGGATGCTCCGCTGCCCAGACATGTCCTACATCAGTGCAGGCCTCACTCGAATGCAGATTTTCAGCTTCGAGTCCGACGCCACTCGCCCGCCGCCCCCGGAAAAGCGGAAACGGACGAACCAGAGCTCTGCCGGGCCCCTGCGCCCTGGAACACAGACTCCTGATCGTCACGACCACTCCGAGGATGCGGACCCTATCAGGGGCAAAGCCGCGCGAGCCGCAACGACAGGCGGACGTGGTAAGGGCCGGAAACCCGCCCGCAACACCATCCGTGCTGGCTTGACTCAGCGCGCCAGACAGCTGTCGGACCCCAACAGTGGACGCCACCGCAGCACCACCCGGCCCAATGTTTCATCGGAACCCCCAGCGGAAAACCGGGTTGAGGACACGGACGCCGCTGTTGCGGCAGCCCCGGCCTCAACTCTGGATCCGATTCAGGAGGAACCGATGGAGCTCGGGCAAAACACCGGCGAGGACGAGGAATCGCTCCTGAACAACTCGCCGTAGGCCAGCAGATAGCCGCACGGACCGCCCCTCCTGGGGTGAGCTTCCTGCAGCTGAACCTGCACCACTGCATCGCGGCCTCGACCAACCTGGCGCGTGTGGTGGACTTCGAAAAACCGGGCATCATCCTCCTCCAAGAGCCCTGGACGAAGAAAGGTAAGATTCCGAACATTCCTGCTGGTTTTGACTGTTTTTTCATGCCCCAAAACCCCAGGGCTGCTGTGTTCGCGACTACCGATCTTAAAGCTTGGTATAGACCAGACCTCTCTGACAAAGACCTCTGTGTCATCCAAACCAACCACATTCTCCCGAACCGCACCGTCATCATCGCCTCTATATACATTCCTGGTGACGGTCCTGCGGTTCCGCCCAGTCTCACTTCCCTCGTGGACTACTGCTCAGACCGCGACTTTGAGCTGCTGGTGGCAGGCGACATTAATGCCCACCACACCCACTGGGGCAGTGTTACCTCCAACTGCAGAGGCGAGGATCTCCTTGCCTACATCTGCACCACAAATATTGAGTTCTGCAACTCGGGTGGCACACCCACCTTTGACAATGGACGATGGACGGAGGTCCTTGACGCCACCCTCGCCTCTCAGGGCCTGATCCCTCTGATTAGGAACTGGCAGGTGTGGGACGAAGAGGAATCTCTGTCTGACCATCGCTTCATTCGTTTCCGGTTGCTAAGCTCCTACTCCAAGCCTGGTATTCTGTGGAGAAGGAACGCCCGGAATACTGACTGGACGGCCTTTGCGGAATCCGTGAAGCGCCAGACCAACCAGTTAGAATCCGTTGTTCCTGCCACCTGTCAAGAAGTGGACGATCTGGCTGATCTACTCAGCATGACCATCTTGACAGCTCATGAAACCTCTTGCCCTCTTAAAGCCTACAAAGGCAAAAAATCCGCTCCCTGGTGGAACCCAGCGCTTGGAACCCTCCGGCGAAAGGCCAAATCCCTCCAGCGGATTGCGCGGAAAAGCAAGGACCCAGCTGACCTGACCGCCTACCAGAATGCGATTCGTGACTTTAAGCGTGACACCAGGAAAGCGAAGTCCGAAAAGTGGCGCCAATACTGCTCCGAGCTGGAGGGCGCCCGCCCAACTTCTCGCGTTGTAAAAGCGCTCACTCTTGACAAAATGTCGAAGCTCTCAGTGATCAAAAGACCGGACGGCCGGCTTGCTGAGAATCCTGGCGAATCGCTGGACATCATGCTCGCCAGCGCCTTCCCCCAGACTGCGCCGCTTCAGGACCCGCCGGACCACACTCCGGGTGGACACATCCTTGCGACAACTATTATCACTAGAGAACGGACAGCTCGCGCTGCTAACTCCTTCTCGCCTTTTAAGTCGCCTGGACCTGACAACATTTACCCCGCCTTCCTACATGAAGCGGTAAAAAATGACAGGTTCCTCGGCCTCCTTTGCAACCTGTTCAAGGCCTGTATCACCCTCGGGTACGTACCCAGGTCTTGGCAGGAAGCCACTATCGTCTTCATCCCCAAACCTGGGAAGGGAGACTACCACTCCGCCAAAGCCTTCCGCCCCATCAGCTTAACATCTTTCTTTCTTAAGCTGCTTGAAAGGCTTGTTCTTTGGCGCCTCCTTCACGTTGAGCTGAGGAACTCCCCGCTCTCCGCCAACCAGCACGCCTTTCGATCCGGACGTTCCATCGAAAGTGCTCTGCATGCCATTGTCGACAAGCTGGAGCGCGCCGTGCTTGGCACCGGTTTTGCTCTCTCGCTTTTCCTCGACATTGATGGTGCCTTCGACAATGTGCTCTTCGGAGCCTTTAGGCGAGCCCTGGAACGCCGGGCTACGCACGAGCACCTCACCCGCTGGATCATGTATATGATCTCTCACCGAACTGCCACCTCGCACCTGCTTGGACACTCCCGTTCTGTGAATGTCCAGAAGGGAGGCCCGCAGGGTGGCGTTCTCAGTCCGATCCTTTGGAACCTTGTCATGGACGAACTGCTCTGCAGCCCTGACCCGGACCCGGTCCAAAAAATCGGCTATGCTGACGACGTCACCGCCACCGTGGCCGGACCGTCTCCCCCGGTCCTTAGAGACCTTCTGCAAGCTTTCATCCACCGTGCCGAACGCTGGGCCAATGGCTGCGGCCTCAAACTCTCTGAGTCCAAGACCGTCGCCATTATGTTCACCAGCAAACGAAACTGGAGGATTGAGCCTCTCCTTCTCTATAACAAACCAATCGCCATGGAGAAGCAAACCAGATGCTTAGGTGTCATCCTCGACCACAGGTTGAGCTGGACACCTCACGTCAAATTCAAAACCCGTAAAGCTCTTGCGACGCTCGCGCAGATTCGCAGAGCCTTCGGCGCCACCTGGGGCCTCACCCCCCGCCGTCTCTGGTGGATTTACACTACCATTGTAAGACCGGCCATCTCTTTTGCCGGCTTCATCTGGAATAGTGCCCTGGAGACCAAAGGGGTCCTGGAGGCCCTAAACAAGGTGCAGGGCCGTGCTTGTCGAGCCATCATGAGTGCGGCACCCTCCACTCCCTTCGCTGGCATGAATGCCTTCCTGGACCTTCCCCCTTTAGATCTTTTTATCAAGGGGGAGGCGATGAAGACGGCTCGTCGTCTTCTGGACGCGGGTATCTCCATCCGGAAGCAACTTGCCTTCAGCAAGCGGAACCTCCAGCCCCATGGCGACCTCAGCCTACGGGACCTGGACGCAGCAGGAGGTCTCAAAATTCTCTCCGACGGAATCCCGTCGACGCTGTGCCCACCGCAAAAATTCAAAACCAGCATTCCGCCTCGCCAGGAAGTACGTGACCACGGCCAACCCCGTGAAATTCACTGCTTCACCGACGGATCGCAAATCAACTCGGTCTCTGGTTTCGGCTACTGCATTATGTCCGGAGGGAAAACTGTGGCGACCTTCTCCCAGCACACCGGCATAAACTCTACTGTTTTCCAGAACGAAGTTCTGGCCATCAGCTCCTGCGCCCTGGAGCTGATCTACCAAAACGTCCATGGAGCAGAAATCTTCCTCCACTCGGACAGCCAGGCGGCGATCCATGCCCTTGGACGCACGCACACCTGCTCGCGCACAGTCCTTGACTGCGTCGCGCAACTCAACCGCTTAGGGACCCACAACAAGGTGTCCCTAAGGTGGATTCCAGGGCACTCTGGCCACCCTGGTAACGAATTGGCCGACAGCCTCGCCAAGGCCGGTTCGACGGGTTCGCTTTTTGGCCCCGTGCCTGCGGTCTCCACCCCTACCGCCGTCGTCAACACTCGGATTAACCAGTGGGTGACCTCAAAGCACAAGGACAGATGGATCAATACCGCCGATTGTCGGCAGTCTCGCGCTGCTGTCCCTTGTCCCTCCACTGCCCTTCGCAAAGCCTTGCTTGGACTGAACCGCAAGGACATCAGGGCAGTCACCATGGCCCTCTCTGGCCATGGCTGTTTCGCCAGGCACCGCTTCCTGCAAGGAAAAATCCGCAGTGAGGAATGCCCCTTCTGCCTCTCCTATGTTGAGGATGCAGAGCATTTTATTTGCGACTGCCCCGCCTTCACTCAGGACCGGCTCACCTATCTCGGCCCAAACCCGGATCTCCCCGACGTTTTCAGGCCTGAGAACATCTGCCAGCTCGTCCGATACCTGAGGGCCACCGGGCGAGCAACCCTCCACCTCCTGGACACTCCGGAGGAGGACCGCGCTGCGGACGCCGGCACCACCGGATCCCCCTGCGCGACACCGCAGCTCTAGTTGCCCGTGGTCGCCAGGGGCTAGCGGAATGGGCGGCAACGCCTCCCCGCTGCATCCGGAAGATGCCCCCTGCAGCTAAGTCAAGTAAGTCAAGTGGCTCAAATATCACAACTGGTGGAGAAAAGTTTTGCTACCTGGAACAGTGCCTTGAACACTTTCTGCGAAACGTGAGTGTCTAAGGAATTACTTGTCGTATATGACGTGGGTAAGTTTATTATTATTTTATAAAATGCATGTACAATCTATGAAATACTGTTGCTTGTGTACAGTTATATGACAACATGACTTACTCTTTATCCCAATTCACAGGCTGTCGCGTATCCAGCCGGGTTACGTCCGCTATTGCGAAGTCTGGTGCCAACATTCAAGCGAGTAGCTGTGCAATAAACGCTTTTCATGCTCTTGGTCACCTGCCCAGTTGTCAAAAAAAGTTTTCTGTTCGCGTTACTCCAGGCGCAGGTCTATGCGATGGAGAGAATACTGAGCGAGCCTGGTCTCAACTCAGGCCGTTCGGTAAGTTTTTAAAGTACATGCGAAAAGACCGACGAGCACAATACATGGCGCATATTCTATACTTCTTTAATGCACAACAGCTTCTTAGCGCTTCTGGGTGGTTTACACAACGTATTAAGCTTATGGTAGGTGCGGGAAAAAGCATTCTAAGTGAACTAAAAGAGCTACAAAGCCAGTCTGCGATTTTGCAGCACTCGGGGGTCCTAAATGACAGTCTGGTCATCTCTGATGATGAAATTTTGGATTTAGGCTCCCAATGGTATGAAGATTCCCTCCGAGTAGCTGTACACAACTCGGAAGATGATATCCTATGTGAGCTACGCGCTCTTGCAGTGCACAGAGATCATTGGAGTAAACAGGTTGGTAAGTCAGTTGGCCAAAGTCAAACCAGAATGTGCTTGCGAAAGGTTAAAAGTTATGCATCCGACATGAAAAAACTCTACGCTCGTCTTCCAATTGAAGACAGAGCTTCTTTCGATGAATATAAAAAACCGCGTAGTGCGAAATATGAACATTTGTCTGGAACCGACCTTTCCATCCGATTTCGTCAGCGGGCTATAGACGTCAGTAACAAATATAAACGCCTAAAAGAAGAAGCGCATATTATTTCAGATGAGTGGGTTGACCTTCAGGTTAATTTGCAGAGCCTCTGTGATGACTTAGCGAATCAGCCGGGCTTAGCCGCTCAATTTCGGGAATTGTTTAGAAGACTGCTTGAAGATGTTGCAAGTAAAAGCGTGACTGATGCTGTAAAATATCTTCTTGCGAATAAGTTCTCCCTCAGCACACTGAGTCAGAGCGCTAATGAAGCGGTTGCTTCAGAAGATTCGGAGTCTTCTGATAGCGACTCCGATTAAGTATCCAACCAGTGTACTGATGATTCCACCGTTACTTGTGTTTTTAATTGAAGTCAAGCGCTGCCTTGTAAAGTCACTCTGCACCTACTTTTGTGTGGGTGCTGTGAAGCGTTAAGTTTAAGATCGCTAAAATTAATACCAGTAAGCCCAAAATTTGGACACATTTCTTTCAACTAGCAAATTTTTTGCAGGTCACTTTGCACATGCAATACAATGTGCTGTGAAGCGTTAAGTTTAAGAGCGCTAAAATTAACCGTCTTCCGGTGGCGCCACCGCCGCTTCTGCTGCGACGCCGCCTCCGCCACCGAAGCCGCCAACCCAGGCAGCAGACGTCCAGGCCCATTCGCTTGACCTCCGGTTTCGAGCGCAGCTCCGTGATCAGGTTGGTCTGCAGCAGCTCCTGTAGCAGGTCCTGACGGGACAAGCCTGGAGCTGATGGATTGTACAAGTTGACAACCAAGTTTGAGAGCCCGTTTATGCGTCTGATGACGGCCATACGTGTCGGTAGGCCTGTTTGAGTAGGGCAGGTGAGTACGGGCTTAATGTCGAACAGGTACCATGCCAAGCAGGAAAAGTTGCAAGCCCTATATGGGTGGCAAAAGGCCGGGTGGATCGCTGTGATTCAACTTGCCTGAACAGCAACCATGCAGCGCACTGAACTGTCTGAGCATGCCAGAATTCTTCAGCTACCAATGCCAGTAGCCGTAGTCGAACATGAAGTCTTCTTCGCCATCATCATCGACATCGTAAACCAGGAACGCGGTGCCGGACGCGCATCTCACGAGGTCAAAGCCGAAACACTCCAGCTGGGGCACCGGCTCGATGTCGTTGTCGATAACGAATATTCGGCTGCCGTTCTCCTGCCGCAGCAGCTGCGGCAGCCAGTCGGTGACGATCAGAAACTTGTCTTGAGCCGCACCTCGGCATAGCTCAGCAGGATCAGGTCTTCCGGAGTCTGCCATCAGACACAGGTTAATCCTGGAATGGTGCAGGCTTTAGCACAACGTATTATTAATGTCAAATCAAAGTGAATGAAGTAATGCGATAAAATGACTCCGTAGCTTCGCTGTTAGCAAAGGAAAGAAGATAGAAGGCAACAAAATTATCCAAAAATAGGCTCCTTTTTATTTACTATTGTAGCAATAGCAACATACAGCTGGGCCCAAAGATTAAGCCAAATATTCAAAGCACTGATTGCGTGCGCGACACAACTTTCACCTTCACATGCGAGATCTGTGAACTGATTGTTGGAAAGTCGAGAAATTATCGTGTGCCCAATGTATACTAACATGCCATGACTTTGTAACAATGACTGGGGCAATTATAAATGGATAAATTTGGCAATATCATACATTAATATAGTGAATCAGCTTAGTACAATATTTATTTCAGTTGTAAAATCCAACATTGATCAACAGTTTGTCAAGTAATCAGACAGGGAAGATTTGTCTCTTGTCACATGAAGACTTGCCACATGCCAAATAATAAATGGAAAATCCAACATTGATCAACAGTTTGTCAAGTAATCAGACAGGGGAGATTTGTCTCTTGTCACATGAAGACTTGCCACATGCCAAATAATAAATGGAAAATCCAAATATTGCTGTTGCTATAGCAAACAATGTGAAAATAAGGGCAATATGCACATAGAAATGCAGTATGTCATTTGAACTGTTGCCATAATATACTGGGACTGGTGTCAGAGTTGTCATATGCTTTCCTGTATCAGTTGTAGTAGATGGTACTTTTGTAGTAACTAAAGAAATGACTTGATGTAAAAGTAGGACCCTCATACCAAATGTAGTTGCACCAGGAGCAGAAAAAAGAAATTTGCTTTGATTAACACCTAAAATACTGTAAAGTAGTTAAATTTTACTTTTTTAATAAGAGAATATATTATTAGGGCCTTCTGATCCGCAGATTTCCGGATCGTAGCCGCCGTATTCGCCGTCTTTCAGCAGCGACTGGCGGCGGCGGGACTGGCGGCGGCGGCGGCGGCGGCGGTGGCGGAGCATCCATTCTGCAACAATGCATTAAATGCTTTAAATGAAATTTAAAATTAGGAGAAAATTTCAATTAGGAAAATAGAATTCCAACTTAGAAGTAGGATTAAAGGAATAATTTCGAAAATTAGAATGATGATTGGGAGGCAATGAAAGTTAACAGTTTCCCCGAGCGAAAGTTTTTTATAAGTAAGCAATAACAATAATGTGTCCTAAAGCATGCTCTGTAGAAAAGTTGGCCCATTTAAATGAGCATTGGAAAGTCATAATTCGAATGAGATTTTATACGACCGAGCAACAACAGTTACGTTATGAAACGACTTGCTTTCTAGGAAAGATGGTTTCTGCACTGTATGTTATGAGGGACCATTTAAATTAACGTTTCGCGGTCATTTTCTTTGAGAACAAGGGTACGTCAAGTTATAAATAGCTTGTTTCACAGTATAAAAGCGAGGCATAATGTGAAAGCGGAGAATATTGAAATTTAGCAGAATACAATATGAAGTAATGTGCAGAGCTGGACAAGTGTTACTGCTAATCACAGGCTTGGGGAGGTAGTATGAGTCTGTTGTTTGTTTTATGTTTGACTTGCACATTCGAAGTGTTTAACTCAAACAATATGAATCTACTGCTCTCAACCCAGTGCCACTGTCCTAACTTGTCAGCTCGGCTCATAGCTAATATGTGACCTGCTATGATCATCACTAAATGAATGCACCCACATTCCATTTATGTATTAAAATGTAGACCTCTAAGAGTATTAAGTTTCAGTGTATTATAAATAGTGAGCTATCCAAGCCTTTTTACATAGGCTACAGAGTTTATGCTTATCTTAACAAGTCTTAAAATTAGAATAAAAACCTGTATATTGGGTCCATTAGTCTATATGCATAGCTTATTGGCTGGCAACTTGTCATAATTGTATAGAAACAATGAATTATTCTAAATGAAATTGGGACCCAGGAATATAAATTCTTATTAAGATTACCAAGCAACTACTGGGATATGGGATCTATGAGCTGGGAGCCTAGGATCAAGGACTAGTGTTGCCATTGCAGTTTGGCCTTTTTTCTGTAGCTCTAAGAAAATTCTGTAGGGCTTAATTCTATGATTGAATTGATAATTAGTGGAATAAGTAATCCAATGTAAACTAATTGACTAATGTATATCCAATTCCAAAAATGGTATGGTCAGTATGGTATACTTGCCAATTTGCACCCACTTCATAGGTCACATATTTAAAAGAATTGTGCTTTTAAATAAAAGATCTAATAAAATTGAGGGGAAGAAATAAGAAAATTGGAACCAAAGTCTAATATCTGTCATCTATAGGGTAATGTATCATCAACCCAACAAGAATGTGTATTTTTTTTACTTCAAACCTAAGCTACAGATTTTCTATTTAAGATATGATGATAAATCAAAAGCCAAGTTATAGAAAACAGTTACATCTTTCTAAAAAGTGTCTGCTTTTGCTATTTTGTCAAATAAAAAAAAGTTATTACTGCTTTTTATCTAAAACCGAACAATGATTTTCAGTATCTTCAAACCAAATGGAGAAGTTGGTATTCGGTTTTACAACTGGAGTGAGTGAGTGGTTTTATCTTATTTTGCCATATGAAGTGCTGTCAAAGTGTAGACTACAATTCTATGTAAGCTAGAAGGATAGAAATGTGAGTGAATAGGAATGGGAGGAAGGGAAAAGGATCCCTGTGGCCCTGTGGCACTTGGGTGCCGCAGCCCCTCATGCAGCAGCTACATGAGTTTAATGTCTGGCACCATCTATTTGCTGCTGAGCATAGCTCACACAGGTAGGAAACATTGGCAACTAAAAAAATTTCTGCTACATCTTTTTAATGCCATCCAAACAAAAATAACTGCCTATGTCCCATAGCTACTGAACTTGAGCTCTGAGTGAGCATGGACATGGTCAGGTTTATTAAATGTTTTTGGTGGGATCACATTTTTCACATTGCTTGAATGGGGAGTAGGTTATCTAGGGAATATAAGATCTATGGACACTGACCTATTAGGACAGGGTTGGTAACCATTTTTATCTTGTAGGCCAGATAGAGATTTGAGCACATGGGTCATGGCTTATGAACACATGGAAGAAGTGGAAGTGTAAGTAGAAGAGTAGAAGCTTAGAGGGTGGAGAGCTAGGGCGGAGTGGAGAGGAGGCTGCATTGGGTGGGGTTGGGTTTGGTAGATTTGGGCTAGATTTAGTAAGCCATACAAGTAAAGTATGGGGTAGATATCTGCTCCTGTCCTGTCTGTCTACCTGTCTGTCTGCCTGCCTGCCTGCCTGCCTGCTTGCCTGAGGGCACTGGTCCCCTCTATAACATAGGGGCACTGACCCCTCTAGCAGGGAGGGCACTGATCACTCTAGCAGGGAGGGCACTGATCACTCTAGCAGGGAGGGAACTGGCCCCTCTAGCAGGGAGGGCACTGACCCCTCTCTAGCAGGGAGGGAACTGGCCCCTCTCTAGCAGGGAGGGCACTGACCCCTCTCTAGCAGGGAGGGCGCTGACCCCTTCTAGCAGGGAGGGCACTGATCACTCTAGCAGGGAGGGAACTGGCCCCTTTCTAGTAAGGAGGGCACTGACCACTTTCCAATCCCACGATCCCCTTTCCAATCCCATGATCTCAATTCTAATCCCATGATCTCAATTCTCTCCTCTCTGCCCCTCACTCCCTCCTGTCTGCCCGAATTAAACAATGAACAATATGAACAATCCACAATACGAAAATAGTCAATAATATAGTCAACAAAATTAGCCATTTTTAATAAAAGAAACGAAATAATGATGTTTAGTTGTTCCTTGGTCTTTAATAAAGAGGAGAGTTAGGGAGAATGCGATGAGAATATGTTCTTCTCAGAGTTCTTCTGTTTTTCTCAATCTCAGATAGTCTTTGCAAAGCTCAACGTTATAAAAATAAAGATGGACTAAAGTTTATTAGATTCGATAAACAATTTTCTTTCTTAGTAGAATCAACAAGTCCACTGTCTAAGTCCACTGAACGAGCGTCTTTGTTCTGGTCTTGTGTTAAATAGATGGTGTGATATGCAGGACACCATAATAGGCAAGCCAGGAGCCTCAAGACAGAGAGGACACGCGATTATGGGGTTTGGGAAATGGGGTGGGTGTCATTAAATGAATCACAGCGAATCGCACGCGAATATGGGGTTTTGGGAATGGGGTGGGTGTTAAATGACTGACAAATATTTTTGGTTTGGAAGGATCGATAAATTAAACGGCCGTTAGTTTGGCTCGGTGTGAGAAGGGTTTAGTCAAAGGACCCCTATATAGCAGCATCTGCACTGGAAGCTAAACGGAAAAGTTTAGTTAGTAGTCAAAATTAGTAGTTATTTGCAAGGACTACTAGAGTAGAAGGACGCGACACTTAAAGACTGTAAATTTTATTAAAGGCCACTTTTCTAAGCGATGTCTTTGTTAAACGGATGCACATAGAAATTTACTTTTTTCGCTGGGACCTTCGAAATGTATTGCCCTTGAAGATCAAATACATTTGCGTCTGGATAGACATATTTTTTTAAACTCGCTAATCTGATGGCCCCTGCTACCCCACCACCCCTGCTACCCCTGATGTGGGATAACTGTGCACTGGGAAAACTGCAGAAGTTGAATTAGTGATGAAGTTAGATAACTGCTGACATTGGATAACTGCTGAAGTAAGATAACAGGTTAAGTGGGATTACTCCTGAAGTGGGCTATCTGATGAAATGGGATTTCTGCCGATATGGGATAACTGTAGATGAGGGATAACTGGTGAAAGGGGATAGCTGCTGAAGGGGATATCTGACGAAGTGACGAATTTAGTTAGTGACGAGTTTTTGAATAACTGAATAACTCGAAGCGGCTTAATTGCTAGTCACATTCTAAAATTAAAATTTGGACTGGAAGCGGAGCTCATTTCTTCCTCTTTTCTAAGACTTGTGGCTAATGAAATTTGCCCGATTTACGCAGGGCAGATAGGCAGGATCAGGCACACATTGACAGAAAATGGAAAATTGAATGAAAATTTGTTGGCTGGACCGACTTTTCCAAATTTTTGCTTCCCCAGAACTCACCAGAAAGCGATCCCGCCACCACCGGGCCCTGGTGGGCCCGGCCAATGCCACGGTGGCATGAATCCAAAATTTCTGCAAAATACAAGGCCTTCTGGTAATTGAATTGATTTAGAGAATTCCATCATGAGCTGTGAAATTAACATTGACAAAAAGTTAACTCACCCTCGGCAATACGCCGAAAGACTGCGCAGCTTTACCTGCTCCATCAGGAGCAGGTAAGCTCGCACGCTGTCTCTCTGCAAATTTTTAAAACAAAAAATATAGAGCAAGGACGGTTGTTAGTACAATCCTGTATAACTGTATAACTGATAAACGGGGATAACTCATGAAATGGGATAACTAATGAACGGGGATGATTGCATGATAAAGTCGATAACTGACTAAGTGGGATTTTGGAGAAGGATTTGGGATCAGAGAAGGACTTGGGATCTGGGATCAAAGCTGTAAATCCCAAAACCCCGAATCAACGAATAAATGCATATTCCTGCTATTGACTGCACTGAAGAATTAATTTATAGAGTTAGGAGGGTCACTGTCAACAACACTATTAAAGGCACAGAAACTCACATTTATCTTCCAACTTCGCCACTTGCGGCCTCCCCGATGAGGGCGGCCGCGGCGACTCTGCTGCTGTTGGAGATGGGGGGGAGGGTGGGCTGGGCCTGGGTTGGCTTGGGGAGGGATGGGACGGGCTGGAAGGGGGGGTTGGCCGACTGGGGCAGGGGTGGTGAGGGTGGGTTGTGGGCCTGGGTTGGGTTGAGGAGGGATGGGGCGGGCTGGACGGGGCGGTTGGCCGACTGGGGCAGGGGTGGTGAGGGTGGGTTGTGGGCCTGGGTTGGGTTGAGGAGGGATGGGGCGGGCTGGAAGGTTGGGTTGGGCGGGGAGAAGAGGGCGGACTGGGGCAGGGGCAGGCTGGGTCGGGATCGGGGGGGGGAGCGCCGGCCACCCGGGCATAAGAAGCCCTGGTGGCCGGCCTGGACGGTGGCGGCGATGGCGGTGGCGATGGCAGCGTTGGCGGTGGCGGGGGGCGGGGCGGGGCCCGCAAGGGACGGGCGTCGGCCCGACCCTTTTTCCGATTGGCCGATTTTTTCTTTGAACCCTGAAATTATGTATTGCCAAACTCGTTAATCACGCAAATTATGTTTCTTGGAAATTAACAAACATGATTCAAGGAAGTGTTGTACCAGTAAACAACGGTGAGGTAGCTATAGCAGTATATGTAAGTTATAGGTGAGTTTGTCAGTTCAAATATTACCTGGCCTCTTTGGACACATAAAAGAGTTTTTCTTTTCTAAGAAAATACCAAAACTTTGCCACTTAATAGCTTTATTGTTTAAGATAATCATACTTGATTTTCTTCATCAAATTCTTAAATATTTACTAGTAAGTTTAAATTTTACTCTAAAAGTTGGGTAAAGTCTATCACTTTAATATACCAATGATCTAATATCATGCATAGAAGGACAATTAATTTGGTTTCTGCATCAAAAAATTCGCAATAAAGATCGAATTGTTATATTAAAAATTAGATAGAAAGTCAGATACAACAAACAGTAGTAATGTAGGATCACATATATATATCATTTGTGTAAACTATCTGTGAGTTTCTTGTAAACATTTGCTATAGCATAGCTATAGCTATGCCCTATGTGAATCTTTAAAAAATTTAAGTCTCTTTTGAAGAGGACAGAACAGAAGTAGGTAGTCCTATATGAAGAAACAAATTTCTTAGCTTAAATTTAGCTAATATATGATTTTTTGGAATAAATGTTACAATTACAACCCTATTTGGCTAGAGGAATTCTTTCAGTTTAAGGATGGAATAAATATTTATATTAAGACATAACTAGCTATAATCAGTGCTGCTGTTGTTGTCATAGACCACATTGAACACATATGAAAATATTTTTTTGTAATGGAGTGTGTGCTTTTGATTTACATGTAAAATATAATAGATATTGTTAATTTTTTAACTGGAATTGGCTCTCTATTGTAAACATTTTATAATGCTAAAACACAAGGATCTCACCTTGTATAGTAGCAAAATAGCTGTATACAAAAGATTATCAGGCACACCAGATGGCAAATATGGATCTCAGATTTAAATAGTGAGTTGACAGCTGACCCTACCTATATTTTTATCCATTTTTGCCAAGCGAGAAGGTTTCCAGAAGTGCCCATAGATTTTGAGTGCAAGGTATTCAGAGCTTTGGTCAGTTTTTAAGACTTTAGCTTCACAGCACTATGTTAAATGCAAGTGGTTAAAATGAATACAGCACATAATAGCTATATCAATCTACATTAAAAAGCTTTCTACTGAGGCTTACAGCACTTCTAAAGAGTGCAATGTACATTATCCTCATTGATTTTAATAGCACATCTATAAAGTGCAATATACTGACTGTTTTATTTAACAATTTGCAGTCTAGTCTATCTAGGAAAAAGATGGACTGTCCTACTGTTTGGCTGTTGTGAGATAACATGTTCTTCAGCAGCACTTTGCTGTGTCATATGTGACAGGCTTGGTAATGAAAATTGTAAAGGTACCTGAGGAGGTACTTGAGACTCAGATATCTGTATTTCTTGTGGCAATAACATACCTGGGTAATAATTCTGCGAAAACTGAGCAAGACGTAGGTGACTATGTATTACTTGATTTTGAGAACTTCTAAGTTGCTGCAAATGAATGTCTTCTAAATAAGCGTCTGGATTTTGGAATAAATTGTCAATACTATTGATTTTTGAAGTAGTATTGTTGAGACTGGTAATATCATTGACATTACTTTGTGATGCTTCTGCACTTTGACTACATTCTTCATTGAGGCTTATCTCAGCCTCAGCAGCATAGTCATTTTGCTGTGTAGCCACTATTGCAGAATCATTACCATTTGCACTAGTACCTTGCATGCCAACAAGCAATGCTTGATTTTGGTTTGCCAGAGTACCTTCTGTGCTAATTGTAGGTGCTACATTTCTCTCATTCCATTCTGAATGAGACCAGAATTTCACTTCACCATGATCAGAAATTGCCTGAAATTGTGCAACACATTGCTGTTGGTTAAGATTATGGGGTGAAGAGAAGTTGGGAATAAAACGTCCTGGCCCTTTCTTCTGACCTGTAGCTAAATCAGAAGCTATAAGTGCCCATTGAATTGCACCAGAGTTGCCTGCCCTTTCATAAGCGTCCTTAGCTATTTTACTAAGCTCTTTGCGCATGTAGACAACACCCTTTTTAATAATTTCTTCAAACTTTCCTTCTGTTTGAGGAAGCTGCTGCAAATTTTGAAGCCTGTGTTGCGCTTGCTTATCTGCTCTTATAAAATCAACAATAGAACTACATGCTTCTTGGACCTGTCCACTCAAAGTGCCAGTGACATCTTTAGAACAGTGATAAATGGCTCTGTCATGTTCAGTAATTCTAATAACAATGTAAGTTTCTTTATGTTTGTCCAAGTCCTGAATGATTCTTTTAATTGGGCGAGGTCGATTTTTAGCAGCTTTTCTTAGTCGTTCTTTTTTTGCTATACTTAGACCCCTATACTTCTCTAGCAATGCTGAAGTCCAAGCTGAAATGAAGAAGTATATGATATTAAAAATATTTAAACGAGATTTCCACTAAACTAGGCTTTTGTCCAGAACTGCAAGAATTAAAAGTGAGGCCATGCTTAAGGTAATCTCCCCTTGACCTCAGGGGAGAGAACAACACCATCACTGAATTAACTGTTTAAATATAAAATGAAAAATTAACACCCAAACCAGCATTATGCATGAAAGCATATTTACCAAGTTTTTAAGGCAGTCACCCATTTTTTAGAAACTAAGAAAGCTGCCCTTTTCCTTTTTCCAGTCAGCTGTACAATTCTGAACAAAAACCAAGTTCGTAGGTGTAGAAATGCCAAATTCCTTTAAATCTTACTGTATATAAAACACTTACTAGCACAGCCCTTCTTTCGAAGAAATTCATTGCCGCTAGTAGGTCCCATCTAAAATTAAGTTTTTAGCAATATGTAAATCAAATGTCTGTCACATGAACTATTTACCTACACTTCATTGGCAAACTATATATTTTTGGAGTCTATAGGCATGTCAAGTAATACCATATTATAGGGCCACAAAATGGTCAAGTTAGAAAATCCAAAACTGTAACATGTCACCATTGCTATTAATAGGAAAAAGCATAAAAAATTCATGAAATACAATTTCGAATTCTTAACTTGAAAATTAGTTCTACTTTGAAACTTTTTCTTCAGGAATTATTTAGCATGGGCATGGTGAATTTTTTGGTCTTGGAACAGCTATTTAAGTATTCTATAGCTACCAGTGGGACTGATATATTCATTTCCTTGAAGGTACTCTTAACAGGCCCTAGTCAAAACACATGCTGCACACATTTCACAAGCTTTGAGTTTTTTCAACTTTTAAAGAGGTAATCACAGTTTAATCATGGTTTTCAGTTTTTGCACTAAATATTGATACTAATACATTTTCCTCAAACATTTCCAGCCTGCCTTGCTTGCTGCCTGACTGTTCGCTTGTCAACATTATGGACTCTAATGGACGACTAGGTCTATGCTGTCAAACTGCCATTGTCTGGTTCTAGGCAAGCCTCAAGTTACTGCAATACTTTTGCTCTCAGAGCTAGCTACTATCAGCCTGCAGCTCGACTCTTTGGACGAGCGTGAGTTAATATCTATAAAAATATTGATTGCTTTTGTGAAAGTTACAGTTCAATGTGAATTCAAATGCAATGGCCCTCATTTTTTATAAACAGGTGTTTTGGCCCTATATGGTCCCATTCTATTAATGCTACATGCTAATAACAATAATTAAACGAGGACTCGATTCCATGTGATTCTCAGATTCTCCTCTCTACATCAGCCTCGAGGAGACATGCCCGCTATGGTCAGGCATTTTCCTTATATTTAACACACTGACTTTGACAAATAGAGGCTGTTCCTGTTTCTAACTTTCAATTACATTCAAATTCTGCCGCTTTCCACAGTGCTTTTTTCATCTGCTCTCTCTCCCGATCTCTCCGTCATTCCCCTTTTCTCCTGCGCCAGATGCAGAGTAAGAACGGCTAACAGTTGATACTACTCCTCATCTAGTAGTCTGTGTCGCAACTTTTCTGTATTGGTTTGACTGAAATATTCACTTCCTTGAAGGCACTCTTAACAGGTCATAGTCACAGGCCACAGGGCATGTTACATATTTCTCCGGGCTGCAGGTGTGGGTGCAGTGTGGGTGATTAAGAGTTGGACTATCTAAGATTTGACACCTTGATCTGAATGGCGTAGGCGAGGGGGTCATACTAGCTACTAGTAGCCGAACACTAGTAGTATGGGTTACCAGAAATCTGCCTAACACAGGGGAAATAGGAGAGCGTGCATTTGAATGGGAGAGGGTGGCCTATCCTCTGCATATAGGATAGGTGACGCTGTGACGATCTATGTGGCTGAGGGGTTGGAGCCCCATTACAATTACTCAACAGAATTCTGAGCACCAAAAATTAGCGAAAATTATCAGCATGAGCTTGCCGTGACACCCGAGACAGTAATGACCCCTGGAATGGATTTCTAGGCTATGTATGCCACTGTTTAGATCTGCATGAAAAGCTTGTTTAGCAGGCAGCATTAATGAGCTATTACTACTATAAATATTGATAGTAATATTTATAATACCAGCAATTTCCAACTATGTAGATTATTATACAGCAGTAACAAATATGGATTGATTTTGACATGCCACAAACTCTTACAATACATTATTACAAATACGAAAATATTAAACTGACATGGGTCAAATAACAAATATGGATTGATTTTGACATGCCACAAACTCTTACAATACATTATTACAAATACGAAAATATTAAACTGACATGGGTCAAATAACAAATATGGATTGATTTTGACATGCCACAAACTCTTACAATACATTATTACAAATACGAAAATATTAAACTGACATGGGTCAAATAACAAATATGGATTGATTTTGACATGCCACAAACTCTTACAATACATTATTACAAATACGAAAATATTAAACCGACATGGGCACCTAAACTTGGCTTACCTGTCAGTTCTTATTTGAGCTAATAAAAAAGGTTTCTATTTAACAATTCTAGCTAGTATAGTATATAGAATTAGATTTGAAGTTTTGACTCGACGAGCTCTTTACTATTCGAGTTTTGGTGGGAAGAGGAAAAACAGCTCGTTCCCCTTTGTCCCCCGCTCAAATAGGGATGTATGGCACCATCGTCTAGTTCGTTCCCAAGTTCGCGTAAACAACCCCTCCCAGCCAACCACGCTTCATCATGGGGTTCCCACGCTTCACGTTCCCACAGGGAGCTCATGAGCTGCACTCGTCTAGCCGGACTCATGGCACGGTGAGGTGACCTGGGCTAGCCGTCTAATTTTTACCGTGAGCTGGGGCCGGCTAGTCCACGGCCGTTAGGTGTAAGAGCTGGTCTGATCGATTTTTTTATCTAGACTTAATATTCCTGTGCGTACATAAGGCATTTGTTTCGCTGCACTTAACTAACTGTATATAGGAATTCCATGGCTTGGGTAACACACAGCCTAAAGGATAATGCGAATAAAGCAGTGATAAAATAGGCGCTCATTTTATTCCCAAGCTTCACAAGCTCAATCGTCTTCTAATTTTAAGTGTCTAACGTCAATATACGCATCGGTTTTTTTATTTTGTGGGCTTAATTGCAACATTACTCTTAGGAAGCAGTTGTTGTATGTATCCTAATGTGACAGGACTTTATCATAAGCTTGCTATTTCATAGCTTGAATTTCGAGTAAAAAAGTTAAGAAGCAACCACGACATTTTTTAATTGCAAATCAATTTCTTGTCTGTATTTAATGGTGGCGGATCAGGTCTGGAAAAGTAGTTATTTTTCCTGTTTTGAAGCCAACATTCGAGTCTCGAGGCGTGGAAGTCAATCACATTGTTCTCAGATTCTCAGTCGAGGAAATACACTTCCTAACCATGGACGATGCCGCGGTTTTTGCTGCGGCTGCGGCTGTGACGGCATTCGTGTCTGGGCAGTTGGGGGCTTGGCCACTATCTCTTGCTTTTTCATCTGCGTCTGTTGCTCATTTATTGGCTGCTTTCTGGTCGTCTCTGGCTTCATCTGTTGCTCAGCTGTAATTGATAGTCGGATCTTCATCAGCGGCTGGTTCGACGTCGCCTGTAGCTGCATCTCGGCCATCGGATTGTCTGTTGTCGCTTGCTGCTTAGTCTGTGCGGCCTGGTTCTGGGTAGGTAGCTGCGTCGGCGGCCTACTCTTGTACACAATGAGAGCGACTGCTTCATTATCATTTAGGTTGATAATTTTTATCGTGTCGGCAGATTCAATTGGAAACGAAGATTGTTCTGAAATTGTGAGGTTTAATTTTGAATATTAAGAATACGAATACGAGAACATGAAGCTTTTAGCTAAACTCACCTTGAGCTGACAACGCCAGACAGAGAAAAACCTGAAGCGGAAATAGACACTTGAAATCTAGCATTGTTATTGAATGTTTCGATGAGGAACAATTTCTAGCATTAGAGCGGTAGCGGCTCGGTAGTCCCTCTTAAATAAGACTTTCCTTCGAACCAGGTGCATGCAGTGAGCAGCTGCACCCGATTCGGATAATTGTTTTCTAGCCAAAGGAAAAGACAGCGAACTCGGCGTTTGGAAAGCAAGCAGAAATAATATTCGCAATCATGCAATTGTTCTTCGTTGCAACCAGCCTAGCAGCTCATGCTCACGCATAGACTATGCAGTCCGATCGCCCTATGTTTCGACTGCGTCACAAGCTGGTGTGAAAAATTAAGTCGCTTCAGACGCGCTGGATTACCTTTTTGATAAAAAATATTTTGTGCACCTGATCCAGCGATTCAGAAAGAGGCGCAGATGTTGACTGCAGGCGGCTTCAAAGATTACTGGTCTTTGATTCAAGCCTTAAGCTGGGAAGCAGAGAATATTTTTATTCTGCGTGACGTTAGCGATTTCGGAATGGAACCTTTCGTTTGTTATCTCTTCCATTCTTTTTTCTTTGCTGAATTTGCTGATCTTACCTGCTGAGCCCAACTAAGCTCAGATGACAGCCGAATCCGCATGCAGCCAGCGAGGAGGCAATACCGCTCATACCGCTGACCCACGGCGGAATGAATGGGCAGCAAGAGTTTCTCATCGTCGTCGTCGTCTCCTTCTCGTCGTCGTCGGGGAGGAGCAAGCGGAGTCGCTGATGCGACCGGCCCAAACGTGGGCAGCCGGTCTGGCAGAGCGACCCTTCGATCCATCAAGCGAGGGAAGAGCTTGAGAGGCTCCGTTTGAGCAGGCGACCTACACGCGAGGTGGAAGTGGCCCTTGAAATTGTCTACGCGCAGCGGCAGCAAGCCGCCGTGGACAGCGCATCTGCCTGGTCATGCGCAGCGAAGCTGTTCAACCGGATGCAGTTTTCGCAATTCCAACCCATGCTAGATCCCTACCTGCGGCCTGAGCAGAACGGGTTCCGCCCCCATCGCGGAACAGTGGCGCAGATCCTAGCTCTTCGCCGAGTCATCGAGGAAGCGCGCATCGGCTAGTTGACCCTCATTCTGATCTTCATTTTTTTCAGGAAGGCTTTCGATCTCGCCCTGCTGTCCTCGACGCCCAGCGGCAGCTGGACAAGCTGGTTGCCGTTACTGCGAGCGTAGCTGCCTGGTGGTCAACACGCAAAAGACCATCGTGCTCTGCCGGGCGACACCACAATCTTCTGCCAAGGCGCTGACGGGCAGGTGACGGATATCCCGCGCTGTCAACAGTTCACCTACCTCGGTGGTCTGGTGCCGGACGTCCGCGACAATCTGCGGCCGCGGGCTTGCCTGGTAACCTTCCGTTCTGTGAGGGTTATCTTGCAGCTCGCGGCCCACGTGACCGCCAGATGGCGACGCTGTTTCAGGCGTTGGTCGAGACCGTCCTGCTTACAACGCGACGTTCCAGTACCCAATCTTCCCCTCGTGTCTCTACCTGAATCTTACCCTCGTTCCTCCACCCGAATCTTACCCTCGTTCCTCTACCCGAATCTTACCCTCGTTCCTCCACCCGAATCTTACCCTCGTTCCTCCACCCGAATCTTACCCTCGTTCCTCTACCCGAATCTTACCCTTGTTCCTCTACCCGAATCTTACCCTCGTTCCTCTACCCGAATCTTACCCTCGTTCCTCTACCCGAATCTTACCCTGGTTCCTCTACCCGAATCTTACCCTGGTTCCTCCACCCGAATCTTACCCTCGTTCCTCTACCCGAATCTTCCCCAGATTTATCTTCCAATTTTTTCCATCGTTTCTTTACCCAAATCTTTCTCTCGTTCATTTAACCCTCTCGTATCCCGCCTCATATCTTCTCAAAACTCTCATCTTATCGGGCAAGCTGCAGGTTGCAAATTCTGCATTGCGTACTATAAGTAGTTAAGTGTGGATTGTGTACATTTTAGAATAGTCTCAAAATTTCAATTTTTGGATCAAAATAGCGGTGGCATTCTCCGTTTAAAAATATGGTGAACGAACTAACAGTGTCAATGCAGAGTCTGCTCTGCATCACTCCCCTCCTCTCTCTGCTCTCATATATCTTAATATACTCAAATAAAATAATCCGCATTATCAGTACTTGCAAAGCAACTGAGTTTATATTAATCGTATAATTTATTGTATTAGAATTTTACACATAAATTCTCTAATCATGGTGGGGGCCGGTGGCAGAGCGGTTACGCGCGTTTGACTCTCGCGTCACTGAGCCTAAGTTCGCTGGCTGCATGTCTAGTGTCACCCCCGCCATCACCTGGAGCCCTCCTGCAATTCTTATAAAAATTCAATAAACTTTCACGATTTTTAGCAACAATTTAACATCAAACAGTCGTAATTGAGAATAATTATGTGATTTAACCGCAATATCACCTGGCGTATCGAGGGTTGAAATTGATTGGGATATTTTTCCTAATATCCTAAATTTCCTGACTGATTATGGTGAATGGAATCAAATAAACAAAATTTTGCTAATTTCCTATAATTTTTGCCTTTTTAGTATTACGAAATTGTTTTCTTCCGTTTGAAAATCTTCCTATTATTTTTATAATCAGATTTTTTCCTGTGGCACTCTCACCTTCATCATAAAATTAACAGAGAAAAACAAAAGCAGCTCGCATAGATCCATTATTTAGAGTTTCACTTGTGAGCACAATGCTTATTCTTCTGAAATCTAAATTAAACGACCTTTCAGTGGTTTTTCATAGAATTATATTTGTTATTTTTTAGAATCCTATTTTACCGTATAAAAATATGATTTAGATTTCATGCTGATCGAAAATGACTCTTTGGCGCTATCAGATAATCATGCTGGCTTTAAAAACGATTGACTAAAAACTGTTCGGTACAAAAGGACGGCCAGAAATCTTGCAGCAAAAATTAATTTAAAATTAACCGAATGAAATGCTAGGCTTTTAGCGGATCTACGTTTTACACGCCTCTCACTCTCCCATCCCATCACCCCTATCCCATCCCATCACCCCTATCCCATCCCATCACCCCTATCCCAACCCATCACCCCTATCCCATCCCATTACCTCAATCCCATCCCATCACCCCTATCCCAACCCATCACCCCTATCCCATCCCATTACCTCAATCCCATCCCATCACCCCTATCCCAACCCATCACCCCTATCCCATCCCATCACCCCTATCCCATCCCATCACCCCTATCCCAACCCATCACCCCTATCCCATCCCATCACCCCTATCCCATCCCATCACCCCTATCCCATCTTATCACCCCTATCCCAACCCATCACCCCTATCCCATCCCATCACCCCTTTCCCATCCCATCACCCCTATCCCATCCCATCACCCCTATCCCATCTTATCACCCCTATCCCAACCCATCACCCCTATCACATCCCATTACCTCAATCCCATCCCATCACCCCTATCCCAACCCATCACACCTATCCCATCCCATTACCTCAATCCCATCCCATCACCCCTATCCCAACCCATCACCCCTATCCCATCCCATCACCTCAATCCCATCCCATCACTTCTATCCCATCCCATCACCCCTATCCCATCCCATCACCCCTATTCCATCCCATCACCCCTATCCCATACCATCACCCCTACCCCATCCCATCACCCCTATCCCATCCCATCACCCCTACCCATCCCATCATTCCTACCCCATCCCATCACCCCTATCCCATCCCATCACCCCTATCCCATACCATCACCCCTATTCCATCCCATCACCCCTATCCCATCCCATCACCCCTATCCAATCCCATCACCCCTATCCCATCCCATCACCCCTATTCCATCCCATCACCCCTATCCCGTCCTATTACCCTATCCCATCCCATCACCCCTATCCCATCCCATCACCCCTATTCCATCCCATCACCCCTATCCCGTCCTATTACCCTATCCCATCCCATCATCCCTATCCCATCGCTTATTTCAGTTGTCCGCACATTGCAATTCATTAGTCTCTTGATTTGCCAAATTTTGCATAAAAATCCAAATTTTAACCCGAAAATCTTTCATGATAGTTTTAGACCCCTGCATCAAACGAAATTCGTGTTAAAATTCACTTTCAACTTTGTCTTTGTAAGTGAATTGGCCGATCAAATCTAATAATGTTTCTCATCAGGAGCTGTATTATTATAGAAGTTCTCTATCATTAATGAAGCATGCATGAGTGATAATGAGCATTTAGCAAAGCAGTGTTGCACCCAATAAGAACTTTGGTCCCGATGAGCTAACTCAGTGTTAGTACTCGTATTTAGTCCTGCTAAGTGTGTGTGTGTGCGTGTGTGTGTGTCTATCTGTGTGCATATGGACACTTGACCACACTTGTAGTACACACAGGATCACCAATACGTCAGAAAAAATGAACACATAATGTATAACATTAACCAGGTAGCAGCCGAATATACTATAGATAGTTAATTAGAGATTTATCCAAACTTTATAACTACTAAGCACACACGATGTGCGTGTTCTAATAAAGCATGATATGACCTCAGCAACTAGCCATATATGTGTTCAATCAACTGCTACAGGAGGAGATTTAGAACGTATTCTGCACAATTATATGTTGTCAAAGCAACCACTCATAGATTAATTATCTTTTCTAGTTTACGAGCTAGAAGTTTCAAAGTTTACTTTTTTTATTATCTCTATTAAATTACTAAGTGACACATGCAATGTCTGCGTACGGCTGTCAGTCCATGGACTGGGGGCACGCCACACCCACCCTCATTTAACAGCTGCGTGAACTGAATCAATACAGATTAATTAGTCTTGATAAGGGAAACAAATTGTAACCAGTGGATTCGGGAATCGAACCTCCGACCTTAAAGACGCTCTAACCACTAGGCTGCAACCCATTATATTATTTATACTCGTTTAGTTATTACTTACTGTAATTATTGCTATTATAGAAGGTTTATAGTTTGTATAAGGTATCTATCATTTTCTTGCTTAAGTGATAGGATAAATGATAATTCCTTGAGTAGTGATAGCTCATAGATGGAAAAGAAATTCCGTACCCTGAAAAAGTATTCCCCCATTTTATCGATTGAATTGTGAGAGGCAGCAGGTGCATGTTAGCGTCAATATGACAACTTTTCCCCGTGTCTTTAATGCGCTACCGACAGCGAAAAATATAGCTGACTTTTTCACTGTTTCAATAGTGTAATAGTGCAGACAACCCCTTCTCAAATCTTGATCCCCAAATAGGATTATACCCTGCTCAAATCTTGATTCCCAGATAGGATTATCCCATTCTCAAATCTAGATCCCCAGATAGGACTATCCTCTGCTCAAATCTAGATCCCCAGATAGGATTATCCCCTGCTCAAATCTAGATCCCCAGATAGGATTATCACCTTCTCAAATCTAGATCCCCAGATAGGATTATCCCCTACTCAAATCTAGATCCCCAGATAGGGTTATCCCCTGCTCAATTCTAGATCCCCAGATAGGATTATCCCCTACTCAAATCTAGATCCTCAGATAGGATTATCCCATTCTCAAATCTAGATCCTCAAATAGGGTTATCCCCTACTCAAATCCAGATCCCCAGATAGGACTATCCCCTGCTCAAATCTAGATCCCCAGATAGGATTATTCTCTTCTCAAATCTAGATCCCTAGATAGGATTATCCCCTACTCAAATCTAGATCCCCAGATAGGATTATCCCCTACTCAAATCTAGATCCTCAAATAGGGTTATCCCGTGCTCAAATCCAGATCCCCAGATAGGATTATCCCCTACTCAAATCTAGATCCCCAGATAGGATTATTCTCTTCTCAAATCTAGATCCCCAGATAGGATTATCCCCTACTCAAATCTAGATCCCCAGATAGGATTATCGCCTTCTCAAATCTTGATCCCCAGATAGGGTTATCCCCTGCTCAAATCTAGATCCCCAGATTGGATTATCCCCTACTCAAATCTTGATTCCCAGATAGGATTATCCCATTCTCAAATCTAGATCCCCAGATAGGACTATCCTCTGCTCAAATCTAGATCCCCAGATAGGATTATCCCCTGCTCAAATCTAGATCCCCAGATAGGATTATCACCTTCTCAAATCTAGATCCCCAGATAGGATTATCCCCTACTCAAATCTAGATCCCCAGATAGGGTTATCCCCTGCTCAATTCTAGATCCCCAGATAGGATTATCCCCTACTCAAATCTAGATCCTCAGATAGGATTATCCCATTCTCAAATCTAGATCCTCAAATAGGGTTATCCCCTACTCAAATCCAGATCCCCAGATAGGACTATCCCCTGCTCAAATCTAGATCCCCAGATAGGATTATTCTCTTCTCAAATCTAGATCCCTAGATAGGATTATCCCCTACTCAAATCTAGATCCCCAGATAGGATTATCCCCTACTCAAATCTAGATCCTCAAATAGGGTTATCCCGTGCTCAAATCCAGATCCCCAGATAGGATTATCCCCTACTCAAATCTAGATCCCCAGATAGGATTATTCTCTTCTCAAATCTAGATCCCCAGATAGGATTATCCCCTACTCAAATCTAGATCCCCAGATAGGATTATCGCCTTCTCAAATCTTGATCCCCAGATAGGGTTATCCCCTGCTCAAATCTAGATCCCCAGATTGGATTATCCCCTACTCAAATCTAGATCCTCAGATAGGATTATCTCCTGCTCAAATCTAGATCCCCAGATAGGATTATCGCCTTCTCAAATCTAGATCCCCAGATAGGATTATCCTCTACTCAAATCTAGATCCCCAGATAGGATTATCGCCTTCTCAAATCCAGATCCCCAGATAGGATTATCCTCTACTCAAATCTAGATCCTCAGATAGGATTATCCCATTCTCAAATCCAGATCCCCAGATAGGACTATCCCCTGCTCAAATCTAGATCCCCAGATAGGATTATTCTCTTCTCAAATCTAGATCACCAGATAGGATTATCCCCTACTCAAATCTAGATCCTCAGATAGGATTATCGCCTTCTCAAATCTAGATCCCCAGATAGGATTATCGCCTTCTCAAATCTAGATCCTCAGATAGGATTATCCCCTACTCAAATTCAGATTTCCAGATAGGACTATCCCCTGCTCAAATCTAGATCCCCAGATAGGATTATTCTCTTCTCAAATCTAGATCACCAGATAGGATTATCCCCTACTCAAATCTAGATCCTCAGATAGGATTATCGCCTTCTCAAATCTAGATCCCCAGATAGGATTATCGCCTTCTCAAATCTAGATCCTCAGATAGGATTATCCCCTACTCAAATTCAGATTTCCAGATAGGATTATCGCCTTCTCAAATCTACTTGTAATTGCCTAGATAGGATTATCCTTCTAATCAAGTTTAGATCCCCAGATCGGAATATCCTAAACTTACATTCAGATCCTCATGTAAGGTTATCATTAATCATGCATGCTCATACATTCAATCAAAACATCAAGATGCTCAGAAATTTCTAAGAAATACAACAAGAGAGCCCTTACTGGCATGTTGCGACAGCTCATAGCAGGCCATTGTCAAAGGCGTGCAGCCCGTTCGTTTTTTTATTTTAATTAGCGACTGATTTGCTTGATACTAAACTGACCATTATGCGTATAGGAAAAGCCATTCATAGTCCACTGCCTTTAAGAGTCTTAAACAATGTAACTTGGAATGTCAATCATCAGCGCCTCTTCGTTGGCAGGCATTTCCGAATCACGTTTTCCGAATCTGGCGTAGCCGCGTTTTCCGAATCTGGCGTAGCCTCGCTTTCCGAATCTGGCGTAGCCGCGTTTTCCGAATCTGGCGTAGCCTCGCTTTCCGAATCTGGCGTAGCCTCGCTTTCCGAATCTGGCGTAGCCGCGTTTTCCGAATCTGGCGTAGCCTCGCTTTCCGAATCTGGCGTAGCCGCGTTTTCCGAATCTGGCGTAGCCGCGTTTTCCGAATCTGGCGTAGCCGCGTTTTCCGAATCTGGCGTAGCCGCGTTTTCCGAATCTGGCGTAGCCTCGCTTTCCGAATCCACTCGGAACTACAGATTCGATCCCAGAATCCCAGTCGTTTGGCAGGACCGCTTCAGCGTATTGAACATCGGTTCCTATTCATGCAAATATGTTAGACAAAGTATAATCGCTCATTGTTTTAAAAATGCTTAGAAAAAATGACAAACATGTTTATTATTGATGTTTACCTATTTTCTCGTCTTGACCAAAAGCAGAGGTGCTCCAGCAAGCAATCAGCATGGTGACTAACAGCAGCCACAATGAAATTATCGTTGTCCTCATGTTTTCTACCTGTTAGGGCCAAGTCTCTCGTCTGTTTCGTTTTCCGCGTAGTTTTGTCTGCAAAAAATCGAGCTTTTAAATGAAAAATTTGTTCTCTGACACTAAAAAAGTGTTCATTTTGTATTGCAAAATTTCCCCCGCATTATCTAACTTGCAATTTGCTTTCTGAAAGACACAGTATCCTGGCCAATCTCAACTAGAGATAATATCTAGGTGAGATGTAATTCTGACTTGATGAAACTATCAACAGCTACTTATAATTATCTATGTCAAATAATATACTCGCATACTATTGGCACTGCTCAATTCTTCACAACTCACCTTTTCTGAACGACTTGAAATCGGAAGCAGCGATGCAAATATATGTAATTAGCTCGTTTTCCCAGAAGCCAATGATACAGAACCAGCACCTGTGAGAGCAGCAAAGAGGGATAGAATAATCTGCTCAGAGACTAACAATATAGCCGTCCTTGAGTCTATGCCCAAACGGGTCTCCGCTATAGCCAATAAGATGAGACGAGTGTCACTAAGATTATAGAACACGCATTTTATCGGTGATTGGCTCAGAGTTGGCGAACTCTAGGCCTTTGATTTCAACTCAGCCAAGTGGAGTTGACTATTGTTATATTGTTATAGTTGGCTATTGTTCCTGGCTTTGTTGCTTTGCTTTTTTCAGCGAATTCTAAATACCCTACAGCTGTGGAACTGAAAAATTAATAGTTAATCGTCAAGGTCATCAATTGAGTCCTTCGGGCTGATACTTGAGTTAATGGCCTCCAACAGGAATAGAACATGAAACTAACAGGAACAGGTCGAGAACCTGTGTAACTGGTATAGAATCTGTCTAACTGGTAGAGAACCTGTCTAACAGGTATAGAAGCTGACTAACTGGTAGAGAACCTGTCTAACAGGTATAGAAGCTGTCTTACGGGTATAGAAAGTGTCTAACAGGTATAGAAAGTGTCTAACAGGTATAGGAAGTGTCTAACAGGTATAGAAAGTGTCTAACAGGTATAGGAAGTGTCTAACAGGTATAGAAAGTGTCTAACAGGTATAGAAAGTGTCTAACAGGTATAGAAAGTGTCTAACAGGTATAGAAAGTGTCTAACAGGTACAGTGGTTAGAGCCGAGTGGTTAGAGCGCCGGACTCACGACTTCAAGGTCGGGGGTTCGATTCCCGACTCCACTGGAACAATTTGTGTCCTTTAGCAAGACACTTAACTCTGCTTTGCTTCAGTTCACCCAGCTGGTACCAGCATCAGCTGGGATAATTGGAGGTGGGTGGAGCGTCCCCCCAGTCCATGGACTGAACAGCCGTACGAATACCTTCAGCCTTCAGATGCGCCGCGCAATAGCTGCGGCTGTGCTGTCGGCTGCACATCTGGCCCGATTGGGGCAGGTGTAATAAATAATTAATTATTATTATGGACTTTTAAAAAAAATCGGTCATCCAGTTTGGAAGCCATCGTGAAGTATTAGGCAGTGGGTATTTGAAATACCCCGTGGTGTTTCCCCAGTTAGTTGTATTTCTACTGATAACCAGACGATGCCGATGTACAGATGAAAATATTTCACGCGACAGCCTAGTAAATAATAATTATTATTCTATTGTACAATTTCAGGGTAGATTCACCGTATGGCAATTGTGACAAAACCGAATCTTTACTGAGCTCCTTACTGACCAACTTATTGGGTGAGTGTACGAACCAGCTTATCTAGGCACTTCTTCTTATCGCCAAATACCGCTTCTGAGTCTAGAAGGCAATATGCTTTTCCACTAGAGGAAATCATAGAACTACGGCTCGTACAAGCGAGTCGACGGAAAAAAATAAGTAATAAGTAGCAGCAAATTTCCTGAAACGACTTGATAAACGACTTCGCTGACTGAATCGGCCCTTGACAAGACAAGACGGAAAAGCAATTTTCTAGACCCCACTGCAGAAGCAGACAATTCGGACGTAAAAAACACGAGAGAGAGAGATAGGAAGATGTGGAATCATTGGCCCTGCCCATCCGACAGACAGTTGTGCCTTCGTTCCAAGTGAGTGCTTAACAACCGCATCGTTACTGCATCATTATTCCATTGTTTTTCTCTGAGGAAACCTTGCTTAGACACAAAAGACCAGTTAATTCGCTAGGTAGCTGTGCAAATTTCAATTTAAAAATATCGTCGCATTCTGGAAAAAAACTAGCAAACCTGAATGCAAAACGGTCCATTAACAATACACATTGTGTTTCGCGTTTTGTGCTTTGCGAAAAATTGATGTAGCCAATTTAGCACACTCTGATGATTATGTGAAAACAACAATTGGCATTGAGGATAAATGCATGAAAGGGCACCTGTCTAACAACTAGAGAACCTTTCTAACAACTAGAGAACCTGTCTAACAACTAGAGAACCTGTCTAACAACTAGAGAACCTGTCTAACAACTAGAGAACCTGTCTAACAACTAGAGAACCTGTCTAACAACTAGAGAACCTGTCTAACAACTAGAGAACCTGTCTAACAACTAGAGAACCTGTCTAACAACTAGAGAACCTGTCTAACAACTAGAGAACCTGTCTAACAACTAGAGAACCTGTCTAACAACTAGAGAACCTGTCTAACAGGTAGAGAACCTGTCTAACAGGTAGAGAACCTGTCTAACAGATAGAGAACCTGTCTAACAGGTAGAGAACCTGTCTAACAACTAGAGAACCTGTCTAACAATTAGAGAACCTGTCTAACAGGTAGAGAACCTGTCTGACAGATAGAGAACCTGTCTGACAGACAGAGAACCTGTCTGACAGATAGAGAACCTGTCTGACAGATAGAGAACCTGTCTAACAAGTCAAGAACCTGTCTAACAGGTAGAGAACCTGTCTGACAGATAGAGAACCTGTCTGACAGATAGAGAACCTGTCTGACAGATAGAGAACCTGTCTGACAGATAGAGAACCTGTCTGACAGATAGAGAACCTGTCTGACAGATAGAGAACCTGTCTGACAGAATAGAGAACCTGTCTGACAGAATAGAGAACCTGTCTGACGGATAGAGAACCTGTCTGACAGATAGAGAACCTGTCTGACAGATAGAGAACCTGTCCAACAGGTCAAGAACCTATCTAACAGATAGAGAACCTATCTAACAGGTCAAGAACCTGTCTAACAGTTAGAGAACCTGTCTAACAGATATAGAACCTGTTAGACTTGCACTTTACAAAGGTTTTAAGTTTCGATTCGAATCGCACCTAATAGAATAGCTTAACAAGCGTATCTTGTCTGCATCATCGGTTTTTTTATTCTTTTGCTTGTGAAAAGAAAACGATTTCTAATTTTCGGTGGCTCTCACTTTCTCGGTCGAAATTCGACTTTTAACGCAAAAAAGCAAATATCATTAGCAATAGCACTCAACTTAGCGAAAAGTTCGCACTTGTGCGAACAGGGTACGGCTTTTCGCGTGCTTAAGTTTCTTGACACAGTTTTCCATTCAAGCATGATAGGCATATTGTTCCTTTTCGATAACAGTCTATCGGATGTTCCTTCTTGTCTAACAGATGTTCCTACCTGTCTAACAGGTAGAGAACCTGTCTAACAGATGTTCCTACCTGTCTAACAGATGTTCCTACCTGTCTAACAGATGTTCCTACCTGTCTAACAGGTAGAGAACCTGTCTAACAGATGTTCCTACCTGTCTAAAAGATGTTCCTACCTGTCTAACAGATGTTCCTACCTGTCTAACAGATGTTCCTACCTGTCTAACAGATGTTCCTACCTGTCTAACAGGTGTTCCTACCTGTCTAACAGGTAGAGAACCTGTCTAACAGATGTTCCTACCTGTCTAACAGATGTTCCTACCTATCTAACAGATGTTCCTACCTGTCTAACAGATGTTCCTACCTGTCTAACAGATGTTCCTACCTGTCTAACAGATGTTCCTACCTGTCTAACAGATGTTCCTACCTGTCTAACAGGTGTTCCTACCTGTCTAACAGGTAGAGAACCTGTCTAACAGATGTTCCTACCTGTCTAACAGATGTTCCTACCTGTCTAACAGATGTTCCTACCTGTCTAACAGATGTTCCTACCTGTCTAACAGATGTTCCTACCTGTCTAACAGATGTCTAACAGGTAGAGAACCTGTCTAACAGATGTTCCTACTTGTCTAACAGGTGTTCCTTCCTGTCTAACAGATGTTCCTACCTGTCTAACAGATGTTCCTACCTGTCTAACAGATGTTCCTACCTGTCTAACAGATGTTCCTACCTGTCTAACAGATGTTCCTACCTGTCTAACAGATGTTCCTACCTGTCTAACAGGTAGAGAACCTGTCTAACAGATGTTCCTACCTGTCTAACAGATGTTCCTACCTGTCTAACAGATGTTCCTACCTGTCTAACAGATGTTCCTACCTGTCTAACAGGTAGAGAACCTGTCTAACAGATGTTCCTACCTGTCTAACAGATGTTCCTACCTGTCTAACAGATGTTCCTACCTGTCTAACAGATGTTCCTACCTGTCTAACAGGTAGAGAACCTGTCTAACAGATGTTCCTACTTGTCTAACAGGTGTTCCTTCCTGTCTAACAGATGTTCCTACCTGTCTAACAGATGTTCCTACCTGTCTAACAGATATTCATTCCTGTCTAACAGGTTTTCCATTCCTGTCTAACAGATGTTCCTACCTGTCTAACAGATGTTCCTACCTGTCTAATATATGTTGCTTCCTGTCTAACAGATGTTCCATCCTGTCTAACAGATGTTCCTACCTGTCTAACAGATGTTCCTACCTGTCTAACAGGTGTTCCTACCTGTCTAACAGGTAGAGAACCTGTCTAACAGATGTTCCTACCTGTCTAACAGATGTTCCTACCTGTCTAACAGATGTTCCTACCTGTCTCACAGATGTTCCTACCTGTCTAACAGGTAGAGAACCTGTCTAACAGATGTTCCTACTTGTCTAACAGGTGTTCCTTCCTGTCTAACAGATGTTCCTACCTGTCTAACAGATGTTCCTACCTGTCTAACAGATATTCATTCCTGTCTAACAGGTTTTCCATTCCTGTCTAACAGATGTTCCTACCTGTCTAACAGATGTTCCTACCTGTCTAACATATGTTGCTTCCTGTCTAACAGATATTCATTCCTGTCTAACAGATGTTCCATCCTGTCTAACAGATGTTGCTTCCTGTCTAACAGATTTCGCTTCCTGTCTAACAGATGTTCCATCCTGTCTAACAGATGTTGCTTCCTGTCTAACAAATATTCATTCCTGTCTAACAGATGTTCCTACACGTGTAACAGATGTTCCTACCTGTCTAACAGATATTCATTCCTGTCTAACAGATGTTCCTTCCTGTCTAACAGATGTTCCTTCCTGTCTAACATGTATTTTTTCTAACAAGTCTTTTTTGTAACAAGTCTTCTTGTCTAACAAGTATTCTTGTCTAACAAGTATTCGTGTCTTGAAGTATCTAACTTATATAACTGATGCAACTATTTTCCAAAATGATAGCTTTCTTCCAACTGATGCTATTTATTAGTCTAACAAGTGTACACAGCAGTAACACAGAACCACAACAGCGCAATGGTATTGATCACATGCGGAGACTTCAATTAATCAGCCATTTCTAGTAGACTTTCTCTGCAACTCACCCAGTACATACTATAGTAGGCCAAATTTTCTATAGCTTCTTAGCAGAACCTACAGGTTCTTGTTGTTAACTTATTAGGTGCTGGTTACACAAAGCACTCAATTTTAACGAAGCCAGTCTATAAAAATAACGTTTTAGAATACGAAAAGGTTGGTCAAGTGCCGCTAATCGATACACAGCCGCTGCTGAGGGCCGAGTTCCAGAACAGACTGCAAATCAGGAGCTGTTGACAATCAACAGTGTGCTGCGGGACAATGAGCGCCTACTGGCTGTTGAAAATGGAAGAATCAGGTTGGTAACCCTCGGTTGCAGTTGCTGATACTACTAGGGGAGCAAATTCTCTTTGTTGTTTTCTGCTCTGCCGACTCAAAGTGCGGTTTGTGAGCGCCTGCTTGCAATTCCGTCTGCTGGCCTCCTTTGTAAAACAGGATCTGCTTACTATACTTCAGTCACTCCCTATCAGTCACTCCCCATCAGTCACTCCCCATCAGTCACTCCCATCAGTCACTCCCATCAGTCACACCCCATCAGTCACTCTCCATCAGTCACTCCCCATCACCACTCCCCATCAGTCACTCCCCATCAGTCACTCCGATCAGTCACTCCCATCAGTCACTCCCCATCAGTCACTCCCCATCAGTCACTCCCCATCAGTCACTCCCATCAGTCACTCCCATCAGTCACTCCCCATCAGTCACTACCCATCAGTCACTACCCATCAGTCACTACCCATCAGTCACTCCCCATCAGTCACTCCCCATCAGTCACTCCCATCAGTCACTCCCCATCAGTCACTCCCCATCAGTCACTCCCCATCAGTCACTCCCCATCAGTCACTCCCCATCAGTCACTCCCCATCACCACTCCCCATCAGTCACTCCCATCAGTCACTCCCATCAGTCACTCCCAATCAGTCACTACCCATCAGTCACACCCCATCAGTCACTCCCCATCAGTCACTACCCATCAGTCACTCCCCATCAGTCACTCCCCATCAGTCACTCTCCATCAGTCACTCCCAATCAGTCACTCCCCATCAGTCACTCTCCATCAGTCACTACCCATCAGTCACTCTCCATCAGTCACTACCCATCAGTCACTCCCATCAATCACACCCCATCAGTCACTCTCCATCAGTCACTACCCATCAGTCACTCCCCATCAGTCACTCCCCATCAGTCACTCTCCATCAGTCACTCCCCATCAGTCACTCCTTAACCAAGCAGAAAGGCGCCCCATCAGGCATCTCAGTTTAGGCCGAAAATAAGTAAGAATTTGAAGTCCTTTAGCTAAAACAGCCCTACAAGGCGATTATCCACTTTCCGTTTTGGAGCAAAATGCTTCAGGTTTTTAAAAGAACGCTTAAATCTAAATTAGAGCCATCATTGAGTGAAAGCCAGACACAAAAGCTTCTATTTAAATAGACAAAAACTGTTCCTGACTTTTAAAAAACATTCTTTTGCAAAAAAAACTATTTTTTGTCGCCTGATTCACAGAAGCCTCCGCCTTCTATTTCTGAGTGGGGGGGGGGGAAATTGCCCAGAAAAATAAGATATCCTTTGAAAACAACACGACGGTAGCGATTGTCATTCCCACTTGATCCTATTCAAAAGAAATTTTCGACACAAGTAGCAATAACCCGCCTTCATCTGATTGACGCACCTCCATCAAGCGCCTGTCAGATATTATCCTGGCGTGTGTCTGTTTGTTCTGATACCGGATCTCCCTATAGCTGTGTGAATTCTACCAAAACGGACCGCATCAACCGATACCACATTCCCCCTTCTCGCCACTGCTTGGCTTAGTTTAATCACTAGTTGAGATGACTTACGGGATCATTTATTATATCAGTGCAACGGTTTTCGAGCTAAATGAAGGATTAAATGCACTACGTCTCTAACAGAACACTCGCCTTATGGTAATGTGACTCTACTTTCCTTCGACTTGGGTATGGTTCCTTTTTCATTTCCTCTCCCTCCTCTCTCTCTTCTCCCTCCTCTCCTTCCTCTCCTTACTTTCCCTGATCTCCCTGATCTCCCTGATCTCCCTGATCTCCTTCCTCTCCTTCCTCTCCTTCCTCTCCTTCCTCTCCTTCCTCTCCCTCCTCTCCTTCCTCTCCCTGATCTCCCTCCTCTCCCTCCTCTCCTTCCTCTCCTTCCTCTCCCTCCTCTCCTTCCTCTCCCTGATCTCCCTCCTCTCCCTCCTCTACTTCCTCTCCCTGATCTCCCTCCTCTCCCTCCTCTACTTCCTCTCCCTGATCTCCCTCCTCTCCCTCCTCTACTTCCTCTCCCTGATCTCCCTCCTCTCCCTCCTCTACTTCCTCTCCCTGATCTCCCTCCTCTCCCTCCTCTACTTCCTCTCCCTGATCACCCTCCTCTCCCTCCTCTACTTCCTCTCCCTGATCTCCCTCCTCTCCCTCCTCTACTTCCTCTCCCTGATCACCCTCCTCTCCCTCCTCTACTTCCTCTCCCTGATCTCCCTCCTCTCCCTCCTCTACTTCCTCTCCCTGATCTCCCTCCTCTCCCTCCTCTACTTCCTCTCCCTGATCTCCCTCCTCTCCCTTCTCTACTTCCTCTCCCTGATCTCCCTCCTCTCCCTCCTCTACTTCCTCTCCTTCCCTTTCTTTCTCTCCCTCATCTCCCTCATCTCTCTCATCTCCCTCTTCCCTCGTCTCCCTTATTTATTTAGTCTCATTTGTCTTCTTCTTTTATCTCACTTCCTCTTTCCCCGTTCATCCTCTCTTCTAATTTCCCCCTCCCGCATCGTTTCCTTTTGCTCTTACCTAATTTACTGTCCCAATCATGCCTCATTTATAAACTATTACCATCAAAGGCACTATATTTCAAAGTTAAACGCTTTGAAATCAATGGCTATTGGAGATGGTCGACAATTTTGCCTTCTTTGCGGCGACAGATTAACCACCGGTTTGTTGCTACGATCGCTGAAGAACCTGATAGGAAAAAACAACTGCAGCATGGCGTGTCGCATCTGTGGACTGGTGAGTACGCCTTACGAAACTCCTCGTGCATGAAGACACTAAAAAGGTATACATGAAAGTCATTTGATCAACTTGTCCACGACAGGCAACTTGTAAAAAATGCGGAACTAGACCACATTATCGGCAGCAACTTCGAAGCAATGAAGCGACTAGTTCACTGGCTAGTTATTTAAATACAAAATCAGATGACGACTGGGAATGTAAAATCTGCCATAAGGAACTTCAGGTACTGAATATGATAGACGCGATGTTTTTTAGTCTGATGCGTCGTTGGTTGCCTCAAAGGATAAAAAATGCGAAAGATAAAAAATACACCACAAATAGCTATTTTTAGAAACACTGAAGGACTAGGGAAGTGAGGTGGGCGTCGTGGGGGTAGAAAACTATGGGGTGGGGTTGTGTGTATCTATTTTTAGAAACATGCAGTATTCTGCACCGCAGTGAAGTGTCCTGATAGTAAATTTAGTAGCAACGTTGATATAGCTTGCCTCTTTACTTAGCTATATGCACGTAGTGTTGAGGAATTATTCCTTTTTAAAATATCTCAATCGAAGGATTAGGCTGGCTAATCTGCTAGCTCACTAAAATAAGCAGCCTTTTTTTACCGGCGAAGTCCTCGAAGTAATATTTTTTTAATCCTCTTATCGTTAGAGATAGTAAAGGGGAGTAATACTAAAGTCAGCAACCTGCAATACGCCTAGTGCAGTCTAAACAAGTAAAACACAAAATAAAACATTTCAGCTTTGGAAAAAGTCTGGAGGATGGTTCTACAATCGGTTGCCATACGCAAGAGATTCCACTGATGAAGATGAGGACAGAGTTGACACCGAATCTGAAACGGACGCTGAAACGGATCCTCGTACTACTTATTCAGGTTCGTTGGATTGCATTTCTATAATAACTTATCGTCGAAAGCCAAATTGCACTACTTGCAGTAAGCAGAGATGATGTTAGTCACCATTTTTTAAAGTTATCGAAAAACGATATATCAAAACATGCCCGATAAACACTCGTAGCTCATGCTTTGAAACTTTCTTGACTGTATCTTCGAACCTTGCTACGATTCTACGAGTAAAAGTGACTCTAATTGCTACGAGTTCGGCTAATTATAAGAAAAGTACAGCAAAGAATTCACCACAAGACTACGCGCCATAATTGCCATCTTTACTGTGTACTTTTTCGATGGCGGTAGTCAGTCGGGGCAATAACTCTCATGGGAAAAACTGGGCTGAGTTTTCCACTTACCATTTATCTACCTTCTGTGCTCATGCGCATTTTTTATTGCACTAGACTAACTCAGTTGCACAATGGCGGTGAATACTTATCTGCTGTATACTGTTAGATTAGCCTAGCCTTTGCAACGTTTCTAATGAAGACCAAAGAATAAACGCAGCATGAGACAGTCTTCATAATTGGGGTGGGTTGCAAAATCTGTTCAAATAAAACTTTACGAGCTTAGATACGAGCTCGTAATGTGTATTTTCTAGAAAAAAAATTTATGTCTAACGCCGTTAATTTTTGGCTAAAAATGCTAAAATCGACAACAAAAACTAATGTTAAGGTAAGTGAATAAGTAGTAAGTTCAGTAAATATCTACGTATGTAAGTAAGTAAGTTAGTAGGTGAGTGAGTGAGTGAGTGAGTGAGTGAGTGAGTGAGTGAGTGAGTGAGTGAGTGAGTGAGTGAGTGAGTGAGTGAGTGAGTGAGTGAGTGAGTGAGTGAGTGAGTGAGTGAGTGAATGAGTGAGTGAGTGAGTGAGTGAGTGAGTGAGTGAGTGAGTGAGTGAGTGAGTGAGTGAGTGAGTGAATGAGTGAGTGAGTGAGTGAGTGAGTGAGTGAGTGAGTGAGTGAGTGAGTGAGTGAGTGAATGAGTGAGTGAGTGAATGAGTGAGTGAGTGAGTGAGTGAGTGAGTGAGTGAGTGAGTGAGTGAGTGAGTGAGTGAGTGAGTGAGTGAGTGAAGGAGTGAGTGAAGTAAGCAATTTTTATTAGGTCATGATTTGGTAAGCATTCTGAATAGCTAGATTCAAGCATTTGGTTTGGATCTAAACCACTGCATCTGTGAACAGGAAACACTCGCTAGACCTTGAGAATGATGGCTTCCTGCTTTTCGAGCACACCTGCTTAAATCCCACAAAATGGGATTATCTGGGAATATTTTTCCACGAATCTTTCGACTCATTCTCCCTCCCCAGCTCAATAGTACACCCAAAATAGGCCAAGAAAAATACAATAAACCTCGGATAGATAAAAAAAGCTCAACTGAGAGCTCATTCGTGAAGTGGACCGGGTTTGATTAACCTGGGAAACTGTGGACTGAGAAGAGGAAGAGCTGTGTGTGTGTGTGTGTGTGTCAGTTTAAACAAATATTTCTATCCCGGCCCGTGACCCTGATCCCAATTGTCAGTGCTAGCTACACGAATGGGCGCATTTAAACCAGCATTATCGCACAGTAATCTCTATATAGATTGGGAAAACGACAAATAAATGATTGTGAATGCTGGGGGTGAAACTGAAAACTTCCATTGGGATGGCTGTTTGGGAGGGGGTTGGCAGTCGCAATGGCCTCTACGATTGGCTTCAGCTGAATGGACACACGACAGTGCGGGTTGGGGCTCCCAAGCCTGCTATAGGACCGCCTGTGTTAAGCAGTTCCCATAAAGATGGTTATAGAAATCCATCCACATAATAGCCTTGATGCTACAACAGGGCATAGTTAGCCTCAAATATCAGACTAGCTCAGCTAGCTCATAAAAAACGCGGCTGCTGCGAAGTCAGTTTGCACTATAACAAGCTAATAACGAGACTCTCCCGCATGAATTCCCTGCGCAACCTTCTCTGCTGCTGTCCCGAAGCTCTGCCTGGCCGAAGGCGCAGCCACGCCAGCAAAAGCGGCGACGCCTTGCACGAAAACGAAGACTCAGAGGCGGATGAAGATGTCGCTGGAGGCCGCGGCGACGCTAAAGACAGTGTGCCGTTGAAAGGTTACGCTCGTAATTGCGTCGCGTCGCATTGCATCGATTTACGTTTCAAATACATTGAAGTGGTACACTTTTATAGTTAAGAAAGCCTAAGAAGGTATAGGAATGAAGCGTGGAAAAAGAATTCTATTTTTAGAAACGTGGCGTGAGGTGGCTTTCAACAGGAAGACTGGAGAGAATTCTATTTTTAAGATCTTGGCGTGAGGTGGGTGTTTGCAGGAATACACAGAAATAAAAATTCTATTTTTAGAATCGAGGTCGTTGTCCTCCACCCTCTGATCACTGCGCTCGTTAGATAAAAAATTAAAATTATAATCGAAAGCGATTTCGCATAACAAATTACAAATCAGTTTCATCACGACTTTTTTCATTGCAGACGCCAAGCATGATAGCGAGAGCAATGGATTGTCTGCAGGAGCGAAAGCAAGCGTCAAATACGGAGGTAAGGGTTCATCTAAGAAATATATAATTGAACCTGCTGCTTTGTATCGTTACTTTAAACCCCTCCTTGCTCCTTCCAAAAGCAACCGCTACACCCGAGCGAAGTCCAGCTGTACAAGGCCCGACTGGCTTGCAGCAGCAGCAGTATGAAACATCCAGCCCAGCCGCTTACTTTGAAGACCGGGGCCTGGGCACGTTGCACTTTGTGCTGCAGTACATTCCTGGCAAAGCGGCCCTATATATTCGCATCATTAAGGGTGACAATCTGAGAGCTCACGATCACAACGGCCTCTCCGATCCGTACGTGAAGATGCACCTGCTGCCGGACACTGGGAAGCGAACAAAGATGCGCTCTCGCACCTGCCACCGCACGTTGAATCCCTTATGGGACGAGGAGTTCTGCTACAGCGGCGTTACGAAAGCTGATATTGACTCCAAAATGCTCAGGTTTAAGTTAATTTCCTAGCTTTTGATGTAGCTATATATAATCGAAGCCCCAGCAATCTTTATTCCTATTCGAGTTTTTCGATAATTCATATCGAATACATACTCGATGTCCTTTCGAGGATCAGTTAAGAATAAAAGAGGATATACTCGGCGTGGTTCTACTTTTAGAAAATCTACAATAGAATGTGTGGGGCGTGAGGTGGGTGCCGAGAGGGCGGACGAAATGCTCGCTGTAATTCTATTTTTAGAAACTCCTCTGAATCAGGTTTGGCGTGGGGGGTGTCCAAAGGTGTACAAAGGGGGAAGGAATTTTTTTGGTGTTTTGTGCATTATGGATAACGAGGTGAGAACGTCGGTGTTAGGTGAATAATTGCAGGATAGGTAAAAAGGCAATAGACAGCAAGAATTAGAGTTCGAAACAAGTACGTGCTTATTCGAGTTTTATTTTTTACTGACAAAAATTGATTGAAAAACTAGACACGAGTTTCCACAGATCGAATATAATTTGCCTGAAGCCCGCCAGAAACTTTAGTCTTGCCAGGCGTCAGCCAAGTAGCTTATGCACGACATTAAAAAAGTTCAAATAGCCTGAAAGATATAATGCGTGCAGCAAAAGATTTGATCTCAGAAACTCAAAATTCAGTCGTCAACGAGATGCCCCCCCCCCTAAAAAATCAGGATTTCAGTTCTGGACGAGGACACGATCGGTTTCGACTGGATGGGCGAGATTCTCTACCCGCTGAGCCAGCTTCTACGGACTAGCAAGAAGGAATATTCCCAAGTGTTTTTGCAGCCAAAAAACTTTGTGAGTTATTAAAGATAAGCAATTTCATTCCGACTCACACGTTGTCGCATTTCTGGAACTAATTTTCCCGATTGATACATCAAAGAGAGTTGGAACATTGTATCGGATTCTTTCTCAGCCTCGTCTAGTATTATTTTGCTCATACTCGTAAAATACTATCTTTTTCCTAATATGCTTTTGTAACATATAGCAGAATCTATTATGTGCAAAGGTACTTAATTTAATATTCTGACGACTTTACTAAAATCTAGGTTAATCTAAGCATTTGCAACACCCTGTCTGTTCAAAATAGTACCTGTCTTACACATCTTATAATTACAATTCCATGCCGTACACCATAAGAATTAGTAAGAACTACCTATAAAGACTATATAATCTTTCTTTAAAGAAATTATCCCATTTTCGATTTTGAGAAGGCTAAGTTAGATCCTGCCCAATTCTGTCATCGCAAATATAAATTACAAATTTACAAACTATCATCACCATTCTTGCCACGAATTCAAAACAACCCCTTTTCTTAGAAGCGATGCAAAATCCTTTCTTAGAAAGCAAAAAAAAATTATTTTGAAATAATCGTATCTCATTCTTAGAAACGATCATAATAGTAAAAATTGACAAAGTCAATTTTGAAACCGTTTAAAATCATTCTACGAAAGAATCCCATTCTGAAGACAACCAAACAAACAATATGGAATTCTTCAAACCTACAGGATCTCGACCGGTCACTAAAACAAGAAGAAGATGATCGTGGAAAAATCCTCATCGGCCTGTACTATGCACCAGCCAAAACTGAGCTGGCTGTGAGGATTATTCAATGCGTTAATCTCATTGCGATGGATCCCAATGGATACAGTGATCCGTTCGTTAAGCTGTGAGGTTCTATTGAGTTTAGTTATTGAGTTATTTTGAGAATGTTTGTTATAAAACACGTGTTTTGTGAAATTTTATTTCAGTCGACTTCGACCGGACGATGGAACGCCGAAAAAGTTCAAAACGGAGGTTAAAAGACGCACGTTAAATCCGGATTTTGAAGAGGTCGAGATCTTTTCTGACACTGTTCTCTAGCTCCCAATCCGTCAGCCTTTATCGACACTATGGCTTTTATTATGTCAATCTTTGTTCAATTCTTTTACTCTTTATTCAATTCTGTCACTCTTTATTTAATTCTGTCACTCTTTATTTGATTCTGTCACTCTTTATTTGATTCTGTCACTCTTTATTTAATTCTGTCACTCTTTATTTGATTCTGTCACTCTTTATTCAATTCTGTCACTCTTTATTTGATTCTGTCACTCTTTATTTGATTCTGTCACTCTTTATTCAATTCTGTCACTCTTTATTCAATTCTGTCACTCTTTATTTAATTCTGTCACTCTTTATTTGATTCTGTCACTCTTTATTTGATTCTCTCACTCTTTATTTGATTCTCTCACTCTTTATTTGATTCTGTCACTCTTTATTTGATTCTTTCACACTCTATTCAATTCTGTCACTCTTTATTTAATTCTGTCACTCTTTATTCAATTCTGTCACACTTTATTTGATTCTGTCACTCTTTATTTGATTCTGTCACACTCTTTATTCAATTCTGTCACTCTTTATTCAATTCTGTCACTCTTTATTTGATTCTGTCACTCTTTATTTGATTCTGTCACTCTTTATTCAATTCTGTCACTCTTTATTCAATTCTGTCACTCTTTATTTGATTCTGTCACTCTTTATTTGATTCTGTCACTCTTTATTTAATTCTGTCACTCTTTATTCAATTCTGTCACTCTTTATTCAATTCTGTCACTCTTTATTTGATTCTCTCACTCTTTATTCAATTCTGTCACTCTTTATTTGATTCTGTCACTCTTTATTCAATTCTGTCACTCTTTATTTGATTCTGTCACTCTTTATTCAATTCTGTCACTCTTTATTTGATTCTCTCACTCTTTATTCTATTCTGTCACTCTCTATTTAATTCTGTCACTCTTTATTCAATTCTGTCACTCTTTATTCAATTCTGTCACTCTTTATTTAATTCTGTCACTCTTTATTTGATTCTGTCACTCTTTATTTGATTCTCTCACTCTTTATTTGATTCTGTCACTCTTTATTTGATTCTCTCACTCTTTATTTGATTCTCTCACTCTTTATTCAATTCTGCCACTCTTTATTTAATTCTGTCACTCTTTATTTGATTCTGTCACTCTTTATTTGATTCTCTCACTCTTTATTTGATTCTGTCACTCTTTATTTGACTCTCTCACTCTTTATTCAATTCTGCCACTCTTTATTCAATTCTGTCACTCTTTATTTAATTCTGTCACTCTTTATTTGATTCTGTCACTCTTTATTTGATTCTCTCACTCTTTATTTGATTCTCTCACTCTTTATTTGATTCTGTCACTCTTTATTTGATTCTTTCACACTCTATTCAATTCTGTCACTCTTTAATTAATTCTGTCAGTCTTTATTCAATTCTGTCACTCTTTATTCAATTCTGTCACTCTTTATTTGATTCTGTCACTCTTTATTTGATTCTGTCACTCTTTATTTGATTCTGTCACTCTTTATTTGATTTTGTCACACTCTATTCAATTCTGTCACTCTTTATTCAATTCTGTCACTCTTTATTCAATTCTGTCACTCTTTATTTGATTCTGTCACTCTTTATTTAATTCTGTCACTCTTTATTTGATTCTGTCACTCTTTATTCAATTCTGTCACTCTTTATTTGATTCTCTCACTCTTTATTCAATTCTGTCACTCTTTATTCAATTCTGTCACTCTTTTTTCAATTCTGTCACATTTTATTCAATTCTGTCACTCTTTATATGATTCTCACACTCTTTATTCAATTCTGTCACACTTTATTTGATTCTGTCACTCTTTATTCAATTCTGTCACTCTTTATTTGATTCTGTCACTCTTTATTTGATTCTGTCACTCTTTATTTGATTCTGTCACACTCTTTATTCAATTCTGTCACTCTTTATTCAATTCTGTCACACTTTATTTGATTCTGTCACTCTTTATTTGATTCTGTCACACTCTTTATTCAATTCTGTCACTCTTTATTCAATTCTGTCACTCTTTATTTGATTCTGTCACTCTTTATTTAATTCTGTCACTCTTTATTCAATTCTGTCACTCTTTATTTAATTCTGTCACTCTTTATTTGATTCTGTCACACTCTTTATTCAATTCTGTCACTCTTTATTTGATTCTGTCACTCTTTATTCAATTCTGTCACTCTTTATTTGATTCTGTCACTCTTTATTTGATTCTGTCACTCTTTATTCAATTCTGTCACTCTTTATTCAATTCTGTCACTCTTTATTTGATTCTGTCACTCTTTATTTGATTCTGTCACTCTTTATTTAATTCTGTCACTCTTTATTCAATTCTGTCACTCTTTATTCAATTCTGTCACTCTTTATTTGATTCTCTCACTCTTTATTCAATTCTGTCACTCTTTATTTGATTCTGTCACTCTTTATTCAATTCTGTCACTCTTTATTTGATTCTGTCACTCTTTATTTAATTCTGTCACTCTTTATTCAATTCTGTCACACTTTATTTGATTCTGTCACTCTTTATTTGATTCTGTCACACTCTTTATTCAATTCTGTCACTCTTTATTCAATTCTGTCACTCTTTATTTGATTCTGTCACTCTTTATTCAATTCTGTCACTCTTTATTTGATTCTCTCACTCTTTATTCAATTCTGTCACTCTTTATTCAATTCTGTCACTCTTTTTTCAATTCTGTCACATTTTATTCAATTCTGTCACTCTTTATATGATTCTCACACTCTTTATTCAATTCTGTCACACTTTATTTGATTCTGTCACTCTTTATTCAATTCTGTCACTCTTTATTTGATTCTGTCACTCTTTATTTGATTCTGTCACTCTTTATTTGATTCTGTCACACTCTTTATTCAATTCTGTCACTCTTTATTCAATTCTGTCACACTTTATTTGATTCTGTCACTCTTTATTTGATTCTGTCACACTCTTTATTCAATTCTGTCACTCTTTATTCAATTCTGTCACTCTTTATTTGATTCTGTCACTCTTTATTTAATTCTGTCACTCTTTATTCAATTCTGTCACTCTTTATTTAATTCTGTCACTCTTTATTTGATTCTGTCACACTCTTTATTCAATTCTGTCACTCTTTATTTGATTCTGTCACTCTTTATTCAATTCTGTCACTCTTTATTTGATTCTGTCACTCTTTATTTGATTCTGTCACTCTTTATTCAATTCTGTCACTCTTTATTCAATTCTGTCACTCTTTATTTGATTCTGTCACTCTTTATTTGATTCTGTCACTCTTTATTTAATTCTGTCACTCTTTATTCAATTCTGTCACTCTTTATTCAATTCTGTCACTCTTTATTTGATTCTCTCACTCTTTATTCAATTCTGTCACTCTTTATTTGATTCTGTCACTCTTTATTCAATTCTGTCACTCTTTATTTGATTCTGTCACTCTTTATTTAATTCTGTCACTCTTTATTCAATTCTGTCACACTTTATTTGATTCTGTCACTCTTTATTTGATTCTGTCACACTCTTTATTCAATTCTGTCACTCTTTATTCAATTCTGTCACTCTTTATTTGATTCTGTCACTCTTTATTTGATTCTGTCACTCTTTATTCAATTCTGTCACTCTTTATTCAATTCTGTCACTCTTTATTTGATTCTGTCACTCTTTATTTGATTCTGTCACTCTTTATTTAATTCTCTCACTCTTTATTCAATTCTGTCACTCTTTATTCAATTCTGTCACTCTTTATTTGATTCTCTCACTCTTTATTCAATTCTGTCACTCTTTATTTGATTCTGTCACTCTTTATTCAATTCTGTCACTCTTTATTTGATTCTGTCACTCTTTATTCAATTCTGTCACTCTTTATTCAATTCTGTCACTCTTTATTTAATTCTGTCACTCTTTATTTAATTCTGTCACTCTTTATTCAATTCTGTCACTCTTTATTCAATTCTGTCACTCTTTATTTGATTCTCTCACTCTTTATTCAATTCTGTCACTCTTTATTTGATTCTGTCACTCTTTATTCAATTCTGTCACTCTTTATTTGATTCTGTCACTCTTTATTCAATTCTGTCACTCTTTATTCAATTCTGTCACTCTTTATTCTATTCTGTCACTCTTTATTTAATTCTGTCACTCTTTATTTGATTCTGTCACTCTTTATTTGATTCTGTCACACTCTTTATTCAATTCTGTCACTCTTTATTTGATTCTGTCACTCTTTATTCAATTCTGTCACTCTTTATTTGATTCTGTCACACTCTATATTCAATTCTGTCACTCTTTATTTGATTCTGTCACTTATCCGCGCCTCCACAAAATTTTCATTTAAGGAGTTCTACTTTATCGTTTCGCCCCAGGAGCTCAGCGAGAAGATATTAGAGATTACAGTTTGGGACAAGGACTTTGGCTCGAAAAATGATTTTATGGGTGAGCGGTGAATTAAATGTCACTAAAATTAACGAATTTTAGTGACTTATATAATTAAAAAATTCTAAATTCATATTTAAAAAATATTCCCACCTTTATATATATATTTAACGTTGTAAATTTCATTTCAGTCGACATTCTTTTACACCTTGTCTGTCACTCCCAATATCTGTCACTCCCAATATCTGTCACTCTCAATATCTGTCACCTCTATATCTGTCACTCCTAATAACTGCCACTCCTAAAATATGTCACTCCTAAAATCTGTCACTCCCAATAACTGTCATCCCCTATATCTGTCACTCCCAATAACTGTCACTCCCAATAACTGTCACCCCCTATATCTGTCACTCCCAATAACTGTCACTCCCAATAACTGTCACCCCCTATATCTGTCACTCCCAATAACTGCCACTCCCAACATCTGTCACCCCCTATATCTGTTATTCCCAATAACTGTCACCCGTTATATCTGTCACTCCAATAACTGTCACCCCTATATCTGTCACTCCCAATAACTGCCACTCCCAACATCTGTCACCCCCTATATCTGTCACTCCTAATAACTGCCACTCCCAAAATCTGTCACTCCCAATAACTGTCACCCCTATATCTGTCACTCCCAATAACTGTCACCCCTATATCTGTCACTCCCAATAACTGTCATCCCCTATATCTGTCACTCCCAATAACTGCCACTCCCAACATCTGTCACCCCTATATCTGTTATTCCCAATAACTGTCATCCCCTATATCTGTCACTCCCAATAACTGCCACTCCCAACATCTGTCACCCCCTATATCTGTCATTCCCAATAACTGTCACCCTTTTTATCTGTCACTCCCAATATTTGTCACTCGACGCAGGCGCTCTGACTCTTGGCAGCGAGTGCGAAGGCGAGAGACGCAGTCACTGGGAGGCTCTGCTGCGTCAGCCGTACCAGCGGCACGATCGTTGGCACGCGTTGTGGCCCGAGCTGTCGCTCTAGTGACTTGCCCAACTGTTCGTGAAACTATTGTTTAGTCGACTAGAAAATGTTTTTAAACAATGTTTTGTTCCCATTTAAATATATTTTAAACGCGAGAACTTATAACAGCTTGCAATTATTCAGTGCAAAACTATAATGCTCTGTCATGTTCACAGCTGGTGTCTGGGCAGAGATTACTGAATGCCTACCCTTACTTTTCTAATCAGCGACTGACATCTATCAGTTTTTGACATCTATCATTTTCCCTTCTTCTCTCATTTCCTCTTCCCTCCTTTCTATCCTTCCTCTCTCCCTTCTTCTTTCTCCCGTCTTTTCTCTCCCTTCTTCTTTCTCCCGTCTTTTCTCTCCCTTCTTCTTTCTCCCGTCTTTTCTCTCCCTTCTTCTTTCTCCCGTCTTTTCTCTCCCTTCTTCTTTCTCCCGTCTCTTTTCTCTCCCTTCTTCTCTCTCCCTTCTTCTCTCTCCCTTCCTCTCTCTCCTTTCCTCTCTCTCTCCCTTCTTCTCTCTCCCTTCTTCACTCTCCCTTCCTCTCTCTCCCTTCATCTCTGTCTTCCTCTCTCCCTTTCTCTCTCCTTTCCTCTCTCCCTTCTGCGCGGTTTCTTTCAATTACTCTAGCTTTTTTTCTATTTTCTGTCTCTGTATTAATCTATTAAGCCGATAAATTGCTGCAAGCAAATTTATCTCTAGACCTGTCTACTATATCTCTATCTCTTTTCATCATAATAGTGGATTTTTTGTCCAGCTTGTTTTCGTCTGATTTTTTACTTCAAACACAATTTTATTTTTAGATTACAAACTTGTCAACATCTCTATGCCAAGAGTACCAACATTCGTGTCGCAGTTTAAGCCCAACATAAATATAATTTCCTCCATGTTTTATTAACACATATGTTACAAACATTTCATTGTTCAGTGTAATTGTACTCTCGTAAATTCGGTGTGTATTCAACATCCAGACTTGCTTTGTTTTAGCCATTATTAATATTGTTCTATAAGAATGAAAGCCCGCTATATGACTAGGAACCCTGACTTGTTAGTTTTGTGATTAGAAATTCAGGTTTCAATTACAGGCACATCTGCATGTATGCGTAAAGGAAATTACTATTGCTACGTCAATGTCCATAAAAGTCCAAAGTGCATAGACATTCAAAGTCCATCTTAACAGCGCCTACATACAGACATTTGGATACGATACATGTAGAAATTCTATATTTATACATTTTTTGCGGTGAAACCCCACCCCAATTAACTTTGGAAGACTAATTAATGCAAAATAAATTTCGATTAAAACTGACTGTGTTATTCAATGTTGCAGACTTCGTGTGTTTTTGCGGTCCTTTCTCATTTCGTCTCTCTGCGCTCTGATTGGTTGTCCCTCTGTGTGTGTGTTTTGTTTCGCATGACTCTACCCCTGCCCTTTTTGACGCCCACCCCATTCCCTAAGGGTCAGTTTCTTTTCTATCCTTATCTCTCTTTACGGTTTTCTCTCGACAGATAAAACCCAAGTTTTATAAGTTTGTCCCCTGCCTTTTTTGACGCCCACCCCATTCCCTAAGGGTCAGTTTCTTTTCTATCCTTATCTCTCTTTACGGTTTTCTCTCGACAGATAAAACCCAAGTTTTATAAGTTTGTCCCCTGCCTTTTTTGACGCCCACCCCATTCCCTAAGGGTCAGTTTCTTTTCTATCCTTATCTCTCTTTACGGTTTTCTCTCGACAGATAAAACCCAAGTTTTATAAGTTTGTCCCCTGCCTTTTTTGACGCCCACCCCATTCCCTAAGGGTCAGTTTCTTTTCTATCCTTATCTCTCTTTACGGTTTTCTCTCGACAGATAAAACCCAAGTTTTATAAGTTTGTCATGACTCGTCATGAATCGATAGACTTTTTCTAGCCGCCTTTCTATTTTAATCGTTTAAATATTTGTTTGAGGCCTTTGCCCATCCATATTCATGCGAATTCATTGCAAGACAATATTGAGCTTTTTCTAACCAGTTCAGTTAACTGAATCCGAAAATACTACTTGGATCAAGCAAAAAGTCTTGACATAATAACTAAAATAGGTAGACTTTATGGACAGAAAACAGATTAGCGGAGAGAAGATAAAGAGAATGGGAGGAGACAAGTGCTTTATTTTGTTGCTTTGCTTGCTCCAGCTGCTTCTGGTTCACCTGTCTCTCTCCCTCTCATTCTTTTTTTCCTCTTTTTTCCTAACTCAGCAGCCCCCTAAATTATTCAGCAACTGTCAACAGCATTGCAGACTTTGAGAGAGCGGAGGAAATAAAGAGAGAGAAACAGCTGTAGAGTTATGCAGTGTATTGGTAGAATTCTATGTAAGAAGGGAGAAAAAATTACCTGTACAAAAGGCAGCGCTTACTAGTTAGATATTTGTCTAATTTAAAACCTATATGAATTGTAAATTTTTGTTCACTGGTGCTTAATTGTGACAAATAAGAAATGAGCAATTTCTATGCAGGATTTTTCGAAAATGCAATCATATCAGTTTCATATCTCTCCATCTCATCTCCCTCAGATCTCAATCTCATCGCTCTTATCTCTCCCTCTCATCTCCCTCAGATCTCTATCTCATCGCTCTTATCTCTCCCTCTCATCTCCCTCAGATCTCTATCTCATCGCTCTTATCTCTCCCTCTCATCTCCCTCAGATCTCTCTCTCTCATCGCTCTTATCTCTCCCTCTTATCTCCCTCAGATCTTTCTCTCTCTCTCATCGCTCTTATCTCCCCCTCTCATCTCCCTCATCTCTTTTCTCTCATCTCGCTCATATCTCTCTCATCGCTCTCATCACCCCTCATCTCTCTCATATCTCTCATTTCTCTCATCGCTCCCATTTCTCTCATCTCTTCTCTCATCTCTCTTATCTCCCTCATATCTCTCTCATCTCTCTCGTCTCTCTCTATCTCTCTCTCATCGCTCTCATCTGTCTCGTCTCTCTCATATCTCTAATTTGTCTTATCTCTCTCTTTTGTTTCCATGTTTTAAAAACTTATTTAAAACAGCATCTCTAAAGAAGCTAGACCGTGTGAATCGCCAGTAACGTGTCCAATAAGAAATAGGACATTTTTTGTACTACTTGTTTTAAGGTAACCTTTTTAAGGGGGCCTATTCGTTTACATAAGAAATAATACCAATCTACAAGCATAAGAACAAAAAATATAAAGTTTAAATCAAGTTGTATCTTAAGAGTCTTGAAATGAAATAATTGGTTTAAAAACTAAACTGCCCTTAAGGCCTCACTACTAAATGTTTAAAGACAAGAGTTGATGCTAACAGGCAAAGCTGATGCACAATACACAGTCAATACAAAATTTGTTTTCTTTTGAAATTCATTGAGCTTCCGTGTTGCTGTGCGACATAAACTCCTTCAAGCCCAGCTGGTCAAAGATGCGCATCATGAGATGGCTGGGAAGTTGCTGCTGCTGCTGCTGCTGCTGCTGCTGCTGCTGCTGCTGCTGCTGCTGCTGCTGCTGCTCCTGCTGCTGCTCTTGTGAATTAGGTACAAATTCGCCGTCTTTTTAAAAGTGAAAGGGTTAAAAATAGTACGTGACATTAGCATGAACCCCAGCGACAACGACAACATCAAAGGGTATGGCGGTGGCAGCACAACATCAAAGGGTTCGGTGGTGGCAGCACAACATCAAAGGGTTCGGTGGTGGCAGCACAACGTCAAAGGGTTCGGTGGTGGCAGCATAACATCAAAGGGTTCGGTGGTGGCAGCACAACATCAAAGGGTTCGGTGGTGGCAGCACAACATCAAAGGGTATGGCTGTAGCGGAACAACATTAAATGTTTCAGCAGCGGCGGGGCACAAACATCAAAGGGTTTGGCGGTGGCAGCAAAACATCAAAGGTTTCAGCACTTAGAAGACTTACCATCGGTATTCAATGTACTGTCGGCGTTTGATGAATTTTCTAAAATAGAATCGTGATTTCACATTTTTTATAATAACGCATGCAAAACAAGTTGAAAACAATATCTTTGTCAACTCACTGTAAAACGAAGATAGCTTTGTTGAATTTGCGAAATTAGTAGCAGCTGTGGCGGTAGCTGGCGACGATTCCAGGCCATAAATCCGATCCATCGCAGCAGCCAAGCGGCTGTCTTGACTCGCGAAGTCATTGTCGTTGTCGACAACAGCGCCGGCACCAGCGCTTGCCCGCCATTGGCGCAGTTCGTAATAATTAGTGAGCCGCAGAAGGGTTTCTCGCAGCTCCATCAGCGACATCGGCTTAAAGTCGGCCAAAGATATTGAAAACGACGAAGAAGACGAATTTGCTGAACGGCTATCGTCACTGGAGCAACTCGAGGATGATCTGGATGATGAAGTGCTTGAAGGACTGCTACTGCGACCGTCAGCTCCCGCGGCAAAGCGCTTTTTAACGCTCGAAACTCGTCGACGACGACTGCCTTTGGCGTCGAAAACGACGTCACCTTCGCGACTTTTACTTCGACGACGACGCCGCTGATGTCGGCGACACCTTCGACGAATACGCCGTCGGCAGCTATGTCGGCTACGGCGACAGCTATCATCGTCATCCATCTGGGCTTCTTGATTGTCGCTGCTGCTGTCACAGCTGCCGCTGACGCTCCTACGACGACACCGGTGATGACGTCGACTTTTGCTGCCGCTCCTGCTGCCGCGTCGACGACTTGACTGGCCGTCTGGGCCGCGCTTGCTGCCTGGAGCGCCGCCGCCTCCGCCGAAAATTAAGTTGAGCATCCGCCGTGCTGTGCTTTGAGACCTCGGACCGCTGCTACCGGCGCCACCAGCACTTCCGAATCGCTTAAATAGGCCGCGAATCACCGAGTCTGGTGTGAATGGGAAAAGCTGGCTAGATCACTGTGATACGCTTTGGGAGAGGGGCAGACTCCTGGGGAAAGGAGCGGATTCAGTTAGTGAAGGGGCGGATATATTGTTGGAGAGGCGGATTATAGGGGAAAGTTTGGGAAAGGAGCGGATTCAGTTGGTAAGAGGGGCGGATTCAGTTGGAGAGAGGGGCGGATTCAGTTGGTAAGAGGGGCGGATTCAGTTCGAGAGAGGGGCGGATTCAGTTGGGGAGAGGGGCGGATTCAGTTGGGGAGAGGGGCGGATTCAGTTGGGGAGAGGGGCGGATTCAGTTGGGGAGAGGGGCGGATTCAGTTGGGGAGAGGGGCGGATTCAGTTGGGGAGAGGGGCGGATTCAGTTGGGGAGAGGGGCGGATTCAGTTGGGGAGAGGGGCGGATTCAGTTGGGGAGAGGGGCGGATTCAGTTGGAGAGAGGGGCGGATTCAGTTGGGGAGAGGGGCGGATTCAGTTGGGGAGAGGGGCGGATTCAGTTGGGGAGAGGGGCGGATTCAGTTGGGGAGAGGGGCGGATTCAGTTGGGGAGAGGGGCGGATCCAGTATTTTGGAACTTAGAATGGCAATGTTTGAAAGAAAGTTTCCCAGAGTTCATTTCATCTGTGAATTCTAAGCTTGGATCGGAGCTCGTCGTAAATGCAAATTTTGATAATTCAGTTTTTTCCGGCCCGATCAAGCAGCAACAACTTCGAACTTTTTCGAGCCTGTTTCACATAGCAGAACTTTTAACTGGTTCGAATTTCACAAGCTCTGCACCGATGCACCCCCTTGGGGAGACACAATGAAAATTTCTGCCGAGTCAAATTATCAACAACTGCCGACTGAAAAAAACACGAGATATCTGGTTTAAATTTTTGTGAAGTCCTCACAAATAAATTCATTAAAAATATTACCACGCTAATTTTGACAATCTACACTTGCAATTTATCAACTTACAAATGAACACATTTATTTACAAACACACTCATGGACTCACTCATAACATTCATAAAATCACTTATGGACTCACACAAAAACTCGCTCATGAGCTCACATGAACTCAATCATGAACTGACTCATGAACTCGCTCATGAACTCACATGACCTCACACATAAGCTCGCTCATGATCTGTTGTAACTCACGTTTCCTGGGTCGAGTCTCACGATCTACATTTCCAGCGGCATGGTTGCTGACAACGCCGCCCAGTTTGTCAACCCTAGCATTCCAAGTGACCGATTTCAAATCGGTGGGTGTCGCCAAAGGTGGCTTCGATTCCTTCAGAACAGGTGTTCTTCTCTGGAGAGACGCCTGCTGGCTGGACTCAGAAAAACGTGGCGACGCGTCTTTACACTGGCGACGAGACTGACGTGGACCAGAGTTATCGATCTCGCCTAAAACCAGGCGACGGGGCATTGTTTTGGAGTCACTCTAGGAGTCACTGGCCCAGTTGGGCCAGATGTACAGATGTACAGGCGCTTCCAAAGGCTGTGTACAGCTATTAAGTCCGTGGACTGACTTGGAAGGCTGCCAAAGCCACCGAGTCTCTACCTAAGCCCTAACTACTCGACCAAATCTCCATGAATTCAAGAAATGTATGATCGATGTTTTGAGATCAGTAATGAACTGATTGATCAATGCTTTGAGATCAGTAATGAACTGATTGATCAATGCTTTGAGATCAGTAATGAACTGATTGATCAATGCTTTGAGATCAGTAATGAATTGATTGATCAATGCTTTGAGATCAGTATGAACTGATTGATTGCGCGAACTCACCGAGATGTTGTTGCTGCTGCTGCTGCTGCTGCCGCTGCTGTTGCTGCTGCTGCTGCTGCTGTTGTTGCTGCTGTTGCTGCTGCTGCTGCTGTTGCTGCTGCCAAACCTCTCTGATCTTCTCGCCTAATTTTCGAATAATAAAGTGTTCAACTTCGGTAACATTGTCGGCATTCACAGTCTGCAGGTCCCGCATGAGTGCGCTGATGCTCTCTTTACTTGAAGCGAGCGCCGAGTGCAGTCCAAGTGAGTTTACTTGGCGAAGGCCCTCGATGACGTCCTTAATCTGATTATTGACTTGGCGCCGATGCTCCTCGGCGGCTAATGATGCTGACTGCGACTGCTGAGCCGCGTTGGGACTGCAATTTTTGTGTGACGATGGTCAGCATGTCATTTGTTAATCAATCAACCAGTCATCCATCAATCAATCAATATGTCATCCATCAAAATATCAACCATTAAAGTACCAACCAATCATACATCAAACTTTTTAAGACCGAAGCTATTTTTACTGAATACAACAACTCAGGGTCCAACCTAATAATAACAGCGGGCTGGTGCTGTTGCTTTTGCAGTGATTGTAGTTGTTGTTGCTGTTGTTGTTGCTGCTGCTGCTGCTGCTGCTTAATTTTCATCTGATAAGTTAACTTGCTACCCATGCAAGCTACCAGTCTTCTGACATTGGACAGCAGCTCAAAGTCCTCAGACGTCAAGAATGCCGGGTTCATGCGACCGAGTTCCTCTGTTAGTGTGGCCATCTGCTCAGCGGACATTGCCGCATGATGCTGCAGGCCCCGCTTCTGAACAACACTTAGAACGCGTTGAATCCGACTGATCTCTGCAGCGACCAGCTGCTGCTGCTCCGGTGACAGAACTAGAATCTGCTGGTCCTGCTGTTGCTGCTCCACCAACTGACTTTGGTCACTGGACCGCGACTGCCTTAAGTCGTCCTTCGGAGCGTTGCTAGGCGAGGGATGGCCCATTTCGTGCCAGAAAAGTGCTGATGTCTTCTGCTGATGCTGCTGCTCTAGCTTTTTTTGCTGCGGTGTTAATCAACAAAGAACAAAAAATAGTTTTAAAAATATTTAAGTATATTCTGATTCTACTCCGATTCTATTCTGATTCTATTCGAATTCTACTCTGATTCTACTTTGATTCTACTCTGATTCTATTCAAATTCTATTCTGATTCTACTCGGATTCTATTTTGATTCTATTCTGATTCTATTCTGATTCTATTCAAATTCTATTCTGATTCTATTCGGATTCTATTCTGATTCTATTCAAATTCTATTCTGATTCTACTCGGATTCTATTCTGATTCTATTCTGATTCTATTCTGATTCTATTCGAATTCTACTCGAATTCTATTCTGATTCTATTCGGATTCTATTCTGATTCTACTCTGATTCTATTCTAATTCTATTCTGATTCTATTCGGATTCTACTCGAATTCTATTCTGATTCTATTCGGATTCTATTCTGATTCTATTCGGATTCTACTCGAATTCTATTCTGATTCTTTTCGGATTCTACTCGAATTCTATTCTGATTCTATTCGGATTCTATTCTGATTCTTTTCGGTTTCTACTCGAATTCTATTCTGATTCTATTCGGATTCTATTCTGATTCTATTCGGATTCTACTCGAATTCTATTCTGATTCTATTCGGATTCTACTCGAATTCTATTCTGATTCTATTCGAATTCTATTCTGATTCTATTCTGATTCTATTATGATTCTTTTCGGATTCTACTCGAATTCTATTCTGATTCTATTCGGATTCTACTCGAATTCTATTCTGATTCTATTCGAATTCTATTCTGATTCTATTCTGATTCTATTCTGATTCTACTCGAATTCTATTCTGATTCTATTCTGATTCTATTCGGATTCTACTCGAATTCTATTCTGATTCTATTCGAATTCTATTCTGATTCTATTCTGATTCTATTCTGATTCTACTCGAATTCTATTCTGATTCTATTCGGATTCTATTCTGATTCTATTCGGATTCTATTCTGATTCTTTTCGGATTCTACTCGAATTCTATTCTGATTCTATTCGGATTCTATTCTGATTCTATTCGGATTCTACTCGAATTCTATTCTGATTCTATTCGGATTCTACTCGAATTCTATTCTGATTCTATTCGAATTCTATTCTGATTCTATTCTGATTCTATTCGGATTCTACTCTGATTCTACTCTGATTCTACTCTGATTCTACTCTGATTCTACTCTGATTCTACTCTGATTCTACTCTGATTCTATTCGGATTCTACTCGAATTGTATTCTGATTCTATTCGGATTCTACTCGAATTCTATTCTGATTCTATTTTAATTCTATTCTGATTCTATTCGGATTCTATTCTGATTCTTTTCGGATTCTACTCGAATTCTATTCTGATTCTATTCGAATTCTATTCTGATTCTATTCTGATTCTATTCTGATTCTACTCGAATTCTATTCTGATTCTATTCGGATTCTATTCTGATTCTATTCGGATTCTATTCTGATTCTTTTCGGATTCTACTCGAATTCTATTCTGATTCTATTCGGATTCTATTCTGATTCTATTCGGATTCTACTCGAATTCTATTCTGATTCTATTCGGATTCTACTCGAATTCTATTCTGATTCTATTCGAATTCTATTCTGATTCTATTCTGATTCTATTCGGATTCTACTCTGATTCTACTCTGATTCTACTCTGATTCTACTCTGATTCTATTCGGATTCTACTCGAATTCTATTCTGATTCTATTCGGATTCTACTCGAATTCTATTCTGATTCTATTCGAATTCTATTCTGATTCTATTCGGATTCTATTCTGATTCTTTTCGGATTCTACTCGAATTCTATTCTGATTCTATTTGGATTCTATTCTGATTCTATTCGGATTCTACTCGAATTCTATTCTGATTCTATTCTGATTCTACTCGAATTCTATTCTGATTATATTCTGATTCTATTCGGATTCTATTCTGATTCTATTCGGATTCTACTCGAATTCTATTCTGATTCTATTCGGATTCTACTCGAATTCTATTCTGTTTCTATTCTGATTCTACTCTGATTCTACTCTGATTCTATTCAAATTCTATTCGGATTCTATTCGGATTCTATTCTGATTCTATTCTGATTCTATTCGAATTCTACTCTGATTCTACTCTGATTGTATTCGGATTCTACTGTGATTCTACTTTGATTCTACTCTGATTCTACTTTGATTCTACTCTGATTCTACTCTGATTCTACTCTGACTCTTTTCTGATTCTATTCTGATTCTACTCTGATTCTACTCAGTTTCTACTCTGATTCTACTCTGATTCTACTCTGATTATATTCAGATTAAATAATTACTCACGCAACTAACCTGGACAAGTGAAGAACTGAGGCACTCCTTTTGAGTCAATGGTGATGGCTGGAACTTTCCAATTCCAAGACCTAATTTCTTGGCTTCAGCTCCAACATGTGAGGGCGGTTTAGACGCCTGAGTCTGAGCAGGCCTGAAAAGTGCAAATATTAAAAAGTATTTAAAAATCTGTGTAGAACAATGTAGGTTAGTAACTACAGTAGGATTCGACAAAGACTCACAACTTTGACAGATACTGTTCATCCGATACTGTTGAGTACAAAGCTACAGCTTTGTTAGCATTGGCAGGCTGCTGCTGTTGCTCCTGCTGCTGCTGACTTTGTATCTTTAGCGATTGCGTACGTGGCAAAAGTTTCTTCCCAGAAGCATGACGACCCAGCAACAGAGATTTAAATTGTTGCTTTTTAAAATTATGCTGCTGCTGCTGCTGCTGCTCTAGCTGCTTCTGACGAGATTGAAGACCTACCGAGGCAGGTGATTGAAAAGTCGACGACTCCATTGTTAATCAACTATGCTCATCGAAAAACTCAATTTTATTGAAATAAAAGACGCTAACCCTGACGTTAACCACGAATAACTTGCCTATTAGTCGATGTTTCGTCAAAGTGGATCGAACTTATTAACTAAATTCTTTCCGCTATAAGAAATCGCAAGATTAAGCCTTGCCTAAGGCTTAATCATTTTAAGTCTACTAATCTTGGATTTTGCCATAGACTATAGGGACTTGAGGCTTAAAGTGCTATGCAGCTATGACGGAATAATTGAGCGATGCGTACAAAATTTACTGTCTCATTCTGCGTCTGGTCTGAAAATTTGCAGCTGAAAAAATACTTTTGTAACCAAATAATACTACTTGTGGCCTGGAAGTAGTAGAACAGTTGGAATATCGCTGTCTGTATTTATCGCTTTTCAATTTATAATTTTAGCAAACAATCTGCCTGATAAAAGTTCGCGATCAGATAAGTTGTGTTGATGCTGATATTTAACGGTTTAATTAACATTAAATGGAAATAAATGAATAAAGAAATTAACGACAAAGAAAATCAACGATTAAGGAAAACAACTGTTTAGGAAATCAGCGATTATGTAAATCAACTATTTAATAAATCAACGATATTTTGAAAATCAACGGTTTAAGAAAATCAACGATTTAAGAAATCGACAATTTATGGAAAAATTGATGATTTAAAAAAAACAACGATTACAAAATTTCTTTTCCACCCAAGACCAGCTCAGAGGCATTCCATTGCTATTAATTTTCGCTGGCAGCTTATGCCAACTCAAGATAGTTCAGACAACCGCGGGCAGAAAAGAAACTGCCGTTAATTTATTAGCAAGTCAAAGTGTCCGCTTATCTCCGCCTCACCCCCTAGAGACATCAACTTTGAAAAAAGTCGGCATGCAAATTATCAGCTAGTTTTACAATTTGGCGACACAGTTTAATTCCCAGGGTATTTTATAACTGGCTAAGCACACTTTAAAGTGGATCAAGGCTACGGATCTCAGCGGGTTTAAAATATGCATATTTTTCTGTGTGGATTTATAAGCAATTAAGCAATCGATATTTAACGATTGTGGGACTTTCTAGGACACCTATTTAGTCTTGGGTAGGCTGTGAAGGGAGAGAGGGTAGATAGGAGAGAGTAAGAAGAAGATGGAGAGAGGATAGATTAGGGAGAGAAAGTAGATAAGGGAGAGAAAGTAGATAAGGGAGAGAAAGTAGATAAGGGAGAGAGGCTAGAGAAGACAAAGAGAGCTGATAAAGGAGAGAGTGTAGATAAGGCAAAGAGAGTTGAGAAGGGAGAGAGGGTAGACGGTATAAGGGAAAGGGAAATCCTATTTCCTAATGGAGATTGAGGAAATTAACATCTCATTGTTTCAGGTAGGAGACGCCCTCGTTTCGGAGCTGTTGATTTTTATCCTGAAGTGAAAAAAACTAATTAAAATAAATGTTTGCCTGGACTCGCTTTTTACAGCAAAAAGCGTTCTAAACATGGTTTTCCAATTTGTGACAAGTTTTTTACGAGAAAAATTATATTTAAAATATCGTTTTTTGTTATTGATCGACAATATATAGGGGATGATTTGAAGATCTTGCATATTTTCGGTAGATGTCAGTAGGTAGTGAGGTAGATTCTAGTAGATTGTGAGGTAGATTCTAGTAGATTGTGAGGTAGATTCTAGTAGATTGTGAGGTAGATTGTTGTAGATTATGAGGTAGATTCTTGTAGATTGTGAGGTAGATTCTTGTAAATTGTGAGGTAGATTCTTGTAGATTATAAGGTAGATTCTTGTAAATTGTGAGGTAGATTCTTGTAGATTGTGAGGTAGATTCTTGTAGATTGTGAGGTAGATTCTTGTAGATTATGAGGTAGATTCTTGTAAATTGTGAGGTAGATTCTTGTAGATTGTGAGGTAGATTATTGTAGATTGTGAGGTAGATTCTCGTAGATTATGAGGTAGATTCTAGTAGATTGTGATGTAGATTCTTGTAGATTGTGAGGTAGATTCTTGTAGATTGTGAGGTAGATTCTTGTAGATTATGAGGTAGATTCTTGTAAATTGTGAGGTAGATTATTGTAGATTGTGAGGTAGATTCTCGTAGATTATGAGGTAGATTCTAGTAGATTGTGATGTAGATTCTTGTAGATTGTGAGGTAGATTCTTGTAGATTGTGAGGTAGATTCTTGTAGATTATTAGGTAGATTCTTGTAAATTGTGAGGTAGATTCTTGTAGATTATGAGGTAGATTCTTGTAGATTGTGAGGTAGATTCTTGTAGATTGTGAGGTAGATTCTTGTAGATTATGAGGTAGATTCTTGTAGATTATGAGGTAGATTCTTGTAGATTGTGAGGTAGATTATTGTAGATTGTGAGGTAGATTCTCGTAGATTATGAGGTAGATTCTAGTAGATTGTGATGTAGATTCTTGTAGATTGTGAGGTAGATTCTTGTAGATTGTGAGGTAGATTCTTGTAGATTATTAGGTAGATTCTTGTAAATTGTGAGGTAGATTCTTGTAGATTATGAGGTAGATTCTTGTAGATTGTGAGGTAGATTCTTGTAGATTGTGAGGTAGATTCTTGTAGATTATGAGGTAGATTCTTGTAAATTGTGAGGTAGATTCTTGTAGATTATGAGGTAGATTATTGTAGATTGTGAGGTAGATTCTAGTAGATTGTGAGGTAGCTTCTAGTAGATTGTGAGGTAGATTCTAGTAGATTGTGAGGTTGATTCTTGTAGATTGTGAGGTAGATTCTAGTAGATTGTGAGGTAGATTATTGTAGATTGTGAGGTAGATTCTAGTAGATTGTGAGGTAGATTCTAGTAGATTGTGAGGTTGATTCTTGTAGATTGTGAGGTAGATTCTAGTAGATTGTGAGGTAGATTCTAGTAGATTGTGAGGTAGATTCTTGTAGATTGTGATGTGGATTCTAGTAGATTGTGAGGTAGATTCTAGTAGATTGTGAGGTAGCTTCTAGTAGATTCTGAGGTAGATTCTTGTAGATTATGAGGTAGATTCTTGTAGATTGTGAGGTAGATTCTTGTAGATTATGAGGTAGATTCTTGTAAATTGTGAGGTAGATTCTTGTAGATTATGAGGTAGATTCTTGTAGATTGTGAGGTAGATTCTTGTAGATTGTGAGGTAGATTCTAGTAGATTGTGAGGTAGATTCTTGTAGATTGTGATGTGGATTCTAGTAGATTGTGAGGTAGATTCTAGTAGATTGTGAGGTAGCTTCTAGTAGATTCTGAGGTAGATTCTTGTAGATTATGAGGTAGATTCTTGTAGATTGTGAGGTAGATTCTTGTAGATTATGAGGTAGATTCTTGTAAATTGTGAGGTAGATTCTTGTAGATTATGAGGTAGATTCTTGTAGATTGTGAGGTAGATTCTTGTAGATTGTGAGGTAGATTCTTGTAGATTATGAGGTAGATTCTTGTAAATTGTGAGGTAGATTCTAGTAGATTGTGAGGTAGATTCTTGTAAATTGTGAGGTAGATTCTTGTAGATTGTGAGGTAGATTCTAGTAGATTGTGAGGTAGAATCTAGTAGATTGTGAGGTAGATTCTTGTAAATTGTGAGGTAGATTCTTGTAAATTGTGAGGTAGAATCTTGTAGATTGTGAGGTAGATTATTGTAGATTGTGAGGTAGATTCTTGTAGATTATGAGGTAGATTCTAGTAGATTGTGAGGTAGATTCTAGTAGATTGTGAGGTAGATTCTAGTAGATTATGAGGTAGATTCTTGTAGATTATGAGGTAGATTCTAGTAGATTGTGAGGTAGATTCTAGTAGATTGTGAGGTAGATTCTAGTAGATTATGAGGTAGATTCTAGTAGATTGTGATGTAGATTATTGTAGATTGTGAGGTAGATTATTGTAGATTGTGAGGTAGATTCTAGTAGATTGTGAGGTAGATTATTGTAGATTGTGAGGTAGATTCTAGTAGATTGTGAGGTAGATTCTTGTAGATTGTGATGTGGATTCTAGTAGATTGTGAGGTAGATTCTTGTAGATTGTGAGGTTGATTCTTGTAGATTGTGAGGTAGATTATTGTAGTCTGTGAGTGGGGGTACCAGCTCAAAGTATGTTGTGGGCCATTTCCGTTTATCTCTAGCTACTAAAAGCTCAAACAAAAAAGAAAAAAAATAGAGCAATTTAGTTGCGTTTTCGCTAACAGTGAATTAGGCATGACAGCAATTTACCAGTGGATTATTAATGTGTTCAGAGGCTAAGCATTACTAATCTATAAGCTATAGATTTCCAGAGTTAAAATAAATAATTTTGACTTACCGATTCTATATTAAATCTATGCAGCGTTTGTTGAAACAAGGAAAATTTTATTTTTTTCAATACAGGGACGCGAAAATACAGAACCATCAGGTTCATTGCAGAATCTTCAAGTAGGATTTAGAAATGGATTAGCCTATTGATTGTGTTCCGTTGAATGCTTTGTTCATTTTCTTTCTTCAGGTAATGCGCCAAACGACAGGCATTAACTGGACTCAGTGACTGCCCAGTTGCAGACCGGATCAGGGGTGGTGGGACCGTTCGTTCGATTTAAATCTGACTAAATTAAGTTTTCAGCTTAACTGTTGGAAAATAAAAGTGGAAAGGCTCAAATAAATTGAAAAAATAACGGCCACTGATAACGACGTTGATAGTGATAGTGAAGTAGACTCTAGTAGATTGTGAGGTACATTCTTGTAGATTGTGAGGTAGATTCTTGTAGATTGTGAGGTAGATTCTTGTAGATTGTGAGGTAGATTCTTGTAGATTGTGAGGTAGACTCTAGTAGATTGTGAGGTAGATTCTAGTAGATTGTGAGGTAGATTCTAGTAGATTGTGAGGTAGCTGTGAGGGAGGGTAGATTAGGGAGGGAGGGTAGATAAGACAGGGATGGGAGATAAGACAGGGAGGGTAGATAAGACAGGGAGGGTAGATAAGGCAGGGAGGGTAGATAAGACAGGGAGGGTAGATAAGGCAGGGAGGGTAGATAAGACAGTGAGGGTAGATAAGGCAGGGAATGTAGATAAGGGAGGGAGGGTAGATAAGGCAGGGAGGGTAGATAAGACAGGGAGGGTAGATAAGACAGGAATTGTAGATAAGGGAGGGAGGGTAGATAAGACAGGGAGGGTAGATAAGGGAGGGAGGGTAGATAAGACAGGGAGGGTAGATAACACAGGGAGGGTAGATAAGACAGGGAGGGTAGATAAGACAGGGAGGGTAGATAAGGCAGGGAGGGTAGATAAGACAGGGAGGGTAGATAAGGGAGGGAGGGTAGATAAGGCAGGGAGGGTAGATAAGGCAGGGAGGGTAGATAAGGCAGGGAGGGTAGATAAGACAGGGAGGGTAGATAAGACAGGGATGGTAGATAAGACAGGGAGGGTAGATAAGACAGGGATGGTAGATAAGACAGGGATGGTAGATAAGACAGGGAAGGTAAATAAGACAGGGAGGGTAGATAAGGCAGGGAGGGTAGATAAGACAGGGAGGGTAGATAAGGCATGGAGGGTAGATAAGGCAGGGAGGGTAGATAAGACAGGGAATGTAGATAAGGGAGGGAGGGTAGATAAGACAGGGAGGGTAGATAAGGCAGGGAGGGTAGATAAGACAGGGAGGGTAAATAAGACAGGGAATGTAGATAAGGGAGGGAATGTACGAGGGGTGTCCAAAAAGTAGTGATACTTTTGCTCGTATAGCCTTACTGCATGCTTGAAAATCAGCAAGTTTGGTGTTGTTGGAAAGCGAAAAATATCAGCTTTAATTTGACTAAAAAATCATCCTCATATGTTGTTTTTAAAAAAAGTTATCACTGTCTATTTGAGCAAGGGTTGCTCATAGACTTACAAAAATACTGTATGGTTGACTTTGTTGAGTTTTTATCTGCCTCAAAGATTCATGAAGCTTTAGAGCTTAACAAATCAATAAATGTAAACCAATAAATACTGGGGTAGCAATTTACGAGCGTACGAGGGTTGCTTTTTGGTCTGTGGTAAAATTGTGGCTAAGTCTTCTTTGCACTGCCAGCTTGCTTCTGCCTGCCTGCCTGCTTCTGCACTGCCAGCTCATTTTTCTTTCACAAGTGCTTGCTTTTTCAAGACCAGATTCTGTTCAACTGACAGTTACGGACGTGCGCTCAAAGGAAGGACAGCGACACGCAATTCACACACTATGGAGTATTGGGAAAAGTGGACAGGAGATTTACCATCATCTGTGCAGCATTCACGGAGCCGAAGCAGTAAGTCGCATGACGGTGTACAGATGGGTCGAGCAATTTGAGTCAGGAAGAACAAATTTGGCTGACTTGCCAAGGCCAGGAAGGCCATCTACACCAAGCTCAAAGGCTTTGGCTGACCGGATTCTTGATCTGCTGGAAGAAGACTGCAGAATGACAATTCGTGAGATTGCTGACAGACTCGACACCCCACGATCAACGGTTCATCTATGCCTGACCAATATGAACTTCGTTAAGCTGAGCGCCCGCTGGGTCCCAAAGCTCCTCACTGCTGATATGCGACTGCAGCGCCAGCAGACATGCCAAGGGAACCTGAATCTGGTAAGTCAACGCGGTGGCTGGAATCAGTTCCGCCAGTTGATTGTTACTGGCGACGAGACGTGGGTTCCACATTTTGACCCGCCGACAAAGCAAGAGTCTAAAGTGTGGACACTGAAGGGTTCCGACCCACCACAGATCTACGCAGATGCGATTGTAAGCTTGTTTCGTCGCTGGAAGAAGTGCGTGCAATCGGGGGGTAATTATGTGGAGAAAGCTTCCCTCCCTGATGATGATGAGTCGTACTAACTGTCGAAACTTCTTGACCTGTTACACCATGCATAAATTCATTGTAACTCTATGGCTGACCTTGTTGTGTGTTTCTATTCATAACTTTGTTATAGGTTGTCTTTTTGTTAAATGTTTGCAGTCAAATTAAAGCTGATATTTTTCGCTTTCCAACAACACCAAACTTGCTGATTTTCAAGCATGCAGTAAGGCTATACGAGCAAAAGTATCACTACTTTTTGGACACCCCTCGTAGATAAGGGAGGGAGGGTAGATAAGGCAGGGAGGGTAGATAAGACAGGGAATGTAGATAAGACAGGGAATGTAGATAAGACAGGGAGGGTAGATAAGACAGGGAATGTAGATAAGGCAGGGAGGGTAGATAAGACAGGGAATGTAGATAAGGCAGGGAGGGTAGATAAGACAGGGAATGTAGATAAGACAGGGAGGGTAGATAAGACAGGGAATGTAGATAAGCCAGGGAGGGTAGATAAGGCAGGGAGGGTAGATAAGGCAGGGAGGGTAGATAAGGCAGGGAGGGTAGATAAGACAGGGAGGGTAGATACGATGGTACGCTATAAAGGAAGGCAAAAAGTTAAAATGAAGATTCTCAACACTAGACAATAAAGTAATTAACACTACAGCAACAATAGGTCAAAATTTATTGTGCAAAGTCACTATTATGTGGTAGTGTTACCACAGGTGTCACGAAGACATTGCACATGTTTTTTTGGATACTAGTAATACGCGTGAGCTCTGTGATACTTTATCATTGTTAAATACATGAATATATTTTTTCTAGACGACAAATGATCACTAAACATTTTCATTAGAGAAACCGTATTCTGTTCAATCTCTTTTTCACAAAACTGTGGCAGGAAAATCACCAAGTTTCGATGGGGCTGCACAGCTGCTGCGAGTTTGAAGTAGACTGAATTCTTTGAGCAGTGCTCAATCTGTTGGACTCTTCAACACTGTCTGCTCCCATGGACCGGCTTGAGTCTCGGGACATCGGCAGCAACGGTTGCTGGGCAATTTGACCGATTTCAGACAGAGGACAGTAGACTTGCTGGCGACTGTCACTGCCTGTGCTGTCTGTCTGGGAGCCTAAAAATTTTGGGTCAAGGATTCTATGGGTCAGTGAGTCAATGGGTCAGTGAGTCAATGGGTCAGTGAGTCAATGGGTCAATAGGTCAATGGGTCAGTGAGTTAATGGGTCAGTGAGTCAATGGGTCAGTGAGTCAATGGGTCAATAGGTCAATGGGTCAGTGAGTCAATTGGTCAGTAGGTCAATGGGTCAGTGAGTCAATGGGTCAGTAGGTCAATGGGTCAGTAGGTCAATGGGTCAGTGAGTCAATGGGTCAGTGAGTCTATTGGTCAGTAGGTCAATGGGTCAGTGAGTCAATGGGTCAGTAGGTCAATGGGTCAGTAGGTCAATGGGTCAGTGAGTCAATGGGTCAGTGAATCAGTGGGTCAATGAGTCATGAGTCAATAAGTAGAGTGATTTATAAGTCGATGGGTCAAAAGCTTAACAAATCGATAAACAAATCGCTCATACAGGGAATTCCCAGAAGTGCAGATGAAGTTGTCGGGTGCATTGAGTCGACTGACGCTGCTGAAGCGGCGGCGGCTGCGGCTGCGGCGGCGGCGGCGGCTTGGTAAAATTGAGCCGGATGGAAGCTAGAGAAGTAGTTTGACCCATCTGAGGTGTTGGATGATAGTGTGGGTCAAGGATGTACTGCATGAAAAGGAACATTTATTTGCGAAAACTACGGTTTAACAAGTTAAATTATTCATTGGATAAAATGGGTCAGCAAGGGAAATGGCTCAACTAGGTGGATGGGTCAGCAGGGAAAATAGGTCAAATGTGAGAATGGGTCAACTATGAGAATGGGTCAACTATGAGAATGAGTCAAGTATGAGAATGGGTCAACAAGTCGAATGGGTCAACTATCAGAATGAGTCAAGTCTGAGAATGAGTCAACTATGAGAATGAGTCAAGTATGAGAATGAGTCAAGTATGAGAATGAGTCAAGTATGAGAATGAGTCAAGTATGAGAATGAGTCAAGTATGAGAAGGAGTCAAGTATGAGAATGAGTCAAGTATGAGAATGAGTCAGCTATGAGAATGAGTCAACTATGAGAATGAGTCAACTATGAGAATGGGTCAACAAGTCGAATGAGTCAACTATGAGAATGAGTCAAGTATGAGAATGAGTCAAGTATGAGAATGAGTCAAGTATGAGAATGAGTCAAGTATGAGAATGAGTCAAGTATGAGAATGAGTCAGCTATGAGAATGAGTCAACTATGAGAATGAGTCAACTATGAGAATGAGTCAAGTATGAGAATGAGTCAACTATGAGAATGAGTCAACTATGAGAATGAGTCAGCTATGAGAATGAGTCAAGTATGAGAATGAGTCAAGTATGAGAATGAGTCAACTATGAGAATGGGTCAACTATGAGAATGAGTCAAGCATGAGAATGGGTCAACAAGTCGAATGGGTCAACTATCAGAATGAGTCAAGTCTGAGAATGAGTCAACTATGAGAATGAGTCAAGTATGAGAATGAGTCAGCTATGAGAATGAGTCAAGTATGAGAATGAGTCAACTATGAGAATGAGTCAAGTATGAGAATGAGTCAGATATGAGAATGAGTCAAGTATGAGAATGAGTCAACTATGAGAATGAGTCAACTATGAGAATGAGTCAAGTATGAGAATGAGTCAGCTATGAGAATGAGTCAAGTATGAGAATGAGTCAAGTATGAGAATGAGTCAGCTATGAGAATGAGTCAACTATGAGAATGAGTCAACTATGAGAATGAGTCAACTATGAGAATGGGTCAACTATGAGAATGAGTCAAGCATGAGAATGGGTCAAGTGTGAGAATGAGAAGATGGATCAACGGGGAAGATGGGTCAACGGGGAAAAGTGGGTCAACGGGGAAGATGGGTCAACGAGGAAAAGTGGGTCCACACTTAAAGCACAATGTTACCAACCGAAATATCCGCCGGCGAAGGACATAAGGCCGCCGCTTTCCCCATCGTGAGCAGCCATAACAAGCTCGCCATTTCGCATTGTCCTGAATCGCCTCGAGTTCCTAAAAAATCCCCGCCTGGCACCCAGTGCGTTGAGGTGCTTCAGCCGGCGTTCCTTGCTCCGCCGATTTTGAAACCAAACCTGCAACCGCGTTGGCACTTTTAATTAATTCGAATTTAGTCTTTAGTCTATGGCCGAAACTGCTTAGAAGCTGTGAAAGCGCATAAGCTAGATGCTATGAAATTTCAAACCCTGTTTGAACTAAACAGCCCTGTCATACACCGTGTTAGCCAGCTAATCCTCAAGGGTTTGAGAAATTTGAGAACAGCCAGTTGATGCATACTTTATTTACTTCAGTTTCTAACTAACCAAACAGGAACTAGCTATCCATCTGCTATCAAAAACGTTAATGCCTTAGTCGGTCTGATATGACCTAAATAAATGTGTGTGTAAATCTCTAAAAAATTGCCGATGCATTATTTATTGGTGTTGCTTGTCAAGATTACAATATTGCAATCACCTAGTACCTAGACATTATGAATCTAGATAGTATTTCTGCGTATCCAGGTAGTATTTACTTGTATCTAGATGGTATCTACTTGTATCTAGATGGTATCTACTTGTATCTAGATGGTATCTACTTGTATCTAGATGGTATCTACTTGTAGGGTTGTAGCTAGATGGTATCTACTTGTATCTAGATGGTATCTACTTGTATCTAGATGGTATCTACTTGTATCTAGATGGTATCTACTTGTATCTAGATGGTATCTACTTGTATCTAGATGGTATCTACTTGTATCTAGATGGTATCTACTTGTATCTAGATGGTATCTACTTGTATCTAGATGGTATCTACTTGTATCTAGATGGTATCTACTTGTATCTAGATGGTATCTACTTGTATCTAGATGGTATCTACTTGTATCTAGATGGTATCTACTTGTATCTAGATGGTATCTACTTGTATCTAGATGGTATCTACTTGTATCTAGATGGTATCTACTTGTATCTAGATGGTATCTACTTGTATCTAGATGGTATCTACTTGTATCTAGATGGTATCTACTTGTATCTAGATGGTACTTGTAGCTAGATGGTATGTACTTGTATCTAGATAGTATCTAAGCGCACAGAGCACACGGCTAGATCTATGTAGATAGTGAGCGATAGTGACCTGAATCACCCTCATGTTGAGACCAGTCTCCTGTGCCAGCTGCTCTCGAATGTGTCTAGTTGGCTTCGGCGTCGCCGCGAAAGCCGACTTCAAAGTCTCCAGCTGCTTGGCTTTGATGGTTGTCCGTGGACCTCGACGCTTGCTACTAGCTGAGGCTGCGGCGGCTGCTGCGGCGGCAGAAGATGCGACAGCCATTGAAGCTCTACTGGCAGTGTCGTCATCGAGATCAGCTTCTGGATCCTCGCCGCTGTGATTGTCGTCAGCTTCATCGGCGTAGAATATTTCCTCATCGTCATTGTCTTCTTCTTGTTTCGTTTCCTCCAGCTCGTTCACGCTGTCAATTTTCTCATAGCTTCTTTTAACCTCTTCTGGCTCATTGTGTCGAAAGCTAGTTGACCGACAGCTTGATCTGACAGCTAACTGCTTCTGGTCCGTTGCATCGATAGGTCCATCGAGTTTTTGGGACCTGTTAAAATCTAGAATTGAATTCATAGCATTTTTAATTACTTTTTCATTCATCGTAAGGCAGTGTGCACTCTCAAATGGCCTTGGCGCGGATTCGAGCTCGGGACCAGCAAAACTATTTTCACGTAAGAGTATAAACGAATTAGCATAATTTATGCAGACATTCATTTGCTTCTGTTTTTTGTCAAAAATGCCAAATTTCCACCGGAAGCGAGAAAAGAGAAACACACAGTTCTTACAGAATATTTTTTGCAGCAATAATTTTCTACAAGTTATAGCATATGTCTATTCATAAAATACATACAGAAATACATGCTGAACAGAGTGCCTTAATCCGACACAAGCACCTTATATACAAGCCTTCTTAAAATGCAGACCGGCTAGCCTAGACTTGTCAGCCGCTATTGACACTCAAGTATGTATAGTCTGGCGCTGGAAAACAGTCGCTATTGATTTTATTTTCATGCCGACTATATTATGAGAATTTATGAGAATATATTATACTGCGGTATTGGACACAGCTGATCACCCATCTGTCCATCTTACCCCTTATATCACCCGTGTCTCACCCCGTTACTCTTATCTTATCTCCCTCCACTGTCACTCTTTCAACAGTCTCCCTCTACTGTCACTCTTTCAACAGTCTCCCTCTACTGTCACTCTTTCAACAGTCTCCCTCTACTGTCACTCTTTCAACAGTCTCCCTCTACTGTCACTCTTTCAACAGTCTCCCACTACTGTCACTCTTTCAACAGTCTCCCAATACTGTCACTCTTTCAACAGTCTCCCTCTACTGTCACTCTTTCAACAGTCTCCCTCTACTGTCACTCTTTCACTATCTCCCTCTCACTCTCTCTCCCTGTCTCTCCTGTCTCTCCCACTCTCACTGTCTCTCCCACTCTCACTGTCTCTCTCACTGTCTCTTTCACTCTCACTGCCTCTCTCACTCTCACTGTCTCTCTCACTGTCTCTCTCACTCTCACTGCCTCTCTCACTGTCTCTCTCACTCTCACTGTCTCTCTCACTCTCACTGTCTCTCTCACTGTCTCTCTCACTCTCACTGTCTCTCTCACTCTCACTGTCTCTCTCACTCTCACTGTCTCTCTCACTCTCACTGTCTCTCTCACTCTCACTGTCTCTCTCACTGTCTCTCTCACTCTCACTGTCTCTCCCACTCTCACTGTCTCTCCCACTCTCACTGTCTCTCTCACTGTCTCTCTCACTCTCACTGTCTCTCTCACTCTCAATGTCTCTCTCACTCTCAATGTCTCTCTCACTCTCATTGTCTCTCTCACTCTCACTGCCTCTCTCACTCTCACTGTCTCTCTCACTCTCACTGTCTCTCCCACTCTCACTGTCTCTCCCACTCTCACTGTCTCTCTCACTGTCTCTCTCACTCTCACTGTCTCTCTCACTCTCAATGTCTCTCTCACTCTCAATGTCTCTCTCACTCTCACTGTCTCTCTCACTCTCACTGTCTCTCTCACTCTCACTGTCTCTCTCACTCTCACTGTCTCTCTCACTCTCACTATCTCTCTCACTCTCACTGTCTCTCTCACTCTCACTGTCTCTCTCACTCTCACTGTCTCTCTCACTGTCTCTCTCACTCTCACTGTCTCTCTCACTCTCACTGTCTCTCTCACTCTCACTGTCTCTCTCACTGTCTCTCTCCCGCTGTCTCTCGCCCAGTCCATTTCACCCTGTCCTCTCGCCCTTTCCTCTCGCCCTGTCCCTAAGTCTTATCCTATTCTCTAACTAGTATCCGAGCAAAATTCCCTGAAGCCGCAGTCCCACAATCTGCTACACAGCAATCGCCAACTCTATCAAGAGCTGTCACTAGCAGATGCAGTTTGCGTGCCGCAAAAGACATCAGTAGTTGAATCGATGGCATTGTCTGATCAATCATTTTTTAGCCGCATACCCAACTCCCTAGGGCAGTGATTTTAGCAGCTGAATTTAGACCCAACCTTCCGGTGCTCTATGGTTGTGTCACCGTGTTACATCAACTATCAGAATCTGTGAATCGTTTCATTTTCACATTTCTTTATATCGAAATTTCGTGTAAAATATCGTAAACTATATATAATATTATTATATAACTAATTGATAGTCTTGCCATATATTTATTAACCTCACGCACTCGTTCGCATAAAAGAAATTCTTCCAATGACTTACTGCCTAAGCAGATAAGAATATTTATTATTCTCCTAGACTGGTTGGGTAATTTTCTTTTAAGAAGAAGAGGCCATATAAATATATTATAATAAGATGATGCTGCTGTGAATTAGCAACCTCTTCCACACACTGAAATGAAATTTAAATCTCCTTTTAAAATTTACTCATTCCATATATTTTCCGTAAACTTCAGCTCAGACTGTACAGTAATAGCTAGTCTTGCTTTTTTGACAATGTCCCAGAAGAAATCAAATATTTTCTTTAACAAACTCATCGAAGTGTTATGGCCAGTCGGCACTTGTATAGTTAAAACTAAAATATAATTGTAATCAAATTTCTTTGTGATCATGACGCAACTGTGAGTCCCCCTGGGCTATGTGAGAATTAAGACTAAAAAAGTAAACACAATAAACCTGGACTTGTCATATTATTTCAAGTGATGCGACAGAAATATTCGACATAAAAAAGCAATTGTCTCTCGACGCTACAAAGCGGTCCAAAGCTCGAATCCGCATGAGATGAGAAAGTCAGGGCAGATGTACACACCTGTGTTAGTTGTGTGCTCAAAATCTCTACAATACTATGAGAATGAAATTTGAGAACGCTAAAGATCCTAAAGTGTTTTTTTAATATCACTGACTTTAGCTAGGTGTTGCTAACTAATTATAGAATATAATAATTGATTTGAAGTGTTCCAAAATGAGTTCCCATACTCAATCTCAAACGCTTTTACTCAAACTATTCTTCAATCTAGATTTCTGTTTAAATTATCTTTCTCTTTACTGGCTCTTTGTCTGTTTGCTTTAAGTATCACTGCCGACCTGGTGACACCTTTTGTGTGTTTATCTGAAGCAACACAGGGGCATTGGAATATATCAGTGTCTGTCTGGTTGAGCCTACTTTAAGCTCTAGTTGCCATGCTCACAAGAGCATTCTTATAGCTAAAATTGGCATAGTAAACTGCCCAGAAAAATACTGAGCACAGACAGAAAGAAACACCCTTTGACACTCGGATTAAGGTGTTATGCAAGTGCTACAAAAAACCTGTTGAGGGTTATTTAGCTAAGAAATTTTTGCTTCGTTACTATGACGCAAATTCAGTTGCTAATATTCTATTATTTTGCAAACTGTGTAAAGAAGAGATTTAGTCTGCGTATCTGGGGGGGGGGCAAGCAATGACATGATCATGGGAACTGAGAGACTCGACTTGGTGATTCTAAGAAAAATGTTGACCTTAGAAATGGGATTCTAAGAAAGTTACTTTGATCTAAAATAACAATTTATTAAAATTTGAGGGTCGTGAATTAACCCTATTCACGATCTGGGATTATCATAATCCAATCCTGAGGATCTGGGATTATCATGATCCAATCCAGAGGATCTGGGATTATCATGATCCAATCCAGAGGATCTGGGATTATCATGATCCAATCCAGAGGATCTGGGATTATCATGATCTAATCCAGAGGATCTGGGATTATCATGATCCAATCCTGAGGATCTGGGATGATCATGATCCAATCCTGAGGATCTGGGATGATCATGATCCAATCCAGAGGATCTGGGATGATCATGATCCAATCCTGAGGATCTGGGATGATCATGATCCAATCCAGAGGATCTGGGATGATCATGATCCAATCCTGAGGATCTGGGATGATCATGATCCGATCCTGAGGATCTGGGATGATCATGATCCAATCCTGAGGATCTGGGATGATCATGATCCAATCCTGAGGATCTGGGATTATCATGATCCAATCCTGAGGATCTGGGATGATCATGATCCAATCCTGAGGATCTGGGATGATCATGATCCAATCCTGAGGATCTGGGATGATCATGATCCAATCCTGAGGATCTGGGATGATCATGATCCAATCCTGAGGATCTGGGATGATCATGATCCAATCCTGAGGATCTGGGATGATCATGATCCAATCCTGAGGATCTGGGATGATCATGATCCAATCCTGAGGATCTGGGATGATCATGATCCAATCCTGAGGATCTGGGATGATCATGATCCAATCCTGAGGATCTGGGATTATCATGATCCAATCCTGAGGATCTGGGATTATCATGACCCAATCCTGAGGATCTGGGATTATCATGATCCAATCCTGAGGATCTGGGATTATCATGATCCAATCCAGAGGATCTGGGATTATCATGACCCAATCCTGAGGATCTGGGATTATCATGATCCAATCCAGAGGATCTGGGATTATCATAATCCAATCCAGAGGATCTGGGATTATCTTGACCCGATCCTGAGGATCTGATATGTGTTGAGACTCACCTGATGGCTGCTTTTTAGAAGGCGCAGCAGCAGCAGCTACGCCGCAGTCAGCTTTGCAGACGAATCTTCTTCCACCCTCGATGAGCAGCAGCTGGTCTCCTGTTGCTAGCTGTTTCCAGCAGACAGCACAGGTAAAGCATTTCAGGTGGTAGACTCGGCCGCAGCTGGTCCGCCTCACCAGGTCGCTTGGCGAGATGCCCTGCGAGCAGCCGGAGCACTTGGTGCCGAAACGCCTGCTCAATGTTGAATTGGGGATGGACATTTACAATTTAGTTTTGTGAGGATATAATAGGTCATTTTTGGGATTGAGGCGAGATCGAAAGGAGAGATGGGAGAGGGAGGGATGGGAGAGGGAGGGATGGGAGAGGGAGAGATGGGAGAGGGAGAGATGGGAGAGGGAGAGATGGGAGAGGGAGAGATGGGAGAGGGAGAGATGGGAGAGAGAGATGGGAGAGGGAGAGATGGGAGAGGGAGAGATGGGAGAGGAAGAGATGGGAGAGGGAGAGATGGGAGAAGGAGAGATGAGAGCGGAAGAGATGGGAGTGAGGGGATTCAGTCATGTCATAGATTCGAACTCCGGACCTCCCAGTCCTAGGCTCCAACAACAATAGCACCTAGAGCAGGCACCAACCTGAAGAAGTCAGCCCGACAGTAGAGCCGGCCGTCTCTGCTGAAGCAGCGCTCGCTGAGTCCCTGGCCGCAGTCGTGGCATCGCAGGCAGGCGATATGCCAGGACTGGTTGAGCACACTGAGCAAATACTGATCAAATATTTGCTTGTGACAGCCGGCGCAATTGAGCATGGCCCTGTTTTTATGACTATAATTACAGTATTTACTGCTAGGCACAGAAAATGCTAGTGAAAACTGAAAATTCCAAGGCACAAAAATGCCTCTAAAAACTTAACAAGCGGAGAATACAGCAGCGTTTTAGCTATGAGAATAGCTTGCTGTTCTCTGATTCGCCGGAAACGATTGGCAACCTCAAAAGTTGGCCCTCAGCAGCCAATGAAAAAACAACCATGAGTTATTTGGACTTGGGAGAAATTAGAATAAGAGTGAATGATAATGAGCGATAAGGGAATGACGATCCAGTGTTCGGAGTGACTGATGGAGTGACAATCCAGCGTTTGAAGTGACTGATGGAGTGACAATCCAGTGTTTGGAGTGACTGATGGAGTGACAATCCATTGTTAGGAGTGACTGATGGAGTGACAATCCAGTGTTTGGAGTGACTGATGAAGTGACAATCCATTGTTAGGAGTGACTGATGGAGTGACAATCCAGTGTTTGAAGTGACTGATGGAGTGACAATCCAGTGTTTGGAGTGACTGATGGAGTGACAATCCAGTGTTTGGAGTGACTGATGAAGTGACAATCCATTGTTAGGAGTGACTGATGGAGTGACAATCCAGTGTTTGAAGTGACTGATGGAGTGACAATCCAGTGTTTGGAGTGACTGATGAAGTGACAATCCATTGTTAGGAGTGACTGATGGAGTGACAATCCAGTGTTCGGAGTGACTGATGGAGTGACAATCCAGTGTTTGGAGTGACTGATGGAGTGACAATCCAGTGTTCGGAGTGACTGATGGAGTGAAAATCCATTGTTAGGAGTGACTGATGGAGTGACAATCCAGTGTTTGAAGTGACTGATGGAGTGACAATCCAGTGTTTGGAGTGACTGATGAAGTGACAATCCATTGTTAGGAGTGACTGATGGAGTGACAATCCAGTGTTCGGAGTGACTGATGGAGTGACAATCCAGTGTTTGGAGTGACTGATGGAGTGACAATCCAGTGTTTGGAGTGACTGATGAAGTGACAATCCATTGTTAGGAGTGACTGATGGAGTGACAATCCAGTGTTTGGAGTGACTGATGAAGTGACAATCCATTGTTAGGAGTGACTGATGGAGTGACAATCCAGTGTTTGGAGTGACTGATGGAGTGACAATCCAGTGTTTGGAGTGACTGATGAAGTGACAATCCATTGTTAGGAGTGACTGATGGAGTGACAATCCAGTGTTCGGAGTGACTGATGGAGTGACAATCCAGTGTTTGGAGTGACTGATGGAGTGACAATCCAGTGTTCGGAGTGACTGATGGAGTGAAAATCCATTGTTAGGAGTGAATGATGGAGTGACAAAGTGAAAAAAATAAATTTCAAGGCCAAAACGCAGACACCTACATTTGCTTATAAGAGCAATTGATATGCCAACGAATAATTGGATTTAATATTCTATAATCGTATTATTTTATTCTGAAATAAAGTTTTCACTTATCTGATTTAACTTTTTTCAGCAACAAAATACATTGCAATTTAGGAAAAAGAATTGGAATAACGGATTCACTATTAGCAGCAGTCCATTAACAATTGGCAAAATAAAACCTACTTTCAGACATTCTACCAATCTCTCTGACATTCTACCAATCTATCTGACATTCTACCAATTTATGACATTCTACCAGTCTATTTGAAATTTCTATCAGTCTATCTGACATTCTACCAATCTATGTACCAATCTATCTGACATTCTACCAATCTATGTACCAATCTACCTGACATTCTACCAATTTATCTGACATTCTACCAGTCTATCTGACATTCTACCGATCTATGTACCAATCTACCTGACATTCTACCAATTTATCTGACATTCTACCAATCTACCTGAAATTCTACCAGTCTATCTGACATTCTACAAATCTATCTGACATTCTACAAATCTATCTGACATTCTACCAATCTATCTGACATTCTACCAATCTGTCTGACATTCTACCAATCTATCTGACATTCTACCAGTCTATCTGACATTCTACCAATCTATGTACCAATCTACCTGACATTCTACCAATTTATCTGACATTCTACCAGTCTATCTGACATTCTACCAATCTACCTGAAATTCTACCAGTCTATCTGACATTCTACCAATCTACCTGAAATTCTACCAGTCTATCTGACATTCTACCAATCTATCTGACATTCTACCAATCTGTCTGACATTCTATTAATCTACCTGAAATTCTACCAGTCTATCTGACATTCTACAAACCTACCTGACTTTCTACAAACCTACCTGACTTTCTACAAACCTACCTGACTTTCTACAAACCTACCTGACTTTCTACAAACCTACCTGACTTTCTACAAACCTACCTGACTTTCTACAAACCTACCTGACTTTCTACCAATCTACCTGACTTTCTACCAATCTACCTGACTTTCTACCAATCTATCTGACATTCTACCAATCTATCTGACATTCTACCAATCTATCTGACATTCTACCAATCTATCTACCAATCTATCTACCAATCTGTCTACCAATATTGGTAGAAATATCCCTCTGCCTGAAATCAAAACAGCTCATATGCACACCGAACAGGGAACGCGAGTCGAGGTGGCTATCCAGACAGTAAAGTATTTTTAGAAAGGCTTTAAATTAGCCGCTAAGTTAAGCCACATCCAGTCGCAGCTGGTATTGCTGATCTAGGCCAATGTAGGCGTCGGACATGACGTACAGATAGTACAGCACACGGCCGGGTTCCTCTGGAGTCAGGAACACCAGCGAAGTGTTGGTCACTCGCTGACGCATGGCTGGGACGCGTTTCAAAGCCAGAACTTCGTCGCATTCAGCGTGACCCAGAGCCAGTATGAGGCCCTCATCTTTGGCCTTAGGAAATCGAGCAGCCTGAGCTCGAGTGTCGCCCGGCTGCCGGCCGTAAGAATTCTTGACTAGCCGCAGATGCAAACAATACTCAGCGTCTCGTTCAACCCTGATCCAATCGGTGCTGTTCAACGGAATGGCCACCTTACTGTCGGCGGCTGCAGGCTCGTCAACGCGCTGACTGTCTTTAGTCTCTCCGTCGTCATCATCAGCGTCTGACTGTGGCTGCTGAGCCAGGCGGCACAGGGCTAGATGGCAGCGAAGCCGGGGCATAGCGGCCAGGGCTGCGAGACAGCGATCCGACTCTGCGTGACGCCCGCCCATAGCTTCGCGAATCGCTCTCTCGGCCAACGGGCGAGGGGCGTGCAAGAGGCCGGGCAGGGTGTCCAGGCGGTTGCTGGGGCTGCTCAGCCTTGGCGGGGGGAGGGGAGTCGGCGGGTCTGAACAACTCACTGCCTGCTAGCATTCTTGTCAATCTAATCAACTCTCAGACAGCCAACCTACCTGTCTGACAGCCAACCTACCTGTCTGACAGCCTACCTACCTGTCTGACAGCCAACCTACCTGTCTGACAGCCTACCTACCTGTCTGACAGCCTACCTACCTGTCTGACAGCCTACCTACCTGTCTGACAGCCAACCTACCTGTCTGACAGCCAACCTACCTCTGACAACATACTCGTACCTATCTGATAACCTACCTACCTGTCTGACAATCTTCCTACCCATTTGAAAATGTATCTACCCCTCTAAAAATATTAATCTCTTTGACAATCCACTCTAATTATTTGAAAATCGATCTACCTATTTTACAAAGTACTCACCCCTCTGACAATCTCCTGACTACTACAAACAACATCCATTAATTTCAGCTCCTATTTTAGAATCAGAAGAAGCAGACTCACTGTCTCAAAGCCGGCAGATGATAAGACTCCAGGCCGGGTAAAGTAATTAGCGGATCGTCGTCGTACCAGCGAGCCTGCACGAGCATCTGGATGAGCTGGGCTGCCCTCAGGCACACGGATAGCCAGCCGGCATCGGCGCACATGTCAATCATAGCCTGGACTATTCGAATAGCCTGATCTAGTACAGATTTCAAATCGGTGCCATAATCAGCAATGGGCATAACTAAACGCGAGAAATGAGCCTGCAACAGTAGGTGAGCCTTGCAATGGGATGAGTCCACAGTGTTAGCCGGCTGGCGAATTCGGCAAAGATTATTGAGCTCGGCATTTAACTGGTCCTCATTGTGACGAACCGGTAGTTCGGCAAATTCAGCGCAATCGGTTAGTGCGGTTAAGAGATCCGGCACTGTGGCGTCCATCTTTAGATTGGCTTTGAAGTGTTTCACAGTCAGATGCGACAGGTAATAGAAGGCGGCTATTCGGCCTGGTACAGTGGGCGCCAGTGAGATGCCGTCCTGATCCACCTGATGGCGAGTGTACAGGGTGTACAGGGTGTACAGGGTGTACAAGGTGATAAGATTGTGTGGGCCAACAGCGTGAGTTAGTTTAGAGTAGGTAATATTGTACATCAGGGTGTACATTCTGTGTACATATTGTATATCGGGGGTGTACAGTCTGTGCACATATTGTAGATCGGGATGTACAGTCTGTGCACATATTGTAGATCGGGATGTACAGTCTGTGCACATATTGTAGATCGTGATGTACAGTCTGTGCACATATTGTATATCGGGGGTGTACAGTCTGTGCACATATTGTAGATCGGGATGTACAGTCTGTGCACATATTGTAGATCGGGATGTACAGTCTGTGCACATATTGTAGATCGGGATGTACAGTCTATGCACATAATGTAGATCGGGATGTACAGTCTGTGCACATATTGTATATCGGGGGGTGTACAGTGTGTGTACTATTGTATATCGGGGGTGTACAGTGTGTGTACTATTGTATATCGGGGGTGTACAGTGTGTGTACTATTGTATATCGGGGGTGTACAGTGTGTGTAGATACAGACACTATGCATTCTAGAATTGTAAGGTTGTAGCCTAGTTGTTAGATCATTGGAATCCCGACCTGTGGAGTCAGGGGTTCGATTCCCGACTCTACAGGAACAATTTGTGACCTTTAAAAAAGACAGTTACACTGAATTACTTCAGTTCACCCAGCTGTTAAATGGGTTAAATGGGTACCAGAATTAGCTGGGTTAATGGAGGGTGGGGGTGGCGCCCCCTTGAGTCCATCTGGCCCAATTAGGGCAGATTTCATGTAGAGCACAAAGTAGTAGTATATTTCAGCACATAAAAGTGACACTAGTTTAAAATAACAATCTAGTCAGAAGCAATATGATTCCTACCTCCAAGCAGGCTGAAGTCAGGAGTTCTTGGCAGCATTTTTCAACCAGTCGCGACAAAAAAGCATTCAGCGCCGCGTGATCAGTGGACTCCAAGCCGTAATAGGACGGATTAACGGTAACTCGACGAAAGAAATAGGTCCAAGTTAGATAATCCATTGCGTCCTGCTTGCTGGCGATGGTGCCGGCGACAATCTCGGCGTTGAGGTGGTCGCTAAGGACGCCTAGTAGGCTAGACTCAACCGGAAATGGTTCGTAAAGAAATCGTTTATAGAAATGCTTTTTAGCGTCGTGCACCATGACAACGGCCTTGCCCTGGGTGTCGAACTGCGGTCGGCCAGCACGGCCCATCATCTGCAGCACGTCAGTGATGGGATAATCCACGTAATGCTTAGTTTTGCCGTCGAAATATTCTGTACCTTTGATGATCACCAGGTGGGACGGGAAATTCACGCCCCAGGCTACAGTGCTGGTGGCGATTAGCACCTGGTGGAATGGGATTACCATGGTGATAGCCTATTTAAATGGCATACATACACTTACAATGCGACAGTAATACAGCTGTTAATGGGATATAAAACAAGAAAAGACTGGTAATAATGGGATCTGAAAACAGAAAATAATGGTATCTGAAATACAGGTAATAATGGGATCTGAAAACAGGTAATAATGGGATCTGAAATACAGGTAATATTGGGATCTGAAATACAGGTAATATTGGGATCTGAAAACAGATAATAATGGGATCTGAAATACAGGTAATATTGGGATCTGAAAACAGATAATAATGGGATCTGAAATACAGGTAATATTGGGATCTGAAAACAGGTAATAATGGGATCTGAAAAAAGGTAATAATGGGATCTGAAAAATATGTATTAATGGGATCTGAAATACAGTTAATAATGGGATCTGAAATACAGGTAATATTGGGATCTGAAAACAGGTAATAATGGGATCTGAAAACAGGTAATAATGGGATCTGAAAAAATAGGTAATAATGGGATCTGAAAAATAGGTAATAATGGGATCTGAAAAAATAGGTAATAATGGGATCTGAAAAATAGGTAATAATGGGATCTGAAATACAGGTAATATTGGGATCTGAAAACAGGTAATATTGTAGTGTGTGGCAATGCATCGTACATATGCGTTCACTTCTCTGGGTGTCTAATGTACATCAACCGCGTGCATGCCTTTCTCTCTCACTTTTACACCTTGGCACTGATTGCTATTTAACTCGTGAGTCAATAAATAAATCGCTGTAAATCTTCGTCAACTCTAAGTCGCAGTCTCTCTGCCTTAGTCCACAAGTGGTAGCAGAGCGTGGTTTCCACAAGGGCTGAGAAAGCTAGTGCAGCGCTGCCCAGAGTATTCAGTGCAGGCAACTTTAAAGAATGGCTGCAGCGTTTTGAAGTTTGTGCCAAAGTGAACAAGTGGGACGCTTGCAAGGCGGAGCGACTGGCAACTTTTCTAGACGGCGAAGCCCTTGTCGTCTATTTGGAACTGTCTGCAGCCGATCAGGCAGAATTCGGCAAAGTTACTGGAGCACTGGAGAATGCTTTCCACCCGGACCGAGAGCACTTCGCCGTCATGGAGGCGTTCAAGGCGAGGAGAATTTTGGCAAGTGAGACTCCACGCATGTACCTGTACGAGTTGAAGAAACTGCTGCAGAGCTCTGCCGTGGTCGATGTGGATGCTCGAGAAGCCCTGCTGTTTCATCAGTTTATCTGTGGCCTGCCAGACTCCGTGGGCTGGCAGATTCGAGCAGACACCAACATCAAGACCTCAGTGCAAGCGCTTGAAAAGGCTCAGCTACTGATGCAGCACAATTCAGCAGCAACGCAAGCAGTTGCGGTACAGCCTCGGCAGAGCCAGTCCAGCGAAGTACAGGAGCTGCGGGACACAGTGCAGAGTCTGCAGGCCTCAGTGAGTACATTGAGCACCCAGCTGGAGCAGCTGGCAGCCTGTGGAGTGAGAAGCAGCAGTACAGCAAGGCCACACCGACCGAGATCCGATATCGTCTGCTACAACTGCCACAAAACCGGCCACATCGCCAAGGACTGCTACAGCCGGCGGCAGCAGTCGGGAAACGCCAGAGGCTGGGGTGGGCGGGCCCGCCACCTCGGCCAGCAGTAACTGCGGGTTCACCAGCGCAGGTTCCGGGGCCAGCGCTCGCAGTCGGCGGGGTCTTCAGTGGATGCAGCGTTACGCCCGACCGACTTTCGCAGTTTGAGTGCAAGCTTGATGGTAGAAGTGTAAAGGCGCTTTTAGACACCGGCAGCCAGTGCTCACTGGTCGACTCCAGCATTCTGACGAAATCGCAGCTCAGCCGCGCAACTTCAGCCGGAGTGCAGCTGCACTCGGTGAACAAGCAGCCAATCAGCATCGAGTGGCAGATCGAGTTGCCGCTCACAGTCGGGAAAGTGACAGCGCTGCATTTGTTCTACGTGGTGTCCGATTTGGTTTGTCCTGTCATCGTCGGGATCGACTTCATCGGCAAGCACCGTTTGCAGCTGGACTTCAAGGCCAACCCTGCAGCTGCTGGTCGTATCTGCAGTGCAAGGTTCCAGAGTGAGACGGACGACCAAGTTGACATCGAGGATGCTCTTGTGCCCGAGTTCAGCTGCGTGGATTTTGAGCTGCCAACCACCGATGACCCCGAAGTTCAGCGACTGCTGATGGAGTTCAAGGACGTGTTCAAGAAGAAGCCGGGACTTACGCACCTCCAGCAGCATCGAATTGTTCTCGCTGATGAGGTGCCAGTTCGTGTCCCACCGCGCCGAATGCCCGTGCACTACCGGGAGAAGGCGGAGCTGCTGATTCAGGAGCTGCTGGAGAACGACGTGATCGAACTGAGCGAGAGTCCGTACGTGGCTCCACCGGTGTACGTGACCAAGAAGGACGGCAGTCTGCGGCTGACCATCGACTACAGAGAGCTCAACAAGAAGACGATTCGGTCGGCGCAAGGAATTCCGCTAATGGAGGAGGCACGAGATCGAATAGCGGGCAGCACGGTGTTCTCAGTGCTGGATCTCAATGGAGGTTACTTTCAGATCCCTCTGGCTGAAGAAGACAGACAGAAGACGGCCTTTAGCCCTGGACCAGGGATGCCGCTATACCAATTTAAGAGAATGCCTCAAGGCCTGTCAGGTGGCCCCAGCACGTTCTGCATGCTTATGTCCAAAGTTTTCAATGGCTGTGACTTCGTCTTCACGTTTTTCGATGACAGCCTGTGCTTCTCAAAGACCAGGAAGGAGCATCTGCTGCAACTGCGAGAGGCACTTCAGCGTGTCCGAGCAGCCGGACTGACACTGAGAGGCTCCAAGTGCAAGATCGCGGTGCCTGAAGTGACTTTCCTCGGCATGCGCTATTCAAAGGAGGGAGCTCAGCCAAGCAAAGAGAAGCTGGAAGCGATTCAGCAGTGGAAGGAGCCGAGGTCAGTCAAGGAGATCCGCCAGTTTATCGGCCTGTGCAACCAGTACCGCCGCCATGTCGCCAACTTCGCTGCCATCGCTGCACCACTTCACCACCTGACTGGCAAGGGCGTGGCGTTTGAGTGGACTGCAGAGTGCCAAGCTGCCTTCGACGAGCTCAAGATCTGCCTGATGAGTCCTCCGATCCTGGTGAACCCGGACTTTTCCAAGGAGTTCGCTGTCTTCACGGATGCCAGCGGCAGTGGGGTCGGTGCAATCCTGAAGCAAGGCGATGCAGTGATCGAGTTTTCGAGCAGGGCGTTCAACTCGGCGGAGAAAAAGTACTCGGCAACAGAGAAGGAGTGTCTGGCCATCCTGCACGCTTTCAAAGTCTTCCGGCATTACTTGCTTGGCAAGCATTTCACGGTGCACACGGATCACTGCCCGCTCACCTACATCGATTCCCAGAGAATCGATAGCTATGGTAGGCTGGGTCGCTGGCGGCTGCTGCTCCAAGAGTTCGACTTCACCGTCAAGTACCGCAGAGGTGTGGAGAATTCTGATGCCGACGCGCTGTCCAGGCTGCACGCCCCGGAAATTGCAGCGACTCAACTGACAGCAGAAATCGGCTCGGAAGAGCTCAAAACTGCTCAGCGGCAAGATCCAGAGCTTAGTCAGGTGATTCAAGCGATCGTCAACGAGCCAGACGTGCCTCCAAGATGGCGTTCAGGACCGCTGCAGCAGCTGAGCAGAATCTGGAGGAAGCTGAAGCTGAATGATGACGGAGTTCTCTCCCGCAAGTTCAACGACCTGGACGGACTGAGGGAAGTTCCAGTGGTGCCGGCATTTCTACGACACCAGTTCCTAGCAGACGCTCACGAAGGTCTGGGAGGCCACTTCGGTGCCGAGAAATGCTACCGCACGCTCAAGCTGACTGCCTACTGGCCGGGCATGGCTGAGGATGTCCTGCAGCACTGCCAGAGCTGCGCCGTCTGCCAGGAGAAGAAGGCAGGCTCGCAGCCCAAGGCGCCACTCGGAGAGCTGCCTATCGGATCGCCATGGGACTCGGTGGCCATCGACATCTTCAAGGTGGCACCATCATCACGCGGCAACCATTACCTGCTGGTAGCTCAGGACCAATTTTCCAAGTACCTGACGGCTGTAGCGTTACCAGACCAGACGGCCCAGACTACGGCTCGCGCCTTCCTTTCAATCTGCTCCCAGGCTGGACTGCTTCGAGTCATCCACTCGGACCAAGGCCCGAATTTCGAGAGCCAGCTCTTTCAAGACACTCTGCGCGGTCTGGGAGTCACCAAGACAAGAACCACAGCGTACAATCCGAAAGGAAACGGACTGGCCGAGTCGGGAAACAAGTCCGTGCTGCAACTACTCAGGTGCTTCACCGAGCGAGAGAGCGAGTGGGAGGACAAGCTGCCGCTGATCCTGCTGTCCTACAACTCGCGAGTGCACTGCTCAACGCGACTGCCACCGCTGAAGGTCTTCACCGGGCGTGACCCTTGTCGAGGAGCACCTGGTGCAGGCGGCTGGCGAGCAGCAGAGCGACTACAACAGGTCAGCCGGGCAGCTGCGCAGATTCGGCCAGGGCGACGAGGTGCTGCTGCGCATCGAGCTGAGGGGCTCCAAGCTGGCGCCGTATTGGGACCCCGGCTGGCGGGTGCTGTCCCAGCGCAATCTGGTGGTCGAGATCGGCAAGAATGGCAAGACGCGCAGAGTGAACGTAAACCGCGTTCGGCCGCTGTTCCTGCCGGCACCCGACGTCGAGCGTTTCGAGCAGCCGCCCTTCGCGCACGAGCTGCACGGCGGCGGAGACGCTGCGGACGAGCTGCCCCAGAGGCGCTACCCGGTGCGGAGGCGGATGCCGGTTGATCGATATGTGCCGGGTTGAACTTTTGATTAAATGGCTGCGCTGAACTCATTCATTGACTGTCTTAATATTGCTTAAGTTGCACCAATCACTTGCTGCGTTTTTATTCTTTTTGAATTTATTTATTTCCTTCGAGTCTTCTCTTTTCTTTGCGTGGGAGGATTGTAGTGTGTGGCAATGCATCGTACATATGCGTTCACTTCTCTGGGTGTCTAATGTACATCAACCGCGTGCATGCCTTTCTCTCTCACTTTTACACCTTGGCACTGATTGCTATTTAACTCGTGAGTCAATAAATAAATCGCTGTAAATCTTCGTCAACTCTAAGTCGCAGTCTCTCTGCCTTATTGGGATCTGAAAACAGGTAATATTGGGATCTGAAATACAGGTAATAATGGGATCTGAAATATAGTTAGTAATGTGATCTGAAATACAGGTAATAATGGGATCTGAGCACTTGAAGATCAATAAGACACACAAATTTCTGATTTTACACCGACCTGAATCTTCTGGCAGGCGTACAGTTCCTCAACGATTCGCCTATCGCGTTCGTGCAAGCCAGCGTGATGCAGACCGATGCCGAAGGCCAGAGTCAGCTTCAGATTGGGATCTCTGGCCATGTCTATTAGCAGGGCCGATTCCGCCTCCTCCATGTGCAGCCACTGTTTAGGGTCGTCTTCACCGGCTAGGTAGGCGATGAGATCCAGGGCTGTCAGGCGTGTCTGCCGCCGGCTAGATACGAAGATTAGCACCGGCTTGGCAGGCGAATGCTGACGAATGGCTGTTTATGGGAGTGTCATGCGATTGAATATTAGTAATACACTACTTGTGTGAGTAGATTGTGGCTCAGATTCTTCAACTATGAACTTACTGTGGCTCAAAATAATTATAGGTTTGATTTATGACCGACTAAATAACTATATGACCGACTAAATGACTGTATGACCGACTAAATGACTGTATGACCGACTAAATGACTATATGACCGACTAAATGACTATATGACCGACTAAATGACTGTATGACCGACTGAATGATTGCATGACCGACTAAATGACTATATGACCGACTAAATGACTGTATGACCGACTAAATGACTGTATGACCAACTAAATAACTGTATCACCGACTTAATAACTGTACATGATTGACTAAATGACTGCATGACTGACTAAGTGACTGCATGATCGCTTGGATAAAGCTATCGTCACCCCGGCACTCCATAGTACACTAGAAGCAGGAAATCAGCAGGACAAGAACCAACCTTGAAACGCGGGCTTATTCATAGACGCCATTCTGGGGCAGTAGTGCCTACCCGGATAGCCCTGGATGTGCACTTCCAGTGGCACCGGACGTACACTGGGCCTGAAATTGTACATGCCCAGGGACTCTTTGATGCCTAGCCAATCAGCAAGATCTTGAGCATTGGCCAGTGCTGTGCTCAGGCCGACAACTCGAACTGGTCGCTTAGTGTGAGAACAGATGAAATTAGTTCTTGACACGATCACTTCTAGTACCGGGCCTCGGTCCTCGCCTAGGAGGTGAATCTCGTCAATGACTAGCAAGGCGACTTTCTGGACGTACTGGCGCTGCTGCCAACTGCGAGAGCAGCCGTCCCACTTCTCTGGCGTGGTGACAATCAGGTCGGCTGCGGCTACCGCTTTCATGTCTGGCGCAATGTCACCTGTGAGCTCAACTACCTGCGGCGTGGGGAGAGGCGAGAGGAGAGCGATGAGAAATAAGTGGATAGAGATAGAGAAGTAGATAGTGACAGATAGGTGGATAGAAGGGGAAGAAGACAGAGAGGGGAAGAAGACAGAGGGGGAGAAGACAGATGGGAAGAAGACAAAGGGGAAGAAGACAGAGGGGAAGAAGAAAGAGGGGAGAAGACAGAGGGGGGAAGAAGACAGAGGGGAAGAAGACAGAGAGCGGAAGAAGACAGAGGGGAAATTAGGCAGACGAAGAAGAAGACAGAGGGGAAGAAGACAAGGGAAGAAGACAGAGGGGAAGAAGACAGAGGGGAAGAAGACAGGGGAAGAAGACAGAGGGGAAGAAGACAGAGGGGAAGAAGACAGAGGGGAAGAAGACAGAGGGGAAATTAGACCGAGGGGAAGAAGACAGGGGAAATTAGACAGAGGGGAAGAAGACAGAGAGGGGAAGAAGACAGAGAGGGGAAGAAGATAGAGAGGGGAAGAAGGCAGAGGGGAAGAAGACAGAGAGGGGAAGAAGACAGAGGGGGGAAGAAGACAGAGGGGAAGAAGACAGAGAGGGGAAGAAGACAGAGGGGAAGAAGGCAGAGGGGAAATTAGACTGAGAGGGGAAGAAGACCGGAAAGTTGACAGACGGGGAAGAAACTAAACTGAAGTAGAAGTTGCAATCAGGAGGAGATAGAGAAGCAGACAGATCTCACCTTCTTATTGATAGGCTCGAGTTTCTTGCGCCAGTCGTTCATTCTCTCCCTAACCAGAGCCTTGAGCGGGGCAATATAGACGCACTTCAATCCCGGCTTAGTGTTGAACACGCGAAAGATGGCCAATTCGGCAACGAAAGTCTTTCCGCTGCCAGTTGGCGCGCCAACCAGCAGATTGCAGTCGCTGTGATAGGCCGCGTGAAAGATCTGAGTCTGCACCGGATTCATGTGCGTGAATGAGCACATGGCTTCAAACTGAGGCGATTTCAGAGTGCCAACTGGCAACGGATTCAGGTCTAGCAGTTCCGTATGAGGCGGATGGCTCTGCGGTAGGCGAAGGTTTTTGAAGCTCAGAACGTAGGTATCACCAGCTGCTAGCCAGCGCTCGCTTTCGCATCTGATCACGTAGTGCGAAGGTAGCGGCTCAAATATTGGTATAGTGAAGGCTAGAACTGCTGGCTCATTGCGTTGAACAGCTTTGCGCGACAATTGAATCTGATCGCTGTGATAGACGTGCTGATTTTCGGTGTCCTCCACCCAAACCCAGAAGGTTTCGCCAACCTGGACGGACGGAGAAAATGAAAATTCTCGCCGAGATACTCTACTGCAAGTAGACAAGTAGAGAATATTGTCAATAAAATTTATCAGGTTATCTAAAATATGACACAACAATTTTTTCAAACAAAAAACTATCTGGCGAGCTAGAAAGAGATTCTTTCCAAGATTAGACAAGAAGACTCGAACTTAGTGTAAATTGCGGAAGTTGTTAAAGAGTCGCTACTAAAACAGTCTTAAGTGAGATTTTGTGCGTCAAATATTGCATAATTTAAGCAGGCCAGTAAGGAAATTTATTTCGATTGGATACTAAAAAGATTTCGATATTTAGATTCTTGTAAATCTAATCGATAAAAAATTAATTGAATTAGCGCAACTGCTTAAATCCAGTTTGCGATTTCGTCTACTTTAAGTAGGTATGGAAATAAAAAAGATCATTTAACTAGACAAAAACTGCTAAAAAGTTACATCATCGATTGGCAAACTACAGAACGCACCTTTCCATGAACTCGATCGTCCCAATGAAAATTGGGTCGCACTTCTAGACGCACTCGCAGAATAGTGCGCGTAATAGGCTGAAAAGCGGCGTCTAGTTCAACTAGAGGAAAGCATCTGGCAAGGCGTTTCACTTCGTCTGAGTAGCCTCTCAGACGAATAATTTCGTCTAGTTCGGCTCTAGGCATTTCGCGTAGCGCCTCAATACGGCTAGCAACCGCTCCGGCTCGTTCGAGTTTATCTAGAATGTCGGCGCGTAAAAAACCGTCGAATTGTCGCATCGGATGACAGTCAGGCCACAGACGCCGATTGATGCACTTGGACCAGGTTAGCAGACTGCTAGCAGCCTGGGGCCAGCCTTTGCGCATGCACAATTCAAATAGGGCCTGAACTACTCTGGAACAGTTCTGCACTACGTAGGCCTGATCCGAGACTAGGGAGGCCGTTTCTATTGATTGCCGATCGATGTACACTTGGAGTAAGGCGCTTACCTAATGAGATGTGTCCAAGATTTAATATCAATTATGCCAGGGGTAGGTAAACTTCCGACCCACCTATAATAAATCATGTCTCATCGCTCTCGAGTCTCAAGACATCTACAATCTCTGCCGTGTCTTATTAGACTTGTCCTCAGGTTATAAGTGAGTCTAATCGCTTACATGTTTTATCTATATATCTTTCATTGTCTCTCGAGCCTTATCTATCTCATCTATCATCTCTACCATTTCTCATCTTTCTCGTGGTACGTCTCTCTTCGTCCCTTCGTGTCTCATCTTCCCCGTCCCTTCGTGTCTTATCTTACCCGTCCCTTCGTGTCTCATCTTCCCCGTCCCTTCGTGTCTTATCTTACCCGTCCCTTCGTGTCTCATCTTCCCCGTCCCTTATCTCTTTCGTGTCTCATCTCCCCCCGTCCCTTATCTCTTTCGTGTCTCATCTCCCCCGTCCCTTATCTCTTTCGTGTCTCATCTCCCCCGTCCCTTCGTGTCTCATCTTCCCCGTCCCTTATCTCTCCCGTGTATTATCTCCCCCATCCCTTATCTCTTTCTTGTCTCATCTGCCCCGTCCCTTATTCCCCGTGTCCCATCTAGTTTGCTCTAGGCATAAAATTTCGACAAAGCCTGTATTATCCATTCAGAGTACTCTAAATAAATCACTCACCTTTCCTTCGCTGTTCTCAACACCGCCAGTGGCAAAGTGGCAGGAATTATTCACGGCCGAATCCAACTCAGGCAATTCGTCCTCCCTAACTTTGACCTGTTCAAACTCTTTAGATTTGGACACCACGGTTAACACCTTCTCATTAGGCAACAGAGCGGATAATTCATCGTTCCAGACTTCAACAGTGTTGAATTTGATGTAGAAATGACTAGCAATTCTGCCTAGATCCGTGCTAGCTAAATAACCGGTTCGTTCGTCGAATCGAATCATTCGAGCGCTGTCCAACTTTCTAGCGGCCAGTGTGATCAGAGTCAATCGATGATTTTCCAAATTCGGATCCGTAGCCAACTGATTCGGACTAATTCCGTACACAAGAGGATTCAGTTTCATGCGCACGTGAAGATAAGTGTAACTCAGCCATCTAACAGCTTCTTCAGTGTTGGTGACAGTGCCGAGAGCAATTTCAGCATTCAAATTATCTGCTAGGCCAACCATGAAACTGCTTTCAATTGGATTCCTACTGCACATTAGAGTCAGATAGCGACTCAGCTTGTCGTGAGTAGTGATGATAGTACCAAAGCCGACTTTGTCAAACTGCGGCCTACCCGCTCGGCCAAAGATCTGTTGAACATCCAGAATCCCCAGATCAACAAAGGTAGATTTCTCGGCATTGTATATTTGAGTGCCTTTTATAATAACAGCGTGAGCCGGTAGGTTAACACCCCAGGCTAAGGTGGCTGTGCAAACTAAGCATCGAATTAGGCCGTGGGCAAAGTATTTCTCGGCCAGATTACGATCAGATCTAAGCATGCCGGCATTGTGTATAGTGAAACCGTCGGCAAATAATTCTTTAAATGCCTGATTGTGCGATCGGCTAACTTCCTTCAGAGCTCGGCCGTAGTCTGACGAATTCGGATCGGCTGGCAGGAAGTATTTGATGGCGCCAGTCTCTCTGGCCATTTCGCGCAACTTAATAGCAGTCTTGCGTGTCTCAGGGCGAGAGTGTACAAATACCATCACCTGTTCGCCCTGACGCACCTGCTCTACCACCTGGCGATTTGGGAATAAATGCGAGCATTTTTGTTACTTAAGCATAACTTCCCCCCGGAATATAATACTACTTAATAAGACCCTTGAACAAGATCCTACTTTTAAGAGCACGAATTAACTTGCATGTTTTATACCTTAACTTAATCAGCATATGTTGGAGGGTGTAGCCTTGTAGAAGGTGGTAGCCTAGTAAGGGGTTGTAGCCTAGTAGGGGGTAGTAGCCTAGTAGGGGGTTGTAGCCTAGTAGGGGGTAGTAGCCTAGTAGGGGGTAGTAGCCTAGTAGGGGGTAGTAGCCTAGTAGGGGGTAGTAGCCTAGTAGGGGGTAGTAGCCTAGTAGGGGGTAGTAGCCTAGTAGGGGGTTGTAGCCTAGTAGGGGGTAGTAGCCTAGTAGGGGGTTGTAGCCTTGTAGGGGGTAGTAGCCTAGTAGGGGGTTGTAGCCTTGTAGGGGGTTGTAGCCTTGTAGGGGGTTGTAGACTAGTAGGGGGTAGTAGCCTAGTAGGGGGTTGTAGCCTTGTAGGGGGTTGTAGCCTAGTAGGGGGTAGTAGCCTAGTAGGGGGTAGTAGCCTAGTAGGGGGTTGTAGCCTAGTAGGGGGTTGTAGCCTAGTAGGGGGTAGTAGCCTAGTAGGGGATAGTAGCCTAGTAGGGGGTTGTAGCCTAGTAGGGGGTAGTAGCCTAGTAGGGGGTTGTAGCCTAGTAGGGGGTAGTAGCCTAGTAGGGGGTTGTAGCCTAGTAGGGGGTAGTAGCCTAGTAGGGGGTTGTAGCCTTGTAGGGGGTTGTAGCCTAGTAGGGGGTAGTAGCCTAGTAGGGGGTAGTAGCCTAGTAGGGGGTAGTAGCCTTGTAGGGGGTTGTAGCCTAGTAGGGGGTAGTAGCCTAGTAGGGGGTAGTAGCCTAGTAGGGGGTTGTAGCCTAGTAGGGGGTAGTAGCCTAGTAGGGGGTAGTAGCCTAGTAGGGGGTTGTAGCCTAGTAGGGGGTAGTAGCCTAGTAGGGGGTAGTAGCCTTGTAGGGGGTTGTAGCCTTGTAGGGGGTTGTAGACTAGTAGGGGGTTGTAGCCTAGTAGGGGGTAGTAGCCTAGTAGGGGGTTGTAGCCTTGTAGGGGGTTGTAGCCTTGTAGGGGGTTGTAGACTAGTAGGGGGTTGTAGACTAGTAGGGGGTTGTAGCCTTGTAGGGGGTTGTAGACTAGTAGGGGGTTGTAGCCTAGTAGGGGGTAGTAGCCTAGTAGGGGGTTGTAGCCTTGTAGGGGGTTGTAGCCTTGTAGGGGGTAGTAGCCTAGTAGGGGGTTGTAGCCTTGTAGGGGGTTGTAGCCTTGTAGGGGGTTGTAGACTAGTAGGGGGTAGTAGCCTAGTAGGGGGTTGCAGCTTAGTAAGGGGTTGTAACTCAGTAGGGGGGCTGTAGCCTTGTGATTAGAGCGTAGGTAGGACTCACGACTTGAATATCGGAGTTTCGGTTCCCGACTCCACTGAAATAATTGTGCCATTTAGCTAGATACTAAACTTATACTATATTTCAGTTTAACCAGGTGTTGAACAGTTGAATGGATACTACAGTTAGTTATGGTAATATATAGGGTGTGTGGTGTCTCCCCAGTCCATGGACTGAACAGGCCGGCCAAAGCTGCGACTTTGCTGTCGAAACATCCTCCCCGATTGGGGCAGGTGTAATTAATTATTATTATTTAATCATTTTAAGCTAGACGAAATGTTTTGGAACAAAATGATCAGATTGTCGGTATCCTATTGAACTAGACGTCCCACCTGAGTTATTTAACAACAGAAAAGTCAGAAACGCACCTTATCAAAGCAGACGTCTATAAAATCCTGCTGCTGCTGTATAATATTGGTACTCTTGATTCCAACAAAGCTAGTTCCCAATGGCACAGGCCTAAACCTGGCATCGAAGAAGAATAATCCCTTGTAGGGATTCACTCGCAAGAATTGTGCCACATCCAGATAGTTGGGCAGTGTAGCGGATAGGCCGACAATTCTAATCATCTTCTGCGAAGTCTCCACCTGTCGCAGTGTGCGAGCAACAATGGACTCAATTACGGCGCCGCGTTCGTCGTGCAACAGATGCACTTCGTCAATAATGAGCAGTTTAACTAGCTGGGTTAGGCCAACGTCGCCAATTGATTTCCTAGTTAAAACGTCCCATTTCTCTGGCGTAACTAACAGCATCTGGGTTTGAGCAATCTCAGCTTTAGTGAGCTGCATATCGCCCGTACACTCGCGCACCGATAGGCCCAGAGGAGACAGACGTTTGCCAAAATTGGCAGTCATTTCAGCTGCCAAAGCTTTCATTGGACAGACGTAGACTATTTTGAAGTCGTCACGATTTATAACACCGCCTGGGCCAATATTTTGTTTAATCTCGTGCAGAACAGTTAGCATTGCAATGTTAGTTTTACCGGCGCCAGTTGGGGCACAAATCAATAGATTCTCGTTAGTCTTATAAGCGGAATCGAACACTACAGTCTGGATGGCATTCAAATGTGTGGTGCCGGGAAAGGCTCGCCTAGTTAACTCATCCAGTTCGGCTAGGGGAACACGATTAGCGCCAACGTGAGTAGGCCTGGATACACTAGGCGGCAGTGTGACTTCGTCGAATTTCGGCGTACTACGCTGAGTAGCGGTGGACGGCAGCATGACGGAGGCGCCCGCGATGTAGGCGGAGCGACGCAAAGCGTCGGCCAATTCGTCAAATACAAACGGATAGCGAACATTGCTGCCGGCTAGACGGCCCGGCCCAGTTGGCAGTTTTGGACCTTCCGCGTAGCTGCGAGCGTGAGCCTGCTGGCTAGCTATTAGGCCCTCGATTAGCTGATCCTCCGCTGACAGGTTGTCACGCTGGGATGGGGGCCATGGAGATATCAAGACGTTTTAGATAACTAATTTGACAGATATATTTTTAGATAACTAATTTGACAGATATATTTTTAGATAACTAATTTGACAGATATATTTTTAGATAACTAATTTGACAGATACGGATAGTGACACAAGCACATTAGAGATAAACAAGATTAGTTTACTTCCGATACTGACAGAAACAGATTTGACAGTTCTGACACGAACAGAAACGGATTTGACAGTTCTGACACGGACAGAAACAGATTTGACAGTTCTGACACGGACAGAAACATATTCGACAGTTCTGACACGGACAGAAACAGATTTGACAGTTCTGACACGGACAGAAACAGATTTGACAGTTCTGACACGAACGGTAACGGATCTGACAGTTCTGACACTGACGGTAACGGATCTGACAGTTCTGACACTGACGGTAACGGATCTGACAGTTCTGACACTGACGGAAACGGATCTGACAGTTCTGACACTGACAGAAACAAATCTGACAGTTCTGACACTGACGGTAACGGATCTGACAGTTCTGACACTGACGGTAACGGATCTGACAGTTCTGACACTGACAGAAACAAATCTGACAGTTCTGACACTGACGGTAACGGATCTGACAGTTCTGACACTGACGGTAACGGATCTGACAGTTCTGACACTGACAGAAACAAATCTGACAGTTCTGACACTGACGGTAACGGATCTGGCAGTTCTAAAACTGACAGAAACAGATCGGACAGTTCTGAGGCTGACGGAAACGGATCTGACAAAATCAGGTCTGACTGTCAGAACAGGAAAGACGGCACTAACTCACCTTCTCTTCCCTGGTTTCATCCGGTGAATTTCTCTGCTGTAGAAACTTCACCCGGGCTTCCAGCAGTTGCTCAATAGCTTCCACTCTATCCAGGCCCAGCAGTTCAAGAAGTTCATTCTGAATAGCGTCATCGCTACCGGGCGAGTCAAGCACAGCCGCGGTTGCTTCGGCAAGCTCCGAGCCGACAATACCAATTAGCCAAGTCATGTTGTAACGCGTTGACTGTTTGGTAGCATGCACCGACTGTTGCGGCTGCTGCTGCTGCTTCTGAGGCCGGTAAGCAAGAGAGAAATCGCGAATATAGGACGGGACTTTGTCACCGCTGTCCTTAGCAGCAAAGAATGCTTCATCGTAGTCGTCCAGATCTTCCATCATCTTTCTACGTCGATCAGTTGTTGAAGTGCTAGTCGAAGTTTCTTCTATAGCCAGAGAATCATTGAACTTCACCAAACTGCCAAACATCAGCTCAGTCGACGCTAATCTATCGTCGCCAAGGTCAACATCATCCTTATCTAGAAGATCCTGCCAGTCTGGACCGACAACTTCAACTAGTCGGCGACAAGCGGCAATGCAACGATCTAGAAGGGCGGCATCCGAGCAACCCGTAGTCCGTCGCAATTGATCGCGCAATCTCAGAGTAGACTCCAAAGGTCTACTGGCGCTAAGAAAAAACTCTGCGCAAGTGTTGCGCCAATCTGGCGAATCTGTGCCTACGGTGCTGCGCAATAGATTATCAGCTTCGTCAGCTAGTTTAGTAAGGCCAGGATTTGAAGAACTATTAGAACAACTTTTTAATCTGGACAAAATTTTTGGCCATGTTAGAGCATTGCGTTGAGCTCGTTCGAATCTCCAACGACGCTTAGAGTCTAGATCGGCGTCTATTGTTGGCACATCTGTGACCGTATTGCGCTCGTCTGAGAACACGCGCAGTGCAGTTGTGAAACGGGGCAGAATTTGTACTGCGCTAACAGCAGCAGCAGCAGCAGCCGTGTTGGAATGCGGCATGCTGGGATTTTGATGGCAGTTGAACAAGCTTGCCAGCTGACTGAAATTGAAATCATTCGAATCATTGCGCCTATCTAAGGCTCAGGATAGGTTTGCGGAGCGTGAGAATAAGTCGATTCGTTTGTAGTCTAGGGGTGGCTGAGTGTGAAAGGGATTTGATTGGCTTACAGTCTAGGGGTAGCTGAGTGTGAAAGGATTTGATTGGCTTACAGTCTAGGGGTAGCTGAGTGTGAAAGGATTTGGTTGGCTTACAGTCTAGGGGTAGCTGAGTGTGAAAGGATTTGATTGGCTTACAGTCTAGGGGTAGCTGAGTGTGAAAGGATTTGATTGGCTTACAGTCTAGGGGTAGCTGAGTGTGAAAGGATTTGATTGGCTTACAGTCTAGGGGTGGCTGAGTGTGAAAGGGATTTGATTGGCTTACAGTCTAGGGGTAGCTGAGTGTGAAAGGATTTGATTGGCTTACAGTCTAGGGGTAGCTGAGTGTGAAAGGATTTGATTGGCTTACAGTCTAGGGGTGGTTGAGTGTGAAGGGGATTTTATTGGCTTACAGTCTAGGGGTGGTTGAGTGTGAAGGGGATTTTATTGGCTTGCAGTCTAGGCTGGCTGCGTGTGAAAGGGATTTGATTGGCTTGCAGACTAGGGGTGGTTGAGTGTGAAAGGGATTTGATTGGCTGGCAGTCTAGGGGTAGCTGAGTGTGAAAGGGATTTGATTGGTTGGCAGTCAGTGTTTCTTTAAAGCTTCATTAAGTGAGTTAAAAAAAAGTAAAACTTCAAGCAAAATTCAACAATAGCAAGAAAAATGCGTCTCTACCGGACTCAATTTTTTTATTCAAACCAATAAATTTAGTCGCATGATCAAAATTAGCAACTGAGCAAGTTAACCAAAGAAATTCTACTTCTTTTTCGTTTTAGTCTGCCTCTTCTTCTCGTGCTTCGGCACTTTGGTCTTCTGCTTCTCTCTGCGCTCCAGTTTGAGCGCCTGCTTGCGCACTTTCCTCTCTTCCGTGGTCTCATTCGCAGGCCGTTTCTGTTGTACTCTGACAGTCTCAGCACCCGACTGCTGACCATCGTTTAATTCCTCCTGATCGCTCTCTGACCCAACTGTAGATGATGAAGAAGATTCAGAATCTGACGCCTGTCTCTCTGCAGTTCCTTCATCGACTTCAGGCTGATTGGCAAGCAAGCCCGGAGTCTTCTTTGGCCCGGTGAGATCGTGACTCATGCCAGACACTGTGGCAAACAACAGGTCGTGCTGGTTCAGCTTGCCCTGACGCAAAAGCAGAGCATTGCGCTCGTAGTGCAATACCTCCTCTAGGCGGCGAGGTATGTGGACACCCTAGGAAAATGGGATTGCAACAATTTTGGGGATATTTGGTCTGAGTAACTGTTTACCTGGATCTTTAAATTATAAGTAAGAGACACTAAATCTCAAATCTCACATATTAGATACTGGATCTCAAATCTCACATATTAGATACTGGATCTCAAATCTCACATATTAGATACTGGATCTCAAATCTCACGTATATGAGATACTGGATCTCAAATCCCACCTAGGAGATTCTGGATCTCAAATCTCACCCATGAGACACTGAATCTCAATCTCACCCATGAGACACTGGATCTCAAATCTCACCTATATGAGATACTGGATCTCAAATCTCACCCATGAGACACTGGATCTCAAATCTCACCTATATGAGATACTGGATCTCAAATCTCACCCATGAGACACTGGATCTCAAATCTCACCCATGAGACACTGGATCTCAAATCTCACCTATATGAGATACTGGATCTCAAATCTCACCCATGAGACACTGGATCTCAAATCTCACCTATATGAGACACTGGATCTCAAATCTCACCTATATGAGATACTGGATCTCAAATCTCACTTATATGAGATACTGGATCTCAAATCTCACCCATGAGACACTGGATCTCAAATCTCACTTATATGAGATAATGGATCTCAAATCTCACCCATGAGACACTGGATCTCAAATCTCACCTATATGAGATACTGGATCTCAAATCTCACTTATATGAGATACTGGATCTCAAATCTCACCCATGAGACACTGGATCTCAAATCTCACCTATATGAGATACTGGATCTCAAATCTCACTTATATGAGATACTGGATCTCAAATCTCACCTATATGAGATACTGGATCTCAAATCTCACTTATATGAGATACTGGATCTCAAATCTCACCTATATGAGATACTGGATCTCAAATCTCACTTATATGAGATACTGGATCTCAAATCTCACCTATATGAGATACTGGATCTCAAATCTCACCCATGAGACACTGGATCTCAAATCTCACCTATATGAGATACTGGATCTCTAATCTCACCTGAGGCTATTAATTAACCTTACTCTAGAGATGGCTCAACTAAATCTCGACATTAGCAAAATATCATGAACTATAGGAGGTGAAGTTTTAAAACATAACTAACCTGGAAGGCGCCATCAACATCAGGCGGTTGGTTTCTGGCCTCGGCCACAGCTTGCAAAGCTTCTAAGCATTTGGCACAGTTCTCCATAGTAATAGTAGGATCAATAACAAACTCGAATAGTTCCTGATCGGATAGGATCTTCACAGGCTGGCGACAGAAGAATGCGTTCACATTGCGACAGTCTGCTCTGAGAAAAGAAAAAGTCTGGGGATGCTCGTGTTCAACAGACTGGGAGAAATCAATCCACACTATTTGGCCGGCGTTGTACAATAGATTATATTCGCTTAGATCTCCGTGAACCAGACGGCACTGCTGATACAGTGTGCGCATATTGTCAACCACCTTGTTTGGGGGCAAGAATTTGGACGGAAATTTAGTTCACGTGTTCTGTCCACTGTCTCATTTATCCTGTGTCTCATCTGTCCACTGTCTCATTTATCCTGTGTCTCATCTGTCCACTGTCTCATTTATCCTGTGTCTCATCTGTCCACTGTCTCATTTATCCTGTGTCTCATCTGTCCACTGTCTCATTTATCCTGTGTCTCATCTGTCCACTGTCTCATTTATCCTGTGTCTCATCTGTCCACTGTCTCATTTATCCTGTGTCTCATCTGTCCACTGTCTCATTTATCCTGTGTCTCATCTGTCCACTGTCTCATTTATCCTGTGTCTCATCTGTCCACTGTCTTATTTATCCTGTGTCTCATCTGTCCACTGTCTCATCTGACCACTGTCTCATCTGTCCACTGTCTCATCTGTCCACTGTCTCATCTGTCCACTGTCTCATTTATCCTGTGTCTCATCTGTCCACTGTCTCATCTGTCCACTGTCTCCTTTATCCTGTGTCTCATCTGTCCACTATCGTGCCTCATCTCTCTCAGGTCTTATCTCTCTCGTGCCTCATCTCTCTCAGGTCTTATCTCTCTCGTGCCTCATCTCTCTCAGGTCTTATCTCTCTCGTGCCTCATCTCTCTCAGGTATTATCTCTCTCAGGTCTTATCTCTCTCGTGCCTCATCTCTCTCAGGTCTTATCTCTCTCGTGCCTCATCTCTCTCAGGTCTTATCTCTCTCGTGCCTCATCTCTCTCAGGTCTTATCTCTCTCGTGCCTCATCTCTCTCATGTCTTATCTCTCTCTTGCCTCATCTCTCTCAGGTATTATCTCTCTCTTGCCTCATCTCTCTCAGGTCTTATCTCTCTCGTGCCTCATCTCTCTCAGGTCTTATCTCTCTCGTGCCTCATCTCTCTCAGGTCTTATCTCTCTCGTGTCTCATCTTTCTCAGGTCTTATCTCTCTCATGTCTCATCTCTCTCGTGCCTCATCTCTCTCAGGTCTTATCTCTCACGTGCCTCATCTCTCTCAGGTCTTATCTCTCACGTGCCTCATCTCTCTCAGGTCTTATCTCTCTCGTGCCTCATCTCTCTCAGGTATTATCTCTCTCGTGCCTCATTTCTCTCAGGTATTATCTCTCTTAGGTCTTATCTCTCTCGTGCCCCATCTCTCTCAGGTCTTATCTCTTTCATGTCTTATCTCTCTTGTGTCTCATCTCTCTGAAGTCTCATTTCTCTCGTGTCGCGGCTTCCGTATTTGGCATTTCCTCCTTTGTATCTAAGCTACAGGTTTACGAGACCTGTGCTAGACAGTGGCTTCTAAAGTACTAAATAGAGATTTAGAACCTAAACAACTATTTTAAGTAGTGGAAAAGCATAAATCATAACCAAACTCGTTATAAATGCATTATAGAGTGAGCAGGTAAGCAGAGTAAATAGATTATTATTGAAAACAAGCGTCATTACCTGCCAATACAGCTTGTGCCACAGTTCCGGATCGTCGCTATTCAAATCCTTCAACTTTGGCGCCGCGTCGTCTTGGTCCCCGATTAGCGACATGAGCAGTACGACACCCTTGAGTTTGATTGGTCTTGGAGCTGGTATGCCAGCCTGAGCTACTCGAAGCAGATTGCGAAACTCCTTCTCGGCCCATTTGCTAACCTTCTTCCACGATCGTTTGCCGACGCCGTGACGAAGACGACGATCGCCGGTCATGTACTTGTCGCGATTTTTGAACGGCATTACGGATGTCATGTAAACCTGGGAACAGGTGCAAAGTTTTGTTCCTTTGGAGCTTATTTTAACCGTACCTACTCAGAAGAGCCAGAACCCTTATTTGAGTCATTCCTACTCATCTCCAGAATCCTTATCTGAGTCAATCCTACTCATCTCCAGAACCCTTATCTGAGTCATTCCTACTCATCTCCAGAACCCTTATCTGAGTCATTCCTACTCATCTCCAGAACCCTTATCTGAGTCATTCCTACTCATCTCCAGAACCCTTATTTGAGTCATTCCTACTCATCTCCAGAATCCTTATCTGAGTCAATCCTACTCATCTCCAGAACCCTTATCTGAGTCATTCCTACTCATCTCCAGAACCCTTATCTGAGTCATTCCTACTCATCTCCAGAACCCTTATCTGAGTCATTCCTACTCATCTCCAGAACCCTTATCTGAGCCATTCCTACTCATCTCCAGAACCCTTATCTGATTCATTCCTACTCATTTCCAGAACCCTTATCTGAGTCATTCCTACTCATTTCCAGAACCCTTATCTGAGTCATTCCTACTCATTTCCAGAACCCTTATCTGAGTCATTCCTACTCATCTCCAGAACCCTTATCTGAGTCATTCCTACTCATCTCCAGAACCCTTATCTGAGTCATTCCTACTCATCTCCAGAACCCTTATCTGAGCCATTCCTACTCATCTCCAGAACCCTTATCTGATTCATTCCTACTCATTTCCAGAACCCTTATCTGAGTCATTCCTACTCATTTCCAGAACCCTTATCTGAGTCATTCCTACTCATCTCTAGAACCCTTATCTGATTCATTTCAACTCATCTCCAGAACCCTTATCTGAGTCATTCCTACTTATTTCCAGAAACCTTATCTGAGTCATTCCTACTCATATCTAGAACCCTTATCTGATTCATTTCAACTCATCTCCAGAACCCTTATCTGAGTCATTCCTACTTATTTCCAGAAACCTTATCTGAGCCATTCCTACTCATCTCCAGAACCCTTATCTGAGTCATTCCTACTCATTTCCAGAACCCTTATCTGATTCATTCCTACTCATCTCCAGAACCCTTATCTGATTCATTCCTACTCATCTCCAGAACCCTTATCTGAGCCATTCCTACTCATCTCCAGAACCCTTATCTGAGTCATTCCTAATCATCTCCAGAACCCTTATCTGAGTCAATCCTACTCATCTCCAGAACCCTTATCTGAGTCATTCCTACTCATCTCCAGAACCCTTATCTGAGTCATTCCTACTCATCTCCAGAACCCTTATCTGATTCATTCCTACTCATCTCCAGAACCCTTATCTGAGTCATTCCTACTCATCTCCAGAACCCTTATCTGAGTCATTCCTACTCATCTCCAGAACCCTTATCTGAGTCATTCCTACTCATCTCCAGAACCCTTATCTGATTCATTCCTACTCATCTCCAGAACCCTTATCTGAGCCATTCCTACTCATCTCCAGAACCCTTATCTGAGCCATTCCTATTCATCTCCAGAACCCTTATCTGAGTCATTCCTACTCATCTCCAGAACCCTTATCTGAGTCATTCCTACTCATCTCCAGAACCCTTATCTGAGCCATTCCTACTCATCTCCAGAACCCTTATCTGAGTCATTCCTAATCATCTCCAGAACCCTTATCTGAGTCAATCCTACTCATCTCCAGAACCCTTATCTGAGTCATTCCTACTCATCTCCAGAACCCTTATCTGAGTCATTCCTACTCATCTCCAGAACCCTTATCTGAGTCAATCCTACTCATCTGTCCTTTCATGCGTGTTGCGGCCTAGCCACACATTTAGATAAACAATAGATATGTGATTCTTACCTTGATAGCCAAATGGCCGTGCTCGGGACTAGACGCATAATAAACATTGGCCTCTTTGCCGGTACTAATGCAGCCTTCAATGCCAGTTAGCACTCCCTGTTGCAACAGTTTAAACATAACTCGCAGGCTCCGCTGATCCAAGCAATTATCAGTGGTGGCTCTGTCGGCTTTGTCTCTGGTTCTTCTGTCTGTTTTTACTAGACGATCGCCCAGATCCACCAGGCGCTGATGCTGATCGAGAAGTTTAGCCTGCGGCTGTTGTTGACTGCTGCCACCGCCGCCAACGCCGCGACAGTGCAGCCAGTCAAGCGAGTCAGCAAAGCCGCTTAAACGTTCGAGCTCTGCGTCGTCGCTAATATCGTCGTCGTCTTCTACATAGTCATCATTGTCTGGCTCTGACTCTTCGTCAGATTGGGTCAATGCTGTGCCAATATTAGCTGCCAATGCTAAATTTGTTTCTGCTACAGCTGCCTGCATTGCTAGTACGCTTTGGACTGAAAAAAACACATAGGAAACTTTCTATGAGTAATTCATTCTAGATACTAAATATACCCCTTAGAACCTTCAAATCTAATTAACTATCTCTACCACCTGTCTATTCCGATCAACGTTTCTACTCCTTCGACGCGCCCGCCTGTCTACTCCTTATAGACTCCTTTTTCTCCTGTCAGACCTGTCTACTCCTTTTCCTCCTGTCAGACCTGTCTACTCCTTTTTCTCCTGTCAGACCTGTCTACTCCCCTTTTTCCAGTCTACTCCATTTCCTCCTTTCAGACCTGTCTACTCCTTTTCCTCCTGTCAGACCTGTCTACTCCTTTTCCTCCTGTCAGACCTGTCTACTCCTTTTCCTCCTGTCAGACCTGTCTACTCCTTTTCCTCCTGTCGGATCTGTCTACTCCTTTTCCTCCTGTCGGATCTGTCTACTCCTTTTCCTCCTGTCGGATCTGTCTACTCCTTTTCCTCCTGTCAGGCCTGTCTACTCCTTTTCCTCCTGTCAGGCCTGTCTACTCCTTTTCCTCCTGTCAGATCTGTCTACTCCTCTTTTTCCAGTCTACTCCATTTCCTCCTTTCAGACCTGTCTACTCCCTTCCCCCTTGTCTACTCCCTTCCCTCTTGTCTACTCCCTTCCTACCTGTCTACTCCCTTCCTTTCTTATCTACTCCCTTCCCTCTTGTCTACTCTCTTCCCTCTTGTCTACTCCCTTCCCTCTTGTCTACTCCCTTCCTACCTGTCTACTCCCTTCCTTTCTTGTCTACGCCCTTCCCTCTTGTCTACTCCCTTCCTTTCTTGTCTACGCCCTTCCCTCTTGTCTACTCCCTTCCCTATTGTCTACTCCCTTCCCTATTGTCTACTCCCTTCCCTCTTGTCTACTCCCTTCCTACCTGTCTACTCCCTTCCTTTCTTGTCTACTCCCTTCCCGCTTGTCTACTCCCTTCCTACCTGTCTACTCCCTTCCTTTCTTGTCTACGCCCTTCCCTCTTGTCTACTCCCTTCCTTTCTTGTCTACGCCCTTCCCTCTTGTCTACTCCCTTCCCTATTGTCTACTCCCTTCCCTATTGTCTACTCCCTTCCCTCTTGTCTACTCCCTTCCTACCTGTCTACTTCCTTCCTTTCTTGTCTACTCCCTTCCCGCTTGTCTACTCCCTTCCCTCTTGTCTACTCCCTTCCCTCTTGTCTACTCCCTTCCCTCTTTTCTACTCCCTTCCTACCTGTCTACTCCCTTCCTACCTGTCTACTCCCTTCCTACCTGTCTACTCCCTTCCTACCTGTCTACTCCCTTCCTACCTGTCTACTCCCTTCCTACCTGTCTACTCCCTTCCTACCTGTCTACTCCCTTCCTACCTGTCTACTCCCTTCCTACCTGTCTACTCCCTTCCTACCTGTCTACTCCCTTCCTTTCTTATCTACTCCCTTTTCTCTGGTCTACCATTTTTCTTCTTGTCTATTTCTTTTCCACCTGTCTATTTCTTTCCAACTTGTCTACTGCCTTCTCACCTGTCCACTCTTTTCTCACCAATGGAATTCAGTTTTTTCTTTTTACCTTCATACCACCTTTTCCTAACTTAAATCGTTCTGGATATATCCATTATTTCTATGTATTTACAGTGCACCATTCTTCCAAGACTGCTTAATACTGTTGTCAATATTTGTCTATTTTCTTTACACTAGGCCTAGTCTGTTCTTCTGATACCTATTTTGTCTGCTCTTATTTCTGTCACCTCATAATAAAAATTTCAACTCTTATATAGTATTATACCATTATTTAAGCTTAATTTAAGACTACCAATGCTTTCTAAACAATAACAATGATATTTTAAGTAGTTTAATAGCTACTTAATATATATCAGTTGTGACTTTGTGGGTTAGCTATAGAATACAGCTCTTTTAAAATATTATTTTGTGATTAAATAGCTTGATAACTATAAAGCAATATTCTAACAACTAGCTAAGATTGCTATTTATTCAAGCTTGATTTAATTTGTTATAGCTAAGTGAAACTTAATTGGCTTGAATGTATTAAATATATTGAATGGCCCAAGGGGCTTTAGCTATACAAAAAGTTCATATACAGACATGGCTTCATATATTCTAATTAATTCAAGATAAAGCTAGTTACCAATTTGCTTGGCCACACCTAGGCTACAATAGCTTTTTTTATTAAGTTACCATAATTTTGTTAGATGAAAGTATTGAAATCTAATGCAAAACATAAAGTAGAACAATAGAGTTACAAATATATACAATGTTAAACAATTAAAAAATTAAACATCTTCAGTTTATTATTTGACTAATTACACATGATGTTTTGCTTTTGAGCCACTGCCAGCAACAAACATTTTACCTCATTTTTCATAAACAAAAAAATTATAGGTATACATTTAAATTAGGCTAATACTTCAAGAGCTATAAAAATGTTGTTGTGTGAGAAAAATTATCACGGCAAGTAAAAATGTTTTTCTATGACCCTTTAAGAATCGATAAGGGATAAACTATAATATAAAGAATGCATTATTATCAATAAAAGTGCTTGACAGTTGCACAATCGGGAAATTCGAAACTTTTTACCAAGAAACTGCGTTCAGTCAAACAAATGCAAAAATATTGGTGATAAGTAATAAACATTAAGAACAAATATTAAAGTCGTGATCATTTATTTCTGTCCCTGAGTTTATCAGTGAGCAGATTGCATCATAAACTGCTTTAATGTATAAAATAACAGCCGTCAATTATCAGCATATCAGCGCATGCAGCAATGCTGTTGCAGCAGCAAATTGTAGCATAAATACGTGTAGCGAGCGCAGCTAATTATCAGACTTTTTATAAACCAGATGTGTGGAAATTCATAGATATATAATACTTATTGTTTGCTATTATAAGTTAGGTTTTTATTGGTATTCGCGGCATTTGCGGTTAACCAGTACAGATACCTAGCTGGGAGAAGGGAATTCCCACCCTGACAATTTTTATGCACTCGAAGATACCAATATGCAAGCACATGAAACTCAAGCACACGGGCCAACTTTTTCTAGCGCATCTTCTAAAACAAGAATCATGCAAGTCGCAAGCTGGCAGACCGTCGAGATATTCAATGCATGGTTCTGGCCAAAAGTCGGATTTTTCCCATTAAGCGCTAGTGTAATATACCCCAATACACGAATTATCACTGCGCCTCAGTGCGGCTTTTGCCAGACCTTCAAAATTTATCAGCATGTTACCGAACGTGCCTGCATTATCTCCGTCTTCGGTGATCACTGAGTCTAGATGAACTGGACCTTCAAGGGCTACAACATGTGGAACTAGGCCACTTTGGACACCCTGACGCGTATTTCTCCAATTTCAAACGGTCAAAGCCTCAATATTGCCCAACCACGTGGCTCAGCTCAGCTCAACCACAGGGCACCCTCGCCTTAGTATGTCAACCAATCAGTCACCACCCAACGCTGTAAGCATTTGGGCGCTGCCAAAGGGGGCAGCTCTCTCTTGGTATAAAAACGGGCGGCAAAATGGCTTGGTAGTCCTACTGTTAATTTTTACGGGAAGGTCAGATTACAACAAGTTCTATGATTTAAAGCTATAGTTAATTGATGGGAAAATGCAAAGAAATAATAGATTGGCATTAAAAAAAAGTGATAGCTAGCGATTTACACAGCAATTACAGCAATTACAGCAATTACACAGTTCTCAAATTTATATTATATGCACCTAAGAGCTATCCTAGCTATACAAACATGCAGCTCATCTCAGATCAAAATTGTGAAAATTTAAAATGGTAAGGCAGCTTATTTGCAATGACGAATCAATTGACGAAATTCAACCTGCGGTCAGCGGAGGCAATAATTATGTTTCTAGGGCACCCCCACTAGAAAGGATCCCACAACAACAACAACAACAACAACAACAACAACAACAACAACAACAACAACAACAACAGCAACAACAACAACAACAACAACAACAACAACAACAACAACAACAACAACAAAATACGCTAGCCCCAAAAGTCAGGGAGCTGCAGCATCAGATGGTGCGCCGCAGAGCCAGCGCGCGAACATGGTCCGCGCCGGTGGCAAGTGTCGGGCGCCCCGGCGTCGCTCAGCAGGCAGTCGACGTAGCGGCGGGTCCGAGCCTGGCCGCGCCTGAACTGCCCTGCAGGGTGAGCAGCAGGACGTCCTGGGCGGGCTGGCGGCAGTAGCTCTCGGTACTGCCGAATGGTTTCAAAATGGTTTCAATGCCATAATTGAAACCAAATATCATAAAAGAGTAAAGTTGATAATGAATGTAAAAAAGATGTTGGTTATCGATCAGTATGCGAAACGCAAATCAAAAAGTTCAAGCGAGCTTTTCAATTAAATTAAATAAATCGGTTTACAATGGCGTGCGAGACTAAATTATTGGAAAACCATGCGCTGACGTCTAAAAAGTACGTCAGAACTATGTCGACACCATCTTGAATAGTTGCATATAGTTTTATTATTAGGCATTCTAGCTTTGGCCAGAACACGTATGGAGACTCGAAAACTTGAAAACTATCTGTGCAGTATTTTCTGAATGTGCATGCATCAAGTCACACAGCGCATTCCGCGGTCAGTTGCAGAAAGAATGAAATGCGCGTACAACTGACCAATGTTTCACCAATGTACAGAAGCTGCACAATCCAAGCTGTATATATAGTCCCAGCATTGTTAGCTTAATGTGCATGTGAGAGCAATAAAAACTGCTGACTTGCTTGTAGCTAAACAAACTAATAAGTAGTGCGCACTAAATCGGATTTTGAAACGAAGCATCAAGGCTGCAAATAGTGATTTGAGAACTAAAACAGCGTCGACTTTTACCTATATTTACATCCGACGGCCAAATCAGTTTCAGGATGATGCTGCTCAGAATGTTACAATTCTGCTTGAAAACTATTTTCGGTTAGTTCTGTTTTTCTAATTTTGTGTTTTATATAAAAGCATATTATTAACTGATATAATCAAGTGTCTTGTTCGTCTTCTATGCATGCTGAGTCTATCATGACATCGGACATTGTAGCCTAGCTTGGCTATTGCTTCGGATTCTCTATGGAGCTGTTCGGAGTTTGAAATTAATTATGTTAATTATGTTAATAATAATTGATTACACCTGCCCCAATAGGGCCAGATGTGCAACCCGGAGCACAGCCGCAGCTGTTGCGCGGCGCATCTGAAGGCTGCGTACAGCTGTTCAGTCCATGGACTGGGGGGACGCCATACCCACCTTCAATTATCTCAGCTAATACTGGTACCCATATAACAGCTGGGTGAACTGAATCAAAGCAGAGTTAATGTGTCTTGCTAAATGGCACAAATTGTTCCAGTGGAGTCGGAAATCGAACCCCCGACCTTTAAGTTGTGAGTCCAACGCCCTAACCACTAGGCTACAACCCCCTACCCCATCCTCTGATGAAAGTTAAACTCGGGGAAACGATTTGTGGCCCTCCTTTTAGACTCCTAATTACATAGCGCTTCGTTTTACCTACTCTAGCTACATAATTGATGCAGTCCACGGACTGGACAGCTGTTGACAACACTTGGAAGCGCCGCATAGAGGAAAGTAACGATATCACGGCCGACCCGAGGAGCAATACCAGGAGCAGAAGGAGCAAAAGAAAGAAGTCTCTAAGAAAATGTTTAGAAGCAAGGTTTTTGCCGAAAAACTGTAACACGAAGATAGTAAATGTTCAATTTATTCTCGATTAAAGTGGTTCTGCTGCTTCAGAAGCCTAATGCATCTTTAGGCAGGGGGCACGTTGCGACAAATAATTAGTTTGAGTCATTCGATGAAGCTATAAATAAATTTACTATTAAACAGTCACTAAGTACAGTTTTTTCTAACCACACCTGAGAAGACACCATGTGAACGCAAAGCACCTATAACTGATTTTCAGCCCTGAGGCGAAAACCTCTAATCGTACTCCTGCTGGCTTCTGCGCTGCTGTTTCTTCTCCGCTGTTCGATTTGGTCGCTGTTCGAAGCAGCCAACGCGCCACCCTGCAGCTCGCTGGCGGCGTTATTCCCGGAGTCCATACCACCCATCGTACACTGGACTAGCAAGGATAACCGGCTTTCTATGAGACAGACATCAATTCTGAAATCCTGGAGACAGCTAATGAGCGTTCGGTTCAACAGGAGCCGCGCAGTGCTAAACAACACAAACAGCGACGGCTTCCACCTGGATAGGTGGCAGTTCATGCACTGGGACGACAATCAGATCTCCGAGCTCATCTCCAAGCACTACCCGAAGCTGAGCCGCACCTACAGCAAGCTGGACAACGGACTGGAGCGATCGGACATCGGTCGTCTGGTCGTGCTGCATCACGTCGGCGGACTGTACGTGGACACGGATGTTGAGCTGCTCCGAGACCCTTCGCCGCTGCTGAGACCGTCGGGACTGCGGGGAGCCGGACTGTCATCTAACTTCAGCTGTCAGGAAGCCGTGTGGAGCCAGGAGCCACCCGAGCATGCCGCCTTCATCTTCAACATCAGCTCGATGATTTCGAATGCGGTGATGATGAGTCGAGCGAACCACAGCTTCCTGAGCTACGTTCTTGAGCAATGGCCGGCCTGGTTTGAGAACAGGTGGGTCAAAAGTCGTCACAGAAGCTTCTATGAAGCCGTTTACGTCACGGGACCCATCATGCTTCAGTCCTTTTACGAAAAGTACACCGCGCTGCAGCCGAGCGACAGGCCAGCGGACTGGTGCGGCAACATGCTGGCCGAGGCGGACGCCTTCCAGCCCCTGAGGGACTCCTACTATGGACCCAGTAGGATGAGAAGCATGTGCAGCAATTCTCGAAAGCTATCCGAACTACAAAAGCAGCATTGCAAGAGGCTTTCAGATGAGAAATTCAAAGCAAAGCAAATTCCAAAAGGCTCGTACACTGTGCACAAGTTTCTTCACCTAAGCTACACGAACAACATGCGCATGTTCGGCGCTTCGAAAATCTCTTCTATTCTTCCTATTCTAAAATGTACGATGTAAATCAATTTGCATTGCGCAATGGAGTACATGTCAAAAGTGCTTCGGAACAGCAATTGTCACCACAGTTTTTGTGGATGGTTTTTTAATAACGGTGCCCTTTTTGACGACATATTGAAAAATTGTGAAGCAACTCTATAGTCACTTGAAAATATGATTTCTTTGTCTCTTCTTTGATTTTTTACTTTATTTGCTTCAATAACAACAAAAGCTAAAGAGCGTCAAGTTACATTATTAAATATATTCTGTCATAAAGTCAGCTTATTTCAAATTATGATTTGAACTAAAATTAACTTTCTTTTGGTCTAACCGTTGCCGAAATGAGTCTTGCCATTACGCTTTTAATTAAGAAAAATTGATCCAATCAGTAAATTCTTTTGAGATAGGTAGCGAAGATAATAAAGAGACTTTTTACATGTATCTGTAAAAAATGCAAAAGTTAATAAATGAACAATTTCCACAACAACCAGTTACAAATAAATGTTTTACTCAGGTAAAGTTGCTCGCTTGGCAAACAAGATGAATAAAAAGGCGAGACTCAACATTTAACGTTTAACGACGCGTTTCGCACAGAATCGTGCATCTTCAGGTTTATTAAAACGAACAGAGCAAGTAGAAAAGCGAATAAATATGTGATTCTTTGGGTGTAACATTAATCAATATTTTTAATCAATAATTTAAATATTTCTCGAGTACATATTTGACACTCCGTAAGTCAAGAGGCAAGTCCAGGGGCGGATTGTTAGCATTGCAGCCAGCAGTGCAGAAAGTACAGCCAGTGCCCCCTCCCTCAGAACACACGGAGAACATGGCCCGCGCCACTGTGTTGGAGTTGAGTGTTGACGTTGGGGGAATGAGCTTTAATGTACAACGCTTCAAGTATCTGCAGTTTGGAGTCAAATGAGCATTGGTCAATGACTTTGAAGCGCTCTTCGGGTTTGCAGCTGGAGCAGCTATTACATTCTAAGAGATGGTTTTGAATAGCCGACGGTTTCAGCCAGTGCTCCCTGATTCTAGTGTGCAGTTGAAATGTTTCAACAAAATGGTTACCCTCGTGCGTTTATCCACACTCACATTCATAAATTCGTCTCTGAGAAAATTGCCAATCAGCCTAGCGCTAAACTGATCTCATTGACCTCAACGAACCAATTCTTGTCCTCCCTTTCTTTGGCTATCCTTCTCAATTCTTCAAAAATTAGAATCTGCAAATTATTTCGCAACTTCCTTAATTGCGAGATCCGCGTGACTCATCTTTCGTTCTGCTAAAGTTGGCAACTTTGTCGGTCGGTTGAAGTCACGTGTTCCCTGTGCTCTTCGTGCTGGTGTTGTTTACCAATTCAACTGCTCTGATGACCAGAGCGTCTCCTACGTGGGGAAGACTAAAAGGCACCTGCACACTAGAATCAGGGAGCACTGGCTGAAACCGTCGGCTATTCAAAACCATCTCTTAGAATGTAATAGCTGCTCCAGCTGCAAACCCGAAGAGCGCTTCCAAGTCATTGACCAATGCTCATTTGACTCCAAACTGCAGATACTTGAAGCGTTGTACATTAAAGCTCATTCCCCCAACCTCAACACCCAACTCCAACACAGTGGCGCGGGCCATGTTCTCCGTGTGTTCTGAGGGAGGGGGCACTGGCTGTACTTTCTGCACTGCTGGCTGCAATGCTAACAATCCGCCCCTGGACTTGCCTCTTGACTTACGGAGTGTCAAATATGTACTCGAGAAATATTTTAATTATTGATTAAAAAATATTGATTAATGTTACACCCAAAGAATCACATATTTATTCGCTTTTCTACTTGCTCTGTTCGTTTTAATAAACCTGAAGATGCACGATTCTGTGCGAAACGCGTCGTTAAACGTTAAATGTTGAGTCTCGCCTTTTTAAATGTTTTACTATTGTGGCAGGGTGTTTTAGAAAAGGTTTTCATTTTTGTATATACGTTTATGCTTTTTCATTTCTTGCTTACATTATATAAAAAATAAGTTTAAAAAATAAAAAACGCGCCAAAAATAAATCTTTTGTTTTACTTTTTCCCGTAATAAAAATAATGCTGTATATAAATATTTTGTTTTATTTTCTACCGTATAAATATTATTCTGTAAAATGTTGCCATTTAAAGAAATGTAAAATTTTGCTGTGTATATATAGCCGCAACTTGTGACCAGAAAAATAAAGTTTTGGTTGAGTGTGATGAAGTCGTGTATAGTTTGTCTAAAGCGTTTTAAGCGTGTTTTTAAGCGTGTTCCTAGTGTCTCGAGGTGTTTTAAAGACAAAGTTTTGAAGCTAAAGTTTGAAGTTTGAAGTGTTGCATTGTGTTATTCAATTTTAAGAGGGAAATATACTCAGAACCATACTCAGAACCATACTCAGAACCATACTCAGAACCAAACTCAGAACCATACTCAGAACCATCCTCAGAATTATACTAAGAATTATACTCAGAATTATACCAAGAATATTACAGAAGGGAAACTGCTAAACTCTGATCTCGGGGACGCCTAATTGACTGGAAACGCATACAGTTGCCTAATTACCGCTCGTGCAAACATATACGCTACCATAATTGAGAAGCTAAAACGGCCCATTTAAGGACCGCCAGTTAAATATCTATTCGATTGAGCCAGTATTGTTTAAGCACGCCTGGTACAACTTTGGTGGCATTTGTGGGATAGTTAATTTCCACCTGCAACAACTTTGTTGGTACAAGCAGTGGGATTGGTATTATTGGAATTTTGAGTTAAGTGAGAAATAATAAAAGAGGCCTATAACAACTTTGGTGGCAACGGTGGGATATTAAATATTATAGAATAGCCCTGCAACACTATCACTTACGCGCCAATCACGCGTCTTCACTACATGCCTCCAATGCTTTGTGAGGAGCATTAGGCGTGACTCACTGCAGGCAGAAATTTTCCACTCAATCCGATGCAGAGGTCTGGACAAATAATGAGTCGCACGCCCTACCCTGTTGCCTCTAGAAAATTATGCAGCAACAGGCAATGGAAAAGCTCAAATAGATTCGATAGCAGCCAGCAGAACCGACCAGAGCACCCCCCAGTTGTCTCTCGATTGAATTAGCCCGCTGGCCGAGGCTTGTCACAACATACGCTACCATCCCCCCTCCAAGCGACATGAATTAATTCACATGAGTGGCTACCGATATAGCCAAATATAACATGCGCCATGCTCGCAACCCGAAATACTTATACACACAGTCTCTGTATTTTATTGCGCTATGCAGTATATGTACATTATAATTTCGTACCTATATTTAGAGTTAACAAAAATGCCTTTCTTCTTCCACTGTTTATTGTGCACACAACACCACTATCATTCGATGTGCATTTAAATATAAAAATATTCAGCCGAATACTTAGCCATCATTTCTAAAGCTAAGAAGATTATATTTTATACACTATATACAGTCTCTCACCTCTCTAAAGCCAAAATTGTATAATCCAGCAGAGTGAAGTGCAGCTTGAGGTATACAATTAGTATCTACTGTTAAATTAAGCCCAGAGGATAACCTCACCTGAATCTGCAGCTTAAATGATAATATTAAATTTCATCAAAACGGAAATCTGCTGGCCATTGCTAGAACGTTTTCGCTTTTTAAAAGGTACGAATGTCATATTTGTGCCATATTAACGTCACACCAACTTGCAGCTTCTATATATGCATCATTTACTTGTATGCGGTTTTTATACATGCATTACACAAGGACAACTAGGGCCGACTTGGCAATACACTAGAACAACAGTTAAAACCTTAGTCGAACCGAATTCGATAAACCCAAGGACTTCTATACAATAGAATCTATATAGTAGCAAAATAGCATTATATAGCATAGATGCTATTATCTAGAAGTCCTTGGATAAATCACATAATCTCAAATCCTTCTTCAGGCTTTCCTTTATAATATTTAACTATACATCCTGCAAGTTTCAGTATTCAAACATATCTTTTCAATCGCGCTCTTCGCTACATTGCTTTATCTGGTCAACGGAATACTGAAGATTAACATTTCTAAAGCTGACTATCGACCAGGAGTACTGAAGATTAACATTTCTAAAGCTGACTATCGACCAGGAGTACTAAGGATTAACATCTCTAAAGCTGACTATCGACCAGCAGTATGTTCCTCATTCCAAAAAATGTTCGTGGACTCAATAACACCAATTGTGCACTGGACTAGCAAGGATGGGCGGATGGCATCACAGCTGATTCCGATAGTACGGTCTTGGAGATTGCTGCTAGAGGTCAGGTTCAACAGGAGCCGCGCAGTGCTAAACAACACAAACAGCGACGGCTTCCACCGGGATAGGTGGCAGTTCATGCACTGGGACGACAATCAGATCTCCGAGCTCATCTCCAAGCACTACCCGAAGCTGAGCCGCACCTACAGCAAGCTGGTCAACGGACTGGAGCGATCGGACATCGGTCGTCTGGTCGTGCTGCATCATGTCGGCGGCCTGTACGTGGACACGGATGTTGAGCTGCTCCGAGACCCTTCGCCGCTGCTGAGACCGTCGGGACTGCGGGGAGCCGGACTGTCAGCCAACTTCAGCTGCCAGTCAGCCGTGTGGAGCCAGGAGCAATCCGAGCATGCAGCTTTTCCCTTCAACCGGCAGACACTTCTGTCCAATGCTGTGATGATGAGTCGAGCGAACCACAGCTTCCTCAGCTTCGTTCTTGAGCACTGGCCTCCCTGGTTTGAGCAGCACTGGGCCAAGAAAACTAAAAGAGTTCACAATGACGCAGTGTTCGTGACAGGACCCGTGATGCTGCAGTCATTCTACGACAAGTACACCGCACTGGCGCCCAGCGAGAGATCTGCAGACTGGTGCGGCAACATGCTGGCCGAGGCGGACGCCTTCCAGCCGCTGTGGGACATGGTTTATTTTCCCACCAACATGAAGAAGGCCTGCTCAAAGCCCCTGAAGCTTTCTGCACTGCAGAGAGGTCTCTGCCAGGGCATGAAGTTCTCGATGTTTCAAACAAAGAAGATTCCCAAGAGTTCTTACACTGTGCATAAGTACATGCACCTGAGCTACAAGGGTATGCTGATGTATGGTTCATCACAAATTCAAACAATATTGCCTATTTTAACATGCAAATTGTAGGATACGCACAGCTACGTATAATTATGTGTTGTTGCAAATATTTCTGTGACCCCATTGATCGCTTCAAATAGATGTTTGGTAGTTGAATTGCCGATTCGTTTTGTCCAACGGCATATCTATATATCTGCATTCTGGTATCTGTCTGTCAAGTTTCCAGTCATGGTTTTGTCAGGTATGACAAACTCACCAAAGACAGGCAGAATTTTAAGCAGCAGAATATATTTTCACATTGGCACGTAACGGAAAGAAAACTTTGTTTAGTTTAGCGTTGTGTCGATTGATTTCCGGAAGAATGTACAAATCGGAATATTTTTTTTTGACGCGTGTGTGTGCAGAGATCAACTAATTACTCGTAGTTGGTCAATGCTTTTAATTGGAACAGCTACGATATATCATGCACAGTATCTTAACACTAGTATAAATGATATCGACAGTATGAGTATCATGTTTGTTTGAATAAATTGTGAGGAGAGAAATCAGCAACTTTTTTAATGCGAGCGTATATATTGGCAATACGAGTTTCTTGCATGAAGCCTCGGGGCAGCTGTTGTCTTATTATGGATATCTCTACAATATTCTTTGCTAGGGCTTCAGTGGTTTCTCCGTGGTCTTGTGCCATGAAGTATAGTTTGATTTATCTTCTGGGTTAATACACGAAATCAGGAGTCTTTTCTGAGATTTTCTTTTCAAAATTTGAATGGGCAGGCCATACCTTATTCCAACTAAACTTCAATAAGAATTGGAACTCCTTGTCAACTTCTATTTGGCTCCTACTGCACAATTCCATATTCTCATATGGAATTGTCTGTCTTACAGATCGCAATTTTTGGTTTCCTAGTCTAAAAGAGGAGATCTCTAAGAGTACGTCCCAACTCTGGATTGCAGATTTCTTGTAGATATTTATCGGCTGAATAATATTGTTTATATGAATAGGCTCAGAAGTGACTCAGTTGGCTCGAGTTCTCTGTTCTATGCCTCCATGCAGTAGGTATTGAACTGGGCCACGAAATCTGCACTGTATGCTTTTCAATTGCTTTTGCAGGACAAATCCCTGCACTGCAGTTTAGCATAAATTTTGGCTTTGCAACTGCATTGTTGTATGTTGAATCCCCTAATAGTTTGGAAACAATGGATTCTGGGCGGCTTGTTATGGAGGCCCAGTATGATATATGCTTCTCTTTTGGATGTTGGATATATAATAGGGCAATTTTTTGTTGTATTCAACTGAATTAATAGCGAATATCTTTGTGACCGACAAATTGTTTCCGAATGTTATTTTCTTAGAAACGCAATAAAAGAAGCGGAGATTTTCTATTTGTTTAAATGCGCTGTAAATGTTGTTTTTCATCATGCCAACCCACTCTATCTAGTATTATTTATTTGCTTTTACTTTCCGAAAACCAACGGTCGGCAAGTGGGAATTTGAACCAGTATGCAGTTTAAAACGTGTTTCGTTTAATTTACTGTGTTTGTGTCAGTGATTTGGTTATCAAGGCGAAAGCTGATTGGTAAAATATAATACAGAAAGTAATTGATTGATTAATAATTATAAGCGTATTGCAGTGGGCGAAATGAAATTTACCATAAAAGAAAGAACCCTACAACAAATATTAGCGTAGCGCTTAAAGGATCGATATATAGTAAGAAGAGTATAGAGGGGAAAGTGGTATATATAGATCAGATTTTTCAATCAAGTCAAAAATTGAAGCATAATAATATAAAACTTCATCCTCAACTATTCTTTGACGTTGACTTGAGATCTTACTTAAACGCAGGGTTAGCAAATTCGGTCGGGTTTAGAAATGGTGTATACGGGGGTAGGATTCGTGTCGTAATTCTGCATGTCGCGATGATGGATCTCGATCGTTTGGGCCATCCATAAAAATTACCCCAGCATGTTTCCGGTAGGGTCCATTTGATGGTAGCGATGTGCTATAGGTGGCCTAAAAATTCTTGAAACTGTTGTTGCGTTTGGCCGCCTCTCTGGATCATCCAATCGTGCTGATTTCTTTTGCAATCTCATTTTTGTGGTGGCTGGGTGAATAATTGCTTCCAGTCAATTTTCAGCTAATTTGGTCGAGTGAAAGTACCCAAAATAAGGATATTTTAAAATAAATTGTGGAGATAGGCGAGCATCAATTTATTGATAATTGTGTTCTAAATCCACGAGAGAACTGCATAAAATTTTTCTGCGTTGCAGTTCTAATGGGTGAAAAGTTATTTATTGAGTTTTGAGTAGATTCGATGACTATGAAGTGTGCTGTTGTTAATCTTTGAATATCAATCAGAATATCGCTCGGGAAACCTGTGACGGTGTCGCTTAGTGTGGTTCCCTTTATGGGTTATTTATTTTGTTTTAATACATCATATTTAGAAACTGCGTTTCCTATTATTTTAAATCGGGTTAAATGGTAACTTTCTGGTTCGGTGCCGCTTCAGCGCTCTCCTTAGCCAGCCTACTTTCTGATCTAATATTAAGAGTCATGAATTCATAAGTCATAAGTCATGAGTCATAAAAATAATACAAATAATAATAATAATGATTGCAGCAGGGCTGCTGGCAATGGTACATAATTTATACAAGTAAAATCCTGCTAGTTATTAACCGCTACACGTTCAAGACCGCTACGCCTCTTGACTCGGCATTCAATTTAATTTAATTTAATTTCGTCATTAACTTACGTCTACAGTATTCACAATTTGTATCTGCTGTCCTGTCTTGCTTCTAGTTAATGCACCCTGCTTGCGACACTGCCACTTTATGCTACCATAATCCAAGGAAACATGCATTTCAGAATTTCAGCATTCCACAAGTGTTTTCGTTCCACAGTAGGTAAGACAGAAGTTGGTGGACATAAATTTGAACTCACTTAGCTAACTGGACCTTTTGTCAGTTAAAAACTAACAAAACAGACAAATTTAGCAAACAGTAAACACTATACTTATTGTATACATTACAGCACAAGTAATGCAGTTATTTTATTAACTAGGCCCTAGGCCTATTTATATCTTCACAAGGAGTAGCCACCATATGCATACCTAGTAAATACACCAAGCAATTCACTACACCATTATTTTTTGGCTCTGTAATACATTTTTTTAATAAATAAGCTTATAAATTAAGTTTAGGACACTAATTTTGAAGCTAGCTAGTTCAAGCTTATGACTATAGGATTAGGCCTATTCAACTATTATTTAACAAAGGATAGGGCTTAGCTAAGTGACATAAATGTTAGGCTACTGTAAGATGGGGGGTTTCACAAACTTGAAATTTCACAATGTCAAAAGCACATTTCTTCACAAGGTCAAAAGTTCACAAGGTTGAAATTTCACAACATCAAAAACTAAAATAGCTGCTACCTTCACTAGGTCAAAACTTCACTAGATTGAAACTTCATAAAATCAAAAACTCAAGCAAGGGACTGCATAAGCTCGAATTTTCACAAGGTCTAAACTTCACAACGTCAAAAACTAAAATAGTAGCTAGGCCTACCTTCACTAGGTTGAAACTTCAAAAGCTCAAAACTTCACAATGTCGAAAGCTTTTAGCAAGAGATTTCATAAGTTTGTTTTCAACGTTTACTAGCTTACCTAGTAAATACACCTAGCAATTCACTACACCATTTTTTGGCTCTGCTGAACAATTTTATAAATAAATAAGCTTATAAATTAAATTAAGTGAGAAATTAACATCACAGATATATATTCTATGCTTTTCAATTTGAGATATCCCAAATATTTAGAGGTAGGGGCCTACCTTAGTAAATAATTTAGAAAATATTCTCTTGCTTTACTTGCCTGAATAATAATGATTTAAATGATTATCTTGGGCCATAATTGGTGTCAATTGGACTCAGCTGTAGTTCTTATGCAGCTTCTAGAACCTGCTGTAGCAATACCAAGGAATCAAATGTTAAGTGTATTTAATCAGAAGCTTCCTGTTGAACACTTATAGTCTTGCATTTGATGACACACTGGTTGACTATACCACATGCGCGAAAGTCACTGGAAAGGCAATAAACTCTGCCTTCTTTAATGACAGTGGCATGAGCTCAGAAACTTTGTCAGCTCTGTTGCATATGGGGGTTGCTTGTGTCTAGAGCAAAGTAGCCAATGGCTCATTTTGAGTGTCTTCATCAATAGTAAGGTTGGCTCAACTGGCACACTGATGCGCCACTTAAAAGCTGATGGGCTGGATTGATGGTGTCACAAATGTCTGTTTGTCTGTAAGTAAAAAACAATGATGGCTGATGCAGTCCAATGCAGAAATTATGGCATTGAACTTGTGTCTGCCCCACACCTTGGCTACCTCTAGATAACTGCATTCAGTTTTGGGAATTTCATGTGGCCACCATGATTCTTAATTATATGTAAACTATGAACTAGTACATCTGTACATGCTTCCATTACATAATTAACCTAACAAACCATTTCTCATTAAAACAATACAGGTTTAAAAAATAAAATTCTGCTATTACTGGCCGTGTCCTGCACTTCTTGTTTTATATTAAACTTGCTAAGCAACAATCTGCAATATAACAAATTGAAGATAGAAGAATCTACCAAGCTGCCATGCGCCAACATATTGAGTGACTTAATGTCATTAGACTCAATACCGCCAATTGTGCATTGGACTAGCAAGGATGGTAAAATACACTCTAAACTCGTTAAACTAGTTCAAACTTGGACACTTCTGCTTCACGTCAATATCAGCGGCTATACTGACGCTAGCACTAATCCTCCAGGTATGGATGCTGGTTGTGGGACTGGAAAATAGCTGAAGCAGTTTTAATAAATATTAAGCCATTAGAGACACTCATGGGACCAAAAATTCTATAGATACTAGTATTGTGTAGATAGAACGGACTTTAAAAATAATAAAAATAATTATAGAGTGAATTAATCAGTGTGACTAACTGCACTACAAAATGCGTTGATTCACGCAACCCTCAGATGTCCGATTAATATCCGTTCCTGGCGAGACTCAACAAGCCAGCAGCAACGCAGATGCTAGCGCTGCCGTTCACCTGCGGCCAGACAGATGGCACTTCATGCACTGGGACGACAATCAGATCTCCGAGCTCATCTCCAAGCACTACCCGAAGCTGAGCCGCACCTACAGCAAGCTGGTCAACGGGCTGGAGCGATCGGACATCGGTCGTCTGGTCGTGCTGCATCATGTCGGCGGCCTGTACGTGGACACGGATGTTGAGCTGCTCCGAGACCCTTCGCCGCTGCTGAGACCGTCGGGACTGCGGGGAGCCGGACTGTCAGCCAACTTCAGCTGCCAGTCAGCCGTGTGGAGCCAGGAGTTGCCAGAGCATGCAGCTTTTCCCTTCAACCGGCAGACACTTCTGTCCAATGCTGTGATGATGAGTCGAGCGAACCACAGCTTCCTCAGCTTCGTTCTTGAGCACTGGCCTCCCTGGTTTGAGCAGCACTGGGCCAAGAAAACTGGAAGAGTTCACAATGACGCAGTGTTCGTGACAGGACCCGTGATGCTGCAGTCATTCTACGACAAGTACACCGCACTGGCGCCCAGCGAGAGACCTGCAGACTGGTGCGGCAACATCCTGGCCGAGGCGGACGCCTTCCAGCCGCTGTGGGACGTTGCGAATCTGCCTTATATTATAGCCAAGGCTTGCGCGGAGCCTTCAAAGCTGTCGGAGCTGCAAAAGAGGCACTGCGGCACAATTAATATGAAAATGTTTCAAGAGAAGCAAGTCCCTAATAGCTCGTACGCTTTGCACAAGTACATGCATTTGAGCTACAAAAAGATGGACATGGTTGGTTCCTGTAGAATTTCCTCTATCTTGCCGATCATTTCCTGCAGTATTTAGATACTGCTTTACATATTAACTTACTATTTGTTTGTATTATGAGTGTTGAAGTCAATTTCAATTTCAATTTCAATTACGCACACTTGGTTATATGTCAATGGTAGATTTATGCTAGGCTTCCGAGTGCGTAAATAGTCTTGGCACGAGTGCCATAGACTATTTACGCACTAGGAAGCCTAGCATAAATCTACCATTGTAATATGCAAGCTGGGCCATAGACACTTGCGTTAAATGCACGCTCAAGCCTGTGGGGCTTATATAAGCCTGTGTACTTATCACATTAGACACTCCCCAAAGAATAAATATGTCGGAAGAAGATAGCCCTGCAAAGAGAGTTCGCTATATTGATTTTGCTCAGTTTCCTGATGGAGCCATCTCAGGGCTCACTTGTACAACGCTCAAGCGTGCAGATAACGCCATGTCTATGGTAAAATCCTATAGTCAATCTATTAAAAAAGCGTGCTGATAATAAAAAACGTGCAGATAATTGATATCTGGTAAAACTTTAACAACAATTTGATGGTTGCTCCACCTGACGCTCGTCCATTTGCTTTTCCACAAACCGCTCGTCAGTTTCTATTGAAGGAGAATGTCAATCTGTGATGACATTCCAGAATTGGCTTCTCCTGGCAGTTTCTTTTAGTCTACATAGTAGACACGCTTAGCCAGTGCATGGTCTAGTTGTAGACCGCGTGTTTTCTGGGTTCTTCTTAAAATCAAAATATAACCATGGAGTAAAGAATAGAACTCTTTCCTCCATGAATATAACCCGTTGGGAATCCAAAGATGGGGGCGGCTTGACCATAAACTAATTGCAGATAAGCAATATGTTGCATTCCTGTTTCGATGCCCGAAAGGCGCGCAAAAATTTACATATTTCACAATTTCCGTCGACGCAATCGTTTGTGGTCCAGACGAAACTTGACACAATTAGCCTTTCTTGCATGAAGCCTCGGGGCAGCTGTTGTCTTATTATGGATATCTCTACAATATTCTTTGCTAGGGCTTCAGTGGTTTCTCCGTGGTCTTGTGCCATGAAGTATAGTTTGATTTATCTTCTGGGTTAATACACGAAATCAGGAGTCTTTTCTGAGATTTTCTTTTCAAAATTTGAATGGGCAGGCCATACCTTATTCCAACTAAACTTCAATAAGAATTGGAACTCCTTGTCAACTTCTATTTGGCTCCTACTGCACAATTCCATATTCTCATATGGAATTATCTGTCTTACAGATCGCAATTTTTGGTTTCCTAGTCTAAAAGAGGAGATCTCTAAGAGTACGTCCCAACTCTGGATTGCAGATTTTTTGTAGATATTTATCGGCTGAATAATATTGTTTATATGAATAGGCTCAGAAGTGACTCAGTTGGCTCGAGTTCTCTGTTCTATGCCTCCAGTAGGTATTGAACTGGGCCACGAAATCTGCACTGTGTGCTTTTCAATTGCTTTTGCAGGACAAATCCCTGCACTGCAGTTTAGCATAAATAGTTTGGAAACAATGGATTCTGGGCGGCTTGTTATGGAGGCCCAGTATGATATATGCTTCTCTTTTGGATGTTGGATATATAATTGGGCAATTTTTTGTTGTATTCAACTGAATTAATAGCGAATATCTTTGTGACCGACAAATTGTTTCCGAATGTTATTTTCTTAGAAACGCAATAAAAGAAGCGGAGATTTTCTATTTGTTTAAATGCGCTGTAAATGTTGCTTTTCATCATGCCAACCCACTCTATCTATAGTATTTATTTATTTGCTTTTACTTTCCGAAAACCAACGGTCCGCAAGTCGGAATTTGAACCAGTATGCAGTTTAAAACGTGTTTCGTTTAATTTACTGTGTTTGTGTCAGTGATTTGGTTATCAAGGCGAAAGCTGATTGGTAAAATATAATACAGAAAGTAATTGATTGATTAATAATTATAAGCATATTGCAGTGGGCGAAATGAAATTTACTACAAAAGAAAGAACCCTACAACAAATAATAGCGTAGCGCTTAAAGGATCGATATATAGTAAGAAGAGTAGAGGGGAAAGTGGACAGCCTTGCCTTTATCAATTTGTTTTTCTGCTTGCCTGAGTTGCTTGCCATCTGAGACCTTTAACTGAAATTTAGCTCCTGAGTACATGCATAATGTGCTTTTGTACGCTGCAATGCGATCTGGGCTGACGTTTAAACCCCAAAGTCTTTAGAACAGTGTGGGGTGATGGACCAAAAACGCACTCTTAAAATAAAAAATACGAATAGATATGGCCTTTTTCCTACGCTTTTTGCTGTGGATTAGGGTCAAAAGAGTAGCAATGTGGTCCGAAGTTCGGTAGCCCTTTCTACGCTCGTATTTCCTATTTGGAAAGTTCTATCTTGTAACGTGCTTTGAGCCATGACTGCGACATTGACGGCTTTGATTTACCGATTGGTTAAAGTACTACGCTTGTTCGTAATTGTTATCGTTGAACGCCTAAATGTCTATCGTTGTTGAACTCCAAAGCTGCCTGCTTTACAATGCACTATTGTATCACGATTTCTGTCTGGAAAAATCTGGCAGATAATTATATTATCCACCCGCAATTTGTGGGCTGTTAATGATGTTTGCACTATGGAGAGTTGACTTCGATTTATATTTATTGGTATTGTCTATGGTATTATCGTGCAGGATTAGTGCCCAGAGGGCAAAAAGGTCTTTGGTACAATATCTATATTATCCAAACATGCTATAGCATAGTCTATGTTACTTCGGCCTAGTGCCCTATTGCTTTTGTCGCGCTATGTGGAACAGTGGTGGACATGCAAACGGATTGGCTAATGGAATTCTAGTGCCAAGCGCTTGAATTCGCACAAGAAAGTAAGCCATGCATAGACAACTCAATTTGTCATGCTAGATGAGCCAGAATACATGTAGAAGCTTGAACGATTTTTTTGGTTTTTGTTTGCAGAAAAAATAAAAGCAAGCAAAAACAGAACAATTTTCAAAGTTACATTCAAGTAGATCGGCTTTTTCAGATTTTTCATTAATCCCCAGTGCAGCTTGGCCCGGCCTATTGGCTATTAATTCTATGTATTTATTCCCCAGTTGGATTGGTCCATAAGACCAGATAAACGTATTTATTTGGCCGTTGAAATTTATCTGGCCGGGACAGATAAACATTTATCTGGTCCGGTGACAATTGTCTGGCTTCAACTGTGGAATAAATACATTATATATCACCCACTTGTTTGACTTATCTATGGCCGAAAACGTCTTCGGAAATCGTTTCTTGGCCGAGGCTTCGCCTCGTCCAATAAACGAGTCCTCAGCCGTTCCGGGCCAAAATAAATAAAAAAAGTGGGTGATCACTTATACTTATTGTACCATAGACGTTTTTGCCCAAGCTATACTTTCAGAGTCAGATACAGGGGTGTGAGGGCAGAGCCCCCACTTCGGGGTGTGGGGGCGAAGCCCCCACCCACTACCATAGACTATTTTACTAGAAAGTCAAATCGTACGCTGAGCCTTGTTTCTCTCTCCTTTTCACCACTCAGCGGACCTTTATTCTATCTACAGTATCTCTCTCTCATTTCTTTCTCTCCCTCTGGGTGCGTGATAAGCTATGCCATAGACTAAAACTGCACGAAGTCTGAACAAGTTGATGAGGGAAAGGAAAACTAAGGCTAGCTCAGAAATTTCTTTCCTTCAAATCTCCACTGAGCCATGATCAACTACGACGGAATAGTGGAAGGCGAGATTGTAGGCTTGTCCACTGATGAATTGCGCTTCGTCACTGATGAATCGGTCAACCGCTCCGGAGATACTGCGATATCTCAATTCACCGGACTCGTGACTCTCGACGCAAGCTTCGTCGAGCAGTTTATGCTGGGATTGTCAGATTATTCGGAGTTAAGCGAGAGCGACGTACAAGAGATTTCGAAATTGGAGAATGATTGCGCTGTGCGATCTACCGAGAAGCAGACCAGGATCTACTCTGAGAAGGTGAAGGCCTTTCTAGCTGAGCGAGGTTTGTCAACTGACCTCGAGAGCATGCCGCCAAGATACGTGTGTCACTATCTCCGTTTGTTTTTCTCTACTCTCAAGAAGCCCGATGGCACTGCTTACAGTTGTAGCACACTTGTGTGCATAAGGGCTGCAATTCATCGTTTCCTACTGGAAAAGCGAGGTATGCCTCTCATTGGAAATCCGGATTTTTTTGAGCTGGATAAGACCTTCAAAGCTGCCGTAACGTACTCGCTGAAGCAACCGACGTCTGTTGTTGGCGGTAAGGCCGAATATCCAGCAATAGACAGCGAGGACATGTCTAAGCTGCACGTGTACTTCACCAGAGCAGATGCAAAGAGGCTCCAGTATGAGGTGCTGTTTCTCATCGTGTTCCACTTTGGATTTAGAGGTCGGGAGTGGATCCGAGCTTTGATGAAAAATGACGTTATAGTGAAGCGACGCGACGGACATGTCGAATATGTCGATTTAGTGAAGGAGAAGAAGGAGAAGAATGTTTCCGCCAAGAGTGCCAGCACCAGGAAGGAAATCGGTATCTTTCCGGTGAGCGATAAGGGCAAGGCCGTATGCCCCGTTGAGGCATTCACTCTCTACCTAGAGAAGCTTCCTAGCGACAACCCGAACCTGTTCCCAAGACCGAGGGCCAACTGGACTGGCGGTGACTGGTTCTGCAGGAAGGAGGTCTTGGTTCGACGCATATTTATTGAAAGCGGGCTTTAATGTAGTCTATGATATTATCGGGCAGGATTAAGCACAGATTCTATATTACCTAGATGCGTCACTCATACCCCAGCTGGCCGCTGCGCGAAAACCCAGGAATTTTGACCACAGACAAGTAAGTGCCTATGGAGCAAGCGATCAGCAATTAAATGCTTGCTTTTATTACTATCTGATTTTTTCACGATATATTGGACCTGATAGATACAGTGAGCCCATAATCAGGGACGAACAATGCAAAAAAACAAAATATCAAAGGGCGGAGTGCAACATATAATCTAATTTGACGATTGATTAAGCTTTAATTCTCAGCAAAATCGATACAGAACTCACAGCAAGTCACTGCAACTTGCTCAACTTGCGCTTAGCTGCAACGCAATCCCGCTCCCTCCGGATCGCCCTCATTCTCTGCCTGCACCAGTGATGCAGGCGAGTTCTGACGAAGAGTCGCCTAGCTCGCGCGTTGCCATCGCGCAAATGCTCTTGGCAGAAAGGCAGAGTAACATCCTCTTGCTCAAATCGGTGTACAATCGATGCGAGGACGCCATCAGGGGATGAAGCGGCTGCCATCACTTGCCGGAACAGCTGCTCCATTTGACCCAAAGCAGCTGCGCATTCTTCTGTTGGCTGCGTGAGGCCGAACTTGGCGTCCGCGAAGGCCCTATGCTTACTTAAGAAGGCAGTTGCGTGTTCTTCAAACAGTGAGGAACATCCACAACGACGAAGACTGCTTCTCCAGTTGTTGGATGGGCGAAGCTGGGCTGAGAGCTGGTCACAGTCTTCTTAATATGTGCCCATTGAGTTGGCTCCTGGTCGCAGACGAGTGCCTTCACGCGCACTCCTGCCTGGTCCGCCGCAAGCAGGCAGTCCTCGATGCTGGCCTGGAACTGCACCTGGCTCTGATTGTGGTTGACGAAGTAGCATGCGATAGGCTGCTTCCATGGCGCAGCCACAGCTCGCAGGTGCGCCACCACCGCTTGGTTGATCGGCTTCGCTGTTTCCAAGGATGCGGAGCTCGGAGTGATTCCCACGATGACATCTCGTGCCGCATCGTATCGAATCGAGGGTGAGATCCGCATTCCATCCAAGCTGAGTGTAGCGATCCTCTCGTGCGTGGGTCGTTCTGCGATTGATCTCTTGAGCTCGGCGATGGTGAACCTGCAGGGCCCAGGCTCCGCAAAGAACAATCGAGTCCTTCGCTTGAGCGCAGTGAGCGATGGCAGCGCAGCGTCGGGCTGTTGTCGCAGGTATTTGTAGGCTGCAGGGCTAAGATGGTGAATTGATATGGCGTTTCGAATATGCTCACGACTCCAGCGAACGCCGCGGTTGCGGATGGTGGCTCGTGCGGCAATTGATGTCTGGCGCACACGCAGATCACAATTGTGGCTGGGTTTGCCAGATTTTAAATCCTTCCGCTGCAGTCGCTTGATAGCACGATCCTTGCTCCGAATTCTGTCTCTCATCCTCTTCACTTTCAGTCGTAATTCTGCAATCGCACGTGTCGACAGAGCTGGCGAATCACAGGCTGGCGCCTCAGATTGAGCAGAAAACGAGGTTTCTGAGCCGTCAGGTGAATCTATGCGATGCAGGACCGGTGGATAGATGTTGTCAGCGATGTCATCCGGCAGTGGCTCAGGCTCCCAGTCCATGCGCTGCAATCGCGGAGGGAAAGTTGCAGGCCATGGAACGGCGTCTTTCCTCAACCGAGCCGAGCGCCTGTCACGTGGTGCGATGGGGTAGTCCGAGTCCTTAAAGTGCAGGCTGCAAACCTTCAGCCTACGGCTTCGCGCAGTCTGCACATCCATATTCTGGAGCTCTAGCACTCGAATCCATTGCGCTGCCACCTCATCATCGCTCGGAAACTGATGCAGGTGCACAGCGAAGCCGTGTTGTGAAACTGGCGTGTTCTCCCTCGAATCACAAGCAGCAGCGCAGCAGCGATGCCCGCTCATCACTGGTTGGTGTTCGTAATCAGTTGTGGAGGATTGCGCTGTGCCAACCTTAAAATCTGCAGCTCTGCTTGCAAGTGAGAGACGATCATGGCTAATATAATATAATATAGAATCTGTGATCATGGCTGCCGCTTGACTGCAGCAGCGTAAAATGTCTGTGGCATAAACCCTGGGTTTTTCGCAGAGGCATTGAAAGCGGCAACTGAATGCATTAGAAATTGCTGCAGTGGCGCATCTAGATAATATAGAATCTGTGGGATTAAGTGCCCGCCGGGCAAAAAGGTTCGCAATGCGGGTGACGGCTTCCTGAACCTGGGCCGCCGCCGTGATTTTAGAGTGGTGCTGGCTGCGCACGGCAATGTCGTCGGCGTACAAGGAGACACGAACCTCTGGTGGGATGGTCTGCACGACCGGATCGAGGAACAGGATGAAGAGGAGGGGGGCGATCACTGAGCCTGTGGTAGCCCCTGGCGCAGCCTGTGGAACCGACTGACCTCGCCTTGGAGGCACACCCTGGCCTCGCGATTCTGCAGGAAGGAATGAATCCCGCGGACGTAGGTGCCTGGGACGCCCTTCTCAATCAAAGTGATCAGCAGCCTCTCACGCCAGAGTTTGTCATAGGCCTTGCTGTAGTCCAAGAAAGCCATGACGGAGTGCAGCATCGGGGAGCTTTGGAATCCATCGCTGATGCCCTGCACCACGTTGAGCACCTGATCTTCGCAACTGTGGAATCGCCGAAAGCCTGCCTGCTGCGGAGCCAGCCAGCCCCGGGATTCGACCATGTAGTACAACCGAGCGGTGATGATGCGCTCCATGAGCTTTACCATGCAAGAGGTCAGGCTGACTGGGCGAAAGGATGCCATGTCACTCACTCGTTTGCCACGTTTGTGGAGTGGGATGATGGTCGCCCTCCTCCAGGCTTGCACACATTGCCCAGTCTTGAAGGAACGGTTGAAGATTTCCAGCAGCTCGCGCCTTGCCAAAGGTCCAAGGGCCTTGAGGAAGCGTAGCGAGATGTCGTCCGGGCCGCAGGCTCCATTAGCCCGCTGGTGTTCAATGGCCGCCTCAAGTTCCACCATGGTGATGTCGCTGCAGCTGTCATCGTCGCCGCCACAGTTGCGTGTGGGCTCCTTGGCACTACGGTTGAGCTCACGATCGGCCTTGCTGAACGTCAGCCGGTTGACCGCTGCGTAGTGCTTAGCAAATAGCTCCGCCTTGGCGCGGTTATCGCAGAGGACCTTGCCCTGGTGCACCAGAGCTTCGTTAGCTTGGTTGTCATCGGGTGTCCCGCTGAGGCTCCTGATGAGCCGCCAAGCCTTGGGGGCGTCAAGTCCGCATCCGCGAGAAAATCCTGCCCGCATCGTTCTTTGCCTTCTTTAATGAGGAGCGCCGCTTCCGCAGACGCCTGTAACCATTCGTCTCGGTGACTGCCAACCAACCGGCGGAGGCGATTGCGGCGGCGGATGGCTGCACGCGCCTGATGTGACAGCCAGGGCCGCGCTGGGCGTTTGTAGGTCGTTTTCCCAACATGACGATATGCGGCGTCGATGATAGCCTTGGTCAGGCGCTGCACCCGCTGTGTCAGAGAGACCCCCGAGCTCCTGAAGTCAGCCACCTGATTCTCGGCATCCTCCGTGAAAGCTTGCCAGTTGACTCCGTTCTTGCGCCAAGCGCGTCGGGCGATAGTGGCGGCGGCGCAGCGGAGCCGGACAAAGATAGGGAGGTGATCCGAGCCAAGGTCGTCCTGCACGCTCCATTCAGCCTTGTCGTGCCAGTCTGCACGGCACAGCGTGACATCGGGGGAGCTGAGGCCACCGGTACCGCGATTGACCCTGGTCGGGTCGCCGTCGTTGAGCACCGCGAGCGCCCGGCCAGTGGCCCAGTCCATGAGAGCGTCCCCTCTAGCATCCGTGGGCTGCTCAGTGTCCCAGAGGGGAGAGCATGAGCGTTGAAGTCGCCGCAGATGACGTCAGCCCCCGCCGGGATAGTCTGCCAGAGAGCGTCCGCATCCTCTCCACCATTGCGGTTTGGCGGGGCGTACAAATTGTCCAGGTCCAGGGTCTTCTTGGGGCCCAGGTAAATTCGCACCCGCAGCATCTCGATCGCGCTGGCAAGCTTGGAAGGGACCTGCTTAAAGGCCAGACGCTCGTGCACCAGCGTGAGCAGGCCTCCACCTCCATCCGCCTCGGTACGGTCCGCCCGGACAACAGCATATCCCGGGAAACGAGGCGCAATATCTTGAGAGCGCAGCTTGGTTTCCTGAATCGCCACTACATCAGCCCTGCACGTGTTGATGCGGTCGAGCAGCTCCGGTACCTTGGCGAGGAGCCCGTCAGCGTTCCACTGCAGAATGTTGAGGGCGCTGATACGGCCAGTGGTGGAGAGGCGGATACAGGGCGCCATCTCGTCCGCCGCAGGCTCAGTGTCTTGGCCAGGCCCCATAACGCACTTGCCGCACTGCCAGGCTTGGCGGGCCAGCGCAAACTCGGCGGCCTTGCGCGGGAGACCAGAGCAGGACTTGTGATACGCAGCCTGGCACGTGCTGCAGTGAATCGGGTTGATGTTGGTCGCCACCCGACGGCCGCATCCACCACAGCAGCGTGGCGCGGCCGGGGAGCCTTGGCGATTGCCGTTCTGGTTGGCACCAGTGGGGCGTCCGACCAGGGAGGCTGCCATGCTCGGGGCACAGCCAGCGCGGGCACCCCCTGTAGCGCGGGATGATGGTCCGATGGTCCGATGACACCAGGCGTCGCAATTATCTTGGTCGCATTTGAGGGGGAGCGTGCCTTGGCGGATGGCCCTAGCACAGGTGCGGCAGACCGCCGGGTCCCCAGGCCGTCGCTCTCTGTCGGCGTTGGCAGGCGTCGGGCGATCCGCCCTTGCCCCTGCTGCCAGGTGATCTTGACAGCGCCAGGTGCCATGGTCCTGGTACCGGCGAAAGCCACTGCACGACTCCTGCTTATGGCAGGAGTGCGCGCAATTTTCCACCGCGCACTTGAGAGGCACGATGTCGCTCCTGAATGACCGTCTACAGCCTACCGGTGGGGGGGGCCAGGGTTGACTTCCACGTCCCCCGCACGCATCAGGAGGATGGCCAGGCAGAAGAAGAGCTGAGTGAAAGAACAAAAACGAGACTGATGTCGCTGACATCCAACCCGCTCCGCGGCCGCGACTGGGGCGCGTGCCGGGTAGGTTGGTTGCCTAGAGTTGAGCATCTTGGTGCGGCCGGGTTGCCCCGACCATCCGGGTCGCCACGAAGAGGCGATGCTCGTGAGATTTTACAACGCATCCGACGTATCTACAGCGCGTGGATATTTCAAAGTCGATGTAAAAGCTGCATGTTTTTCCGACTGGTCTCTGGTATTTACTAGGAAAAAAATCTCGAGTATAATCCATATTGTGTTAGATTTAATTAGACACAATAAGTTATTGTGTTGGGATTGTGTTAGGATCTCCTGCTGAATATATTCCATGTTGACTATATACAACGGACTTCCAGAAACAGAATAAGTTGTTGTCTTTTTACATCAAAAGCGACTGCAGAGGAACAATTGTAACGTAAACAACTTATGTGAATTTTTTGCCGTACCTGACTACTATTCAAAGTCTCTATCACTTTCATATGCTTAGAAATATACGAGCTAAGTTGACTCTGTTTAAATTTTTATTTCGGTTCTGTCAACTATTCTAGAGAAAGATAGAAAATGACGAAATAAGTGAAATATGACCTAGCAGATATAGATGCATTCGATTTAAGTCTTTATATAAACAAAGAATCCGAAATTAAATGGATGTTAGGTCATCGAACGTTACATAAGTATAGGCAATATGTTGTGAGCTGCGTCTCACAATGACCTTGCCCCTGCGTCTCTAACCCTTCCACCCCGGCCACCTGCTCAAACCAGTTCTGGCCGGCCCCGGCTTAGGCCACCCTCCTTTTTCGTTGGTTGTCGTTCGCCCATTGGCTGCCCCATGCGCCGTCCTCGCTAGTCCAATCAGGCCTCTCGCCAAGGAGACTTCTGATTGGCTAGCCGGTCTCCTTCTCTCTCTGCTCTCAGCCTTGTGTGTTTGCCCCCCCAGCCCTGCGTGGCTTAGCCCTACCCCGTCCAGCCCTATGCCCTCGCCCCCACCCCACGCTGTTATTTATTAGCGCGCGCTGCCCGTGGCCAGCCCCGCGCCGATCCCGAGTACTATTGCGAGAACGTTGCCCTCAGTTAGAGCGAACTTAAGAGTAAGAAGCGAACGATCAATAATAAACTACGCAGCCTGAACTACAATACTTGCCATGAGTGCAGCGTTCAATCCCTCCCGGTAAGAAAGCATTCACGAGTTATTTATTTGTCCGTGCTCAAACCTTGTTCCTCTGCCCGACCTCTGCTAGTGTCAGAAGCTCATCATCATCCTTCTCCTCCAGAGTCTTCCCTCGAGTCTGCGAAGTGTCGGTACGCCTCCAGACCATCATCCACCTCTCTCTGGTGCTGTCGAGTGGCTACCCGCTCGCAGTCAAAGTCTTCAGTCCGGGCTTAGCGAGTGTCGGTACGCTCCAAGTCCACCCCGTCTCTCCTCGGAGTGTCTGGACGCCTCGAGGGTCGCTGCTTCCCCTCCCTCCACCCCCGGCAAGCTTTGGGCGGTCCGTACCCGAACCCCTACTACCGCGTTGGCGAACTGCCGACCATACCGAGGAATTACAACAAATATAAGTTTTAGCTGAATTGCATGCGCAACTCGAACAACCCGTCGCTCTTTTGGACGCTATAATTCAACATGTCTCGCTATAAGAAGTTCCTGTTTGCCATTGACGTCGCTGTACATCGGAAAATCTGTCGGGTTGTTATACGTGAAGGCACTTTCTGCGAAACGTACATCGAGGTGCAGGATGAGGCGCCTGATATAAAACTTGAATTATTAAAATAAGTTGTTGGAAATTAACGGATAGGCTAGAGGTACTTTGAAGCAAAGTCGATATCGAACACGTGTTCAATTTAACTGCCGCTCTTATTAGCTTTGCTGCACCATTCAGCAGTGTCTCAGGCACGGACATGTGAGGCACGCACGTATTATCAAACACAGGGCACGTCTAGTTAATTTTAAGTTTTTTAGCTGAAACAACTGATCACTGTTAGGCCCGCATTAACAAAGCAGCCTTCGATTGTCTCGCTCGTTTGTTTAGGTCTATAAGACTCAACCGAGAACTTGTTTTAAGCATTTGATTATAGGCTTTTGCTTTTGGGAAGTTTTTTAAGCTCACTGATTTCACTGATTTCCTGCTAATATTGCTCGGACTAAATATTCATTGAACAGCAGCTCGCATAGACAAAACGAATTTCCTAAGGTACACCCAGGTAAACAAACACTATAAGAGTAAAGATCTAATAAGGTACGAGCGTTAACAGAAACGAAACGACATCATATTCAGGTAATGTCGTTTGCTTCTTTTGCTTCTGCTCCGTTTGAGGGCTGTAGGAGGTTGTAGCCTAGTGGTTAGAGCATCAGACTCACGGCTTGAAGGTCGGGGGTTCGATTCCCGACTCCACTGGAACAATTTGTGTCCTTTAGCAAGACACTTCACTCTGCATTGGTTCAGATCACCCAGCTCTTAAATGGGTACCAGCATTAGCTGGGATAATTGAAGGTGGGTGTGGCGTCCCCCCAGTCCATGGACTGAACAGCCACGTACGCAGCCTTCTGATGCGTCGCGCAATAACTTCGGTTGTGCTTTTGGCTCCACATCTGGCCCAATTGGGTCAGGTGTAATCAATTATTATTAACTATTATTATTCATTTGATTAAATCTGCGTACAGTTCTTCTTCATGCAGTAATATATGTTAATTAGCTGATGGCCTCGAAATGCAGATAAATCAAAAGCACTAAAATAGTGTAACAAATACAGGTGTGTGAGCACATCATCACACACACACACACACACTGGGATTCGAGCGCAGCTTAATTATCTCTTTAAATTTCTACATTTCATTTTTTGTTTTAATGCCTTTGTTTATTTCAAATATTTTATTCACCTAACATTTATCGTATGCATGCTACTGTTTTTCTATCGCCTTTTTAAAAAAATCGAATTGTTCAGACTTAAACATCAGATAAACAAAATAAATGTATAATAATAATAATACTAATAATAAGTAGCTTTTAGGCCCGATCTACTGAAATTATATTTAAAAGGTTAAAAATATATACAATTTACTTGGATATGATGTTTACAGGCAACTTGCTTAACTGAATATATCTAGCAAGATCGTATGCAGTGGCTGGAAGATCTGCCAAGATGTATACTGGGCAAAACGGATCTGGTAAAATAGTGAGAGCAGTGGGTAGTGGGTACAGTTCTAGTAATACTACGACCTGCCATGATTTGCGACCGATTAAGCTGTCATTCGTGTAAATGGTAGATTTACGCACTCGGAAGCCTAGCATAAGTGCATTGATTTATGACCAAGTGTGTGTGCGCAAGACCATCTCCTTCGGCCCATAGACAATACCCGTCTGGGATTTACTGCATTGTAGCTCAGAAGAGGGATGGCACGGAGATCAAGTGGAGTATCATTTACCGCACAGTTGCGGAATTTACTGCACACTTCAATCTATTTCTTTGATGGCCTTTGGGCCATAAACTATACACGAGCTTGAGATGTTTACGCACACTTGGTTATATGTCAATGTTGTTCACACACTGCAATAGCAATAACGTACTTAACGACTTTTCAAAGCCCATTCAACTTAAACACGGCTGCGGCCGTGCGATTGGCCCAGCACGCGCTGACCAAACAGACCACTCAACAAAAAGTGAACACCCTCCTAAAGTCATAAGGAAATGAGCGTCACTTTGATTCACCGTTGATCGTCTCACATTTAAAATGCTGCCACGCGTGCACTCTATAAGTGAGTCTATTCCTAATCAATACAGATTCCATTCACGATATATTCGAGCTTATAATTACCACCAGAACGACGGATAATTAACAATCTGCCAATGCCAAAGTTATTACAGACAAGACTTCCAAAATAAACAATATAAATTACAAAAACGAGTGTACGTGGTCACATACATATGTTATCACTTTCAGAATGCCGAGCATTTCTGCTGATCATCCTGGTAATAACTTTAGCCTACAAGCTGGTACACCGGACTGTCCGACGCCAGACGGCACAGCACAGTCTGGAGTTGGAAGGCGGCACCGCAACCATTTCGCCTTGGGAAGCTGAGCCACTGACGGACGGACTGCCTTGCAGCTCGCTGCACAATCGCTTCCCTGAATCGATACCGCCCATTGTGCACTGGACTACGAAAGACGGCCGCTTGCATCAGAAGCTGAGCCCCATTGTGCGCTCTTGGAAGCGATTGCTGGACAGCAGCAGCAGCAGCAGCAGCAGCAGCAGCAGCAGCAGCAACGAAAGCAATGCCCAGCAACGGTGGCACTTCATGCACTGGGACGACAATCAGATCTCCGAGCTCATCTCCAAGCACTACCCGAAGCTGAGCCGCACCTACAGCAAGCTGGTCAACGGGCTGGAGCGATCGGACATCGGTCGTCTGGTCGTGCTGCATCACGTCGGCGGACTGTACGTGGACACGGATGTTGAGCTGCTCCGAGACCCTTCGCCGCTGCTGAGACCGTCGGGACTGCGGGGAGCCGGACTGTCAGCAAACTTCAGCTGCCAGGAAGCCGTGTGGAGCCAGGAACCATTGGAGCAAGCCGCTTTTCCATTTAATTTGCCTTTTTTGGTTTCGAATGCGTTGATGATGAGTCGAGCGAACCACAGCTTCCTCAGCTTCGTTCTTGAGCACTGGCCTCCCTGGTTTGAGCAGCACTGGGCCAAGAAAACTGGAAGAGTTCACAATGATGCAGTGTTCGTGACAGGACCCGTGATGCTGCAGTCATTCTACGACAAGTACACCGCACTGGCGCCCAGCGAGAGGCCTGCGGACTGGTGCGGCAACATGCTGGCCGAGGCGGACGCCTTCCAGCCGCTGTGGGACATTGCGAACGTACCTAGCAAACTTAAGAAAGTGTGCCATAATCCACAAAAGCTGTCACTATTGCAGCAGTTGCACTGCAGACGGTTGGCTGGCACAAAGTTTGAGACAAAGCAGCTGCCAAACAGTTCGTACACTGTGCACCACTTCATGCACTTAAGCTACACGCATAATATGCTGGTGAAGGAGAGCATTTTCACCATTCTGCCTATTTTAAATTGCCGTGTTTAATCCTTTTTGTCTTCTCGTCAATCACTTTTCGTATCATTACATCTTAAAAGCTACTCGTTATTTTTTGGCAGAGTACACAAATTTATACTTGTACAAGTCGTATTTATGTAGAGTCAACTAGTTTTAATGTACTCACGGCTGTCAATCAACATGAATTGCCTACAAATTTACTAGTATTTCTACTGTTTAAAAAAAGTAAAACCTCATTCAATTTGAGTATTGACAAATGAGCAGAATGTACATTTTTAATTCTGAAATTCAGCATTCTGAAGAGAGGACAGAAGAACCAATTCGAAATGGAGGATCTGAGAAGGACATGATCTCAAACTTATGATCTGGGAGGGAGATTATCTCAACATGAGGATCTGGCAGGGAGATTATCTCAACCTGAGGATCCGGGGGGAGATTAACTTAACCTGAGGATCTGGGAGGGAGATTATCTCAAGCTGAGGATCTGAGAGGGAGATTATCTCAACCTGAGGATCTGGGGGGGAGATTATCTCAACCTGAGGATCTGGGAGGGAGATTATCTTAACCTGAGGATCTGGGAGGGAGATTATCTCAAGCTGAGGATCTGAGAGGGAGATTATCTCAACCTGAGGATCTGGGGGATTATCTCAACCTGAGGATCTGGGAGGGAGATTATCTCAACCTGAGGATCTGGGAGGGAGATTATCTCAAGCTGAGGATCTGAGAGGGAGATTATCTCAACCTGAGGATCTGGGGGGATTATCTCAACCTGAGGATCTGGGAGGGAGATTATCTCAACCTGAGGATCTGGGAGGGAGATTATCTTAACCTGAGGATCTGGGAGGGAGATTATCTCAAGCTGAGGATCTGAGAGGGAGATTATCTCAACCTGAGGATCTGGGAGGGAGATTATCTCAAGCTGAGGATCTGAGAGGGAGATTATCTCAACCTGAGGATCTGGGGGGGAGATTATCTCAACCTGAGGATCTTGGAGGGAGATTATCTCAACCTGAGGATCTGGGGGGAGATTATCTTAACCTGAGGATCTGCGAAGGAGATGATCCCACCCTGTGTATCTAGGAGGGAACTGATCTTATAGCAGTAGAATCCTATAATGAGTAATCATTAAAAATAAGAAGACTATTGAAGCAAGCGATAAAGAGTTTAATGAAAGACGTGGAAACAAAAAATTGCGTACACAAAAAACGCATTGTTGGAAAACTAGCTAAAATCTAGCCTCAGACTGCTAATATGCTTTTATAAATCTACGAGTCGTATGTGGTTTTAGTTCACACGTTTGTTAGTTTAGACACAGCTCACAAACTGTCACTTCAGAACAATACTAGAATACCTGCGCACAATTCGCATGAACAATATTGATATAGGAGAGATATGAGACAAGAGATTATATATAAAAATTCCAATCTAAGCAACAATTTCTTCTGCTACAGATAGGACAGAAGAGCTACGGCAGGAGGGCTAGGACAGCTAGGATAGCTAGGACAGGAGAGCGAGGACAAGACAGCTAGGACAGGAGACTTAGGACAGGACAACTAGGACAGGAAAGCTAGGACAGGAAAGCTAGGACAGGACAGCTAGGGCAGGAGGGCGAGGACAGGACAGCTAGGATAGGACAGCTAGGACAGGAGACTAAGGACAGGTGACTAAGGACAGGAGACTAAGGACAGGAGAGCGAGGACAGAAGAGCGAGGACAGGACAGCTAGGACAGGAGACTTAGGACAGGAGACTAAGGACAGGAGAGCTAGGACAGGAGAGCGAGGACAGAAGAGCGAGGACAGGACAGCAAGGACAGGAGACTTAGGACAGGAGACTAAGGACAAAAGAGCTAGGACAGGAGAGCTAGGAAAACACAGTTAGGACAGGAGAGCTAGGACAGGACAGCTAGGACAGGAGACTTAGGACAGGATAGCTAGGACAGGAGACTAAGGACAGGAGAGCTAGGACAGGAGAGCTAGGACAACACAGCTAGGACAGGAGAGCTAGGACAGGAGAGCTAGGACAACACAGCTAGGACAGGGAGCTAGGACAGGACAGCTAGGACAGGAGACTTAGGACAGGAGAGCTAGGACAGGACAGCTAGGACAGGAGACTTAGGACAGGAGAGCTAGGACAGGAGAGCTAGGACAGGAGAGCTAGGACAACACAGCTAGGACAGGAGAGCTAGGACAACACAGCTAGGACAGGAGAGCTAGGACAGGAGAGCTAGGACAACACAACTAGGACAGGAGAGCTAGGACAGGACAGCTAGGACAGGAGACTTAGGACAGGAGAGCTAGGACAGGACAGCTAGGACAGGAGACTTAGGACAGGAGAGCTAGGACAGGACAGCTAGGACAGGAGACTTAGGACAGGAGAGCTAGGACAGGACAGCTAGGACAGGAGAGTAAGGACAGGTGACTAAGGACAGGAGACTAAGGACAGGAGAGCTAGGACAGGACAGCTAGGCTTTTCGTTAAATTGGGCCAACCCTAAGGCACAGTGAGACTGTACACTGCCTGACGATGAGAAAGTCAGGGTAGATGTACACACTTGTGTGAGTGCGCACCTGTGCAGCGTATCTGTGTGTCTGGAGCAGCGATATAACACAATTGCCTCCTCGCTGGCTGCAGGTCGAATGCCGCTAAAATATGTGCTTCCACGCAGTTTCCAAGCAGCTAACTAGTACCACGGTGGCTCAACTAGGCACACACTCACACATGTGTACATTTTTCCAGCCACTGATTTTCTCATTGTCAATCAGTGTGCACTGTCGCTGTGCCTTGGGGTTATTCATTATGGACGCAAATTACACGAAAAGCTTTAAAGCCTTCTCAACGTGGCTGCGCCCCAAATTTATGCGGCTTCGTCGCGGATTCGAGCTCAGGTACCTCGGTGGGACAGTACAATTTTCCACCGAGCTCACAGCAAGCTTTAAGCTAATGTTAGCCTATAAGCTCACATTAAACTCACTCACAGTAAGCTTTCGAACTAGCCTTGGGATTTGTACACGAAGGATTTAGTATAATAGAAGGATAATAGCAGCATAAATTGTAGCAGTTCCTGATTTCAGCACGATAGCGATTAGCGAATATGATAGTGGTGGTAATAACAGGCAGAGCTATGAGCTAACTACAAGACGAATTCGTCTAGATGTACGAGTATTAACTACAAATATATATATGAGCACAACGAGAGGCTTAGTTAAGGTTCAGCAAGCAAAGCTCGGCAAGCAAACTTCGGCAAGAAGACATCCGCAAGCAAACTTCGGCAAGAAGACCTCCACAAGCAAACTTCGGCAAGAAGACATCCGCAAGCAAACTTCGGCAAGAAGACATCCGCAAGCAAACTTCGGCAAGAAGACATCCGCAAGAAAACTTCGGCAAGAAGACCTCCGCAAGCAAACTTTAGCAAGAAGACATCCGCAAGAAAACTTCGGCAAGAAGACATCCGCAAGAAAACTTCGGCAAGAAGACATCCGCAAGAAAACTTCGGCAAGAAGACATCCGCAAGCAAACTTCGGCAAGAAGACATCCGCAAGCAAACTTCGTCAAGAAGACCACAAGCAAAGCTCGGCAAGCAAACTTCGGCAAGCAAACTTCGGCAAGAAGACCTCCGCAAGCAAAGCTCGGCAAGCAAACTTCGGCAAGCAAACTTCGGCAAGAAGACCTCCGCAAGCAAAGCTCGGCAAGCAAACTTCGGCAAGCAAACTTCGGCAAGAAGACCTCCGCAAGCAAAGCTCGGCAAGCAAACTTCGGCAAGCAAACTTCGGCAAGAAGACCTCCGCAAGCAAAGCTCGGCAAGCAAACTTCGGCAAGCAAATTTCATAGACCCCAATTTCGATATAAAAACAAAAAATGAATTTCTGTCATAGTGGAGCAAAGAAGGGTGATATATTAGAAAAAAATCCGATTCTGGATTAGCGGGATTATGTGACGTGTTCAGCTTTAGGTTTAGCTGAAGAAGTCAAATCTTCACATTTTTCTTGGACACTGCAAAAGCTTTGGACTGGTAAGAAAACTAGCTTAAAACTGCTAGCAAGTCTTCTTAATACCCCGTGTTTAATCTTCAATGCCTGGGTATACTGAAGGCTAATGCTCTACACCAATTGAGAATTGACCCCTGCAGTTTGAAACGGTCTCACCCTCACTCGTACATAGACAGTATAGTCATCACTCATCAAATACGCGAATATGCACAAAGCTCGACCCTCTGCACAATCTATCTATCTATTTGCAGGGGGGCCGGGGCACTTGTCGCACAAGCGACGGAGCGGCACGCAGGTGGGGAGGGCAGGTGGCACCCAGAATAGGCAGCCCCCACCCCAGCCCCACACGCACAGAGCAGAGACTTCTAGAAATAACAACTCTGCTCTGCCCCTAAAAATGCCGGCCTCAACTTGCAGGGAAAACATTAGTCATCGCTGTGCCTTGCGGGTCCAGTTGTTATTTCTAGAAGCCTCTGGCACAGAGCAGACCAAGCGGTAGGCTTGGCGGAAGGCTGATATGAAATCAGTCCTCTGCACAATTGCAGCCAATAAAATACGAGCGTAGATCTTGCAAAGTCATATCAACTCCAAACTCGAACTCCTAACTCCTAACTCGGTTTAGTCGGGATTTTTTGTTACTTTTATCCTAGACTCAGAGCTTAATTACGAGGGCTGTCCCAAAAGTAGTGTTACTTTTGATTATATCTTTTGTTCTGACGGTTCAAATAACGTGATTTTACACAGTATTATAGCGGCAAGTCTCTTCGTTATATTAATTCAATTTTTTTCTAACAGACAAAGGAAAGAGACGTTATCAACGAAAAACTAACAGGACCTCAACCATAACTGTGGAATTTGCTAAAACTTAAACCCGATTGTAATTAAATTGAAGTCCATTTGAATATTAAAGTATTAATATTAGGCCATTTGTTTTTTTCTGTCGGACGAGATGATCAGCAAAATATTTTTGCGCCGTTGCATTCCAAGTGAGTTCAATCTAAACAAGCGACACGATTTGAATACTGACTCCGGTGCAAATAAAAGGATTTCGGTGCTAAGTTTAAATTCTTGCTAATTGTGCATTTTTCACTTTCAGAGATCCAAGAAAAACTGCTGCTCATCATCCTGGTGGTAACTTTAACCTACCAGCTGGTACACCTGACTGTCCGACGCCAGACGGCACAACACAGTCTGGAGTTGGAAGGCGGCACCGCAAACATTTCGCCTTGGGAAGCTGAGCCACTGACGGACGGACTGCCTTGCAGCTCGCTGCACAATCGCTTCCCTGAATCGATACCGCCCATTGTGCACTGGACTACGAAAGACGGCCGCTTGCATCAGAAGCTGAGCCCCATTGTGCGCTCTTGGAAGCGATTGCTGGACAGCAGCAGCAGCAGCAACGAAAGCGATGCCCAGCAACGGTGGCAGTTCATGCACTGGGACGACAATCAGATCTCCGAGCTCATCTCCAAGCACTACCCGAAGCTGAGCCGCACCTACAGCAAGCTGGTCAACGGACTGGAGCGATCGGACATCGGTCGTCTGGTCGTGCTGCATCATGTCGGCGGCCTGTACGTGGACACGGATGTTGAGCTGCTCCGAGACCCTTCGCCGCTGCTGAGACCGTCGGGACTGCGGGGAGCCGGACTGTCAGCCAACTTCAGCTGCCAGTCAGCTGTGTGGAGCCAGGAGCCACCCGAGCATGCCGCTTTCATCTTCAACATCAGCTCGATGATTTCGAATGCGGTGATGATGAGTCGAGCGAACCACAGCTTCCTGAGCTTCGTTCTTGAGCACTGGCCTGCCTGGTTTGAGCAGCACTGGGCCAAGAAAACTAAAAGAGTTCCCAGCGATGCGGTCTTCGTGACAGGACCCATGATGCTGCAGTCATTCTACGACAAGTACACCGCACTGGCTCTGAGTGAGAGACCTGCAGACTGGTGCGGCAACATGCTGGCCGAGGCGGACGCCTTCCAGCCGCTGTGTGACCACTGGTACTCCCCGAGCAGGATGAAGAAGTACAACTGCGCCAACCCGCGCAAGCTCACCGAGCTGCAGCTGCGACACTGCCGGCTGCTGGCAGCCGACGGCTTCAAGACGAAGCAGCTGCCGAACACGTCGTACATGGTGCACAGGTTCTTGCACCTCAGCTACAGGAATCAGAATGCAAACTCTGGTATTTTAAGCCTTGGTAAAATTGTACCAATGAGTCGATGCGTAATATAAATGATACGTATCAAAATATTTTGCATAATATGTGAACAGAAAACTTGTTTCTTGATCTCTTCTATTTGTATTTTAACAATGACACCGTGACACTTACGCAAAAATACGGGAGCACGAGATTTTCCCGCAGGTATTTTTCCCGCCGAGCTTTCCCCGCACGAGATTCTCTCGCAGCGAGTTTTTACCGTAGCGAGAGTTTCCCGCACGAATTTTCCCCGCAGACTTTTTCCCGCAGAAAGATTTTACCGCAAGAAATTTCTGGTTTGTTTACCTTCCTACCTGTCAGTAGAGATGCCAAAAACCGGCCCTTTTTGAGAACCGGTTAAACGGTTTGAAAACCGCCTTTTATAAGAAAACCGGGCTTTAAAAACCGGTTTGTGTGCCAAGTTTTTAAAAAGCACTAAATAAGCATAGAAGATAGAACTTATATACAATCGTGAATTTGTTAAAGGTGTGCGTGCCGATTAATAATAATAAAAGTTTCTTGGAATTATTAATTTTAAATTTGTTATAGTTAGGTTTCGCGGAAATTGAATATCGTGCCAATTCAAATTTTCCGTGGACTTTCTTCGGAATCGTTCCGTAGCCAATGCGAACTAAATGCGAACTAAAATAAAGACCCAATGCGAACTTAATATAAATTGAGATTTAGTTCGGATCAGTTCGTAACTAATTCGCGAACTCTTAATTTTGCTGAATAATTAGATTACTTTAAACTTAATGATGCACTGGTAGCAATGATTGATTAATTTGATAATTTTGGCCAAGGCAAACTGGTCACAGTCTCGAAATGGCGGTACCCTGGGATGGTTAGATTAGAAACGGCGAACCCTTGATGTTTTTAGGTTTAGACTTAGATAGTTTTAGATTAGGCCCCAATTTAGATTTATACTTCAAGTTCAACTTAGATTTAATTTTAAGTTTAATGTTCAATTTGAAAGGACTTAGTAGCGCTGCCACCACGAAGCAAATTTTGTTACCAGTTATTTTGTCTTAAATGTGCAAAAATTGTGACTCTGTGAGACATAATTAAAATTGAAAACCCATTAAAAACCGTCAAAAAACCGGACAAAAAAACCGGGTTTTTTAGAACCGGTTTTCCTGCTAAAAACCGTTTTTAAACCGGTTTAAAAACCGGTTGGCATCCCTACCTGTCAGTCAGTCAGTCAGTCAGTCAGTCTGTCTGTCTGACTACGGTTCTGTCTGTCTGTCTGTCTGTCTGTCTGTCTGTCTGTCTGTCTGGCTGGCTACCTGTGTCGAATTTATCAAAAAAAATCGCGTCTCTGCTAATGGCTTTCCTTTTTTAAAGTTATTTCTTTATTCAGTGCCTGTCTGGCTGTCTGTCTCTATGAAACATGGCATACGGCGAAACTATAGAGTTCCCACAATGTGTAAAATAATATATTAGTACATTCAGAGCATGATTTAAGATATATAAGATATACGAGCGTACGACTCAGATAGACTTCAAAATTATAAGAAACTCGAATCGAATGCATGGCGTTATGCAGCTGATGATGGATTAGTTGCATTTTTTCTATCCCTTTTGATAGCTTTGCTTAAAGAAAATTGTTCTTTAACAACCTGGGAAAAATATAAGTTAAGGAGTCTAACTGGGATTCTAATTAGGATTCTACTATGGATTGGATTGACGAAATGCTGTTTTACGCCTAGTTTCTCCTGCTGATTAAGTGCTTCCTCAAAAAAGTGATTTGTTCTTCTGCTTTTCTGTAAAAAGTCTAAGCGCACTGAGGGTACGTTCTCCTAAAGCAGGAGTCGGCAACCTTATATACCCCGCTGGCTAAAGATAGAATCTTAAAGACGACGGCGGGCCGCATGAAGAAAGGGGATAAATGAGACACATGAGAGATCAGACAGGGGGACGGGGGAGATAAGAAGCAAGAGAGATGAGACAGGGGAGAGATGAGACAGGGGAGAGGTGAGACAGGGAAGAGATGAGACAGGGGAGAGATGAGACAGGGGAGAGATGAGACAGGGGAGAGATGAGACATAAGAGAGATGAGACAGGGGAGAGATGAGACGGGAGAGATGAGACAGGGGAGAGATGAGACGGGAGAGATGAGACAGGGGAGAGGTGAGACAGGGGAGAGATGATACAGGGGAGAGGTGAGACAGGGGAGAGATGAGACAGGGGAGAGATGAGACAGGGGAGAGATGAGACAGGGGAGAGGTGAGACAGGGGAGAGATGATACAGGGGAGAGGTGAGACAGGGGAGAGATGAGACAGGGGAGAGGTGAGACAGGGGAGAGATGATACAGGGGAGAGGTGAGACAGGGGAGAGGTGAGACAGGGGAGAGGTGAGACAGGGGAGAGATGAGATAGGGTGTACTGTAGAGTAGGTGTTAGGAGGAGCTAAGGGCCGGATTTGGGAGCTTCGAGGGCCGCATCTGGCCCGCGGGCCGGAGGTTGCCGACCCATGTCCTAAAGTTTCGATACATGTTTACTCGCTCAAAGTGCACGAAAGAAGAACTGCTCCCCGTCTCCGATTAAGTGTTTTGCAATAACAACGTAAATGTCTTGGGCCTTTGTTTTTAGTGTCTGGTTCTGCTTAAATGCTTCTGATATGCCTCGAGTAGACATTAAAACTGAGCTCATTAAAACTGATTACTTGTTTTTGTTTTTACTGAGTTTAGTAAACATTGAATTACCACTCTAGTGCGTGCCAAATTGGTGACGCAAAAAGTACAAAGGCCTTGACTGGGTCGTTTTGTTTAATTCAGAGGCTTCGAATTAAGAAAGAAATTATAAAGAAAATCTCGTGCGGGAAAAACTCGTGCGGGGAAAGCTCGGCGGAAAAAATACCTGCGGGAAATTCTCATAGACCCAAAAATACAGTTTGTAAAGAGCAATAAATAGAATTGCAATGATGCATTAATTTGAAATGCACTTTTTGATTTATGTAAGCACTGAAGGAACGGTACAGAACCTAGAAAGAATTATTTGGAACAGCGTTAGTTATAGAACTTGATTTGGATCACGAGATGAATAGAATGCGAATATTCTCTTCCCCAGCTCCGGGCCCAGCCGCCTGGCTGTGCTGAGCGGGCCCGTGCCTTTGCACACCTGAAGATCGGCTATGAGTTTCACAGCCTCGTCAGCGCTGCCACAAGCGGCGTACGCTTTCAGCAGGTGTCCGGGCGATGGATAAGCCCGCATGATGGCCCGCGCGACCTCAGCAGTGACCAGTGGAAAGCACTGCAGCTGGCAGCGCCACAGGTCGTCCATGCCCGTTGGCAAGCCGTCCTGATTGTCTTCCAAGCGACAGCCGGCGCCAACTCCGCCAACGTGAAACGAGAAGGCCGACTCCAGGCGGGCAGCCTTGAACGGCCGTTCGGCTACGGCTTTTGTTAGGCAATAAACTAATTTGCCAATCTGTACAGGGTCCTCCAGCACTCGCACCGTGACGCCGCGACTAAGCTGCAGATCGACAAACAGTTCCTCGCACTGCAGGCGGGTCACGACTATCGAGTCACAGGAGGCTGTCTTGCATCGCTTACCAGCAGTAAGCGGCTTACCAGCAGCTGCGGGCTGCATCATGGCGCGCAGGGCGTTGCCCTCGGCAGCCCGACTAGGCTGAGTCACGTGACGATCGAGGTCGTACACAATCAGGGTCGGAGCCCAAGACGCTGCGGTGCCATCGCCACTGTTAGAATTTAATTCAAACGGAAAGACCAAAGAGTCCAACTGATCCTGACGCTTCTGTTGAATTAGTTCAACAAGTTGACGACCGTCCATCACTAGGAGACAGTCTGGTTCGAGTTCTTCGAATTCAACGGCGGCAGACCGAAGTGCGTCGTGTGCCAGGTCGGCCATTGCGGCGGGGTCTAAAGCGTGGACGTTTCGGCGCCAGCGAATGGACGGCAGCGGCGGCCGGTCATCTAGCCGGACAATCTGCTGTCCGTTCAGACAGCCGATGATGGACGGGCCGAGGCGCGAATCATTGGCCAGACGGTCGTCCAACAATACGGCGACGTGTTTCAAACATTCGCGCGGCTGCATGCACTTGCGAATGCGTCGAAGGGCGGCCTTCTCCGCCTGCTGACGCTTGGCTGCCAGCTTGTCGGCCGCAGCCGCCGAAGCTGCAGCCGAAGATGAGGTCGCGAATCGATTGTCCATGGCGCGGATTTCAAATAAGATATATCTGGAAAAAGTGCGATCGATGCGGAATTTTAATTGCTAATCTCCGTGGTTACAACTACGGCTTCACTGATAAAACTGTTGTCTGATAATTGCAAAAGATAGGCTGAAATGTCTGTGGGAGCTGAAATGGATATTGTGGGAGCTAAAATGGATATTGTGAGGGGCTGAAATGGATATTGTGATAGATGAAATGGATATTGTGAGGGGCTGAAATGGACATTGTGAGGGGCTGAAATGGATATTGTGATAGCTGAAATGGATATTGTGAGGGGCTGAAATGGATATTGTGAGGGGCTGAAATGGACATTGTGATAGCTGAAATGGATATTGTGAGGGGCTAAAATGGATATTGTGATAGCTGAAATGGATATTGTGGGAGCTGAAATGGATATTGTGGTAGCTGAAATGGATATTGTGAGGGGCTGAAATTGATATTGTGATAGCTGAAATGGATATTGTGAGGGGCTGAAATGGATATTGTAGGAGCTGAAATGGATATTGTGGGAGCTGAAATGGATATTGTGGGAGCTGAAATGGATATTGTGGGAGCTGAAATGGATATTGTGGTAGCTGAAATGGATATTGTGGTAGCTGAAATGGATATTGTGGGAGCTGAAATGGATATTGTGAAAGCCTCTTTTTTTCAACTGCGTGTTAGAGTAAAAAAAGTAAAAAAGAATATTAAATTAAGTTAAATTAACTGCCAAATAAAGCGACTATATTCGCTCGTATGTCAAGGATACAGCCAGGACAGCATTTAGTGGTACTAAAAGATTGCAAATTTTTTTTCTATACGAGCCATGATATTCTAGAGTTGTTTATGTGAACAAACGTTTTCCTGCTTGCCAATATATTATCTTTTACGAGCTAAACGTATGCCATTTTATAAGCGCGAATATCTAGAATTCATTTGTAGATTTTTTCATAAAAGGCATTGGAATGTTGCATGAGAAACGACACGAGATAAGGCCAAATACTAAATGAATGCCGTTAACACGGTCACAGCAAATACATTTAGCAACTAGCAAAATAAACAATTCAACCTAAGGTGAACCTTTGAGACTCCAGATGCGAATAACAACAGCAATTATCTCACACCTAACTCACCTCGGCCAAACTCATCAAATAATAGAGTCTAATGAACAACAGCTGGCTGGCTGGCTGATTGAGAGTGAAGACTGAAGAGTTTGAGAGAGGGGAGAGATGGCACATGGGAAGAGATGAGACTTGAGAGAGATGAGACATTGGAGAGATGACACAGGGGAGAGATAAGACACTGGAGAGATGACACAGGGAGATAAGACAGGAGAGATGACACGGGGCAGAGATGAGACATTAGAGAGATGAGACAGGGGAGAGATGAGACAGGGGAGAGATGAGACATTGGAGAGATGAGACAGGGGAGAGATGACACTGGGGAGAGATGAGACAGGGGAGAGATGAGACAGGGGAGATATGACACAGGGGAGAGATGAGACAGGGGAGAGATGAGACATTGGAGAGATGACACAGGGGAGAGATCAGACATTGGAGAGATGACACAGGGGATATATGACACAGGGGAGAGATGAGACAGGAGAGATGAGACAGGGGAGATGAGACTTTGAAGGCAAAAGAGATGAGACAGGGGAGATGAGACAAGGGTCAGGAGCTTAGCAGGCCGAAGTTAACCAACCCTCATGCCCATCGCTTGTAGGCAATAAACCAGATGTGCAAATATCAGCGGCCCGTGTCGCCAGAGAAGTCCCGCATTTTGGCTACGGCAGCGGTGATTCGCCTAGGCGCGCCCTCCGCGGCCCGCAGGTGAAATGCCGTAGCGTCAGGCGCAGCTATTAAATCGCGCATCGCCTGCAACCGGTCACTGGGAGCAACGCCGAGATCGTCCAGACAGCTGGCCAGATAGTTGGCATCAGTGATGAGCTGCTGAACTGCCGATTGGGGGACTAGCCTAGGAATCTCCAGGGCTCGCTCAACGAAGCGATCCATTGCGTGGGCGGCTACGCATTCGATCCACAGCTCGATGCCAGCTGGGGATTGCGGCTGCTGCAGATGAGGAATTGGGAAAAACATCCCGACTTGAGGATAATTGGGAATATCATCTTGACTTGAGGATAATTGGGAATATCATCCCGACTTGAGGATAATTGGGAATATCATCCCGACTTGAGGATAATTGGGAATATCATCCCGAATTGAGGATAATTGGGAATATCATCCCGACTTGAGGATAATTGGGAATATCATCCCGACTTGAGGATAATTGGGAATATCATCCCGACTTGAGGATAATTGGGAATATCATCCCGACTTGAGGATAATTGGGAATATCATCCCGACTTGAGGATAATTGGGAATATCATCCCGACTTGAGGATAATTGGGAATATCATCCCGACTTGAGGATAATTGGGAATATCATCCCGAATTGAGGATAATTGGGAATATCATCCCGAATTGAGGATAATTGGGAATATCATCCCGAATTGAGGATAATTGGGAATATCATCCCGAATTGAGGATAATTGGGAATATCATCCCGAATTGAGGATAATTGGGAATATCATCCCGACTTGAGGATAATTGGGAATATCATCCCGACTTGAGGATATTTGGGAATATCATCCCGACTTGAGGATAATTGGGAATATCATCCCGACTTGAGGATAATTGGGAATATCATCCCGACTTGAGGATAACTAAGAGGATCAGAAAGAGGATAAGATCCTTATCGCACCTGATCAGCCACAGAATGATCTGGCTCAGTCGGTGCAGCAGCCTGCTGCTGACCCGGCCTGTGCTGATGCTGAGCCAGCAGCTGAGCCAATCCAGAATGAGCGATCGCGGACCGTAGTCCGGGCGTGTCCGCGGACAAGAACGGCCCCAACTGCTGGGGCAGGTGCAGCAGGTACTGGCCAACTTGGGCGACGCATTCGCTGGCCAGGTAGCCGTAGGCTGGCAACTGTTGAGCAGCTGCTGGCGCATCCGGTCTGGGCGGGGATTTGGGAATTCGGTTGTTGGGGTTGGGAATTCTTATTAGCTTTTAGACCATGCCGTTTTATGTGCCTAGAAATGCATTGCGCCTCTGAAACACAAAAAACTAATAAATGTGGCCTCGCCACATTTGAACTTAGCCTAAATTGCCCACGGCGAGGCCAATTTTATTTGGGGCGCAGCCGCGGAGAGAAGGCTTGGGGGCTTGTCGTGCAATTGGCGCCGTGTCGACGTGTCGAGGTTGCGCACGCGCTGCAAGCTGCCTACACTCTCGAGGGTCAGCCTTTCCTTGACAAGATCATAACGTGCGACGAGACGTGGCAGCCCTTTTTGAGTCGGCTGGCAAGCAGAAAGACGCTGAGTGGTGTGTGCGAGGCTCAAACTCGCCAACGAAGCCTCGGCAGACGTAGACAAAGAAGATCATGATCTCTCTCTTCTTCGATGGCCAAGGTCCCCTGCTGGTCGACTTTCTGCCGGACGGCAAGACCGTCAACTCAGTGCACTCCCAGGAACAGCTTGAGCGCCTCAAGGTGGCTGTTATTGCGAATCGACGTGGCACGTGGCGAAGTGGTCGTGCGCTTCACCATGACAATGCTCGCCCACATACCGCCATGGCAACCGTCGCAAAGCTCAAGGAGATCGGGCTCGACGTGCTGGACCACGCACCCTACTCGCCAGACATGTCGCCCTGCGACTACAGAGTATTTGGCGCATTCAAGCAGCTCATGCGGGGTCGAGTGCTTGGCAGCGACCGCACGCAAGTGGAGGCCGAGGCGATGCGCGTGCTTCGCTCGCAGGAATTCCGCTCCGTCTATTGGCAGGCCATCAACGAGCTCCCGAAGAAGTTGGCAAAGGTGATCGCCGTCAAGGGCGAGTACATTGAGGGAATGAAGGAGGAGGATTGCGATGATTGTGATGACATTTGATTCTTTTGCTTGAGATTTTTGAGCAACGGTTGTGTCCCCGTTTGAACCCTGACCTTCCAATCCTAGTGGCTTTTATCTTTCAGCAGCTGGTGAAAATCGCAGTTTATGTCCGTGGTTATCAACACTCGAGGGGCCATAACTCAGCTAATAAAAGTGCTAGAGAAAAAAGTCAACACTCATCTAGACCAGTTAAAGATAGTTTTTCTTTAAGCTAACTGCTGCTTTAGGCAATTTAGATGGTGTTGTAGAAAGTAGTGCACAAACGATCACTATCCCAGCTAGCACCCATAATCTCCCATCTAATCCCTTGTATTTTTCTCCCCCTCAATAATTCATGCTATCCAATTGATAATAATTGTTTTTCCTTCAATAATTCATGGTACAGCGTCGATATTTCATGCTTTGTCTTCGACAATCTATGCTTTCCACTCAATTATTCATGCTACCACTTTGTTATATCATGCTATTCCTGGAAAAATCTTGCTACCCGCTCAATAATTCATGCTACCCACTTAATTTATGCTTTTCACACGATTATTCAGGCTACCCAGTTGATAATTCATACATTTCCCACGATAATTCATGCTTCCCCTTGTTAATACATGCTCCCCCCTCTAAAACAAACAAGCCTTCAAAACTAATTCTAAGAAACGATTATTCCCGTCCTCCTACTCCAAGGTGGTTCTTGGTTAAACCAGGGTCTAATCAAAGAAGGCTGTAGCCTAGTGGTTAGAGCGTCGGACTGACGATTTAAAGGTCGGGGGTTCGATTCTCGATTCAGATGGAACAATTTTTGTCCATTAGCAAGACGCTCAACACTGCATTGGTTCAGTTCACCCAGCTCTTAAATGGGTACCAGTATTAGCTGGGGTAGTTCAGTGGTTGTGGCGTCCTCCAGTCCATGGACTGAACAGCCGTACGCAGCCTTTAGATGCGCAGGATAATATGCAAAATAAAACACTGACCTCGGTGACCAGCAAGGCAGATTAGGGAGGCCAGCTAGCAACCGGTCGACCGGTTTGACAAGCAGGCCAAACAGCAGTCGATGCTGCTCGCGGCAGAATGTCTGGGAGGCTATGCGCATATCCCGAAGCCAGCTAGGCTGACGACCGTCAGACACAGCCGAAGTCAATTCGCGCAGTAATCGCCTGTCATCATCGCCGACGCTATCAGCGGCATAGATCATTGGAAGCCAGTCGTCTCTAGGAGCAGGCCGTCTTCCAGATACTAACGAGTCATTAGCAACCGATTGGTCAACAAAATCGGCTGCAAATTGAGCCACGGCGTCAACTAATCTGCCAAGCAGACAGCCCGACCTGAGGACGCAGCCGACGGCCGACCAATCATCCGCGGGATCTGGCAGCTTGGCTCGCACGTTGCCTAGAACGCGAGACAATTCGCGCAGGTAGGACTGGAGATGGTTTGGCAATAGGCGAGCTAGGCTGGTTAGGCACAATGGCGGAGTGACCGATCGATAAGCTGAGATTAAACGACTAGCAGAGGCCAGAGCCAATGGGGTTGCGTTCTCCAATAAGCCGAGAGTGTCGTCAACATCTGATTGGTCCATTGGCACTGCGGCTAAATCCTTAGCTAGCTGATTGGCTCCGGCCAGTTCAATGTCGGCTAGCAGGATGGGTCCAACAGGCCTCAGCAGGTTGGTCAGGGCGAGGTTTCGAAGTTCGGCATCAGGAAACAGGCCGGTGAGATCGTCGGCACAATGGCACAGGATCGCTAGACGATGCAGACAATTGTGAAGATCCGGCTGATTCGGTCGGATAACATCGGACATAGGCGGGCGAAGGCCAGGCAGAGCTCTGGCCAGACAGTCGAGCACCAAGCGCGGACAATCCGGAAGCAGATTGGCCTGCAGTTCTCGCCGACAGACGGTGATGAGGGAGTCAAGCGCAGATTCTGCCGTCTCGGCTGAGTTTGCGGCTGGAATAGTTCAAGGATCGGGTGGCGATATGTATGGAAACTAGACATGCGTCTTTGAGTGGCACTAAAGACTGGACCAAATTTGAAAATATACCGAAAAATTACAACCGATATGTATCGAAAATCGGATTTGGAAACCCGAAATACCGCAATATCAGCTTTTTAAAAAAAGGATCAATTCGACAATTCGAGATTTATAAATTCGAGAAAGTCGATGAATAAATTACCTCACATATGTATTGAAAAATGCATCTAAAAACTAAAACTCAAAACAAAAGAATGAAAAGTTACGAAATGTGAATCTATTAATGTGGCACCTATATGTAACGAAAATAGCATTACTCTGCACAAGTATCGACAGAAATCCAGAAAATCCACAATAAAACTAATAGAACCTTGGAAACCAAAAGTTGCCGATATGTATAGAAAAATTCCTAATAAGAATTTAAGCTACCTTTAGCATCCGCAGGCTCTTCATCAGCAGCGGGCACACCAGTTTCATCTTCATTGTTCTCCTTGGCAGCTGTAGCGCCGGTAGCAGCCTCAGACCAGACATTGACCAGGTGGCCAGAAAGCCATCGCTGATAATGAGCATTGGCTGCGCTCGGTCGCCCGACTCTGCCTAGCAATGCAACTAACCTGGCGCATTCGTTGGTGTCTCGCACAGCGAACGCCCTGTAGACGTGAACAGCCAGTTGGGCTTCGAATTGATTGCGCCAAGATTCCAATTGCTGCTGACGCGAGGCATAATCAGGCGAGGAGTCGAGCATGCTCAGAGATTGAGCCAGCTGAGCTAGCCGGTCAGCAATGCCTGCCAGGTCTTCGCTGTCAAGAAGATCGTCCAGATTAGCAGACAAGCTGGTCCAATTGTCGGCCTCACGCAGTGCAGAGCTGGCCTTTTGTAGGCGACTTTTTAACCGATCGGCTTCAACCAGTTTGGCCATGCTGGCTGATGTTTCCTGGAGTTAGAAAATTAACGTGAAAAACACTCTTATTCTTTTTTCTACTATAAGTAGTATTCACCTAGTGAAACAAAGTCGTATTGAATATTTTTCTGGTGAAGCTGCGAACCCACCCACCTCACTCCCAGGGTGTACACTCTTTCCCGCCTAGCTGTGAGCCACCCACCTCACTCCCAGGGTGTACACTCTTTCCCGCCTAGCTGTGAGCCACCCACCTCACTCCCCAGATGCACGCGCTTTACCGCCTAGCTGTGAGCTACCCACCTCACTACGTACACAATTCGTGATCCACCAACCTCACTCCCCGAGTGTACATTCTGTCCCGCCAAGCTGTGAGTCACCCACCTCACTATGCCTGTGTACAACTTGTCCCGTCAAGCTAAACGCGATGAATAACCAGATAAGTGAAGTAAAATCACCTGTTCAACCCGTTCCAACTGGGTCTTAACCGATCGCAGTTGATCCTGCAGCAGCAGGGCCTCCTGCTTAACAGAGGCCATCTCTCTGGCAGCCCTTGGCACAGCGGCGATAGCAGAAGTCCAGCTCTCTTCTAGGAGAGCGCCAACCTCCTGCTGATAAGACTGCAGCTTCACTAGCAACCGATTGGCTGTGTCGGCATCGTCCAGTACAGCGCCGGGGGACGCTTCGCTGCTGACACCGTCTTCGGGAAGATTGTCTTCCCGTATGCCGCTAGCGAAAGCAGCATTAAGCCAAGCTTTCATGTCGAAGTCTGACTCAAAGATTGGTGTACAATCCATTACCAGCTAGTTTCTTGCCGAATAACTCTTTTAAATTCTAATCTTGGAGGTTGATTTTCGATTTCAAACGACAAGAGTATTTTCAGGAAGCTGAAAGTAGTGTAAAATGAATTCGAAATGCAAAAAGGTTGCTCTGCTTAGAAACCAATATCTTTCCTAACAGACAGTCGTTAAAATGTTTTGAATGAACTTAACACATTGATAAAAATATTCGTACAGTTTTCAAAATCAGTGTTTAAAAAATATTTTTCATGTATTTACCTGGAATGTATGAAAGTATAAAAATATTTGCATATATCAGATAATCATGAGTTAAAAATTAAAATATAATTATATTCACAGCCCAATTCAAAGCGCAATATTACGCGCTGAAAAAATGATCTGTTCATGGCCGAGCAAGAAATAATGTACACTTGAGGAGTGAGGTGGGAGGCTTACAGCTTGGCGGGATAGAATGTACACCCGGGGAGTGAGGTCGGCGGATCACAGCTTGGCGAGATGGAATGTACACCCGTGGAGCGAGGTGGGCGGCTCAAAGCTTGGCGGGACAGAATGTACACCCGGGGAGTGAGGTGGGCGGCTCAAAGCTTGGCGGGACAGAATGTACACAAGAGGTGGATGGCTCATAGTCTTTAATATGGATGTGTAAAAATTTGGACTGAGATGGGTGCAGACAGATCTTAAAGGCTTGCGGACCACCAGAAGGTTAGTAGTCAGAGAATCCTGCAGCGGTTTCAGGAGGCGGCGGCATCGGTGGCGGCTGAACAGGCAAGCTCATTCCACGACCGCCATCAGCCAAATATGGCGCATGGCTGGCTTCAGAATCTGGCAAGCAGAATTTTTCTCCCCGAATTAGGGCAGCCAGATAGAGACAAGCCGATGCGAGCAGAGACAAAGATGGCGCAGTCAGGGGCAGGCAGAACAGACAAGGCAGCGCGACAATCAAATGAATGACGCAACGAGTGTAGAATTTTCCAAACAGAGGCCAACGGAACAGAGGATAGAGACGATCTTGCCATCTTCTCTCGGGCCTGCAGGCACGAGGATATTCTAAGACGGCGAGAAGAGGCGCCAACATCAGTCCATAGATTCCTAGGCCCCAGCGAGTGCCGCCAGCGGCAATGGCGAAGATGCTCGACGCTGCTAGAATGCCCGTTGATAACAGGCTGTTTTCGTTGGCCAATGGCGAGAAGTCCTGAAAAAATATAGGGACTTAAATTACTAACTAAGCAAACAGCGTACATCACTAGAGTAATTTGGATGCTTAGATGTCGGTCAGAGTGCATAACTCTGACGTGAGGTGGGTGCTTAGCAGAATGTACATTCTGAGAGTGAGGTGAGTGGTTAGTGGAATGTAAATTCTGAGAGTGAGGTGGGTGTTTAGAGGTAATATGGGACAGTTCTCACTGTAAGAAACGAATACAAACAAGTCGATTATATTTCACAATGGAAATTTTAAGTAACATGATAAAAAGCTAACAAAAAACCAGGGCACTTTTTAAAACGTAGAACACTTAAAAGCATGCGCGAAGTAAGCTACGTATATTTCAGCACCGGAGACAAAAAAATAAATGAAATGCTTCCTAACGTTAAAGACTTAAACATTAAGGGAATTAAATTTGTAAATAGAAGGAGGGAAATGCAATTTCAAACTAGCATACATTTGTTTAATAAACCGAAAATATCCCATTTGATTTAGTAACGATCTCGCACTCTCAACAGGTGGCAGTTATAAATTCAAAGGACCCGAGCTCGCTTCCGAGGCGGTTCGGTGCTTTCAACAGTCTCGGGCTCCAGCTCAACATCCGCCCCCGATCCGTCATCGTCAGGATCGTCAGCTTCATCGCCGTCATCATCTACAGCAGCTTCGCCAGACTGATCATCAGCCTCGGCAGGTTCATCGGCATCTTGATCGTCTGGACCCTGAACATCATTGCCCAGTCGTAGGGCCTGTTGAACTTCGTCAAGGCGAATTCGAAAATCGCGCGACGCGGCGCGTTTGACGCGCAACATCAGACCCAGCTTGCGGCGACGGCACAGCTGCATCAGCACCTTCTCCCACTGCTCAATTGAGTACACCAGCTGGGGCACGGCCTGGTTGAGAGATAGGAGTGTGGGGAAATAGGATGAATGTGTGGGGAAATGGAATGAGTATGAGGGGAAATAGAATGAGTACGTGGGGAAATAGGATTAGTATGTGGGGAAATGGAATGAGTGTGTGGGGAAATGGAATGAGTATGAGGGGAAATAGGATTAGTGTGTGGGGAAATAGAATGTGTGGGGGGAAAATGATGAGTGTGGGAAAATTGGATTAGTGTGTGAGGAAATAGAATTAGTGTGTGGGGAAAAATGATGAGTGAGGGGAAATGGGATGAATGTGTGATGAAACGGCATGAATGTGGGGAAATGGGGTGAGAGCGTGGGAAAATGGGATGAGTGTGTGGGGAAATAGGATTAGTGTGTGGGGAAATAGGATTAGTGTGTGGGTAAATAGGATTAGTGTGTGGGAAAATGGAATGAGTGTGTGGGGAAATGGAATGAGTTTGTGGGGAAATAGGATGAGTGTGTGGGGAAATTGGATTAGTGTGCGGGGAAATGGAATGAGTGTGTGGGTAAAAATTATGAGCGAGGGGAAATGGGATGAGAGTGTTGGGAGAAAGCATAAGTGTGACAAATGGGATGATAGTGGCATGACAGCAAGCGAAAAGTGCTCAAGCTCACAGCGACATCCCTGTCGATTTTGAGGCCGCTGCCGCCGCCACCGCCCCGCCGTCTGCCCCCAGTAGCAGCAGCTGCCAGCTTGCCGCCTTTCTTTCCCTGCTTCTTGTCCTTCTTCTCCCTGGCGGCCTCTTCGGCCGCTTCGCGAGCGGCCCGAGCGGACTCCACCTGGCTCTGCAGCACCCGGTCGTAGATCTTTGGAGCCAGATCGCCACCGCACAGTTGCACTAGCCGCTCCAACTCTGCGTAGGCCTCTGGCGATTGGAACACCTGGGAACAGATCAGTTTAGCTACTTAGAACGCTTTTAACACGGTACATGATGACCTAATGACCTATTAGGTTATCTAGGCTAATGACGTAGGCTCATGAATGATTATAATGGCGTAGGCTAATGACTGTTTATGATGTAGGCTAATGACTGTTTATGATGTAGGCTAATGACTGTTTATGATGTAGGCTAATGACTGTTTATTATGTAGGGTAATGACTGTATATGATGTAGGCTAATGACTGTTTATTATGTAGGGTAATGACTGTTTATGATGTAGGGTAATGACTGTTTATGATGTAGGGTAATGACTGTTTATGATGTAGGCTAATGACTGATTGTGACGCAGACGCATGACTGATTATAATGACCTAGTCTAATGACTGATTATAATGAGCTAGGCTTATGACTGATTATAATGAGCTAGGCTTATGACTGATTATAATGACCTAAGCTCATGACAGATTTTAATGACCTAGGCTCATGACTGATTATAATGACCTAGGCTCATGACAGATTATAATGACGTAGGCTCATGACTGATTACATAAAACTAAGCTAATCAGTAGTTATTTTGATCCAGGCTAATGAAAGAATGCACATACCTGCTGCACAGCAACAGTCTGATAGACTGACAGGTAGCGAGTCAGAGTAGCCGACAAGCGGAAATGCTTAGTGGCCAGCCTAATCATCAGGCCAGTCTGTCCGCCAGGCTTGAGGCCCGTGCTAGCCAGGCTAAGGACTAGACGAGACAGGAGGCTGAACCTGCCCGTGACCTGGCGAAAAGTGTCCACGGACTGGAGGGCGGAGCAGTGGCTGCCGGATGCGGACTGCAGCAGCCAGTCCAGTTCGTCTTGGGCGAAGCCGAGCTCGCTGACTAGAGCCTGGAGCACAGAGTCAACCGTGCGGCGAGTCACGCAGGCGAATTCGACCTTGCCGCCACCGTCACGGCGTTGACGCCGGCGACCTCCGCTGCCAGCGTCTTCTTCTCCGTCGCCGAGGCGGTGACGAATGCAGCTGGGGGAGGGGAATGACAATAAATGACTTTTTAGGACAGGTAGACAGACAGAGAGACAGACAGACAGACAGACAGACAGACAGACAGACACTGTCAGGCAGGCAGGCAGGCAGGCAGGCAGGCAGGCAGGCAGGCAGGCAGGCAGGCAGGCAGACAGACAGACAGACAGACAGACAGACAGACAGACAGACAGACAGACTGTCAGGCAGGCAGGCAGGCAGACAGACAGACAGACAGACAGACTGTCAGGCAGGCAGGCAGGCAGGCAGGCAGGCAGGCAGGCAGGCAGGCAGGCAGGCAGGCAGGCAGGCAGGCAGGCAGGCAGGCAGGCAGGCAGGCAGGCAGGCAGGCAGGCAGGCAGGCAGGCAGGCAGGCAGGCAGGCAGGCAGGCAGGCAGGCAGGCAGGCAGGCAGGCAGGCAGGCAGGCAGGCAGGCAGGCAGGCAGGCAGGCAGGCAGGCAGGCAGGCAGGCAGGCAGGCAGGCAGGCAGGCAGGTGGGCAGGCATTCAATCATTTACCCAGCCAGTGCCATGAGGTGAGGCTCAGGCTGCAGGTGATGCCGAACACAGTTTCGAGTCATCAACGCGGCGACAGTCTTCGTTGAAGTGCCGTCGTCCAGCACGCTGGCTGCAGCTTCGGAGCGCAGCATTGCCTCGATGTACTTTAAATAGGCGTCGCCGGGAGCGGCGGCGAAGAGCAGGCCGGACAGTTGTGCGACGTCGCGACTGTGACGAGAATCTGCGGTCTGCACTAGAGCCGAAGTCCAATGCCGAAGATTGTCGGCTAAAGAGTGACTGTTGATTGACACGGCGTTTAGTTGACGCCCGGTCCAACGATCCGATATGGCGCAGGCGAGGTTTAAAGCGGACTGAAATGATTGGCACATTGTGCGGTGATTAACGGGAGATCCGAAGTTCGAATTTCATTTTAAAATGTTGCTTATTGAATCACTCAAGTCTGTAATGGTTTTATTCTTTGCCTTTAGAGCCAGTGATCGATCTGTAAGCGTGAATGATGACAAGTTTGCTGTAAAATTATATCACTAGTGTCAGTTCATTATGAAAGCAGTGTCAGTTCATTATGAAAGCAGTGTCAGTTCATTATGAAAGCAGTGTCAGTTCATTATGAAACTAGTGTCAGTTCATTATGAAACTAGTGTCAGTTCATTATGAAACTAGTGTCAGTTCATTATGAAAGCAGTGTCAGTTCATTATGAAAGCAGTGTCAGTTCATTATGAAACTAGTGTCAGTTCATTATGAAACTAGTGTCAGTTCATTATGAAACTAGTGTCAGTTCATTATGAAACTAGTGTCAACTGATTACTAAACTAGTGTCAACTGATTACTAAACTAGTGTCAGTTCATTATGAAACTAGTGTCAACTGCTTACTAAACTAGTGTCAGCTGATTATGAAACTAGTGTCAGCTGATTATTAAACTAGTGTCAGCTGATTATTAAACTAGAGTCAGTAGAAGTCAGAGACTAACCTGCATAACGCGATGAACGCATCGATGTACAGACAGCGAAGGCTGAGCTCCGGCAGCGTCAGCGATGCCAGTAGAGCTGGCATTGGCAGTCGCAAATAGACGCTTGACAGAGTGGCCATAGAATGATAAGCTGACCTTGCACAGCTGTTTAATAGCAGCCGATCTTTTCATCCTAGCCTCGGCGTCAACTTCTATTTCATCGTTGAAATCGTCATAGTCGCCAGTTGGCATTAACTGATCGTCATTGGCGTCGGCGGTCTGAAGGTGACTATCGGCTATTCTGTCACTGGCCGGCAGAAGCAGGCGAGCTCTCTCCAATAGGAACTGGGACAGATCGGCTCGGGTCTCCGGATTCACCGGCGTAGTCTTCGTTGTCGTCGACGAAGCTGACGCTGAAGGCGAACCGGCTAGAGCTCGACGAATTAGTTCGCCATTCTCCTCTAGCCGGAATTGACCGCAAGATTCCGGCTGAACAGGCCAGGCGAGACCGGCTCCGTTGGCTGCGGTCGATGAGGCGGCGCCGGCCGCGGTGGCAGCGGCTGCGGTGGCCGTTCGCCTCTTCTCTTCGATGACATCGCAGAGTAGGCGTCGCTGTCGATACAGCGCTACTAGACGATCAGGCAGGTCGGCGGCGCTAGCGGCGATGGACATCTCGTGCAGCATCAGCGACTCGAATGAGCCAATCAACAGTGCGGCCCGTCGGCAGACTTTGACAGCCTCGTCGCTAGTGCCGCAGTAGTCCGAGGAGGCGTCAACTTCGAGCTCTTCCAGCTCGGCTGAGGACAAACGAGTCGACGCCGTGGACAGAATCGAATCGGCTCGATGGACCAGACTGGCGAGTTCGGCTGTGCACTGCTGCTGCTTCAGCTCCAACCGACCCAGAGCTGCGAGTCGTTGAATCGAACTAATTAGTCGGTCCTGAAAGATAAAGGAGAAAAAATTGCCTCACGAGCTTGTCGTAAAATATACACTGAGAGTGTACACTGCCTGGCGTTGAGTAAGCCACATGGCAGATGTACACAATTGTGTGTACTTATTGTGAAGCGGAACTAGTGGAGTTGCCGCCTCGCTGGCTGCGGGTATAGTGCCTAAAGATAAAACTATATAGGTCTAGTTTCTACAATTTATAGTACATGCTCATTTTCTAAATATGAGCTAGGCAAAGCTACAATTAATCAATATTATTAATTTTCCTTCAAAATCACGACATTCACACATAATCTACCCTGTAAAAAAATCGGCTGCTTCATCGGTGGGTTTTTTGTGCAAAATAGGAGTGGAATCTACCAAAATCCCCCCCTATCTCGCAAGAGTTAAAGAAACCACCCAGGAAGCAGCCGATGTAACCGTAAATTGTGCGGAAACCGCCGAAGAATCACCCGAAACAGTGGCCCATGGGACAACCAGATAATTATTTACGGGCGATTCCTCGGCGGTTTCTGAGCATGGAATCTTCCGAACTGGAGGATTCTTTGGGTGATTCCATTTCGCCACCAAGAAGCACCGAGAAAACGCCCAGTTGGGTAGATTCTAAGCATGGAATCATCCGATTGGTATGTTTCCAGCGTTAGGCTGTTTCTTTTTCTGGAAACACCGCAGATTCCAACTGGAATCACCCAAAGAAACATCCCAATTTTTTAGCGGGTAAAAACGGCCCATTTAAGATCCACCACGTAAAAGCACAGGGAAAAACAGAAAAACAAAAATGACACCATCGATATTTAGAAACTCATTTTACGGTAAAAAAATAAAAAAGAATTTCCCTAGATTTTTTTAAACAGCAAGAAGCTAATTTCGCTACTGTAAGTAAGCAGCTAAGCGTTTTTTCTCAGATGTCACTTACCAATGGCTCCAATAGAGTCACCCCAGCGACGCCGCCGCCCGTAGCGGAGCCGAAGCAGCGTGAGAAATCCACAGGCGACTGATCCGGATCAGACAAGCGATCTGCTGGCATTAGCCGATCCAGGCGAGTTAGCAGGTGGCCGAGAAATGGCTCCAGAAGGCCCGGGTTGCTTGAGCACACGATTGGGAGCTCCTGGTGGAAGGAATGCGTATTTGAGACTTCAGACTGCGATTAACCGAGCACAAAGGCTAAAATCAAGCCATTTAAGGGCCACGAAATTAAGAAGACTATTTGAGTTGACTAGATCAACATGAGTAGACTAGATCTATTTGAGTAGATTAGATCTATTTTAGTAGACTAGATCTATTTGAGTAGATAAGATCTATTTGAGTAGATTAGATCTATTTGAGTAGATAAGATCTGTTTGAGTAGATTAGATCTATTTGAGTAGACTAGATCTCCTTGAGAAAAAAATATAGATTTGAGAAGACTAGATCATGTAAATAGACTAGATCTACTTGATTCACATCTCACCTCGTAGATTAGCGGCAAGAATTGCGGCATTTGGCTAGCAATGCGATTAACCATGCCGACAATTTCTAAGCAAAGCGACTCATTCGAGCTGACAACGCACTGATTATCATTGGCTCCACCTGTGTGCAGGTGTACATCCACTAGACTCCGCTGCTGTTGAGACGAACTGCCCTGCGATGAGCAGCTCTGCTGGCTAGCGAACGAAGCTGCCACTCGAAACAAGCCAGCTCTGACAGATTGCGATGATGCAAACTCCTTTGTATTAGCATTGGCCGATGACGCAACCACGGGCGTCACTTTGAAATGACGCAACAGCAGCAGTAGCGAGCGCAGTGCCATCCGCTTAATAAATTCCTGACGATTATAAAGACACTTTCTAAGACACATGATCAGCGAATCTCTCAAACGATTCGACCATCTTAGAAGCGGTATTAGGCTAGCAACGGTTGCTACGGCAACGGATTCTGGCAGAGTAACCAGTAGGCAGTCTAGATTGGCCCTAAGCATCTCCTGCTGCTTCAGTGCCAGTGTTGGATAGCGAGCCATCAGGCAGTGCAGCAAGCCAGCGAGAGGCTTGGTACCACCAGTAGTGAGCAGCAGAGACACCGCCTCATTCAGAATGGTCTCCCTGGCTGCCTCAGCTCGGCGGTACAATCGAACTAGAAGTTCGCGACCCAGACGGTTTAAAGACTTTGAAGCGGCCAAAGCCGCCGTAGCTGTAGTTAAAGAAGAACTTGAAGAAGTTGAAGACTGTGGCTGTTGAGTCTGCGGCGACTGCTGCGGCTGCTGCTGCTGCTGCTGCTGCTGAGTCTCTAGACAACTGAACGCAAAGTTAACCAGACCGGGCACAATATTATCCCATTGCTTGCCCGCTCTAGTAGCTACAATATCGAAGGCGACTATAATGGGGTCCACAGGCTGGTTCTTATCGGTGCCGTCGCCACCACCGCTGCCGCTGCATCCCAGAGGATCCGGAAAAGTACGCAGAAAGATTGACTCGCTGCGTAGATTACGATCCTGATAGTACCTATAATTGTGTGGGAGGGGAGTTAAGAAACTGGTAAGGTACAAGAAAGTGTTAGAGAGAGGGGAGAGAGAAGTAGGGAGAGGGGGATAGAAAGGGTAGACTAGATCTATTTGAGAAGACTAGATCTATTTGAGTAGACTAGATCTATTTGAAAAGACTAGATCTATTTGAGTAGACTAGATCTATTTGAGTAGACTAGATCTATTTGAGTAGACTAGATTTATTTGAGTAGACTAGATCTATTTGAGTAGACTAGATCTATTTGAGTAGACTAGATCTATTTGAGTAGACTAGATCTATTTGAGAAGACTAGATCTATTTGAGTAGACTAGATCTATTTGAAAAGACTAGATCTATTTGAGTAGACTAGATCTATTTGAGTAGACTAGATCTATTTGAGTAGACTAGATTTATTTGAGTAGACTAGATCTATTTGAGTAGACTAGATCTATTTGAGTAGACTAGATCTATTTGAGTAGACTAGATCTATTTGAAAAGACTAGATCTATTTGAGTAGACTAGATCTATTTGAGTAGACTAGATCTATTTGAGTAGACTAGATCTATTTGAGTAGACTAGATCTATTTGAGTAGACTAGATCTATTTGAGTAGACTAGATTTATTTGAGTAGACTAGATCTATTTGAGTAGACTAGATCTATTTGAGTAGACAAGATCTATTTGAGTAGACTAGATCTATTTGAGTAGACTAGATCTATCTACCTTTAATGTCTCAAAGGGAGACAGTGAGACGGAGAGGGAGACAGTGAGACGGAGAGGGAGACAGTGAGACGGAGAGGGAGACAGTGAGACGGAGAGGTAGACAGTGAGACGGAGAGGGAGACAGTCAGTGAGATGGAGAGGGAGACAGTGAGACGGAGAGGGAGACAGTCAGTGAGACGGAGAGGGAGACTGGGAGACGGCTAGAGTTAGTGAGTGAGAAAAAATGGAAAAGAGACAGTAGTTGAAAAGTAGGTGACAACCGAAACCGATTGTGAAAGCAGAAGAAGAGTACAAGCATATTCTACCTAGCGACAATAATTCTCAGCGGCCTATGCATATCGTCGTCTACTCGCGCAGAGACTAGCACAAAATAGAGCGCCAATGAGAATGGCCGCAGGAGTTGGGCCAGCGGTAGAGAGCGCAGCACTTTGAGCAGCTCAGCAGACAGAACCGGACTCAAACGGATTGTGTACAACAGGTGTACTAGTACGGTACCTTCGGCTTCAATTATGTCATCTTCGTTGGCGTCGGCCGCGTGAATGGCGTCTGGTTCCTCCTTGAATTTAAGAAAACATCTGCCGAGAATCTACCGAATCTAGATATAATCTACTACAAATTGTACCTACAATCTACCAAAAAACTTACCTATAATCTATCTTAAAATCTGCATAGAGTCTACCGAATCTATATAGAATCTACTGAATCTACATATAATCTACAGAATCTATATAGAATCTACCAAATCTACCTAGAATCTACCGTATCTATATAGAATCTACCAAATCTACGTAGAATCTACCGAATCTATATAGAATCTACCAAATCTACCTAGAATCTACCGAATCTACATATAATCTACAGAATCTATATAGAATCTACATCGAATCTACATCGAATCTACATCGAATCTTCAGAATCTACATCGAATCTACATCGAATCTACATCGAATCTTCAGAATCTACATAGAATCTACCGAATATACCTAGAATCTACCGAATCTACCGAATCTACCTAGAATCTACCGAATCTACCGAATCTACCGAATCTACCTAGAATCTTCTGAATCTACCTAGAATCTACCGAATATACCTAGAATCTACCTAGAATCTACCTTTAATATACCTAGAATCTACCGAATCTACCTAGAATCTACCGAATCTACCTAGAATCTTCCGAATCTACCTAGAATCTACCGAATCTACCTAGAATCTACCGAATATACCTGGAATCTACCGAATCTACCTTTAATCTACCTAGAATCAACCGAATCTACATCGAATCTACATCGAATCTTCAGAATCTACATAGAATCTACCGAATCTACCTAGAATATACCTAGAATCTACCGAATCTACCTAGAATCTACCGAATCTACCTAGAATCTACCGAATCTACCTATAATCTACATAGAACCTACCGAATCTACAGAGAATCTACCGAATATACCTAGAATCTAGTAGAAAATCTAGCTAAAAATAAATAAAAAAATCTAGCTAGTATCCTCTTTTAGAAAGTATTCACTAAGAAATTTCCTGCCGCAGCCATCGAGTAAGCATTAACGCACCTGAGAGTTCTCCTTCTCATTTGAGCCCTCCAGTTCGGCAAAGAATTCCACAACCTCGCAGATAACAAGACGCAGCAAGCCCGCCTTGCTGGCAAATAGGAAGGCGTGATACAACAAGCCAGCAAGGCTGCTCAGATCAACTCTGCGCAGACAGCAGATGGACTTCCTGACCAACGCCTCCTTCTCCTTAGCGGTCAGGGGTGCACCAAGTTCTGCTAGGCAGGCCACTAGTGGCAGGGCATTGTCCCTGTGCCAATCGGATGAGCACAGTCTCTCGGCTAGGCCTAGTTTGTCACGGCTGAGCAGCTTGTCTAACAAGTCCAAGATGCTGCGGGTGAAATTAGATACCGATTATTCCCTACTCAGCTCTCCAATATCACCACGAAACATTCCCCTTCTAAAATGACCTTGAGGTTTACAAATAGCGCTGATCACAAAGCAACATTGCCAATCAACATTCTAATAGATACGAACACTATTAACACTTTACCTAATCGTATAACACCCTTTACGATTGTCTAACACCCTTTACGATTGTCTAACACCTTCACGATTGTCTAACACCCTTTACGATTGTCTAACACCCTTTACGATTGTCTAACACCCTTTACGATTGTCTAACACCCTTTACGATTGTCTAACACCCTTTACGATTGTCTAACACCCTTCACGATTGTCTAACACCCTTTACGATTGTCTAACACCCTTTACGATTGTCTAACACCCTTTACAATTGTCTAACACCCTTTACGATTGTCTAACACCCTTTACGATTGTCTAACACCCTTTACGATTGTCTAACACCCTTCACGATTGTCTAACACCCTTTACGATTGTCTAACACCCGTTACGATTGTCTAACACCCTTTACGATTGTCTAACACCCTTTACAATTGTCTAACACCCTTTACGATTGTCTAACACCCTTCACGATTGTCTAACACCCTTTACGATTGTCTAACACCTTCACGATTGTCTAACACCCTTTACGATTGTCTAACACCCTTCACGATTGTCTAACACCCTTTACGATTGTCTAACACCCTTCACGATTGTCTAACACCCTTTAGGATTGTCTAAAACCCTTCACGATTGTCTAACACCCTTCACGATTGTCTAACACCCTTTACGATTGTCTAACACCCTTTACAATTGTCTAACACCCTTCACGATTGTCTAACACCCTTTACGATTGTCTAACACCCTTCACGATTGTCTAACACCCTTTACGATTGTCTAACACCCTTTACGATTGTCTAACACCCTTTAGGATTGTCTAAAACCCTTCACGATTGTCTAACACCCTTCACGATTGTCTAACACCCTTTACGATTGTCTAACACCCTTTACAATTGTCTAACACCCTTCACGATTGTCTAACACCCTTCACGATTGTCTAACACCCTTCACGATTGTCTTAGAAGCAACCCTTGCCAATCTTCTAACAAGCAACCCTTGCCAATCGTCTAACAACCAACCCTTGCCAATCGTCTAACAACCAACCCTTGCCAATCGTCTAACAACCAACCCTTGCCAATCGTCTAACAACCAACCCTTCACAATCGTCTAACAACCAACCCTTCACAATCGTCTAACAACCAACCCTTCACAATCGTCTAACAACCAACCCTTCACAATCGTCTAACAACCAACCCTTCACAATGAACTTACGATGGACTAGCAATTCGTCCAGTGGCTGCCACATCTAGCAAAGTATCGAACACTTTCACCAAGGCCGTGTCTGACAAATTAGCCACCTGAGATTCATGAATCAGTTGAAGTTTTAATTACTCGAGGATAACAAAGGAAAAGAAGCAGTGACGACTCACCTCAATAGACAGCAATGACATAGCTTCCGAACAGATAGGTCCACAGACTTCGATTCTTGCCATCACGCGAATCGCAGCCTGTACAAGACAGCACCGACGTTCGGCAGCATCCGACTCGATACAATGAGCCAGCTCTAGAGCTTTGAACATAGCCTTGGCTAGATGACCGAAATCTGAAGCTCCACACGACTGAAGCATCGTTTCTTGAAGCTGGTGTAATATAAATCAGTGCAAATCAATTTTAAACAGTTAAAAATGCGGACAATGTAATAGAGTGTCTTGATTACCTCCTCAGGCGAGCAGTCGATGACAAATTTTGCCAGCTTATCCAGCTGCTTCTCTTTGAACAGCTGCAGTACAGTTGCCCGACAAGCTGTAGTCATTCTGTACTGATTGGGATAATTTTTTACAGCTCCTAATTGTTTGCAGGATACAAAACTGTTAGCTGACCTGTAAGTAAATAAAAATGGCTTTAATTTGGAAAGCAAAGTTATTATTGTAAATTTATTTTTTCTAGAGAAATAAATACCTTTTCTAGAGATGTAGAAAGGTAGAAAGTTAGATCAGATGTACAACCCTGTGTACAGTCTGTGTAAAGGCTGTGTACAGTCCGTGGACTGGCTAGGGCCGCAATACCCACAAAAATTTATGTTCCAGCTGATGCTGGTACCCATTTTAAATTGTCGCTTAACAATAGAAAGACCAGGCTATTCTTCACCCTGTATGCTCTTTAGGTCGTACAGAAAAAAATAAAAATGTTGTTATTTGAGATACCCCATTGTCTTTCTACTGTTAAGAACACTTCTCCCTTTCACATCTACTTTGTCTCCCTTGAGCTGAGATACGAACTTCCGATCTCTAAGTGAAAAGTCCGAAGCTCTAATTAATGGGCTACAAGCTCCAATTTCTACTATTACTATGCTAAAAGCTTCATCATTATTAATATAAAATTTAAACAAATAAAGACTTTTTTCATTAGAAAATCGATAACTAGCCCCCACAGAATTCTGTTGTATTTGTTGCTGTTAACATCGCATAAAAATAATATTTTTATTTTCTATTATTAATACACATTTAATGCGCATACATGCTACTGACTATACAGTTTGACGCAGTAGTATACATTATATTATATGCCCGACAATAGCAAAGTACTTAGTTAGGAAGGGGAAATGCCATGTAGTTGAAGGCGGCAGAAAAAATAGCCTCTTCTATTAATTTTCGGGGTGCGATCCCATGAAAAAATGCTAACAGTCAAAGTCACAAATTTCGCTACGAAAGACTTCATTAGTCAGTTTTAGCGGCAGGAAATTTATTGGGATTCGAACTGCAGTCTGCGGGCAACCTTCGCGGCCGGTGGCACAGACAAAGGGCCGCCGCTCTGGCCAGCCACGCTGTGCACAATGCGACTACGCAAGCCGACGCCAGAATTGGTCGACTGGTTGCTAAGGTAACTACCGAAGCCGCCGCCGGTGCCAATTGAGGCTCCGGAATCGAACCCGCGAGCTCCTCCGCTGCCGCCTAGAGGAATCTGCTGGTTTGAGCAGGGCGCAGGAGGCTGCAGAAAATACGACATGGCCAGAGCCTGGGAGGCTGTGAGCCTGCGAGGGTAGGTCAGGGATGGGTGCAAGGCTTTTAGAGTGAGGCTTCAACAACGGCATTTTCTTATTGCATTATATGAACTGGGTTTCAAATTCAAAGTCTATTTTTTGCTACAAACTTTTGATCGCCAAGCGAATTTTAGGACGTGGTTTTGAAAAACTAGAAATTATATTATACCCTACATATTTTAGGTAATTTTTTTCATTTCTAGACCTTTCTTCGATGTTTTAGGTCACGCTCTAAACTTTTAGGTCATGCTCTAAACTTTAAGGTCATCCTCTAAACTTTTAGGTCATCCTATAAACTTTTAGGTCATTCTCTAAACTTTTAGGTCATCCTCTAAACTTTTAGGTCATCCTCTAAACTTTTAGGTCATCCTATAAACTTTTAGGTCATCCTCTAAACTTTTAGGTCATCCTCTAAAATTTTAGGTCATCCTATAAACTTTTAGGTCATCCTATAAACTTTTAGGTCATCCTATAAACTTTTAGGTCATCCTATAAACTTTTAGGTCCTCATCTAAAATTTTATAATAATAATAATTGACACTAGACCCAAGGGCCAGTGCAGGTGTTGTGTCACTTAATGAACTTAACTTAAGTTAATGAATGTAACTTAATGTCATGTACACTAGCAGGTGGGGACTGCACACCTATTATACTCCCCGGCTCTCTCGGACACCGGTTGACAGCCGCGTGTCAGCAATGGAATTTATTTTTCCAAACATATCGGCAGCATCCAAACCCCACAGAATTGCCGCACAGAACTGCTTTATTCCACGCCAGCCGGAATTATTATTGCCCGACGAAATGTCGGTACTCATTTGCAGCTGACTAGACTGTGTGCACATCAAGGCAAAGCAGCTTGCCAAAGGCTGCACGAATAGTTCTAGACTAGGTCGGGAGTCGAACCCAGAACCATCTGATCCAGAGTCCGACACCTTACTGACTGAGCTATCCGCCCTAAACTTTTAGGTCCTTATCTTAACTTGAAGGTCCTCTTCTAAACTCTTAGGTCCTCCTCTAAACCTTTAGGTCATTCTAAAAAAATGTAGGTCGGCCTCTTAACCATTTTCTTAATTTTGAAGTAATTCGAAAAAGTTCTTTGCTTACTCTTCAATATCTTAGGCCAATATCTAGTCATTGAACTTTTAACCTAGCTAGCTACATTTATCCCGTCAAGAAGCCACAAAGAATTTGCTGCAGTAAACAGGCAGACCCAGACAGACCTCTTAGCCGGATTGAGTCTAAGCAAGCCCTGCATAAGATCCAACAGATCATCGGTGGCGGCCGTGAATATATTATGCAGTGGCACCGGTTGGCAGTCGTTGAATTGAATAAAGTTTTCTAACTGCGCCACCTCTGGCCAATCGTCCAATTTAGGCGTGCCCAACAGCTGGTAGATCTTGGACAGTTGCATCAGATCGGATTCGCCAGGGAAAAGAGCGGTTCTGCGCAACAGCTCGGCGAAAACGCAGCCGGCAGCCCACATGTCTACACCGGGGCCGTAGATCTTAGCGCCCAATAGCAGCTCTGGGCAGCGATACCAGCGCGTTACAACCTGATTGGTTAATGGCCGATTCGGGCTGCCGTACATGCGAGCCAGACCGAAATCGCCAAGTTTCACCTTTTTGCAAGGATTGGGAGGGGACGTTAGTTCGAAAAAACATTTTAATAAGTCCCTGAATCTTCGAAAATCCCGAAATCTCCCAAAATCCCAGAAGCTTCAGAAATACCGAAATCTCCCACAATCCCAGAAGCTTCAGAAATCCCGAAATCTCCTTCAATCCCAGAAGCTTCAGAAATTACGAAATCTCCCTCAATCCCAGAAGCTTTAGAAATCCTGAAATCTCCCACCATCCTTGAAGCTTCAAAAATCCCGAAATCTCCCTAAATCCCAAAAGCTTTAGAAATCCTGAAATCTCCTATCATCATTGAAGCCTCAGAGATTCCTAAATCTCCCTCAATCCCAGAAGCTTCAGAAATCCTGAAATCATCCACAATCCTTGAAGCTTCAAAAATCCTGAAATCTCCTCAATCCCAGAAGCTTCAGAAATCCCGAAATCTCCCACAATCCCAGAAGCCTCAGAAATCCCGAAATCTCCCACAATCCCAGAAGCCTCAGAAATCCCTAAATCTCCCACAATCCTAGAAGCTTCAGAAATCTCGAAATCTCCCACAATCCATGGAGCTTCAGAAATCCCGAAATCATCCACAATCCTAGAAGCTTCAGAAATCTCGAAATCTCCCACAATCCATGGAGCTTCAGAAATCCCGAAATCATCCACAATCCTTCAAGCTTCAGAAATCCCGAAATCTCCCACAATCCCAGAAGCCTCAAAAACCTAAAATCTCCCACAATCCTTGAAGCTTCAGATACACCAAATCCACCTAAAAATTCCAACACCCAAAAACTGAATCACTAAAGTATTTGGCGTCTCGCGAATATTAAACACAAAGTTTCTATTTTGGGCTAAGAATCGAACTCACGTCTGGTATAAAATAAATTCTAAAATAAATTCCAGGTACACACCTCACCAGTGGCACTAACGAAGATGTTATTACTCTTAATATCTCGATGCAGCACAAAATTCTGATGCAGATAGTCCAATCCTCTAAGGCACTGAAGCAGCAGGTTTTTTATGTGACTAGGAGCCAGCACAACAGACTGATCGTGTACTAGCTTCTCTAGATCCGTGTGCATGATTTCAAACACCAGATTAACATTGCCATCGTCGCCAAATGCATCTAGCAGGCGAATTACATTGTCGTGCAATAATTCGCGTAACAGTTTAATCTCTCTCAATGCTGTGCGATTAACACCGTCGGCAATGTCCTCTCTAGTGCCAGATTTCACTTTCTTGATGGCCACTAATTGGCCAGTCTGAGTGTCGCGAGCCTTGTAAACCAGGGCATATTGTCCCTCGTCAAAGTAGTCGATCTTTTCGTAGCGACGACTTTTTGGATTAGCAGCTAGCAGAGTATCCATGACAATGCTGGTTAGGATTGGAAACTGTCACTTCTTTTTTGTTTGATAATGTTATTTGATATTGTATCAGTTTATTATTGCTGTAGAAATAAATTAAATAAGATATAGAAACTGCATAATGATTTCTACAGATCACGAAATACTTGACTATCTGACTTGATTTGATTATTACTTTAATAAATCAATATACTTGGTTTTGTATTCCGAAGCACTACACACTAACACTATAGAACTTCTATCAACTACGAGTAAGTTAGCTTTATTTAGGCAACCACAAAAAGAATAATTAAAACAATCGCTAAGCTAAATTTAGCAAAAAAACTTATTTGCACTTATTTGTCTTAACTTATTTGCACTTCGGTGCAGATAAATGCCGCGACCTCCTCGTGGTCAAGACGGTGAGCCGCGCTTAACTGCTGCGGCGGCCAACAGCGGCAGGACAAAGCAGGGCCAGCGGAGCGCGCACCGGCAAGTTGAGCGCCGACGCGAGCGAAACCGGCGAGGCCGGCAACGTGTCGCCGCGCGCCGAGCTGCTGCCATGCGAGTCCATCTGGGTCTTCCGGGCGACCATGAGGCTCACCACTACCGAGCCCCAGCTGTACCACAGGGCACACTCCGAGTCGGGACGCTGAACTGCCGAACTCTAAGGCCGCCTGGCGGAGAGGGTTGCTGGCGAAGCTAGCGCTCGACCTCAGCTGTAATGTCATCGCACTTCAGGTGTCTATCAGAGCCGAGCCTGGACCTGACTGTAAGGACCTGGGCTCCGGTTGGACACTCTGGTACACCTCAGCGGATCAACGAGGCCGTGGAGGAGTTGGAGCACTGATCGGCCCGAGACTGCAGCAGAGCTATCGCTGCTCTTCCCTGTCCCCCCGGATGCTTCAGGTAAGACGTCCGGCTTCGCGGCCGGAATGCTCGCTTGTTCTGCATGTACGCGCCACCTGCTACCCGCCCAGATGAGGCTCAGGACTTCTTCGAGCAGCTCTCTGCGCGTGGAGGAGACTGCGCAGCGCGACACGGTGGTCGTACTCGGAGACCTAAACGCGGTTCCGCGTAGGTCCGAGCGGTCGCTGTTTGTGACTCACCGCGAGAACGGCAACACCCAGGCGCTGGAGGACTTCCTGGAGACGCAGGATATGGTGTCGGCCAACACCCGCTTCCGCAAGCCACCAAGCAGGCTCGCGACTTTCGTGGGCTGCAAACGGAGGCGGCGGAACGCGCGTAGCCGGTTCGCTACACGGAGACTAGCACTGATTGACCACGTGCATCTGCGCTCCCGTGAGCGCCGCCGCGCTGTCAACTGCCGCACCATTACGCCGCTGGCTCTGCGATCCGATCATCGGCTACTTATCTGCGACCTCGAGCTACGCGATCCGCTCTACCGTCCGCCAAAGCGGCCACCGCGGCGCTACTACCGCGCTCTCAAAGACGCCGGAACGCACTGCCACTTCGCTAGCGCCTTCATCACTACGCTCGGCGGCAAGCGTGGAGGTGCCGAGTACGCGGATGTGAGCGCCGCAGTACGAGCCGCCGCGTAACAAGCGGTCCCGTTGATGCGACCGGCCCAGCGTGGGCATGCGGTCTGGCAGGACGACCCCGCGATTCAACAAGCGAGGGAATATCTGGAAAAGCTCCGTCTGAGCAGGCGGCCTACTCGCGAGGCGGAGGAGGCTCTGGCGACTGTCTATCTGCAGCGGCAGCAGGCCGCAGTTGATGAAGTTGTCAGGGCTGTCTCTGCCGCTGGGCCCGACGCCAGAGGGCGCGTGGCCTGGTCCGCCATTAATGCTTTGACAGGGCGGAAGCGGTGCATCCAACTGAATCTGGCAGGCGACACTGCGGATGAGCGCAGGAACGAGCTGCGCGAGTTCTTCGCCGCCATAGTCAACGCACCGACACCCCCGCTGCCAACATCCTGACGCTGCCGCCAGAGACGCCGTTGCCGTCAGAGGACAGTTTTAACGTTGCACCAGTCACCATGGCTGGAGTCGTAATGCTCGCCCAGAAGACACCGGGCAGCAAGGCGCTGGGTCCGGACGAGGTGCCCATCAAGGCGCTGCGCATCCACTGTGGCCAGTGAGGTCGCCCGTGTGATGAACCGCGTGCTCTCCGGTGAGGTGGCACCCACTGAGTGGACCATGGCGCACATCATATCCATTCCAAAGAAGCCGGGCACTACGCGGCTAGAAGAGCACCGAGGTATCTGCCAGCAATCCTGTGCTGCGAAGTTGTTCAACCGGATGCTGCTATCGCGGTTACAACCCGTGCTGGATCCCTACCTGCGACCTGAGCAGAACGGGTTGCGGCCCCACCGTGGCACAGTGACGCAGATCCTAGCTCTTCGCCGAATCATCGAGGAGGCGCGCACGCGCCAGTTGGACCTGATCGTTGTCTTCATTGACTTCATGAAGGCTTTCGACTCGGTTGCGAGGGCTGCGCTTCCACATGTGCTCCGCGCGTACCATGTGCCAGAACAGCTCATCTCCGCCATCATGGCGTTGTACTGTGCTACGAGAGCAGCTGTGACGCCGGACGGCCTGTCGGACCTCTTCGAGACATCCTCAGGGGTGCTCCAGGGGGACACTCTAGCGCCGTTTCTGTTCGTCCTGGTGCTTGACTGGGTGCTACGAACTGCTCTTCCTATCGACGAAGACGGCTTCCTACTGCGGCGACGCGTGGGTCAACGTCAACCGGAGAAACGGCTCAGCGTGCTTGGCTACGCCGTTGACCTCGCCCTGCTGTGCTCGACCATAGAGGGCGACCAGCGCCAGCTGGATAAGCTGGTTAGCGCCGCAGCGAGCGTCGGCCTGTTGGTCAACTCGAAGAAGACCGTTGTGTTCTGCGTGCCGGGCGACATCGAGGCCGCAATTTTCTGCCGAAGCGCTGACGGGCAGGTAACAGAGCTTCTGAGCTGTCAGCAGTTCGTCTACTTCGGCGGTCTGGTACCTGACGTCCGCGAAGATCAGCGGCGTCGCCACGGGCTCGCTTAGGCTGCCTTTCGTTCTGTGAGGGCAGTCCTGCAGTCCGAGGCCCTACCTGATCGCCAGAGGGCGGCGCTGTTCCAGGCGGTGGTCGAGACCATCCTGTTGTACAACACTGAGACGTGGATGCTGATGGATTTGCTCGAACAGCAAGTCAACGCGGCACATACTGGCCTGCTGCACTCTATCGCCGCACCGGCCTGGCCCATCCAAGGCAACTCCAGCTTGCTGGCCACATCATCCGTGCCGAGTCCTACTGCCCGCAGCCGGTGCAGGTGCTGCTGCTAACGCTGCAGGCACCCTACTGGCGTGGCCAGGCCCGAACTTCGCATTTTGTCAACTGCCTGCTGGCCGATGCTGGGGCCCCGGACACTGCCATCAGTGTGGCCTTTGTTTGAGCCCAGGCTCTGAAGGGTGCACTGTGACACTGCTTTTTTCACCTGACAGCATATTTTGTTATTTGTTGTTGTTGTTGTTGGCAAAAAACTTATTGTATATTTAGACAAATAAACAAAATTTTATAAAATAGTTTTCTAGTTAGCAGACTCTGGATACTTTGGATATCATATGAAGCTATATATACAATCCAAAGCTCAGAATCTATAACATTGAATTTTTTAAATATTATTCTTAATGTTTTACTTTTTCTTAATTTTTGCTAGGATAAGGAACATTGTTAAAAGGACAATTTCATATAAGCCTTGAACTACTTACAAAAAGAAGTGGACTGACTTGCTACAGATAACAAATACAATAATAAGTAGGTGTCTTTTATCCGTGTTGTGTATGATTTGAACTATGAATATTAGACAAAAAAGTAAAGGGAAAGTAAAAGACTGAACCAAATGAATTAAAGAAAATATTTAACACTTTTAAACATTTAACATTTGACATTTGTATCATATTGCTGTCTATTTTTAAAGGTAGGCCTACGCAGTAGGCTAAGCCCTGCTTTCTTATTAGAAATCTATAAAATCAAGAACATTTAATTTTTAAAATAATGACTATAAGTCAGTCACAATAATATATCATAAAAGTTTGGACTTTTGAAAACTTAAGATAAATTTTCGTTATTGCTGTGTCCAAGCTATATGGAACTACTAAAATGATCTTCTTTTCAAAACCATCTGCTGGTATGGAATTCTTTGTGACAGTGAATAAATACATTTTTTATTAAGCATAGACCTGATAACTAGTCCATTAGCAAGATCTAAAGACTAAAGCAAACAAGTAGGCCTAGCACTTGACAACTTTTATTATGTCCCAAATTATGCAATATGATTTCCCCTATGTCTTAAGCTAAATGTTCCATAAATGTAAGCTAAGCTAGCCATTTACTAACATAAAAGTCTTTATTTGTCATGTCCTGCATCTCTATCTAATTCCAATGGCAATGTTCTATGTAGCAAATGATTCACAATTTTATAATAACTTATTTCGTACTAGTGTATTTTCTTGCTGCATATGCATAGCTACACCTTTGCACATTCAGTTATGAACTACTTATAACAAATTTAGATTTCTTTCTGGCACCCAAATTCGACATTTCACATTTCTTGGTTGTGTTGGCTTTGCCTTTGGTTTCAACCAGTTTTGACAAATTACGATTCAGAATGAAAGGTTTGCAATCGGTGAGATAATAACTTAGATAGAATATTTAAGCTTAATTTAACATGTCCTATTTATATGATTATTCTAACATTAATAGACTTTACAATAACATCCGAGGCTTATATACAAAGACTTTAAATTTTGACTAATTTGAACCAGATGACAGTTTCGATTCTAGGAAAAAGTACAATTTTTCAAAAAACTTTTTAAATTTGCACTAGTTGAGACCGGCCTCATGTTTAATACGACAAGACGAGTTTTGTTAGTAACAGTTTAAGGTGTACAAGTAAAAAAGCAGCTTATATCCAACTTGTGTTGATGAGGAGTTTGGCGCATATAGCACCTGGCTAAAACTATATTTTACTCTAAGAATATGTAAAATGTTCATAATATACAGCTTCGCTCTTCTCACAATCGCTGTAAAAGAAGTTATTTTCATAAGCATCATTAAAACAGTACAAAAATTTTAGAAATTACTACATTCGAAAATTTTATTTTCTCTTTAATAAAGATTTTATAAGATTCGGTGTTACACAAGCAACGCACTCCATTAATCCTAAAGTGCGCAGATTCAAGGCCCACCGATAGTATAACGTAACATTTGTACTACAGCGGTCCTTGGTTGTACAACAAACAAATTAAAAATAAGTTTCTATGACAATTTGGATGAGCTTACGTTAGAAACTTGTAGGGAAAATATTTTACAACTGATACAATTTAGTAAATTATGTTCACTAAAAATATCGATCCGACATACATGGACAGAAAAAATGTACAGATCGACGTACAATGATTAGAATTACACATACAGTATGGATTTTAAAGTACCAAAGTAACCACCCTTTTAAAGTAAAGGGTGGAATTAGAGCCTATAGTGAACTAGAATTGATTCTCAATTCCACTAGAACAATTTAGCAGACACTTATCTCTGGATTGCTTGAGTTCACCCAGCTGTTAAGTAGGTACCTGAATTAGCTTTTGGGTAATTGAGGGTGGGTGTGGCGTCCCTCCCCAATCCATGGACTGAACAGCCGTACGCAGCCTTCAGATGCGCCGCGCAATAGCTGCGGCTGTGCTGTCGGCTGCACATCTGACCCAGTTATTAGTATTTTCTACGTGTAGAGCGCTGACAAAGCCAACTAGCTCGAGTACCTACCCGTTTTGTGGGGCTTTTCGCATGGCCAAAACTTGTAGCTGGAATCTGGATTGTCGACGAAACCAGCTGTATTCGACTTGATTTTGATTGACTGCGTGAATCGATCCCTGAGTCACAATTTCTTCCGCTGAGGCGCTGCATCCCAATTGTCCTCGACATATAATGTTAAATAACCTGATGTCGAAGCTGTATCACGCGACATTTTTAATGCGTCCTTCGCATCTGCATCACCACAAACTGTGGTAAACTGTGGCACGCCTCTATGGTAATAAGTATCAGTGCGGCACTGCAAAATCGTTAGTCAATGAGGCGAAACGGTACGCTGCCGCAACGCTTCTATGGTCAAACCAAACATTATTTAACAGCAAAATCATTGTACACTTTTGGAGGGGTTTTTTCCCAGCCACCAATGAAGCCTGATTGTTGCACGCCTTTACTGTCTATGTCCCGAACCCCGCCAGCTCGTCTCGCTGTCTTACAGCCTTCCCCAAACTGAGTTCTCTTGCTGCCCTAAGTCAGGCGGTCTACTTTTGGACCATAGACATTTCGGGCGTGCACCAATCGACAAAATAATCGATTGCTGCACGCCCCGCGAGACCGCTGGCTATATCCGCTCCGTGAGACTGATTGTTGCACGCCCCAACTGTCTGTGGTCCAAAAGTATACAATGCCAGTGATAAACGGCTATTCGTACTGCAAAGTTAAAAACATTGCAGCACTCATAGCCGTTTATTACTATATCATTCGTCAATGGCGCACTCACCTCTCGTCTAGCCTAAATTAGAGGCTCGAAGTAGGCCTCTCGCGGCCTTGGTGATTCCTTCTGAAAAGATGCTCTCAAACAGCAAAGTCCCTGGAGCTCGAATCCGTGGTGATACCACATTAATTTGGGGCGTAGCTGCGGAGAGAAGTCTTGGAAGTCTCGCTGCATGCACCCTCTTAATTGAGCGTGTGTGCCTGCGTATGTGAGCGTGTATGCTCAGGAGTTAGCGGAATAGGCAGAATTGCCTCCTCGCTGGCTGCGGGTCTAGTGTCACCAAATGATTTTCCGGTGCCCACAGTCCCCCTCCTACATTACTACGAGTATTATTATCATTGCACATCACATGCTTGTTGCCAAAGCAAAAAATGTAAGGAAATTTCTGGTCAATTGGAAACCAGAAAGCCGTAAAATTTTCAAAGTTATAGCTTCAATTTCTGGCAGTCATTTATTATTTTAGCCCACTGGAATCAAAAAACGCTTAACTATGTACCTGAAGTCTGAAACGTTGACAACAAAAACAGTAGCAGGTATAGCATTGCCCATCACTAATGATGAGCTGGTAGAGTTAGGCAGATGTTTAAATTTTTTTAAACAGTTGCAGTTTTTTCATCCTAATGCCTACATACGCTCGTAATTCTGACATAAGGGAAGAGAAGACTTAACTGCTTCACTTTACCCGGCTGTAAAAATGGATAATCTCGTTTATTCACTTTATTCACTTCCGATCTCTACTCGTTTTCTTCACTTAAAATAAACCTGAAGATGCACACTGTTGTGCGAAACGCGGCGTTTAATTAATGTTGATTCTCGCTTTTCTCTTTATCCTACTTGCCAAGCGAGCAACTTTACCTGAATCATTTCTATCATCTAGTTCGTCTAAGACTCAGGGGTAGGCAAACTTATTTGCTGGCGGGCCAAAGAGAGAACCTAAAAGACGACAGCGGGCCGCATTGACTGTAAAAATATGAGATAGGGGAGAGATGAGACACGGGAGAAATTAGACACGGGAGAGATGAGACATGGGAGAGATGAGACAGGGGAGAGATTAGACACGGGAGAGATGAGACACGGGAGAGATAAGACACGGGAGAGATGAGACACAGGAGAGATTAGACACGGGAGAGATGAGACACGGGAGAGATTAGACACGGGAGAGATTAGACACGGGAGAGATGAGACACGGGAGAGATTAGACACGGGAGAGATGAGACACGGGAGAGATGAGACACGAGAGGGATTAGACACGGGAGAGATTAGACACGGGAGAGATGAGACACGGGAGAGATTAGACACGGGAGAGATTAGACACGGGAGAGATGAGACACGGGAGAGATTAGACACGGGAGAGATGAGACACGGGAGAGAAGAGACACGGGAGGGATTAGACACGGGAGAGATGAAACCGGACACTGTAGATGTCAGAAGGGGCAACGGGCCGGATTTGGGAGCTTCGAGGGCCGCATCTGGCCCGCGGGCCGGAGTTTGCCGACCCCCTGGTCTGAGTCCTAGCAAATCAGCATTTCAAACTCTTTCATTGAGTAGCTATAAGTAAAGTGATAGTACCAAGTAATGCCCTTGGCGCCAGGAACACTGGTAGCAGTTGGCGGGGTGTAGTACAGACCGTTGGGATTGGTGGTGTGACAAGCATTGTACCACCAGGCTCCTTTGTATATCTGAGCGCAGCTACCCTGCAGATAGCTATCATTGTCCTCATCAAGCGTGCTGAAGCATTTTCCATTGTGCCCTATCATCGAGTCGCCAACTGTTGAAGACGAACTTCGGAAACCGAATACCGTCAGACGAAATTTCTGAGTCTCCGAGTCAACAAGAAAATTAGAATACTCGGCCCAATACTCAGTGTTATCCCACGTTTTCATGCGGATGAGTAGTGTCCTTGCGACTGGCCAGGCTAACTTGTGCAGAGTAGTTAGTCCTGCGAATTCAATCAAACCAAGTGAGGTGCGACAGGTGCGACAGGTGAGACAGGTGAAGAGTTGATACTGGGATAGATGAGACGGGTAAGAGATGAGACAGGGAAGAGATGAGACATGGGAGAGATGAGACATGGGAGAGATGAGACATGGGAGAAATGAGATAGGGGAGAGATGAGAGATGAGATGTGACAACCCTGGGGTATTTGAGAATGGATGGGCCCATGTCCATGGACTCAAACTGGTTACAAACCGATCCAAAAGTTGCGACTGGGCTCCTGGCCGAATCCAGCGGTATAGTGGCTCCAGTTGCGGTAGAAGTCGGTTGTATTGTCTACTCGGTGCTGAATTGTGGTCCAACAAGTCTCTAGTGGCGTGGCAAACACCTTGATTGAGTCGGAAATAGGCATCTCTATAGCTGAAATTATCACACAGAAAAAATAGACAATCAACAATTCATTACTTACTAACAAAGACTTCGTGTCCAACGGAGTCAATGGACTGCCTCGGTCGGTCCTCAGACATCTGGTTTTCTTAGCTGCGAATTAGTTTTGATGATGTCTTTTTAGACTGAATCTGGTCTAGATATGCACGCTAATAAATAAATAAAGATATATATCGTCAGTCACGAACACTAATAACCTCCCACGCCGGCCTAGACCGGTTTGTGGCAGACAGTAAAACCCCCCGCCAATCAGAACGCACCACGCGCGCTTTCACTGAAGGCGGCATGCAAGCCGCATACAAAACAGATAGATTTAGATTTAGATACATTCAATCTTTAACATAGAATTGTTGGCCTAGATGTACAGTGAGTGGCACAGCTCCGCTATTCCAAATGAGTTCTAACCATAGCGAGTTCTATACAGGCGTCTCAAACAATGGAAAGAAAATTCAGTCAAGGAGTTGAGCTATGGATGACGGCAAGCTCACCGAGAAAGCACTGGGACTCTTGCGTCCCAGTTCCTCTAATGAAGACTAGCAGATTGTCAGCCCGCATGTACTTGGCTGCAACGGCGGCACACTGCAGCACAGTTTGGCTGCTGGATGTTAGCTGAAACTGTCGAACACGATCGCCTGTCCAGCTGACGGTGTTCACCTCCCAGAGTGGAATGTCTGCGGCGGCAGCGGTGACGACTGAGCCGATGGCCAGACAAACTATTAGCAGCTGCATTTGCCTTGCATTCATTGAGAACTGGTCTGCTATGCCTATGCTGTTGGAACTGAATTTTCAATTTATTTAATTTTTGGCAAATTCACAACTGATAGGGGAGTGGGGAAGGCGGTAGCCTAAAATTGCTTTTAAGTTAAAAGCTCATTTGATTGGGCAGCTAGGCTCTGAAAGCTTTGAAACGGATGTCTGGAATAAATTTAAGTCTACCCATCAGTTTTAGTACTAAGTCCATAATATTTCTTACTAAACCATGTGATACGGCTAGTGTGGTAGCTTTTTCTATTGGTTTATAAACTCATTTTATGCGGAAAAAAATGAGTGGTTTAAAATAGACTTTAACAGAAGAGCTACCAAGCCATTTTACTGCCCGTTTTTATGCCAATAGGGGGGGATTTTTGTGCTGCACTCGAACGGAGCAACGCAAGCACATGAAACTTAAGTAAACGGGCCAACTTTTTGTTGCGCATCTTCTGAAACAAGAATCAAGTCGCCAGTCCTTCAGACAGTCGAGATATTCATCGGTTCTGGCCGAAGGTCCGATTTTTCCCATTAGCGCTAGTGTATTTGATACAGCCCTATACACAAGCTTGCACTGCGCTTCAGTGCGTCAGCAGAAAATACAACGCTTTTGTTCAAAACAGTGTTTAAATACAAAAAGGCTTACATTTTATGACTCGGTACATTCTTGCTCATAGCTTATTTTATTCCTAGTCGTTGGCTACAGAAACGTCTCAACTTCGCTGGCTACAGAACATCGGGAATAACCAACCGAAAATATTGAGCCGTTCCACAGTCTCATGCGAATTCGCAGTGCCCGAGCTTCTGGCCAGGTGAGCGAGTGCAGCTTGCGGAGACCTGTCGATTAACGATCGGTTAATTTGCGTTGTTTTGGCTTTTAATAGCTTTTGAAGTCTATAGATAGAATGGGTGGAGTGGCGGGGGTGAGTAGCGGAGCGTTCTAACGCGTTTGCCTTTTGCACTAAGGTCCCTGAGCTTGATTCCGCGATGAGGCCACATTCCTTTTGGGCGCAACTGCGGAGAGAAGGCTTTGGGGCTTGTCGTGCAATTCACGCCCTTGTGGACCAGCCTCCAAAGCACAGTGAGAGTGTACACTGCCTGACGATGAGAAAGTCAGGGCAGATGTACACACCTGTGTGAGCGTATGCCTGCGTACAGTATCTGTGTGCGTGTGTGCTCAGGAGTCAGCGAAATGGGCAGAACTGCCTCCTCGCTGGCTGCGGGTCTAGTGTCACCAAACTATGTGTCATTGCCCGCAGCCCTCCTGCAATTATTATTATTATTATTACCCCCTGTGTGAGTTTACTCATGTACACAGTATCCATCTGCGTGAGTGCTCAAGAGTCAGCGGAATGTGTAGAATTACCTCTCGCCGACTGCGAATCGACCGTCGCCCAAATGATGTGCCTTCGTTCAAAGCCCTCCTGTAAATATTAAAAGCGTTCTAACACAGTCCATGTAGATGCATTCTAACTTCACCAATCCAACAGTTTGCACTGGCTGCCTCGCCGAATCCTTTGGCATAGTCGCTCCAGTTTCTGTCGAAGCTAGTGGCATCGTTGGCTCTGTGCTGAATCGTTATCCAACAGTTTCTTTATTGAGATACCGAATGCCTAGTGGTGGAAATCGTGGTCAAAAGTTTTTTTATTCGAAGCAAACTGCGCACTATGGCCAAATAGCATGCGCAACTCACTCTGACATCACTCGAAATGTCTTTGAACTGCTGTTTAAGACCGTTTGTCTTTGTTCCTTAAATTAATTTCAGCATTTGATATACAATTTCTTATAATAAAGCAAATGAAGAAGGAAAACTCGCTGAGCTCACCCAAGATGCACTGCGGCTGCTCAGTCGTGTCTGCTTCGATGAAGACCAGCAGCTGGTCATCAGTGAGCAGGTGTCTGGCAGCGATCGTGCAGCGCACTCCAGCACATCGCTGGCTTGGCTCATTTGAGATGTCGGAAATTCACGAAATCGACTGCCCGACCAGCAGCTGGAATGAACCTCGTACAGTTCTATGCAAAACATTGAGACGGCTACTGAGCACAGAGTAAACAATTTTAGCTCCAGGTTCATTGTTAAAAACGAACCAGGCAGTACAGCAGACAAAAGTTAAAGCTCACTTTTATCACATTCAAAATCTATGCCTTTTCCAATTTAAAATATGTTTTAAAAAATCATTTTAAAAATGTGTTTTTTCAGATCTTTCGGCCTTGCATTGCAATTTACAACAAAATAAACTTTCGTTTTTAGATCCTTCAATCAACAGCTGACAAACAGGTGTCACTCTTTAAAAGTAACACCGTTTTTTCCTATTTAGCTTTCGATTCTCACCTGACAGTCTATTCAGTTTAGCATGATACACATGATGTTGAGACATTTGTGAGATAAGTAGCTCTCTGATAAGTGTACTCAGAGTGTCTTACCTGCAAATGAGTGGCATGCTGGTATATAGAATACCCATTGGAGACAAGGGCACAGAACTCAAGCAAGCTGAGTCACTTCTATTATATTATTTTAAGTAATATTATTTAGTCGAAAAATTTACAAGAAAAATGTAACCCGGAGTTGAGACGTACTCTACGAGTATCCTCGTTTAGATTAGGAAACCATAAACTTGTGAAACATTGCGAGCTGCCAGACCAAAAATTCCTTATGAGAACAGATTGCGAGGTACTTTTTTTCAATCCCAATTTTTGTTTAGATGTTCGAGTGTCACTAGATGATGTGGCAGTGCCTAGAGCTCCCATGATTATATGAAAGTTAAAAAAATTATTTTATCACGATACCAGATGCTGGTTTTTCGTTAGTTTTATGATTTGTGGTAATTACGAGTACTTCATATTAAATGGCCGAATGAGGTACTTCACCTCAAGCTCAAGATAATTCACAAAAATAGTGACAATAATGTTTGACGCGGTCAAAGATTAAAATCCTGGGCCAAGTGCACCGCTGATTCCAGATCCCAGCAGATTCTGTCCAGCAGGTGTCTCACAGCCAGAGAGGAAGCGTCGTGGACCTTCTCAACAGTCTGAGTGAAGGGATTGTACAAAACGGTCGAACCTCGACGAAGTGTCCTGGCAAATTGCCTGAAACATTTTCAATTCAAGCACCAGTTTGGAAAACATGGCTGGTTGAGTAAACTCTAACTTGATTCGCGTTACTCAGCATTTAGAATAATTTCTACTGACCTCAGTTTATTTTTAGCCTCGGAAAAGCTGTTTGTGTAAAAGTACATATCCTGGAAGGTTGTCACTTTGCACTCCTGCTGAAGAACCAGCTCTGGATTGAATTCGCAAATTACAGCTAGTCCACTAACTGCGTACTGCAATGAAAATATACAGCCAAAGCTTACAGACATCAGTTCTTTGCGCTGAGTTTGAATCTTTGCTTCAGAATTGGCTATGATCTCTCACCATAAACTCGTCAACACAGGCAAGCAGACCTGCTCCGTACACCTTTAACTTGCCAGCCTCTTTGCAGAAACCAAATTCAATAGTAAAGAAGTAGCACTAAAATTTGTTCAGCGATTCCTGTGAGTACTTTATTAATGAGCTCACTGAAGGAAAATAAGCTGATAAAAAAACAAATGGTACTCTACCGTAGCGAGCTTCTCGACGTCTTCCTCCGATGCGCCGAGAGAAGCCAAGCCGATCTCCTGAGAGAAGTGAGCAAATGTCGGATCCGCCAGCATTGGTACATGACCAAGAAGCTCGTGACAACAGTCCCTGAAACAGAAAACAGTGAGGTGGTCATCGATTTGTTTAATCGAGTGAATGCTGTCGGGGTCAATCGGTTGGTACTCACGGCTCCGGAGTGTAGAACGGTCTCTCCCAGTGCCTGATGTACTGAGTGCAGCAGAAGACTCTCAGAGCCAGTGCGGACAGAAAGTCCCTAGCAGACAGGTAGCCCGCCACCGGACGCAGTGTGAAGCCCGTGCGGCGCTTGACAAAGTCGGACACGTCGCGCAGCTGCGGGATGCGGTCACTCCTGGGAATATGAATTTAGATTTGCTTATCAATTAATCATGTCAATGTATAAACAAGTTAATATGTTTTCGTTTATTGAATTTTTATATTGACTCAAATATTACCTCAGAAAATCTACCGGGATCTATTGAAATCAACTATTAAAATCTACGGGAATCTCATTAGAGTACGTGCATCTATCATCGCAACGCATTCGAAACTCGTTTCGTAAAAAGACAGCGAAACTGTATATTTTATATGTCTAACTCAAGAGAAGTATATTATTAAGAGATTAAGAGAGTTTAGTTATCCGACCATCGCCTGCTTTTCTGCAACCTTCGCATGCGGGAAAGCTTATGCGTTCGCCGCCGCGCACTAGGAGAGCCTGCGAGAGCACCGGCAACTATTCCGAGATCAGCGCTGCAACGGCGACGGCAGCTAGCAACTAGCAAAATGCTGTCATGACAGGGACAGGGAGGTTCAGGAGGCGAGGCGGACAGTCGATAGGCTGCGACGGACCAGCCGAGCGACGGCTGAGGCCAAGAAAACCCTGTCGGAGGTCTGCGCAAATCCTGTCAATGATGCCATCCGGAGCGTCACCTCTGGCGGGGCTCGAACAACGGATTTGGCTTTTCTGGCCGAAAATCAACACCCTGACTGGCCGCAAGAAGAAGATGGTGCTTAACCTAGCCGGCGACACACCAGAGGCGCGCCGAAATGAGCTGCGTAACTTCTTTGCATTGTAAATGCTACGTTAACGCCTTTCTGAAAAGCAATGCCACTGCCGCCCCAGACGACACTCTCATCGCAGGAGGACTTCAACGCACACCCAGTGACTAGCAACGACGCGCAGTTCGCTCGCAAGGCGTGGGAGGTCGCGCCCCCAGACCGGTCTAGGTGCATGTCGAGGTGCTACGAGTCAAATGGGTCGCCACTGAGGTGGCCTGTGTTATAAACGGCGTCCACTGAAGGTGCGCGCGCCCGCGATTGGACACCCGGGCACATCGTCACGATTCCGAAAAAGCCGGGAACGACTTGAAAGGAGGAGCACAAAGGGATCTCGCTCATGTACGCCTGTGCAGGACCAGTTTCTTCGCCTTTAGCAGAACGGATCGCGTCACTGTGACGCATATCTTAGCGCTACGCCGCATCATCAAGGAGGCGCGCATCCATCAGTCAATTCTCGTGGTGATCTACATTAACTTCCTAAAGGCCTCTCCTACTTCGGGCTTCGTGCATTCGTGTGTTCGTGCGCGCGGCTCTTCGTTATTGGCTACGCTGACGACCTCGCGATGCCCTCCGACCAGCTGGCCGAGATCAAATACCGAGGCGCCGCCAGAGATGCGCGCTCTCTGAATTCTGTACCCCTTTCTGGCCACTGCGTGGTTGGTAGGAGATGTACTTTGTTCCTGTTGTCGTCGTTTCTTTTTGTGTTGTTGTTGTTGTTGTTGTTGTTGTTGTTGTTGTTGTTGTAGTTGTTGTTGTAAGAGAGTATTCAGATAGGTGCAGTAAATTTGCAACAGTTTGGCTGATAAAAGAGTTCATTAATGAAATGTGAGGTGAATTTTTTATCAAGAACAGTGCACAGAAAAAAAACTTTTTCTAGCATTTTTGCAAAGCCACTAAATTGACATTCATTGATACTTTGACATTGTATAAGTAGCTCCATAAATAAACACTTCTAAGCAGCAGGAAGAAGCCAATAAACTCTATTGCTTACGTTTCCAGAGCCAAGAGAAAAAAGTTCTTGCTGTACGAGCGTTACATGAAATGATTTCGGCCTTTGTATAACCCACTATTAAGTATACACAATCAAGTGTTACTGCGTGTAAATTTTTAAGTTGGCCGGATATAACTGCATTCAGATACCTGTAAAGCCCGATCTCCCTTAGCTGTTTGAAGTTCTCCAAAAACTCCTTGCACGCGTGCTGGTCATAGAGATCACTCAAGCGATTGAACACGGTGGACCAAGTTGCATTCTCCTGGTCTGTGTACTCAACCAGCGGAATGAACTGGTCGTGCTTGTACTCAAAGGCCAGCTGAGCAAACATCTTCCTTCGCTCTTTGTATTGCTCATCTTGCATACTCTGCAACACGAATAGATTTTTGTCTTATTTCATTCTTGGAAAAATGACTGAGACGTGGCAAAATGGTAAATTTGCGAACCGGATGATTGATGCTATCCTCGTCAATTTCCAAGACCGAGTTGACAACCTTATCAAGATCGGCCTGTTGTCTAGGAAACCAAACCGAGTCGTCTGAAATGTTGGACATAATAATAAATAATAATGATTGCAGAAGGGCTGCGGGCAATGGTACATCATTTGGTGACACTAGACCTGCAGCCAGCGAGGAGGCAATTCTGTCAATTTCGCTGACTCCTGAGCACATACACACACGGATACTGCACACAGGCATACGCTCACACAGGTGTGTACATCTGCCCTGACTTTCTCATCATCAGGCAGTGTACATTTTCACTGTGCCTCGGAGGTTGGCCCTCAAGGGCGTGAATTTCACGACAAGCCCCCAAGCCTTCTCTCCGCGGCTGCGCCCCAAATGAATGTGGCCTCGCCGTGGAATCGAACTTAGGGACCGTGGTGCGAGAGGCAAACGTGATAACCGCTCTGCCACCGACCCCAAATGTTGGGCATTCAATGTGAACTAAAAACTTAGAGACTTTCCAAAAATCTGAGCCTGCCACACAACTCACCGAATACATTGTCAATCTCGCGAATTTCAAAGTCTCTCCGTTTCTCCGGATCGATTATGGCGATACTGTTTCCAAGAGCTGCAAGACGTCTGCGAGCATCGTCTGCCGCTTGTGCATCGCTGGGTGGTTGCACGTCGATAACAAGATCGCTTGAGCAACCGTTTTGTCGACTAGACGGTTGTGATTCGACGTGAAGTAGAGTAAAGCCTAAGTTCTGAAAAATTAGTTTTTTCAGCATTCGTTGTAAAGTACTATTACTTGCGTCTCATTTTAATCAACATTTTTACCTGTACATCGCGCAACGCATCGCACCAACGATCCGCTGGGAGATGTGCAACAATCCTAAGACTGTTCAAGATATGCTGCGAAAGTTGGCCCGCGTTCGGTTCTCCATCGAGTTCAGCTGATTGCGCTTTCGATGTGCACCCTTTTGTTGCTGTCGACTCCATCATCAGGCGGCCGCGGAGGGAAGACAAGACCATTTGTCTTTGTTCCTTAAATTAAATTCAGCATTTGATATACAATTTCTTAAAATGAAGCAAATGAAGAAGGAAAACTCGCTGAGCTCACCCAAGATGCACTGCGGCTGCTCAGTCGTGTCTGCTTCGATGAAGACCAGCAGCTGGTCATCAGTGAGCAGGTGTCTGGCAGCGATCGTGCAGCGCACTCCAGCACATCGCTGGCTTGGCTCATTTGAGATGTCGGAAATTCACGAAATCGACTGCCCGACCAGCAGCTGGAATGAACCTCGTACAGTTCTATGCAAAACATTGAGACGGCTACTGAGCACAGAGTAAACAATTTTAGCTCCAGGTTCATTGTTAAAAATGAACCAGGCAGTACAGCAGACAAGAGTTAAAGCTCACTTTTATCACATTCAAAATCTATGCCTTTTCCGATTTAAAATATCTTTTTAAAAATCATTTAAAAATTGTGTTTTTTCAGATCTTTCGGCCTTGCATTGCAATTTACAACAAAATAAACTTTCGTTTTTAGATCCTTCAATCAACAGCTGACAAACAGGTGTCACTCTTTAAAAGTAACACCGTTTTTTCCTATTTAGCTTTCGATTCTCACCTGAGAGTCTATTCAGTTTAGCATGATACACATGATGTTGAGACATTTGTGAGATAAGTAGCTCTCTGATAAGTGTACTCAGTGTCTTATCTGCAAATGAGTGGCATGCTGGTATATAGAATACCCATTGGAGACAAGGGCACAGAACTCAAGCAAGCTGAGTCACTTCTATTATATTATTTTAAGTAATATTATTTAGTCGAAAAATTTACAAGAAAAATGTAACCCGGAGTTGAGACGTACTCTACGAGTATCCTCATTTAGATTAGGAAACCATAAACTTGTGAAACATTGCGAGCTGCCAGACCAAAAATTCCTTATGAGAACAGATTGCGAGGTACTTTTTTTCAATCCCAATTTTTGTTTAGATGTTCGAGTGTCACTAGATGATGTGGCAGTGCCTAGAGCTCCCATGATTATATGAAAGTTAAAAAAATTATTTTATCACGATACCAGATGCTGGTTTTTCGTTAGTTTTATGATTTGTGGTAATTACGAGTACTTCATATTAAATGGCCGAATGAGGTACTTCACCTCAAGCTCAAGATAATTCACAAAAATAGTGACAATAATGTTTGACGCGGTCAAAGATTAAAATCCTGGGCCAAGTGCACCGCTGATTCCAGATCCCAGCAGATTCTGTCCAGCAGGTGTCTCACAGCCAGAGAGGAAGCGTCGTGGACCTTCTCAACAGTCTGAGTGAAGGGATTGTACAAAACGGTCGAACCTCGACGAAGTGTCCTGGCAAATTGCCTGAAACATTTTCAATTCAAGCACCAGTTTGGAAAACATGGCTGGTTGAGTAAACTCTAACTTGATTCGCGTTACTCAGCATTTAGAATAATTTCTACTGACCTCAGTTTATTTTTAGCCTCGGAAAAGCTGTTTGTGTAAAAGTACATATCCTGGAAGGTTGTCACTTTGCACTCCTGCTGAAGAACCAGCTCTGGATTGAATTCGCAAATTACAGCTAGTCCACTAACTGCGTACTGCAATGAAAATATACAGCCAAAGCTTACAGACATCAGTTCTTTGCGCTGAGTTTGAATCTTTGCTTCAGAATTGGCTATGATCTCTCACCATAAACTCGTCAACACAGGCAAGCAGACCTGCTCCGTACACCTTTAACTTGCCAGCCTCTTTGCAGAAACCAAATTCAATAGTAAAGAAGTAGCACTAAAATTTGTTCAGCGATTCCTGTGAGTACTTTATTAATGAGCTCACTGAAGGAAAATAAGCTGATAAAAAAACAAATGGTACTCTACCGTAGCGAGCTTCTCGACGTCTTCCTCCGATGCGCCGAGAGAAGCCAAGCCGATCTCCTGAGAGAAGTGAGCAAATGTCGGATCCGCCAGCATTGGTACATGACCAAGAAGCTCGTGACAACAGTCCCTGAAACAGAAAACAGTGAGGTGGTCATCGATTTGTTTAATCGAGTGAATGCTGTCGGGGTCAATCGGTTGGTACTCACGGCTCCGGAGTGTAGAACGGTCTCTCCCAGTGCCTGATGTACTGAGTGCAGCAGAAGACTCTCAGAGCCAGTGCGGACAGAAAGTCCCTAGCAGACAGGTAGCCCGCCACCGGACGCAGTGTGAAGCCCGAGCGACGCTTGACAAAGTCGGACACGTCGCGCAGCTGCGGGATGCGGTCACTCCTGGGAATAGGAATTTTGATTTGCTTATCAATTAATCATGTCAATGTATAAACATGTAAATGTGTTTTCGTTTATTGAATTTTTATTTTTACTCAAATATTACCTCAGAAAATCTACCGGGATCTATTGAAATCAACTATTAAAATCTAGGGGAATCTCATTAGAGTACGTGCATCTATCATCGCAACGCATACGAAACTCGCTTCGTAAAAAGACAGCAAAACTGTATATTTTATATGTCTAACTCAAGAGAAGTATATTATTAAGAGATTAAGAGAGTTTAGTTATCCGACCATCGCCTGCTTTTCTGCAACCTTCGCATGCGGGAAAGCTTAAGCGTTCGCCACCGCGCACTAGGGGAGTCTGCGTGAGCACCGGCAACTATTCCGAGATCAGCGCTGCAACGGCGACGGCAGCTAGCAACTAGCAAAATGCTGTCATGATAGGGATGACAGGGAGGTTCAGGAGGTGAGGCGGACAGTCGATAGGCTGCGACGGACCAGCCGAGCGACGGCTGAGGCCAAGAAAACCCTGTCGGAGGTCTGCGCAAATCCTGTCAATGATGCCATCCGGAGCGTCACCTCTGGCGGGGCTCGAACAACGGATTTGGCTTTTCTGGCCGACAATCAACACCCTGACTGGCCGCAAGAAGAAGATGGTGCTTAACCTAGCCGGCGACACACCCAGAGGCGCGCCGAAATGAGCTGCGTAACTTCTTTGCATTGTAAATGCTACGTTAACGCCTTTCTGAAAAGCAATGCCACTGCCGCCCCAGAGGACACTCTCATCGCAGGAGGACTTCAACCCACACCCAGTGACTAGCAACGACGCGCAGTTCGCTCGCAAGGCGTCGGGAGGTCGCGCCCCCAGACCGGTCTAGGTGCATGTCGAGGTGCTACGAGTCATATGGGTCGCCACTGAGGTGGCCTGCGTTATAAGCGGCGTCCACTGAAGGTGCGCGCGCCCGCGATTGGACACCCGGGCACATCGTCACGATTCCGAAAAAGCCGGGAACGACTTGAAAGGAGGAGCACAAAGGGATCTCGCTCATGTACGCCTGTGCAGGACCAGTTTCTTCGCCTTTAGCAGAACGGATCGCGTCACTGTGACGCATATCTTAGCGCTACGCCGCATCATCAAGGAGGCGCGCATCCATCAGTCAAGTCTCGTGGTGATCTACATTAACTTCCTAAAGGCCTCTCCTACTTCGGGCTTCGTGCATTCGTGTGTTCGTGCGCGCGGCTCTTCGTTATTGGCTACGCTGACGACCTCGCGATGCCCTCCGACCAGCTTGCCGAGATCAAATACCGAGGCGCCGCCAGAGATGCGCGCTCTCTGAATTCTGTACCCCTTTCTGGCCACTGCGTGGTTAGTAGGAGATGTACTTTGTTGCTGTTGTCGTCGTTTCTTTTTGTGTTTTGTTGTTGTTGTTGTTGTTGTTGTTGTTGTTGTTGTTGTTGTTGTTGTAAGAGGGTATTCAGATAGGTGCAGTAAATTTGCAACAGCTTGGCTGATAAAAGAGTTCATTAATGAAATGTGAGGCGAATTTTTAATCAAGAACAGTGCACAGAAAAAAAACTTTTTCTAGCATTTTTGCAAAGCCACTAAATTGACATTAATTGATACTTTGACATTGTATAAGTAGCTCCATAAATAAACACTTCTAAGCAGCAGGAAGAAGCCAATAAACTTTATTGCTTACGTTTCCAGAGCCAAAAGAAAAAAGTTCTTGCTGTACGAGCGTTACATGAAATGATTTCGGCCTTTGTATAACCCACTATTAAGTATACACAATCAAGTGTTACTGCGTGTAAATTTTTAAGTTGGCCGGATATAACTGCTTTTAGATACCTGTAAAGCCCGATCTCCCTTAGCTGTTTGAAGTTCTCCAAAAACTCCTTGCACGCGTGCTGGTCATAGAGATCACTCAAGCGATTGAACACGGTGGACCAAGTTGCATTCTCCTGGTCTGTGTACTCAACCAGCGGAATGGGCTGGTCGTGCTTGTACTCAAAGGCCAGCTGAGCAAACATCTTCCTTCGCTCTTTGTAGTGCTCATCTTGCATACTCTGCAACACGAATAGATTTTTGTCTTATTTCATTCTTGGAAAAATGACTGAGACGTGGCAAAATGGTAAATTTGCGAACCGGATGATTGATGCTATCCTCGTCAATTTCCAAGACCGAGTTGACAACCTTATCAAGATCGGCCTGTTGTCTAGGAAACCAAACCGAGTCGTCTGAAATGTTGGACATAATAATAAATAATAATGATTGCAGAAGGGCTGCGGGCAATGGTACATCATTTGGTGACACTAGACCTGCAGCCAGCGAGGAGGCAATTCTGCCAATTTCGCTGACTCCTGAGCACATACACACACGGATACTGCACACAGGCACACGCTCACACAGGTGTGTACATCTGCCCTGACTTTCTCATCATCAGGCAGTGTACATTTTCACTGTGCCTCGGAGGTTGGCCCTCAAGGGCGTGAATTGCACGACAAGCCCCCAAGCCTTCTCTCCGCGGCTGCGCCCCAAATGAATGTGGCCTCGCCGTGGAATCGAACTTAGGGACCGTGGTGCGAGAGGCAAACGTGATAACCGCTCTGCCACCGACCCCAAATGTTGGGCATTCAATGTGAACTAAAAACTTAGAGACTTTCCAAAAATCTGAGCCTGCCACACAACTCACCGAATACATTGTCAATCTCGCGAATTTCAAAGTCTCTCCGTTTCTCCGGGTCGATTATGGCGATACTGTTTCCAAGAGCTGCAAGACGTCTGCGAGCGTCGTCTGCCGCTTGTGCATCGCTGGGTGGTTGCACGTCGATAACAAGATCGCTTGAGCAACCGTTTTGTCGACTAGACGGTTGTGATTCGACGTGAAGTAGAGTAAAGCCTAAGTTCTGAAAAATTAGTTTTTTCAGCATTCGTTGTAAAGCACTATTACTTGCGTCTCATTTTAATCAACATTTTTTACCTGTACATCGCGCAACGCATCGCACCAACGATCCGCTGGGAGATGCGCAACAATCCTAAGACTGTTCAAGATATGCTGCGAAAGTTGGCCCGCGTTCGGTTCTCCATCGAGTTCAGCTGATTGCGCTTTCGATGTGCACCTTTTTGTTGCTGTCGACTCCATCATCAGGCGGCCGCGGAGGGAACCAGCCACCCGCAATGCAGCCTTACCAGCAACAGCCAGGTAGCCGCCACTGCGCAGTGACTCGCACAGTTCTGCCGGAGAGTCAGTCGGCTGTTTGTCGCACATGTCTGGTAGCTCAACAAGTTAAAAGTGCTGGTCAGTCAATTTAGACTGATTAAGCGTTAACACCTGGACATACACACTAGGCTAGGCTTTAAGACTGCGCCACGTTGAAGCCGTTTTGTATTTATGCGCTGTCTAGTTATGCACTTAAATGTGATCAGGTGTCTGGTTCGTGACAGCGCTGGGTCAAGCTGGAAAACGGAATTATTTGTTTTCACTCATTTGGGCCCTTGCAGCGTACCCAACTTTGCAACACCTTGTCGCCGCCCTTAATTTGTTGCATTTTTAACTGTAACTGGTTGGTATTTACTGTTTTTACAGGTCAAGCGTGAAGGCATGCTAGGTGATACGATTGTAAACAAACTCACTGGCCTTTTTGTCTGGCTTCAACTGTTCGTTGAATTTTGAAGCTCAGCAAAAATCGATAAATAGCAATGTCTAGCCAGGATCAGATGGTATTTTAGCATGCATTTTTAGATACGAGTATTCTGCAAAAAAAACTACGTGACAGAATCAAATTAAAAATAAAGTAAGCACATAAAAGAGTTACACATTCATGAGACCCGATAGTGTGAAATGCCCAGTGCAATAATGAAAGAGGCAAAGCAGAAACCACAGCAAAGACAAATATAGGTGTAACAAAACTTGTCGGATTTTTGTTTATTATAGCTAGTCTTCAATTGGACTTAACAAAGTCGTACCTTGATTATTTATTATTTTAATTAAAAAAGGAGTGTTGATTAAATTAAAAATCCTAGTGGATTGAAACTATAGCTAAATGAGTAGGACAAATGAAAGTAATTATGCAAAGTAACGAGCTATCTTGATATAAAATATGAATCCATCCAAATCGAATTTAAGATTAACTAACGCAGAGTTTGTGAAAATTCTGATGATTTACCGACACCGCTAATTGAATATGTGAATGAGAGCAGCAGTTTGCTTTGCACCAGTGCTTCAGGTCGACACGTAACGCCCGAGACCACTCAGCATCTGCTGTCCGACATCCAGATCCGAGCTGATTCGTTCAAAGAAACGGCACACAGCCGCAATGTCCGTGATCGGCTCCACAGACTGGGTGTACGGATTGTAGATCAGATGCTGGCTGCGCCTCACTGATTGAGAGAACTTTCTGAAACAAATGAAATCGCTAAATCATTTAGGGGAGACTGCAAAATATTGGCCATTGTGACTACCTGATCTTAGACACCGCATCGGCGAAACTGCTGGTGAAGAAGTAGCCATCCTGAAAAGTCGTTATCCGACACTCCTGCTTGACGACCTCTTCAGGTTCGAATTCAGCTACGTTAGACTTTCCACTGACCGAATGCTGCAACGTAGAAATATTATTTCTATACTCAGATACTGATTAAAATAAAGGCAACTTGCCCACAACGAACGACCACTCACCACTAGCTCGTCGACGCAGGACAACAAGCCTGCACCATAGACTTTTAACTTCTCAGCTTCCTTGCAAAGACCGAACTCGACAGTAAAGAAATAGCACTAAAATTAACAGTATCTCTAAACTAAAGAAAGACGAAACCGATAAATAATAGTCCAAGACACTAAAGTCATACCGTAGCGAGCTTCTTGACGTCTTCCTCCGATGCGCCGAGAGAAGCCAAGCCGATCTCCTGAGAGAAGTGAGCAAATGTCGGATCCGCCAGCATTGGTACATGACCAAGAAGCTCGTGACAACAGTCCCTGAAACAGAAAACAGTGAGGTGGTCATCGATTTGTTTAATCGAGTGAATGCTGTCGGGGTCAATCGGTTGGTACTCACGGCTCCGGAGTGTAGAACGGTCTCTCCCAGTGCCTGATGTACTGAGTGCAGCAGAAGACTCTCAGAGCCAGTGCGGACAGAAAGTCCCTAGCAGACAGGTAGCCCGCCACCGGACGCAGTGTGAAGCCCGTGCGGCGCTTGACAAAGTCGGACACGTCGCGCAGCTGCGGGATGCGGTCACTCCTGTACGGGAGTGCTTCTGGTTTTTGTTTACATTTTTACTGTCCGGCACAATATAGTTGCTTATGTTAAACTTCCTTTTTAATAGTTTAATATACTTTTTGATAATGCAAGCTCGTGTTTTGAGCACATTACCTGTACAGCCCGATCTCCCTTAGCAGTTTGAAGTTCTCCAAAAACTCCTTGCACGCGTGCTGGTCATAGAGATCACTCAAGCGATTGAACACGGTGGACCAAGTTGCATTCTCCTGGTCTGTGTACTCAACCAGCGGAATGGGCTGGTCGTGCTTGTACTCAAAGGCCAGCTGAGCAAACATCTTCCTTCGCTCTTTGTAGTGCTCATCTTGCATGCTCTGGCGGATGAAGTTATTAGCAATGTCACATCGTTATACGCCATATGAAGGTTTTTTCTAGTACGAAACTTACGGGATGATCCACGTCATTCATTTGGTCCAGAAGAAGAACACGATTGGAAACTATATCCAAGTCTGGTAACGTCTTTGGAAACCATTGGTCATCTGTAACTTGAATTGGGCATAAAAAATGCGCAAAGGGCATATTATTTGCATATCATTTGAAGCTAATGTATAACCAACTCGTGGGAAAAGTGGGGTACGTACCTGCCACCCGATTGCAATCAGCACCTTCACCTTCAATCAGCAGACGTACTTCATTGCCACTCTCATTCAAAAGCTGCGAAGCCGACTTCAGGCACTTTTCAGCATCCTCCGGCAGGCGGATTTGAACCAGCATGCCTGCGCAGTCATCACCATTGAAGCCATTGGTGCACTGCTTCGACGAGGCACGAAAGTCTATTTTCTCAATGGAGGCGTTTGACTTCTGAAAATCAAGCAGCTTGTATTTTCAGCACGGCCTTGTTCAAGAGTTCTTACTGTTGTGAAATCTTGCAGTCGACTCACTCGAACAGCATCAAGGACTTCGCCCCATCTGGCCACTGGCAGGTTCACTACCAGAGCAGCTAGTCGCGATGTTCCATTGTTGGGATGATCTATGCCATTGGTACTCAGCTGAATTTGCGGGTTGCTAGTGAGGCAGTTGGCCGCCAATGATGCCTCCTTCATCTCAAGCAGGTAAGATTTGTGCTAATGAGATTCTGTAATGTAGCTAGAAATGCCTACAGTAAAATGTCTATGGGAGGGAAAGCATACGAGTAGTTTGTTAAGCCATCTGAAAAACATCTGCGATTCACTTATTTATAGCCTATTTCAGAGCTGATATATCCATTTCAGTCGGAATGACAGAATAATTGGATGACCTGTCTGTCCTTGTAATTAAGCTCTACAGGTTTGACGTGATAGTCCCTTTGCACCAATATGCTATCATTGTGTTGACCTACTTTGCACAATGCGCTCGGAGAAATTTGATCAGCCTGAAATCCTGAGAAGCGTCACTAGGAAACGTGAAATAAGCTCTTATGTTCTTAGGTTAGCCCTTGCGAAGGATTCTTCAACAACTTGATTGGGACTCTTTGATTTCATATTGCATCGTATATTTCAATAGTAATTATTGCACAGCAGATGGCGCCATTGAAAAAGAGCAACATTTTCGGGAAAATACAGAAAATTGATAGTGATTTCTGAGGCAATCACTATACATCTGGAATAGTATTATTCATAGCATGCTTTTACTTTTATTGATTTTTTCTGTTTCAGGTCTGGCACTTCATTCGTAAAATGAACTAATTTTACAGTCGTAAAATATGTTTCCGCTCGAGAGAAAGTTTGTTTATTTAAATTGTTATATGAGTACACTAGCCCATGGTTGTGTGCACCCACCCCAACAATATGGTATAGTATTTAACAATTGAGGACAGTAAAAGGCTGTACTAAAATATGTGAGGCGTGCTTGGCAGAGCGTTTGTCTCTCGCACCAAGTTACCTGAGCTCAAAACCGCGGCGAGGCCACATTCGTTTGAAGCGCAGAAGGGGAGAGAAGGCATGTCCTGCAATTTATGCCCTTGAGAGTCAAGCCCCAACGCGCAGTGAGAGTGTACACTGCCTGACGTTGAGAAAGTCAGGGCAGATGTACACACCTGTGTGAGTTGTGGCATGTGTAGAGCATCCATATGCTTGTGTACTCAGGAGTCAGCAAAGTTCAGCTCAGGAGGCCACAATCGTGCAATTATTGTATCACTATAACTCGTAAAAACATCGAGAATTAAACCGAAAGGCAAGTTTTTTGCAGCTAAATTACACTTTAATATTACTCAAAGCAAGGGAAAATGAGACAACACGGATTTGTAAAAAAACAATAAATTAAAACTATTTAAAAATAATACTTTGCATTTTAAAAACCAGTCGATTGATTAAAAAGTATACTGCTTAGTGAGACATTCAAGACAAAAATGAAATAATTTAGCACGTTGCTGCGAATGCAGTCTGTCGTTTGCAGTTCTCAATCACGGTGCTGGAGCAATACCGGTCCTAAAATGCAGCAATGAGCTCACTTTGATGACCCGTCGCCGCAACTCCGCCGGTAGGACAGTTCCCTCCGCACCGCTGCCGCAATGGAAGCGCACACTTCGTTGGGTTTTTCCTGGTAGAAGCTCAACAGCCGCTTCAATAGGAAGCTAGATTCAACGGCCTTCTTGTTAATATCAGCTTTAGCGAGATTCTTCAGTCGAGCTCGCCTAGTCTTTACGTCGTCCATGCCCAGAAGCTGTTGGCAATCAGTCATGTAGCTAGGCGTCATGAGCACCAGTAGGCTGAGATCCAGAAGGGCCAGGTGTTGCTGGTTGCAGTGCAATGAGCTGGCCTCCTGGTGTTTCAGCATCGTGCGTTTTTGCTTACTGGCGAGCGCCTTAAAGTTAATCGCTGGCTGATGCAGGAGATCGAACAGAAGATGCATTGTGGGCGACTTAGTGCAATCGACCCTGACCTGTTGGAGTTAAGCGGAATGTGTAGTGTAGTGTACACTATGCTTGATGATGAAAGGCAGATGCACCAACCTCTGTCCCTGTGTCTGCATACGGTATCAGTGTGCATGTGTGCTCAGGAGTCAATGGAATGTGTAGAATTGCATCTTGCTGGCATTGAGTCTAATGCCTGCATATAATATGAGAGCGCATACCGTCCTCATAATAATATAATATTAAGGGTCGAGGCGAGGCCAAATTCATTTGGGGCGCAGCCGCGGAGAAAAGGTTTGTGGGGCTTGTCGTGCTATCGACGCCCTTGAGGGCTAACCTCTAAGTCACAGTGAAAGTACACACTGCAGGACGATGAGAAATTCAGGGCAGATGTACACCTGTGTGAGCGAGTTCCTGTGTAAAGTATCTGTATACTTGTGTGCTCATGAGTCAGCGAAATGGGCAGCATTGCCTCCTCGCTGGCTGCAGATCAAGTGTCAATAGATGATGTGCCATTGCCCGCAACCCTCCTGGAACAATTATTATAATTCTAAGCGTACACGGTCACAGCTTGCGATCTGCTCTTACACTGAGATTTGAATGATCGAAGCTCCATGTGTATACGGGCAGAAGCTCTGTGAGCTGAGCGAACGCGCCACATAGTCCATCGACAATCTCGCAGGCCCGGACATCAGTGAGCGGATTCTTGGAATCGGTCAATACATTGGCCAGTGATTTACCCAATGGAGTGTGAATGGCGCATAGCCTGGCCCGATCGTTGAATGTCAACAGTCTCGTCACGGCCAGATTTCCGACGCAAAAGCAACTTTTGAGCAGCCGGTGGTTCAACAAGCCGCCCAGGCCAGAGCGCCAACGGTTGATCGCCGCCTCGTCCACGTCCGACCCTCCACACGCGTCTGCCCCGTTGCCGCAATCCCAAAGACAGGTAACTGTGACGCAAGCAAAATCGTTTCGGCCATTGAATCCTGCGTACGATGCGTCAAGACGGTACCGCGGGCCAAGCTGGTCTTCGCCAAGCTGCTCTCCATCGTCTGATAGCTTCAGCGCCCCATGTTCCGCTACAGACGACAGCGCGTCAGCCGCCGCAGCGCACAGCTGCGCATCCTGCCAAAGGCGAGTCGCATCGGGAGCCGATTTGGCCAGCAATTTCTGCAGTTGGCGACAAAATTGTAGCTTGTCGTTAATCAGATCTAGAACAGCCATCTTGGCAGCTTGGAGTCGGTTGCTAAGTTGCTCCAGAATGTGTTTAGCACTTGAAGGAACATCCACAGAGGTTAGGGTCTCCGTGGCAGTCAGTGTCTTCCAGTCCTAATAAAAATACGAAGAGGGTGTTGAGCTCTCAATTTTAGACTACGAAATGATTACGAAAAATCTTGGCACTATAGAGTTTGTTTCCTTAAGACTTGCATTTCCAATGCTCAGTTGAAGACATGTGTCAGCTCCGGGTTTCACTTCCTGCCAACGCAGTGGAGCGACATCAAAATCCTCCCCGCTGATGTACAAACTCAGCACACGATGCAGCCGCTCGTGTGACAGGGCACCAAGAAGTACCGCAGGCGCGCCTCCGCTGCTGGGCAGAAGCCGTTCGGCTAAACGACGAGAGCAGGTATCAGCAAGCACACTGCAGGCGCGTTGGAACACGACAGAGCAGGAGCTGAGCACACATGCCTCGATTTGAGACCGACACACAGCATCCCGACGGGACTTTGTTTCTGTATTACCAGGACTGAAATGAGACTGGTTCGGGTTGAAATTGTTATTAAATTGGAAGACGGATGGCAGTGCAAGCATATCGCTAAGAATCCTATGAAAAACCACTTGATGCCAAGGCCTGACCTTCACCTGTTACTACTCTGACAATCAAGCTTTTAAACACAAGAAGCTAACTTTTAGAAAGAATAGTGTTGAGCCTTTTAAGAGTAAACATAGCGAAAATCAAAACGTCTTAAGGTACCTGGCCCAAGCGTCTCTGCTGCTGATGCTGTGTCGGTGCCTGATGCTGATGCTTTTGATCGTCCAGTTGTATTCTACCGCATTCATCCACAACTAGCGGAGATATTGTGGCCAATTCCGCAGACAGATGCTCCTTCAAACTGGCTTTAATTTCGTTCTCTAATCGACCGCTCGCCTCAGCAAACTCAGCTGCGACCCGGGCCTTCAATCGGTCTACACTAACTGCCAGTGAGTCGGACGACTCACTGCATGCTGGCTGAATCTGTAATAGTTAAGATTAGTGTCGGTTTATGAGTCTCAGCTAGGATTTTAGAATCTCTAAGTTCAGGGAAAATTTATAGTAAGTTTCGAACCAAGCACTCCAGTAGCCGCGACGTGATTGACTCCAGTCTGAGTAGACTCCTCTCCGAGTCTGATTTATCGGCAATTTCCAATAGTTCTGCCACTGCGTCTTCAAGACGAATATCTGGGCTGGAATCATCTGCTTCCTCTGAATAGTCAAAACAGTCTGCATTGAGTGTGTCACTTGCATCGCTGACGCTGCCCTCGTCGTTTCCAAAGCCACCAACGACTGATGATACCGGCAAGACAAGTCGGCGAATCCTTCTGGTGTCCAGTCGCTTGTCCAGTAGAAGCTGCGTCTCGCTGACGATAGAGCCAGGGCTGATTGTATCTTCTTCTGAGTCAATCGAGATTGAGAAGTGCGACAGGCGATATCGGGGTTTACGAAGCCTGGGTGTTGCTGAAAGCGGTGTCGATGGCAGTGTACTGGATAGCGGCAGCGGTGAGCCCGAATCCGTGAAAACTGGACTTGCGTTCGATTTGCAGTGAATTGCTAGTATAGGCAGACTTGGTAGATTCATTTGCAAGGACAGCAGGTGATGTAGTTCCTGTGTAAGTTTCGATTATTTATTTGAAGTATTAAAAATACAGTTTTGGCAGAAGTTTTCTCCCCTAACGTTCAAAATATTTCTGCCAGTGCCACTCCGAATGTATCTACTTTTAATAGCTGAAAGACGACATGGGTATTTAAAACACCCGCATTTTTTGTATCTAATAAAATATTCAACTAATGGCCATGAAATCCAGGACACGGGCTAAAACTTTCCATGATCGCAAAACATCGGGATCGTCGAGATATTCAACGATTCTCGTCGTTTCAGGTGGCAAAAACCACAAATATAGGCTTACTTTTTCCGATCACGAAATTTCCTCATAATAATTGTCGCTACCATTGTTGTCTATTTTAGATTGATTAAATAGTAAATTGTCCCATTTTCTAAGACTCCGTATTCGAACGAATACGGATTCACCATAGAGGGTTGGTACAGAGCGATGTAAGTTGTCCTTGTCAAGAGGGTCTTCGACAAGAATTGCTGAATGTCTCGACGATGCTGACTCAGATGCCTTAAACATTTTTTCGTAAAAGGCAGAACATTTGGATTGAGAGAGGGGAATTTCATGAAAATCGGTCAACGGTTTGGGAGCTGTCGTGAAGTAGGCAGTGGGAATTTGAAATACCCCAGAAGAAAAATACACTGAGTATATCTTCTGGTAATAAAATTTGGCCACTGGGACAGATTTTAAACCAGTAGTTCTATGCTCCCTGGCTCATTCTCGACATATTTGCCTATTTCAACTGAATGCTCGGAATTGTACTCACGCTGACAGTGGGGGGCTCCTCGGTTACACAGAGTACCGCTGTCGGATTGACAAGCTGCAACTGCTCGTACCGCCCCAGCCGAATTAGCTGCTCAGGCGGTGCCAGCAGTGTGAATCCCGTCCGCAGCACGGGATTGTCGACCTGCACGCTCAGCCAGTTCGAGGCTAGACCTGTCCAGGCAGTCGCTGTGTCATCGGGAAGCGATTCTATGAAACGAGCGACCTGTTCGGCCACGTCGACATCGTCTCGACCATCGGGTCCAGCCGCCGCCCTCAATGGCAAATAGTAAGGTCGATCGCGTCGATTCAAATCGATGCGCTGGCTTTCCGAGTAGTCCAGCTTGATTACGCCCAGGCATTGTCTGTTATTGGCAAATTCGTCAGTTGGTGGCAGCACTCGCTGTCTTAGCAGTCGATTGACTGCAGCGAATTGCAATCGACGCGAGCAGGCAGTGACTACCAACACCAGTGATTTGCTTTCCTTTGGCTGTGTAAAATAAAAGATTGGTGTCGGTCTCTTGTGCTGAATGCTGTGCCACCTTTATATTCTGAATTGTTAGTGCCATACCTTGTGTACCTAGTTTGCCCGCATCAACACTATATCGATTCAATCCCTTCAAATACATATTTCTCGCTTGAAGCACTTTTTGCTAACTTGCTCAAACTGGCCATCTTTTTTGTTTTAGCACAAAAAATTGTGTCCTTGATAAATATACTTAAGTTCCTGTTGCTTTAGTTCCAACCAGCTTTAAAATGGATATCAGAGTAGCTGAGCTGAAAATGTAGCTTGTTGCGGCGCCCCAATACGTGAAGTCAACCACCGTACACAGCCTTGAAAGTGCTGCACAATGGCTCTGGCCTTTTTTCTAAAGGTGCATTTAACCCAACTGAGTTAGGTTTACCTTTACTGTCTCAATTTCTCTCAGTTGAAGGTGTTAGACCTTCTGTACGAGTATGCGACGTAAGTTTGAGATCTCTTACAATAGTGGTCCTTGATCTTATCTTGTGCAGTACCTATTGGAGGCTAGTAATTTTTAGACAATAGCACAAACGTCGTACCAGAGAAGTTGATACCGCAGCAGACCCAGAGTTAGCACCATCCACTCCGCTAAGCAATGAAGTACAAAGTACGCGAGAAGGTGGTAACAGCGTCTCCGGCGGCGGCGGATACTGATCGCCTCGAGCCACGCTAGGAACTGACTCATCTAGCCAATCAGCCCAGGTCAGGGCTCGCTCTCTGACGGCGCGCATTCGCCGATTGAATCGGACCCATCGCCCTAGTTGACTTCGCCTAGCATCAGGTACAGTCAAGCCTGACGTTGTGGAGGTGCTCGACCTAGTTTGATCCTTGGAGACGCCGCTACGAAGGGTCGAGAGTTCACGACGGACTAGCAGTCGTAGCTCCTGTTGGCATGAACAAAGATTGTGCTTTTTTCGGAGTGACCGCTTGTCTGATTCTCTTATGACTAGAGGAGAATATTCTTTTGCATTGAATGGAGTACAATATAATTAATAGTTGCTATTGGGTTATAAAGAAATAACAATAATAATAATTGCAGAAGGGGCTTACGGGCAATCGCACATTATTTTTATACCAGCCGCGTCAGCGAGGTTTTGCAAACTCCTAAACACACGCATACAGATACCATACGCAGGTATACGCTCCCACAGGTGCGCACATATGCCCTGACTTTCTAATCGCCAGACAGTGTACCCTTCACCGCGTCTTGGAGGTTAGCCGTCAAGGGCGTAAATTTCACTACAAGCCCCAAGCCTTCTCTCCGCGGCTGCGCCCCAAATAAATGTGGCCTCGCCGCGTAATCGAGCTCAGGGACCACGGTGCAAGAGGCGAACGCGTTAGACCGCTCTGCCACTCACCCCCTTCTGTTGTGTTTTTGATAAATATCTCACCTGAATAAGATCGTCCTGTTGGGTGCGTTGGTACAGCGCACTAGCTGCCATCGCAAGTCGGCGACCTCTGCACAACGCCATCTCCTTTAGGCGTTCTCGTTTTTCCGCCAACGCCTTTGCCGACGTAGCATTTCCCAATTCAACGAGGAGGTTCCTAAGGTCCTCCTGCTTCCCTTCCGGTGCAGTCGGACTGCTTGCGCCAACTGAAGGCTTCAAGAGGAAGGCCAAGGCCCAGTCCAGTAGCTGGTGATGCCGGCCGCCTCGAATGAGGGCAGCTGCAGATGATGTCAGAGTTGAAAACTGAGGGCTGCCAGAGCAGGTGATGTCGATTGGATCATCCAGTAGGCTGTAGACAACAGATACCCGACTGTTGCTGGGCGATACCGTTACCTGTGTTTGTGATGGAGTAAATCTGTCAAATTTCAGTCCTTAAAATTTAAAATAGGCTGGGGGATTTATAAAGTGCAGAGATGAGACAGTTGTGATAGATGAGATGGGGAGAGATGAGACAAAGAAGAAGACAAGGGATAGATGAGACTTTATTTCGGTTTTCAAGTTGCGAAATAAATATTCTGCTATAGCTGCGGCTTTGCTTTCGGCTGCACATCTGGCCTGATTAGGGCAGATGAAATAAATTATAATTTTCATTATTAATTTTTCTATCTGAACTGAATGGATCAAACACATTGTACATCGGTTGACAGATCGGTTACGAGCAAATAGCACAGACAGCACTTTGAATCGAAAACCCATGCGACAAATGTTAGTGAAACATTACCTTAAATTTGGCAAAGTCCAACTGCCAGGCGAAGGTGGGAAGGGAGTCCGCCAGTTGGGCAAAGGCACCGCACATTCCGTCCACGAGTTCGCACGTCTGAAATGTTAGAGCGTTCAGAGCTTTTGACAAAGTCATCGTTAAACTGAGAACATTTGTGCTGCTAATGAACTCTGCGACAAAAACTGCTTTAAAAGGAAAAATGAAGCTGCAATACCTGCAAATCAGTGAGTTTAACTGATTCAGGCAGCAGGCGATCGATTGGCAGCCCGATGGGCTGGTGGAGAGAGCACAGCTGGCCAGTTTCGTTGAAGGTTAATAATCGACTCATGGCCAGGTACCGCCAGCGATGCTGATTCGAAGTTGCGCCGATTCGGTTTGTCGACGTGTCAGCAATTAGCAGGTGATTCAACAGCCCGCCAAGACCTGATCGCCATCGGGCCAGACTAGCCTCGTCGTCGTAGTTAAGGCAGCCTTCGTCGGGCTGGTTGCCATGGTCCCAAAGACTGGTAATTGTTGCCACCAGGTCGTGAGCAGCGAACCCTGCGTAGGGCCCGGCTAAACGATAGCGTGGACCCAGTTTGAACTGAGAAGCGTCTGAATGAATGGATCGAATGGAAAAATTGTTAACAACAGGTGGATTTCCGTGCTGAATTGCTGAATTAGCTCGAAATATTGGGTGAGCTTGCAATGCAGCCAGATTCTACTCGTAATTTACCTCCTGCGTCGCTAGAGCTCATTGGCTCATAATTTGTCTCTAGGTGCAGTGGTCCGTGTCTGGCGACGTTGGCCAGACCGTCGGCGGCAGCGACACAGATCTGCGCGTCCTGCCACAGACGGAGAGCCTCTGGTACAGATCTGGCGATTGATTAGGCATGTACGGTGGAAAAATAGATGCGCAGGGTGTATAGGTATTTCGGGTCTTGTAGATGGATTTTCCTACAGCTACTCCTTAGCCAGTTGGGCCAGAAGTGTCATAGCCGCAGCTATTGCCTGGCGCTTCCGAAGGCTGTGTACAGCTTGTTCAGTCTATGGACTGAGGAGACCGCTACACCATCCAAAATTTCTAACTCATGCTAATGCTAGTACCCATTTCGCAGCTGTAACTGAAGCACTACGGAATAAAGTTTCTTGCCAGAGGGCACAAATTGTAGCTCCCCACAAATATAATCTTCATAGAACTAACCTAGCGAGTAGCTTCTGCAGTCCGCTATTGTGCTGCAGCCGGCTTGTTACAATGCCCATTATCGTTGCCTCCGTCTGGCGCAGACGGTCCTCGGCTTCGTGAAACAGTCTCTGCGTCATCCAGCTAACCTCGATGGAATCATAGCTAGACTCGGCCAGGGAGCGCACCAGATTGCGTCCAGTCGAAGTGGAATCTTTGCCAGTAGCTGGACGAGCCAGTCGGAAGAACCGAACAACGCTTAACAGGCGCGTCGGCCTTCGTCGGATTTGGACGGTGAGGGTCAGTTGGGCCAGCTGGCTGATGCCGTGCGAAGCCTTATCGGCAACGGATTGTCCGAGCATCTGCACCGTGTGCTGACAGTAGCTCAGGCTGCAGATTCGTGCTTGAAGTTCACTTAATTTTTCTAGGAGGCTTTGACGGATGTCCTGGTTAAATGGAGCGATCGAAAACGAATGCATTGTTTTTTTCACTTTTAAAACTGCCAATGGACATGCTCACCTGAAGAGGAGCCCGCAGTAACTCCTCAAAGCGACTCTGGAGACGCCGCACAACAAGGTCTTGAACCAACTGCGAGGTTCGCTCCCTTGTGTCGGCACCATCGATGGAGCCATCGTCTGTCATCGACTGATCAACGCACCAATCGATAATATCCTGTCTTTCTCGGCGGTGAACCTCAAAGACTGTAAACTGAAAGCACCGGCGCTTGTCTTTCATGTACTGCCAGACTTCGCTAAAGATTTTCTTAGTCTCCCGAGTCAACAGGTTCAGTGCCTCTTGGTTGTTCAGCTGACCCTCCGGATGCAGCAGCCGGTGGCCTGCGGTGAAGGTTCGATACAAACGCATTGACGCAGTCCGCAGCATTTCGGCTGACAGATGAAACACGCCGATCTCTCTGGCGCGCAGCATGCCATCCAGCTCCGCTTCTAGGTCCTTGTAGCGCTGCTTGTACAGCAGGTTTCTCTCGACAATCTCTGTGCTGACCTCCTTTAACGGCGTATTCCATCGAAGCAACGACACGAGAACAGCCCTGTCCTGAAGATCATGTAGTCCTTGAACTCCTAATGTCTTTGTCAGGATGTTCAAAGCGCGCTTGGCGTTGTTCTCCTCAAGTGCTCGACCCTTCGGAAAAAGGCGGCGCAGAGCTTCGTCCCCGTCGTCTTCCTCGCAACTGTCGAGCTCATCGTCAGAATCGGAACCCGGCTCTGCTCCGTCCTTTTTCAAAGCCTCCGGGTTGAAATCGATCTTATTGATGACGTACAGGATGCTGAGGTTCATGCACTGGTTTTTCAGTCGGAGCAGAAACTCACGCACCTGAGAAAAAGTGTTTTTTGTATCATTTATGAGTCGGGAGTTCGAATCAGGCCACGTAATTCAGGGGTTCGGCATTCCTAGCTGTCAAAGGGGTAGAAAATTTAATTGGGATGGGTGTGGCCGGTTAGTTGTAATTTATATTTCCATTCTATATTCTCAGATAGATAAGCGATTGTAACGAAAACCTAGAATTTTTTCGCTTTTTTGTTGAGCGACAGATGGTTTCAGTTTGTGGCAAAACGCATCTTTTGCACTTTTGTTTTTTCCGGAGTTTTTTTAACTGAAATAAAAAGCACGATCGCATACCTAATAAACTTTTTCATTGCTCGAGCTGCACGAGCATATTTAACAGCTTACCTGTCGAGAAATATTCTTTATAAAAACAATGTAATTTACAGCCGCATAAAACGACTATGCAAATTGCTTATTAAGCTATCTTTTAACCGTGACATGGTACGAGAATAGATACATTGCGACAAACTCACTGAATTTGATCCATGGTTTGCCGTGTAAGTCAACCAAACATCAATGTAAACAGCAAATAGCCAAACAGCATTTTAGAAAAAATTCCAGCTCCAACACTATTCGTGCATTACTCAAACAAAGCAGGATAAAGAGTGACTAGAGCTGCATTTTTTTAAACTCTAGCTAAAACGTCCTGGACGTCGTTAATAGTTTTGGAGCTGTTATCAAACTGACACGAATCAAGCCTGACATGCTAGAAAGCTAGAAAGCTAAAAATAAGTTCTTGCCAAGCAGATTGAAGCTGGTCTTGTTTATTAAAAAAACTCAACGCAATCCCCTCCTCGACTGGAAGGGAAAGTTTATAAAAAAGCAAAATAATGAGTTTCTTTCTAAAATGTATCAGTTATACGGGCTTCTGATTCACAAAAATAATCATAGTGCTCTGCAAGAAAACTTTGGCTTCTACTAAATGTTCCATTGGTACATAACGCTTTTACTGCCCCTTTTGACACAAGGAGGCAGGGTCGAAGTACATCGAGACGTGTCAGTCGGTGGCTGCGTGGTCGCTCAGACTCCCCAACACCTGCTGACGGCCTCAAGCGCTCGCTCGTGCGCCTTCCTGTGCTCTCAGCTCCGTCTCTGCATCGGCTGGAGCTACCGCACAGGCGTCTGCAACGTGTCGGACAGCGTGCAAACTGTGCGACTCTCGAACGACACCGACTGCGAGGTGTGGAGCGTCCTGCGTCAGCTCAGCCTCGTCGCCTTCTGGCCCATGAGCAACGCCACTCGCAGCCGCAATGTGGCCTCGAACAGCGGCCATCTCGACCTGCAGGAGAACATGGCCATGCAGTACACGGACAGTGCGGTCAACTTCACTGGTCAGTTCGGTGTGAATGAGCGATTCAACATCGACCAGCTGGCTTCAGAGTGTCTCACGAGCTTCACGTTTTCTGTGTGGGTGCAGGTGTCCAACCAATCCCGAGGCGCCATGCCTCTTTTCGAAGGCCTGACGATGCCAGATGGACATTTTACTCGACTCTGGCTGCATCCTGCTAGCACTGATATTAAGCTCACAGTCGAATCCCCTGTGTCTCGGCTCACAGTGCCTGGACCCACTGACACTGCCAGTGGTTGGACTCACATCGCTGCAGTGTACAACAGAAACACACCGGCCTTCTGGATCTACGTGAACGGAACTCTTGCCAGCAGTGGCTCTTCAGTGGCCGTGACATCGTGTGCGAACTTTGGCAACATGGTGCAGATCGGAGCGACCACTCGCTCTGCCACGCACAACCGAGTGTTCCAGGGCTGCATGAAATGCTTCGGAGTGTCTCAGAGGGCTCTGAGCAGCGCTGAAGTGGCTCTCTTGCTTCAGATCTGCTGAGAAGCCTGATCAACAATATCAAAAGTCGAAGTTCATGCACTTGGGAAGAAGCGTACAGTCCCTACCTGCCCAATCGTTAGAAGAGGGGAAAATATACAATAAATTTTTCGATTTTACCAGATAAAACCTGGTATTATTAGTTTCATGAGCTAAACGAGCAAAAAATCAAACTGCCGTGAATATGAAGCTTAAGCAAAGTCCAGCTTTTTGTAGTTTACCGGTCATATTTGAAAGTTCTTGTTTCTGTTATTTTTAAAACGTCACATTGTTACTTTTCTTTTTATAAGAAAGGGGTGTAACATAAGTCAATACAAAAAGATTATATATTGCTGGTAGCCTCGTGGTAAAGGGCATTGGACTGGCGATTTGAAAGGCAAGGTTCAGTTCCGGACTCCATTTGAACGATTGTGTCTTTTAGCAAGACACTCAACTGTACATTGCTTCGATTCACCCAAGCTGTTAAATGCATGGTTCCAGCATTAGTTTGGGTATTTGAGGGTGGGTGTGGTTCGACATTCCCTGTGCACAGCAAAAGCACTGATTGCTGATTGCTCACCATCTGTGATATTCCGTTCATGCCGTCCAGCACAAACACCAGAGTCTGGTAGAGTGAATGCTCCTGCTGGTTCAGTACGGATAGCAGGAAGTCCTCGCGCACGCACTCGGGCACCTCCACGATGGAGAAGCCGCTCTGAAGTAGCGGACAGTCGACGCCGATCTCCAAACAGCAGTTGTCCTTCAGCGAAATCCACTCCTGACGCTCCTCTTCTGTCATTCTACGATGAGTGAAGTTGCGGATGATTTTGGCCAAATCAGACGACGCCCCAGAGCTGCCGGACTGCTCAAGGTCTCGATATCTGACAAAGAATCTGGAGGAGTACACTAGGCGAATGAGGCCTTTGTCGTCCTGGCCAAAGCGGGTGGGCAGAACTCTACAGCCCAGTAGGCAGTTGATTAGAGTGGATTTACCGCTGTTGGGTGCTCCACAAATTGTTAGCACCTGTGGTTGAAAGTCAGAGGACGATTCCTTCATTAACAGTTACAAAATCACATGAAACTCATTATTAAAAACTTATTTGGAAAAAAATGACGTCACGTTGTGTGCAATTTTTTTATGTAATCGATATCAAATCATTTATTTACTTTCAATAATTCGGAGCGATGAACGCTTTTTTTGTTTTAGTTCTGGTATTATAACTAAGATCAAGACAAATTTTATTGTGATTTCATAACTTCATACTGTGACTTTGATGCTCTGTCTTTTGCGTGAATAAGGCTGCTGAAACCAGCCATCTGGCCCCTTTAAACTTTTCTCACCTATCTTAGAAGTCTTCTTTACTGCCACTCCCATACGAGCTATCTTTCTTCATGCTTGTTGGGTGTCTCCTGTGTTATATATTAACAATTTTCTCATCCCTCCCATGTCTCATTTCTACCATGCCTCATGTCTCTTGAGTCTCCTCTCTCCCGTATATCATCTCTCCCCTGTCTTATCCCTCCCATGTCTCATCTGACCTGCAAATCATCTCTCCTGGGTTTTATCTCACCTGTATGTAATAGCTCTCATATCTCATCTCCCCCCATATTTAATCTCTTTCTTGAGAGATGAAGAGGTGTCACCTCTCCCGTGTCTCATCTGTCCCTAGTCTCATCTCTCCCCTGTCTCATCTCGCTTGTATATAATCCCTCCCGTGTTTCATAATCAGATATTATCTATCATCCCGCCCATGTCAAAGCTCTCTGACGTCTCTCGGATTGGGTCTTTGGCCTGCAACTCTTCCTTACTGGCTTGGCGTGGCATCCAAAGCTAGCCGTGATCCCTGCGTTCTCAGGCCTGGTAATCCATCCGCTAGCAGCAATGCTGGTTGAATCTCTAGCTGCATTGCTAGCGTATTCGCCTAGAAGGCGCTGGACCCCGTCCACAGTGGTCTGGAGCCGGCGATAGGCCCGCATGGTCAGCAGGCGCCAGTTGTGTGCCTCGAATCGGTGTCGATCGAACGAGCGCAACTGCGGTGAACAGCTGATCGGACGCATCTTCTGGAGACGATCGTCCAGACTGGAGCAGCTGCTACCGCAGTCGAAATCGTCTAAGAATAGGGAGGCTAAACCATGAGTCGTGTGAACAAATTTTTGCGTCTTCGATACCCCAGAAATTTTGAGGCTCTTTATTCCGTTAAATAGAAATCAATAATCGAGTGCCAGACAGCGAGTGCCTTTGCACCTAAACAACAAAATAAATAGTAATTCTGGTGTACCCCCGTAATTACAACAGGTGTTTAGTTTATGTTCCGATTTATTTAGACTCGAGTCCTTAGTCCACGGGCTAAACTCGATGGCATTCAGTCAAGCTCTATTGGCCAGTTTAAGGGTTCGCTCGTAAACTCGTCCGGGGCAAAGGGGGGATACATAATTTAACTGCCATTGTCTATGTCAAAACCGCATTAGAACGCATCAGCTGCCCCCGACTGAATATAAAAAATTAAAACAACCCCAGATTCGTTGTCTATGGCCAAGCCACGGCTAAGGACGCGCTTTATAGCTGACGAGAAGCCGGAATAGAAATGAAATCTGGTGGGTATTGTCTTACACATACCTTAATTAATGGTGCTTTTGACAAATATTTCTATGGTAAAATGGTATACAGCGACTGGGACTACCAAGTAGATTAACAGTAGAACTACCAGGGGGGGGGGAATTCCCCCCCCCGTGACAATGTTTTTTGCTGCTCCCGAACGGAACAATGCAAGCACACGAAACTCAAGAACACGGGCCAACTTTTTATTGCGCATCTTCTGAAACAAGAAACAAGTCGCCAGCTCTTCAGACCGTCGAGATATTCAATGTTTCTGGCCGAAGGTCCGATTTTTCCCATAAGAGCTAGTGTATTTCATACACCCCTATACACGAATTTGCACTGCGCCTCTGTGCGGCCTTTCCAGACCTTCAAACTTTCTCAGCATGTCACCCGAATGTGCTTGCATCATCTCCGACTTCGGCGGTCACCAACCTTTATCTAGATCTATCTCTCTTATCTATCTAGACCTTCAAGAGCTACAACAGGTGGAACTAGGCCACTATGGACACCCTGACGCGAATTTCTCCAATTTCATTGTTCAAGCCTAACTATTAGGCGCAGCTCAACCACAGGACACCCTCGACTAGTCTGTCAACCAATCAGTCACCCCCAGAGCATTCAGGCGCTGGCAAAACATTTTCAGGGAGTGGGGAAATCCCCCCCTTGGTATAAAAACGTGCGGCAAAATGGCTGGGTAGTCCTACTGTCAAACCTTACTAAAATCATTTTTGCTTCGCTTCAGCAAATCTTGGCTTCGCAAGAAAAATGAATATCAACAAGCTAAATAGAATAAAAGGCCTCACCATCGTCGGAGTGCTCAGAGCTGTGCTCATGTTCATTATTCATATAGGCCGGATTAAGCTTGGCCGGCGACTCAGACATAGGCGACTCAGACTCAGGCATTTGAATTTGACTTCGCCGAAACTGAATGCATTCACTCATCTCCATTGTGCAGCAATATTTTAGTTCCTGCTGCTTTTTCAGTAACGAAAATATGCCAAACAACAGAAGCAGCAGTCGTTGAGGCGAGATTTCAATGCAAAGCTGGTATTTCCTTCTTCTGTCAGTTTAATGACTATTCTAAAACTTTTCAATTTATTTATAAAACTTCTGCTGGCTGCAGCATTTCGTACCTTATATGCGTGTGCAGCTGTAGATCATGGTGTCAATAATCTTTGCTTAGAATCTGAAGCCACTGGTGCTTAAAGATGCAATTAGCTAGTTGGCTATACGAGAGCTAAGTTAGTGGATGATCGGCTCTCCATTCCCTCCACTAGAAGCAAACAATCGCATGTACAAATGATCAGCCAGCTTCAATGTGGGACCGTGTGTCAGCGTACATTTTAAAATGTTTATATAATGAAAAGGTAAACATCTAACTGTACCCCCCCGACAATTATGTGTAATTGGCCACATTGACCTACATACATTAACTTTCACGTGCATGTACAACACCAGCTCCATATGATGCACATTTTATAGGAAGCCGTTTATGGAACTAGCAAATAATTAATTTGAATGCCAATGCTTAACATAGACTTGCATCTGGCTGTACAGCTTTGTAACGATTTTATGCCAGAAATCTAAGTTTGTTGGTCACCACTCCAGATATAAAATCTACATGTAGGATATACGAGTAAATGTGAAATGTAAAATGTGAAATAAGTTACAGAATTAGCAGAACTTCTTTTTTTAATTTGCTATATATTGCCGAATGGCTCGAGATAACATCAAAATTGCTTTCTGTTTATTATTGTGCTCATGCAAAGTTTAAGTGGCGAGAGAGTTAAGACGTAGAGAAGTACGGGATTATCGCAAATAACCCTGTATTTCTTATTTTGGGAGAATCGAAGAGAAATGTAGCACAATAAGGGGATTATCGCCAGATTAACTAACGAGAGGAAGGGCAAAGGACAAAGAATAAGAAGGAAATGCACAACAATAGCAACAATTATGACAGTTGGGGTCTGGAGGATGGAAAGTTGGACACGTTTTGCTGGGAGTCTACTAGTATTTTGGCAAAAAGCATCGGAGCTCACATAAGCACAGAGACTGAGCACAGGGCCAATAATAGTGCAAGATAGACAAGAGAAAATACCGCAAAGCCAAGTGACAGTCGCTGAGACCAAGCAACATAACAAACGACAAGTACAGCTAACATCAACATTAGACAGGAAAGCGGAGGGGGGCAAGTACTGCCACGAACATTTCCAAGAGCTGCTGGTCGGCAGGTAGATTGCATGTTAAAATAACGAGTAACCGATGAAACCAAGTGAAGTGAGCAAGAGTTCAAACACGACTAAAGACAGATGATCCAAAAGGCAATACGCACAGAAATTCTTGACTTATAAGGTTAAAAGAAATCAGCCTAGTCTAATTAGATTTCGTCATTAAAGGCATAATTAGTCGTGCAGCTTACCTTACAGCGTCCATTTAAACAGTGGCTCCAATATGACTTACAGTCTAATACCTAGGCCTATAATTCAACCTAATAATAAAGAATAGGACCAAATGATAAATTCTCTATGGGCAGAATTTTTTGAAACAGCCAAGTCCGCCACGATGTTGGCATACGCAGTTTCAGCAGAGGAAAAACGCGCGTTCCATTGCTACTAGGTTTAGTTGAAATGAAAGCGGAATTGGAACCCGCTGCCCTGGAAGAATTGGTGAAAGTTCTGAAAGCCGGGACCGCCACCGCCGCCGCCCTGCTGCTCCGGGTCCAGTGGATCCTGGCCAGCGTCGTACAGCTTGCGCTTCTCTGCCAGGGAGAAATTGGGAGAAATTGGGAAACCTATAGTGCCATGCATTGGGCACAGACAACGCATTGTAGGTTAAATCAAGGAAAGTTTCTACTTTGCAAATCTTTTGAACTTTTGAAAAGTTTACCGTCAATATCGTGAGAATGCCTGAAAACATTAGAAGACTGTTTCTAAAGATTACGAGTACAAGAAAGTCTCTGAAGGTTACAATAAAGTCTCAAAAGACTGCCATAAAGTCTCAAAAGACAGGAAGAAAGTCTCAAAAGACAGCAAGACAGTCTCAAAAGACTGCAAGACAGTCTCAAAAGACTGCAAGAGAGTCTCAAAAGACAGTCTCAAAAGACTGCAAGACAGTCTCAAAAGACAGCAAGACAGTCTCAAAAGACAGCAAGACAGTCTCAAAAGACAGCAAGACAGTCTCAAAAGACAGCAAGACAGTCTCAAAAGACTGCAAGACAGTCTCAAAAGACTGCAAGAGAGTCTCAAAAGACAGCAAGACAGTCTCAAAAGACTGCAAGAAAGTCTCAAAAGACTGCAAGACAGTCTCAAAAGACTGCAAGAAAGTCTCAAAAGACAGCAAGACAGTCTCAAAAGACTGCAAGACAGTCTCAAAAGACAGCAAGACAGTCTCAAAAGACTGCAAGACAGTTTCAAAAGACTGCAAGACAGTCTCAAAAGACAGCAAGACAGTCTCAAAAGACTGCAAGACAGTTTCAAAAGACTGCAAGACAGTCTCAAAAGACTGCAAGACAGTCTCAAAAGACAGCAAGACAGTCTCAAAAGACAGCAAGACAGTCTCAAAAGACAGCAAGACAGTCTCAAAAGACAGCAAGACAGTCTCAAAAGACTGCAAGACAGTCTCAAAAGACTGCAAGAGAGTCTCAAAAGACTGCCATAAAGTCTCAAAAGACAGGAAGAAAGTCTCAAAAGACAGCAAGACAGTCTCAAAAGACAGCAAGACAGTCTCAAAAGACTGCAAGAGAGTCTCAAAAGACAGTCTCAAAAGACTGCAAGACAGTCTCAAAAGACAGCAAGACAGTCTCAAAAGACTGCAAGAGAGTCTCAAAAGACAGTCTCAAAAGACTGCAAGACAGTCTCAAAAGACAGCAAGACAGTCTCAAAAGACTGCAAGAAAGTCTCAAAAGACTGCAAGACAGTCTCAAAAGACTGCAAGAAAGTCTCAAAAGACAGCAAGACAGTCTCAAAAGACTGCAAGACAGTCTCAAAAGACAGCAAGACAGTCTCAAAAGACTGCAAGACAGTTTCAAAAGACTGCAAGACAGTCTCAAAAGACAGCAAGACAGTCTCAAAAGACTGCAAGACAGTTTCAAAAGACTGCAAGACAGTCTCAAAAGACTGCAAGACAGTCTCAAAAGACAGCAAGACAGTCTCAAAAGACAGCAAGACAGTCTCAAAAGACAGCAAGACAGTCTCAAAAGACAGCAAGACAGTCTCAAAAGACTGCAAGACAGTCTCAAAAGACTGCAAGACAGTCTCAAAAGACTGCAAGAGAGTCTCAAAAGACTGCAAGAAAGTCTCAAAAGACTGCAAGAAAGTCTCAAAAGACTGCAAGACAGTCTCAAAAGACTGCAAGAAAGTCTCAAAAGACAGCAAGACAGTCTCAAAAGACTGCAAGACAGTCTCAAAAGACAGCAAGACAGTCTCAAAAGACTGCAAGACAGTTTCAAAAGACTGCAAGACAGTCTCAAAAGACAGCAAGACAGTCTCAAAAGACAGCAAGACAGTTTCAAAAGACTGCAAGACAGTCTCAAAAGACTGCAAGACAGTCTCAAAAGACAGCAAGACAGTCTCAAAAGACTGCAAGACAGTCTCAAAAGACTGCAAGAAAGTCTCAAAAGACAGCAAGACAGTCTCAAAAGACTGCAAGAAAGTCTCAAAAGACTGCAAGACAGTCTCAAAAGACTGCAAGACAGTCTCAAAAGACTGCAAGACAGTTTCAAAAGACTGCAAGACAGTCTCAAAAGACTGCAAGACAGTTTCAAAAGACTGCAAGACAGTCTCAAAAGACTGCAAGACAGTCTCAAAAGACTGCAAGACAGTTTCAAAAGACTGCAAGACAGTCTCAAAAGACTGCAAGAAAGTCTCAAAAGACTGCAAGACAGTCTCAAAAGACTGCAAGACAGTTTCAAAAGACTGCAAGACAGTCTCAAAAGACTGCAAGACAGTCTCAAAAGACTGCAAGACAGTTTCAAAAGACTGCAAGACAGTCTCAAAAGACTAAAAATAATAATTTTCAATACCAAAAGTTCAAACATGCCTCTTGATTTTAAAGTAATTTTAAAATTATCTAAACATCCGCTAATCGGAGGAAAAGCCAAAAACTTGCAGGATGCATAAAACAATTTTCAAAATCTGAAATACGAGTAAATAATACAGCAGCACCAATTAATGTTTAAAAAGCAAAGAACCGGAAACTCTCAACCAATTCCATTAGCCAAGTGCGCTAACTAGCTCAGAAAAAAACAACTACATTGTATCTATCGTACACTTGCAAGAGTTCTCAAACATGCAAACAATTAGATAATGAGAGTACTTTAAGTAATTATTAGTGGAAGAATATCCTACATTACTAAATGAAACTAATATAGTTTCATAATTCCTAAAGCCTATATATTCTGGCTTGGGTATTGTTTTAGAATCAATAGAACTTCATTGTTAGTAAGTTGCGAATGTGTTGTTTTTTAAGGAAGTTTAGAAAGAAAAAATTATCACACGCTTTAAAAACACGCACACATGTTCAAACAGTAAAACATGTAAATTGGTAATGAATAAATTAATCAGTGGCAATTACGGCATAGACGATTTAAGCCAGTGTGCCATAGGACACACAGGTGTGCGCGAGTGAGCTCGACGATAATTAGTACGTGCGGGCTTCTTCTCTTGATGATTGATTTCGGCGGCGGCGGCGGCGGTAATTTTGTTTGATCTTTCTAACTCTTATTTATAGTTTAAAGTTGATAATGCTAGTTGATAATGAAGAGCTAGCTAATTTCAAGATAAAAATTAACTGAGTGCTGTCCGGGAAGACAAGCTAGGTATGGAAACAACCATAAATATAATGCATCATAACGTAAAAAATAAACATAGAATCTTGAAGTAAACCAAAATAAACATGCTAACATTTATTAAGGCTGGCAGTAAATGGCAGAACTAGGATATTTCAGAAACTTCCTAGCTAATCAAATAATTTGAAGATATATATTTCAGCCGTTTCTGAACAGTCCCAGCCTAATGATTTCCTAGCCAAAGAAGAACTCAAAATGGCCGCCATTGCCCTGCTGCTGTTGGTGATGCTCGAACGGATCGAAATGATGAAATGTGAAGCCGCCGCCGCCAAACGGATTGAAGCCCTCGTGCTGCTGCTCCGGATCTAGCGGGTCTTGGCCGTTGTCAAACTTTGCTCGCTTCTCTGATTGCGGGACAGGGGCGGGGGCGATTTGGTGGGGTGCTTGCTTGGCTGCAGAAGATAGGCTGTCAATTTCTAGCAATCCACCTCCCTACACCTTTTCCTTTTCAATTTCAACTTACCAGACATTCAATTTGGACTATTCAACCCACATTTTCGACATTATATTTTAAGACCACCGTTTGAAAATTCGAGCTAGACGAAAGCGAATTTAAATAAAAAAGCTGGAGATCAGCTCCATCTTGATTCGCTGGAAAGGACCACGGCACTCTTTGTCGCCTTTTCCTCCATGTTCATACACAGATGTCCAAGGCATAACAATTCTTGAAAACCAAAATTCTCTTTTTGCTTAGAGTATGAAAACTATTTCAGTTCCCTGCCATATGCTAAAAGGTGCGTGGCCCGCCAAATCAGAATGTACATTTTCTCTTGTATTCTCTCAACTTGAGCGTCAGAAGCGGAGGCAACATATAAGCTAAGTTTTAGCTAAAACTTGTCGAAAAATAATAACAGGATTCGTCCAAAGTAGACAGTCTCGTCCATAGATTATAAACATGTGTACCCCCACCCCACTTTAACTGGACAAAAGTCTATGGTCAAGTGTTGAAAGTCGCCTTTTGTACTTTAGTGTCATAACATCAAAAATTGTCCCTTCCAATTAATGGATACATATCATATTCCCTATTTATCGAATGTTTATGGCAAAAAATGCTTAGGTAGCTCGTTTATTGCCCTAGACCAGGGGTCGGCAAACTCCGGCCCGCGGGCCAGATGCGGCCCTTGAAGCTCCCAAATCCGGCCCGTTGCCCCTTCTGACATCTACAGTGTCCTGTTTCATCTCTCTCGTGTCTAATCTCTCCCGTGTCTAATCTCTCCTCCTGTGTCTAATCTCTCCCGTGTCTAATCTCTCTAGTGTCTAATCTCACCCGTGTCTAATCTCTCTAGTGTCTCATCTCCCCTGTGTCTAATCTCTCCTGTGTCTCATCTCTCCCGTGTCTAATCTCTCCTGTGTCTCATCTCTCCCGTGTCTAATCTCTCCCGTGTCTCATCTCTCCCGTGTCTCATCGCTCTCGTGTCTCATCTCTCCTGTGTCTCATCTCTCCCGTGTCTTATCTCTTCCGTGTCTCATCTCTCCCCTATCTCATATTTATACAGTCAATGCGGCCCGCTGTCGTCTTTTAGGTTCTCTCTTTGGCCCGCCAGCAAATAAGTTTGCCTACCCCTGCCCTAGACACTAGATAAAAGGGAATGCATTAAACGATTCGTGGTTGCTCCTTGGCCCAAAGCCTTTATTGCAGACATTTTTGATGCACGCTTTATTGCCTTAAAATCTTGTTTAAATGTTTATAGTCTATATTAAAAATAGTTTTGCGTCAGACCCAGAGAGTTTACCATAGACGCAAAAAGAATTTCAACGAGTTTAAAAGAATTCGAATCGTATGTCTGCTATTTTAATTGAATTCGCGTTGTCTAATTGAAATTTTCAAATAGTGGTCCTAAAAACAGACTCTCGAAAATGAACGCTGAGTTGTCTAAGTTAAATATCTGGTGAGTTGAAATTAAATTGGAAAATGTAACAATGTGTTTAGGCGCTGATACAGGGGGATAGAGTACAAGTACACTAGCTGCATGGGACATACACAGACACGGCATGTTCAGACACTTAGAGAAAGTCAGAAATTTCAGATAGTAGATAGGACAGATTGACTACATAGTGAAGGGACATAAGCTCGTAAAAGCGAGATTTTGTTAGAAAATTACAACATAGTAGCTAAATTGAAAGAGATTAGAGAAGAAATAATTTCTAAACAAATAGAAGACTTGGAACACCAAGAGAAGTACAGTGGAGGAAAGAAAACATTCATTAGGATCATAGGAGCGATTGGTAGGAAGAGGGCTAGGAGAGAGTGAGTGGCAGAGTAGTACAAAGTTCGAATCCACTGCGAGGCCACGTTCATTTGGGGCGCAGCCGCGGAGAGAAGGCTCGGGGGCTTGTCGTGCAATTTACTCCTTTGAGGGCCAACCCTAAAGGCACAATGAGAGTGTACACTGCCTGACGATGAGAAAGTCAGAGCAGAATTGTTACCAATTTTTAGATGGGAAGGAGAGGGAATGAGAGAGGAGAGAAGAAGGGAAATGTGACTATCTGAATCTGAATTAAGCAGAAGTGAGTAAGTGCAACAGTGTCAATGATTAAGTTGAACAGCCAATGCATATTCTAGCAAAGCACCACAGAACAAAAAGAGTTTGGCACAACAAAGGTGATATTCAAGTTGAAGGCTATAGCCCGGAAGAATATCTATACACTATAAAAGCAGTTTATAGAAAAACAAATGATATCTAATACTAAATAGCTAAATATATAAACAGTGAATGTCAAATTCCAAGAACCAACAAATGATAACTAGATTCACAACACAACAAAGACACAACATCCAAGCAAATACTTTTTGTGCGTCTGTCTAATAATCAAACCGTATTACAAAATCAATCATAATTTACTAATTAATCTCCAACTAAAATAACCAAAAATGTAATAATGGTAGAAGCTACTACAAGCTAAGTAGCAGCTTCAAGACTGCGCGCTTTCTATAGTTTCAAACGCAGATTATTCAAGAATTTTTTTGCATTTCTCTTTTAACTACAGATGAAATAGTGCGTATCACTAATAGTAGTCTAAAAGAATGCAAATCATTACCTTTATAAATAAAGTATCCATATCCTGGCTAATGTTGAAACTATGAAGCTTTTGGGCAAGTTTTTGCATAGCAAGTATTTAAAAAACATAGAAACGCCTGTAAAGCTAGAAAAATGTACACAACTCCGAAAAAAATTTCTGATTGTAAAACATTCACAAACTCGGAAAATTTACGGAAGCACGGTAAACATAAAAAACGACAAGCGGCAAAGTACAAACCCAAGAAATCAAGAAAGAGCTTACCTTCGTCTGTGAGAACCTCCTTAGCGTCTGAGATGTCGATGAATTTCCTCTGCGCCAATGCCTTATCGCTGCCCTTGTAGTGATCCGGATGATACTGGGCCGCCAGCTTTCGGTAAGCCTTGAGAATCTCTCGCTTCTTGGCTGACCTAGGCACGCCCAATATCTGGTAGTAGTTGCGTCGTCTAGACGACTTCAACTTCTTCTGCGCATCCGCCAGACCCTCTTTGGCGCGCCGGTTCTCCTTGTCGGCTTCTAGCACCTTCTGATAGTCGGTGATGGCCTCATTAAACATGTCCTGATGCTTGTAGGCCTCAGCCCGATTGCATAAAGCCTCAGCGTTGCCTGGCTCTGATTGTAGCACGTGAGTGCAGATGTCAACCGCGTCAGCGTTGCCATTCATGGCGCCGCACTGGCAGCGGAAGGAGTCCATCTGTTTGTCCAGACCGACTGACTGCTTGGCTAATTTTGCTAGCTTGTCAACCTGCTGCAGGCACACGTCCCATTGCTTCTCTTCGACAGATTTCAAAACGGATTCGTAGGCTTTGGCCACCTTCTTCACTTGTTTGTAGTGCTGAAAGCAGTCCTTGTGATCAGGGTCCAGTTTTAAGCATTCGCGAACTTCGTTCAGCGATTGTTCGGGATCGCCTAGGCGGTAGAACAGCCGGCTGACCTTGAGGTGCCCGGCTGTGTTGTCTGTGGTCAGTCGGTTGATGGCCCGCAGATCAGAGGCGGCCTGCGTGGTCAAGGAAAACGCAAAGGATTGGCCACGGAATCGAATGAGGAATTATACGAGTAATGGAACCGAGAATCAGACGAGAAATCGGATGGACAATCACACAACGAATATCACGGAGAATAAGACAAGGAATCAAACACGGAATCAGCAGAGGAATCGGGTGAAAAACCCGACGAAGAATGGAACATGGAACATGGTCTTACCTTGAACCCTTCGCCAATTGCTTCATAAGCATCGGCTCTCAAAGCCCTGAGCTCAGTGTCCATTGGGCTGATCTCTAGTGCCCTAGTTAAGAAGTCGATAGCGTCCGCGTATTTGCCATTGTCAGCCAGGTTACGAGCATTCTCAGCGAATTCAGCCAATGGGCCCAACTGTTCCAACTGCTTAGCCGCCTCAGCATTTCCGGGTTCCAATTCTAGGACGCGTTTCAGATCAGACTTAGCCTCAGATAATTGGCCAGTTTTCAAATGAATGCCGCCTCGTTGAAAATAGGCTGTGGCAAAGTCTGGCTTGAGCTCGATAACCTTGTCTAGATCTGGTAGGGCCGGTTTTGATTTGCCGATGGCCATGTAGACTGTGGCTCTGCGAAAGTAGCTCTGATAATTGGTTGGGTCCAGTTCAATAGCGGCATGATAATGAGACAGCGCATCGGCTAGCTGTCCCGCAGCTAGTAGCTTCTTGCCTAACTCCAGGTGCTTGTCTATTTCAGCCTGATTGCTGGCCAGTACTAGATCTGTACGTTGGTATGATGAATATTGATCTGTATCATTTTCACGTTTGTGTGTAAAAACTTAATAAAAATAACTCATGGTTTTATAGATAAAGTAGCAGAGATTGTATATGTCAAGACTATATTCTTTTAAAATTTGAACCCTAACAAGAACTTAATGGAGCTGCATCTAATACTGAAAAAGAAACTTGCCTATTAGAACCCCACTTGTCTGAGATGGCCCACTAACCTCATATATACCCAACCGCCATAGTCAAGGTCGCAGTTTAGTCACAAAACTCTGCTACACACTGGCACACATCAACACACAGGTGTATACTGAGTCACACATAAGTGCATACTGTGGCATACTGGTACACACCAGCATACACAAACATAAGCTAGTACAAGCCTATGCACACTGTATAATTAGGCCTAGCTTAAACTGTGGCAACCTTGTATTACTAATTAAATGTTAATTTTAAGTGCAACATATTTGTAGACCCTTTTATTTTATACTATACATAATTAATCTTAATATGGATTAGCTAATCACATTATCTCATTTGTAAGCATTTTAATGGATGTCATGTTTTTTGTTTCTTTTAAAAAAAACTTGTGTTTTGATACAATAAATATACTTGGCAAAGTGGGCACAAAAAGTTTTAAACCGTGTAGTACAAAATTTGCTATACTGTTGCAAAGCTAGTAACCTAGTATCTTAATTAAGCACACTACACAGGTGCACAAAGTGGTGTGTCAACTAAATTTAGAGTTAGTCAATATTAGTTAACTTTTTCACTGATAAATGACTGCTATTGCATAAAAACTAATATATAAATGGCTTAAGACTTCTTGGCTAAAAATATGATAGCTATTGAACTAGTTTATGAAATTTTTGTAAATGTATTTTTCATTGAACTGTTTGACAAAGTTTCTATTGTCAAAATGTGTGGCTAAATTTAGGAGAAAATAGAATGATTGAAGTATGAAACTTGCCAAAAACACTTTTATAACGAAATGGAAAATAATGAATAAAAATTCCACTTTCAGTGCGACACTGCCGACACAGTAAATACAAGTCTAGAATACATGCTTGGAGTTTAAAACATACCCGAAATCCATATGTCAAGTAATGCGATTAAGATATAGGCCTCCCGGAAAAATACTGACGCCTTTGATAGAACTCGCATGCTAATACTAAAGTACTTGATGCAACATATACGAAGAACAACTCGAGCTGAAACACCGAAATGTGTTCTTGGAGTGGCAAATGAATCTTTTTAAACTAAGTTTCTCGGAAAAAGATTACGTATGCAAAGTTAAATGCGTGCCTCAGTATGGTCGACGCTGATTGGTTGTTAATTTGTTCAACGCGTTTATAACGCATATTTTTCAAGTTAATCGGTTTTATTTAGAATCAGTAAAACTAGCACCACGCTGATTCTCTTTAAGCAATTATGAATTATTTAGACCACTGCGACACTTCTAGTCACCGTCGAATGCGCTATTTACAGTACACGGGTGAGCCAATGATGCTGTTAGGACGGCAAGGCGTACAGGACCTGACGCCGGCGTCTGAACCGACACCGGACCGAAACATCGCGCAGGTTTGCTCTTTCCTTATTTCACAATTTCCAAAATGATGTTCATATTTAACCATCAGTCCAGTTATAGTTGCATACACTGAGCTGACTCAGTCTTAATCATAAACCTAACCGGTCCAATAAGTTCCTAGCCCCACTTAATTACCCTAAACTCAGTAAACCTGCTCTAAATGAAAAAACCACCCTAAAACTACACCGAACCCACCAAACCCACTGCAAAACTTTACTAAACTTAAACCTAAAGCTAAAACTATAAAAAGCGAATACGAATGATAATAATACCATTATCGTTCTATTATTTTCAATAACTTATTTATACTAATACGAACTTAAGCAAGCAAATCTCATAGACCTTTAAAAACTTAACCAAAGGGCTTAAAGGAAAAGAAGCTAAACTATTCAATAGGGAAGAAAGAACCAAGAAATAATCGCATTAAAAATGTGCTGAAATCGGAATCCGAAGCTACATGCACATGCAAATGGATAATGTAGATAGATGCATGTCACCAGTTAGGGCCAGATCCTAGCCTCCGGGGGTCGACACACCCACCAAAGCGTCTACCCCATGTGATACTGGCACCAATTTTACAGCTGGGTGACTCTTCTAGAGTAAACTCTCTCAGGAAGTTCAAAGCTCTAAACAATGTGCTAAACACAAGCTTCCTACCTTAGCCTGATGAAGCCAAATTGTAAAATGTAATGAAGCTAAAATTCCTTGATTCCTGTCGTAACAAAGGCAATGTTAACTAAAGTAAGGGTAATAGCAGAAATTCTACGAGTATGATGATAAAATAAACCAGACAGTAAAGCCTTTAACCAAGCTTAGCGTAAAATTACAACACTTTGTTTAAAAAAACAATTGCGTTTATTTCTTTGCGAACAGCACGGTCCTTTAACTCTAGCAGAATCTGAATATCAACAATATACTCGTAATAAAATAACATTGTTTCTTGAAACAGGTTGGGCACGTGCCGTACACCATAAAAATCAGAGGTGATACAAACAGTTTAATCACTATCTAATGCTGGATAATATATTTGGTGATTAGCGCAGCCTCAAAGGCATCTACTGGAATAATAGAGAAATGATTTCAAAGTGCAGGCTTATAATGATACGGTGAATTGTAGTAGCAAAAATATGTTCAGGACTTAACAGATGTAATAATGTATAATGGGTGTGATTCCATTATACTGTACTACGAGTATTAAAGTACAGAATTAAGTGCAATAACCAAAGGATTTAAATTTTTACAAAAAACTTAGACAAACGCTAGGCATGTCGTTAAAGAGTTAGTGAATTTTACTGCCAAATAGGTAGAAATTATGAAGACAAAAATACCGGTTGGGCAGTAAAAACTAACAGATTAATTAATGGTTTGTAGCGCTACTGAATCTTTATTCAACTAATCTTGTTCCTTTAAGGTGTGAGCGGCAGAAGGATTAACGCGTTTGCCTCGAGATGTTACCGAGGTTCTTGAGCTCGATACGAGCTATGAGACTGAATTCATTTGTGGTGCATGCATTCGCTCTTTACACTATTGAGGGCCAAACTCTATGTCACAGTGGGAGTGTAAATACTAGACATGTGTGAGTGTGTGTGTCATGGGTCTATTATCACCAACTTGTCCACAATCCTTCCAGCTAATACGAGTATTATTTACTAATTATAGTTTTTTACTTCCACTTTTTAGTACAAAAACTGCCTCATGGTGAAATCTATGGATCCAATTTAGGTTCATTTTAGCTCGTACAAAGAAAACTACACAAAATTTGGTTAGTTAAAAACAAACACAAACACACTTTTAATATTTTAAAGTTGAAGAAAATAAATGTTTAATCATAATCGACGTGATTACCTAATTACTGGTCGTAAATTAGTTCGATAAGGGGCGCTGAGTTCTTGGCTTAGATTTAGAACACTCGGTCAGCCATAACTGATAATAAAAAACTGAAATCGCTCTTTTCCAAAAAATACCTTAAATGATTTCACTTAAACGAGGGCTAAAACATTGACAAAGGCATCACAAGCAAATATAAAAATATAGTTAATGATCTTTTGTCTCTCATAGCATCCTTATAAATTTTGCTCAGGCACCTAAATCAACAACTCGAGGATTTCCGTAGAAGCACAGGTAGCAGTCCTCCAGGAGCCTGTTGACCTGTTCAGGCGGCACAAAACCTCGATTGGTATTTAGCTTCAATCTATCGAGCCAGGCCTCGAGACCCGGCACCCGAGTCACCTCAGGAATGTTGAAGCCATTGTCGAAGCCTGATATAGGGAAGTAGAATGTGTTTGAGAATTCAAGGCGAAATTTACGATAGCCAACAGACCAATACACAAAAATATGGGGATTGGAAAAATGAAGGAAAATATGAGGTGCATAAGGGAGGGCAGAGAGCAGAAGCGGGAAAGGGGCAGGTTCAGGACAGGGGCAGAAGGGGAGAGGGTGGAAGAGGCAGGGGAAGAAGGGGAGAGGGGCTAAAGGGGGAGAGGGGCAGAAAGGGGAGAGGGTGGAAGAGACAGGGGAAGAAGGGGATGAGGGGGAAGAAGGGGATGAGGGGGGAGAAGGGGATGAGGGGGAAGAAGGGGATGAAGGGGAAGAAGGGGGGAGGGGCAGAAGGGGATGAGGGGGGAGAAGGGGATGAGGGGGAAGAAGGGGATGAAGGGGTAGAAGGGGGGAGGGGCAGAAGGGGATGAGGGGGCAGAAGGGGATGAGGGGGAGAAGGGGATGAGGGGCAGAAAGGGGATAGGGTGGAAGAGACAGGGGAAGAAGGGGAGAGGATGGAAGAGGCAGGGGAAGAAGGGGAGAGGGGCTAAAGGGGGAGAGGGGCAGAAAGGGGAGAGGGTGGAAGAGACGGGAAGAAGGGGATGAGGGGAAAGAAGGGGATGAGGGGGGAGAAGGGGATGAGGGGGAAGAAGGGGATGAAGGGGAAGAAGGGGGGAGGGGCAGAAGGGGATGAGGGGGCAGAAGGGGATGAGGGGGAGAAGGGGATGAGGGGCAGAAAGGGGAGAGGGTGGAAGAGACAGGGGAAGAAGGGGATGAGGGGGCAGAAGGGGATGAGGGGGAAGAAGGGGGGAGGGGCAGAAGGGGATGAGGGGGCAGAAGGGGATGAGGGGGAGAAGGGGATGAGGGGCAGAAAGGGGAGAGGGTGGAAGAGACAGGGGAAGAAGGGGATGAGGGGGCAGAAGGGGATGAGGGGGAAGAAGGGGATGAGGGGGCAGAAGGGGATGAGGGGGAAGAAGGGGATGAGGGGGCAGAAGGGGATGAGGGGGAAGAAGGGGATGAGGGGGCAGAAGGGGATGAGGGGGAAGAAGGGGATGAGGGGGCAGAAGGGGATGAGGGGGAAGAAGGGGATGAGGGGGCAGAAGGGGATGAGGGGGAAGAAGGGGATGAGGGGGCAGAAGGGGATGAGGGGGAAGAAGGGAATGAGGGGGCAGAAGGGGATGAGGGGGAAGAAGGGGGAGAGGGGCAGAAGGGGATGAGGGGGCAGAAGGGGATGAGGGGAAGAAGGTGGAGAGGGGAAGAAGGGAGACAAGAAGGCTAAAAGGGAGGGAAGGTGTTCGGTTAAAACGGGAAGATGAGCAGAAAGGTAAGATGAAGACAGCTGTGTTAGAAACAAAGGCGGGAAAACAAAAGTCCCCACAGCCGAGTACTGATAGTGCGCAGAAGTAGACTATCAACCGGGCGGGTGGTCAAAGCAGAATGCCACTCACCACCCTCCCTGTCGGCCATGCTGTCAAAGAACAGCCAGTCGTCGGGCTGAGCTCTCAGGAAGCACACGTAGTGACTGGTGCGAATACACACCACAGCCAGAAGGTCCATTATTGTCTGGCTTTCGACCATCTTCTTTTCAGCGCCATTGTACTCGTCCAGAACCTTATTTGGATACTTAATCTTGATAGCATCGTGGGTCATTACCTGCTGCCCTTTGCGTTTGTGATCAGAGAAGGATTTAAAACACTGGTCACAGTAGGTATAGTCGCGACCAGAGTCGTGTTTCAGGAAGCACTGGTGGCACTCAATAGTGGCCAGGTAGCCACAGACTGCGCACGCCCTAGCAGTGCCGGGAATCAGATTGGTGATGTTCAATTGCAGCACTGGAAGGATCCTGTGGAACATCTTGTAAGACTTGCCAGAGCGAGGCATTTGCAGAATGAGGCACTTGGGTGGCTCACTTAGCTGAATGTTGCTCTGGATTAGTGACAGGTGCAGCAGAGTCTCAGTGTCTGCAACGTGCTGCTGACTCGATGCATTGGCTGAATTCTGTTTGTTAAAAAGAAATTAGGACGACAGCGTGTTCTATAGGATCCGTGACTGACTCGTTGATTTCTACAATTACTCTAAGACAACTATTGATCGCGAGTAGTACGGCTGTTCAGTCCATGGACTGGAGGGGATGAACTGGGAAACCACACATACCCAATTGCAACAGTTGATGCGATTGACTATTTAAAAGCAGAGGAAACTGAAGCAATGCAGAGTTAAGAGTCTTGCTAAAGGACACAGATTCTTCCTTCAGAGTCGGTAATTGAACCAACGTTAAATTGTGAGTCCATTCAATCCGAGGGACACCCCAGGCGCCGCGCAACACTGGCTGTTGATCCGCAGGGAAATTCGTTTTTTTGGTATTCCTCTTCTGGGGGCTTCACCCCACACCCACACCCCTACGGGGTCCCAGGGTGTCCCTCGTCGTAGGATTTCGGAGTTGTCAGGGGTCCGCGGAGTGTCTCCAGGGCCGTGGTGAGGGGGCAATCGGGACATGATTTGCTCAAAAAGTCATCCGAATAGTTAAAAAAACTGCCAGCGGTTTTTTATTTTTGTTTAACAGTTTCGCAGTAATCAGTCTTCTTCGCTCATCTGACATACGACGACGCAAGTAGTCATTGTTGGCTCATTGTACCGCAATAGCCTCGATGCATAGATTTTTATATAGGACAAACAAACCTCATTATGCTGCTGCTGCTGTTCAAATGGAAGATCGGCCCTATCAAGGAACAGCTGCAGCACATGACAGCTCTGGCCTGTGCTGAGCTGAATGAAAGGCTCGTGACGAAGCGCGTGGTCCAATAGCAGATTGATAAACTCCTCGGGATCTGCGGGAACGGGAGAATGGATGTATGCCTAATTTGTGCGGATCGAGATGTTTACTCTAACACTCAGCCAATGATGTTCTCAAGACTACTAACAAACACAAACCTTTTTCTTCACTCATCATGCCAGGAATAACATCTAGATCGTTCAGATGACGTCTGAGTTTGAGCACTTGACCAGCGCTGACAAATTTGTTACTGTAAGCGATGGAACAAGGAAGAATAAAATAATTTATGTGGCAGTAGCGGCAATGAATATTCCTTATCGTTACTCTATGGCTCCTCTTCTGCGCAGTTCAGTTGGCAAACTTATTATAGATATAACTGCAACAATTCTCAGGTAGCTTAATTAACCTTGATAGATTGTCATGAAACGACATAAAACCATGGGAACGAGGAGAACGCCAACCTCGTATGAGCTCAGGTAGATCTGACGGGGGCTTCGCCGGGAAGGTTATTGGCTTGCAAATGAAGCAATAACTCTAGATTGCACCGCTAAGATAGGTCAAACCGCCTAGTTTCAGATATGACAATGTACCGATCAAGGTAGATATAGGAGTGGATACGATATTTTTGAGGGCCTTATGATTGACGAACTATCATAAAGTTTAGTAGAATGAATGATTCACTAATGACGCGTAATTATTAACTTTTGCAACTTTTCAGCTTTGAAGAGTAACATTAAAAAACGGTATAACTATCAGAAGACACACCTGCGCAGACAATTGACAATCCCCTCACGAAGGCAATTTCTAATCTCATCGTAGCTATCCAAGTCTTTCGCAAGGGCGCCCCGATCCAAAACGCAATCAAAGGCGTCGACTGTGGCAAACATTGCGAACAGGGTCGAGTCCAGGTAGCAAGAATTATGATGACCTTGAATACCACGATTGCGTCCAACCAAACTGGGAATATCGTCAGGTTGAATGGGGAGAACAGTGGGACCCACAATGGTCGGACAGTCCAGTTCATCGAATTGCTGCCGATTGGCCAACGCTTGAGCACCTATTGGTTGGTTGGACGCCTGGTCTTTGTGTGAGTCTCTCGGCAGTTGCAGAAGGCCATGGTAGGTGAAAAAAAGATCTTTCTGTGCGTCCGGATAAATAGCCAGCACTTTATCCACAGGCACAGTACCGGCGCCATCGAAATCAACGTCATCATTGTCGATTGCAACTCCGACAACCAATTCATTCTCCCCAGGAATGAAGCCGAACCACATAACCATGGCCACTTTGTCCAGCATCAACAAATAGACCTGCGAGCCAATCTGAATGCCACGGCTCTCCATTAAAGCCTTAGCTTCAAGGGAGCGATCATCGAATGCGGCTTGCTGCTGCTGCCTTGGCGACTGATGAGTGCTGGCATTGGCGCGACACTCTGAAATTACAATCAGTCCACATTGAAATTTAGTCGTGCCAAAGCAACTGAGCCAAAATAAAAAATTCAAGAAAATTGTTACATTGCCCTCAAAGCAGCAATTTATATCTTATTAACCATTTAATAGCGAGTAACTCACGTTGAATTCTACCATCAAACTCTTTTTCTCGTACCAAACTGGACTCTTCAACGATCCGACAATATCCAGGTTTGCCAGCAAACAGCTGTTGATTATCGTGCCCGAAATTTGAGTTAGGAATTTCGCGATCAAATTCTACGCCAGCCATACAGGGTCGATTGGCATCCAGACTGCCAAGCCACCTCACAATGCCACGCCTGTGCTCATTCTGATCGGCCTCAAGTTTCAGCACTACTCGATCGCCAACGGTAAGCGACAACGGAGCCAGCCACTTGTCATCGGGAGCTAGCCAGCGAGCGTCAGCCAGGATGATGCGGCGACTGCGCTCTTCGTCGGGTGTCACTCGAAGCAGGTTCATGGTGTGATACTGCGGCAGCATAGACACCAGTCTTGGCTGTCCTTCATTGCATGGATCGCGGCTGACGAGGCCAAAGTACAAGCCGTTGCGGTCGTTGGGTTCGGTTCTCTCAGGCAGGACGCCCTTGAAGCGTACCTCGCAGGTGATCATATTGTCGGGCACTGAACGGTTTAAGAGTGAAGAGTCGGCCAGTGTAGGCAATTAATAAGCAAATAAAGAAACGATGAAGAATTGCTAGTTCGATTTAATTTGACTGTTAGTGACCTTGTCGCCCAGTGTTTGGAGCTTGGGACTTCTGTAAGAGCCCGGGAGTTAGAATCCCAACCCCGGGGGAAAACTTTCTTAAGTGCATAAAAGCAAACACTTAGTTTTCTAGTGCTTCGGGACATTATCGGCTTTGAAATGGGTACCAGCATCAGCAGGGGTGGGAATTATAACTTTTATTACGTTTAATAAAGGTTGAATCAAATAACAGATTCTAAAACACACTATATTTAAGATGCAGTGGCCATAATAAGGATCTGGGAAGTGAAGTACTGAATGATCAGAGGGCGTGACCAGAAGACTGGATTTTGGAACGTCCGATCATCTTATTAACAGGTAGACTGGTATTGGCTTGCATACAGAAAACATCATGTAAAATAGTGGATACGATTAACTCACCAAGATTGTTTCTTAATTGCGGATCGGACACCAGCACGGTGTCACCCACTTGGCACCGCTCCGCTACAATAAAACTAGTCGACCGATAGAAATCCACTCGCTTATTAACCGGCAATGCGAGCAGAATCCTGGCCTGCACAATAGACAAAGGCCTTTCTTCACCGTAGAATAGAACTTTAGGTGTTTCAACGAACTCCAACGGGCGCCACCAAGTACCAAACTGTGGCGATTCAGGCGCATCCTCTTCGCTTAGTTTCCACAGATTGCCAGGTTCAACGTCACTTTTATCGTGCCCATTGTGGCTGACAGAAGCTGGTGAAGAATTTATGCAATACTTCACAGTTGCAGATGATCCATTGCCGATGTCGTGAGGCAGATCAATGCAACGAACTTTATCTTGATTGCTTATCATTTATTAGTTTCTGCGGCTGTAAATGCAAATACACAATAACAGTAGCTGATAAATGGATTGAATATAAAATATTGGCGATGCAAAAATGAAAAGCAGAAACACCGAAACCAGTTAAAAAGAGACCGGCATCAAGGATAAACTAAACAGCCTGCATGTTTTCATTTATTTAGTTATTTCAATGCGTTTCAATAGCACAATTTACTGCGCAAACTAAGTGTTTTTTATAATTATATATTGTTTGCAGTGCCTCACTTCATCCATATACATGTTATTGTTACTCTAAACTAAATTGTTACTTATATAAAAAAACAGAAAAGAGTTAGCAATGGGAAGGCGAACAGCAAAATCGGTAGCCACAATAATTTGCGGCCAATAAGCGAGACATTAAAAAAACACGAGCGAAGCAAAGCGATTTAATATTAAACGGTTGTTAAAATATTGGTATCTTAAACTCTCAGCAGCTTCTGTTAGAGTGTTTGTCTTACTTTTAAGTTCTACAATGTGCCCTGAAATTCTAGGTTCGTACTTTCGTAAATTCGTACTTTATACATTGTAGAAATTCCGGAGGCTGAAATTTAGAGATAGAATTCAAATCAGAATCTACAAATAGGAAATAGAAAAAAAAGGAAATTTCAGCGACATTTCACATGCGAGTAAATAAATTAACAACAGAAAATAATAAACAAATCAGATAGATATAGTTTGTTAGTTCAAACACAATGCAACAAAAATACCAATAACAAAAGTGAAGACTACATAACGCAATAATTGCAACAATCTAAATATATATAAGACTTCTAATCAGATCGACAGTATAGTAGCCACTTGGCATTGTTGCTGGTTTACAAAGCAAAAAAAGAATAATAATTTTATCGACAAACAGTTGTAATTCGTTTCAGTGTTTCGATAAAGTTAGTTACAGAAAAGCAATTTTGAATTATGACAAGAAAACTAAGACGCCAACTAAAATAAAAAACAAACAATATAGTCATCTAGAAAAGTCACTGACATGCACTAAGTTGTGCTGAATGGGGCCGAGTTACGTACTTCTTATAATACGATATTTATATTGGACGTTGTGTTCACGGTTTGTTTCATTGTTTAAGTTAAGGGTCAACGACGTGTACTTTAATAATTCGAAGATCAGACGAATTAAAATAAATTAGGCTGGTCTAGACTAATCATTATATAACAATGTATTTCATGTAAAGCTCATGTTGTGAGAGATTCAGCAGTGAAAGTCTAAAGTTGCTAATTAATAAACTATGGTTTTTGGTGCCTGCAGATGGGATAAGGATACATTAAAGTAACACCAGTTTCTATTAAGTCTATATTTAGATTCAAACCATGTGGATTAGTGTACATTTGAAAGTCAAGCAATGAAAGTCTACTCAAACCGACAAGTCTGGACAGAATCTGATTGCGAGAAGTATCCAATTAAACAGAAGTAGCCGAGTTCATTAGATTTTGCGTATTAATACACTGGCTGGATAAACAAAAAAGTGAGTTATTAAATAAAACTGTCATTAGTCAATATCTGTTTATATTATAGCAGTGGAGAGTGCAATTACAAATTCTGAATGCTAAAGAATTAATACTTGACCTACTTTAAGAAGTAAATTAGCTTTGTCAAATTCTACACATTCCACCGATTATGACAAAGACGCGAAGAGAAAATGGACAGGATAGGGGGCGTAAATTGCAGACAAGCTTGACTGGCTTAAAGAGACATATAGATAGGAGACAAAATAGTCCCAAAAATTACCGTTTCTTACGGAAGATTTCACAACAGTAGTCAGTCAGTACATCAAACAATAGGCTTCAAGCATTGTCAAAGTAATATAAATAAGAGAACACAAAAAGCACAAAATCTGAATGAATAATTGCGTCATTTGTGCTCATCGCGCCGCCTAGGCCGCTTCTGCTCAGAAGACTGCTGCTGTCCGTATCGTTTGGTAACCCCGCCACCGCTGCCGCTACTGCCTGGCCTACTGCCGTTGTGATTGCTCGCAGTGGCTCCGTGTGTGGAAGCGATTCTCGGACCACCGGCAGAGCTGCCGCGTGCTCCGCCGCTGCCGCCGTAGCCAATGTGACCAACTTGAGACGATGCTGCACCTGCGGCAGCTATTGAAGCTGCCGAAGAACCTTCGATAGACTGCGCCTGACCATTGACGGTCTTAGAGACCACCCGGCCGTTCTCAATCACTGTGACAGTTTCAACTCCATTCTCTACTACCTTTTTGGTAACAATTTGGCGGCCATTCACCACCCTAGTGGATGTTGACGACGATCTAAATTGGGTATTGGGGCCTAGGCCGGAGGAGCTAAAGCTCATAAACTGGGCGCCGCCGCCGCCAACAGCGGCAAAAGGCGAGGCGTGGCCAGCTAGGCCACCGAATGGCCCGAATGAAAAAAACGGATCATGCATTTGCATAGTTGGGAAGCCGATGAAATTGCTTTGAAATAGATTTCCAACCTGCTGTTGCTGTTGCTGCTGCTGCTGATGCTGGAATTGACTCTGTCTGCCAAAAGCAGCGAAAGGATCAAGGAACAAAAAGTCGGCAAATGGATCGCGATTGCCAAAGAATTCGCGAAACACTTCTTGCGGATCGCGGAATACGAAACTGTGAAAGTCGTGATGAAAGTCGTGATGAAAGCCCTGCTGGTGTCGGCTATGCCTAGAGCCAGTAGCGCCAACTCCAGCGTCGTTCTCAAGCCCAGCTTTACCATAGACATCGTAGATCTGGCGCTTGTTAGGATCAGATAGGACCTCGTAGGCTTCGCTAATCTCTTTAAATTTCAAATGCGCCTCCTCTTTATTGTCCTGATTTTTGTCCGGATGCCATCGAAGTGCCATGCGGCGATAGGCTTTGCGAATGTCGCCATCTGTAGCTGATTTAGTCAGTTCTAACACAGCATAGTAATCGTCTGTCATGGCTATATATTGGTTAATATATCGCAGCGATAAGCGAAGAAATTTTACGAAATACTAAAATGTTATTTTGGCCACTTGTAGAGCAGGAAGAAACTAGCACACCCAAGGACAGACTGCACTGACAAAGGATAAGTGCCAAATGTTTTTGGACCAATGATCAGTTTGAAGACTGGGGATCTGGAAAGGTCAAAGTAGAAAATTAAGTAAAATAATAGTCTAATCATGCCACTTACAGTGGATACTAGCAAAAGTTAAGCTTTACAGGTCATATTTTATATTAAAGCTGGTTTATAAAACAGGCTATAAACAAAACATGTTTAAAACCATGATTAATAAGGACAAATAGGGCATCACCTAAACTAGGCTTGCCAATTCTTCTACTAGCTAGAAACTAATTCTACAAAATTAAAGCTGTAGTAGCATATTTCTATTGTACAGTACAGTAGCTATTGTACATGTGCAACCTCCAAAATCTCAGCCAGTTGTAACTTAGTATTAAAACAATAAATGTGACATACATTGTTTGGCAAATTAGCTTGATAGGATTTAATAAACATTTTTATTGTAAAAATTACATACACAGAAGGCCCAAGATTTACAGTGCATATTATGAATTGTAGATACAAAAATTCAAAATTTTTTGATAAGGTTTTAATAGAAAAAATATTTGGAAAGTTGAAAGAAGCCCTAATTGTGAATCACAACTTGAACTGATTGAAAACCTTAAGTTTAAGATTGTTAGTGAGCTCAAGAGAAAGGCTTAAGACAAACACACATAAAATGGCTCACTTTTTATGAACATTTGTGTGCATACATGCACAACACCCGGCCAAACTGGCCGGGTGAAATGAGGGCCAAGGTAAGTCGCAAAAATCAATCAACCAAGTGCAAAAAAATCAAAAGGGGGGACCAAGGGACAAAAAAGGAAAGCGTAAACAAAAGGAAAAATGGAAGAGAAAAAGAGAGCAAATGAGAGCAAACTAAGTTGTAACTAGAGCAATGAAACCAACTAAGTCGCAAATGAGAACAAAAACTAAATCGCATGGCCGGCTAAGATTTGGGAGGTTGCGCATATATGTTTGTGTGATATTTAAAGAAGTGTTCAGAAATGGTTCAAACATTAGCCTATCTTAGCCTAATCATTTTATGGCAGTGTGAACAAGACTTAAAGCAATCCAGTTTTCAGAAAGAACCTGCAAGTTCTTTGATGTGAGCTTGCTGAAAATTCTTGAGGCATACCTTTGCTTTGTTTTGAGTTGATGATAAACTAACAGAAGCAGATTCCAATGCATCAATGGGCTGTGGAAGAATTCAAGGGGAAAAGGCAGAGGTCTTTCTATTACAAGATTATCACAAAGTTGCTATAAGAAGTTGCTATAAGATTATGGCAAATATGCAATTAGACTATTATGTAATAATATGATTGTAAAGCAATATATATCAAAGCTGCAGACGGTGCATTACATTAAGATCTGATTGAAAATAGCATACTGAGAAAATATTCCAACTTTAGGGAAAGCAACACAGAGTGGACTGCTAAAAAGGACTAGGGAATAGATTACAATATTTTAAGGCCTTGGCAAAATTTGATGGATTTGATACATTTTTTCATACAAAAAATGGTACAAAGTGAGATGAAAAGTAGACCAAAGAAACATGATTTTAAGTTTTAAATTGAGCAAAAAAGTTGCAGATAATAGAAAACTAAGTTCTAGGCCCTAGCAAGTTTTGCCCTCCTTCAAGCATTGAGGATATTATTTTTCCCTTTTCTGCAACTAAGTTTTCCCTTACCTCATCTGCAAGTTAGTTTTCTCTCATCTTTGACAATTTTGAAATCCTTCATTAAGAGATTCTAGGTTTCTCAAATTAGATTTAGTGTTATATTGAAACAACTTAAGTTCAACCCTTAAGTTGAAAAGCACAATAAAAATAGTAATAAAAGAAATCTACAAGCACTATTAAAATAACAAATCCAGAGCAAAAAGATTTTAGGCTAGGCCTATTTATTGATACAATTTTGTGTTTGGGTTTCTGGGTTTGTTACGATCTCTAGAGAGATCGATCTTTAGATCTCTAGGTGTAGAGAAAAGTTAATGGTGTAGGTGGCTTGCTAGTATGTTTTAGGCTGCACATTGATTGGTAATTAAGCATGTGCCTGGAAGTCTTATTCCTGGAAGAAATAAGCATCTTATTCAAGTACAAAACAGTATACAACACTAAGACAGGTGACAAAAGCGGAGTAATATATTCCGATACAATCTGACTTCAACTTCTTGAATAAAAATACGATTGTGCTATATAAAGGTAAAAAAGACGACGTTATCAGACAATGTTCCTTGTAGAACAATAGTAGTTAGTTTTATTACATAAAAGCAAAATTTCTGTACTTTTCGAAAAAGAAAAATCCGAATTTGCGCTTTTAAAGAAAAAGGATACTGTTAATGCATAATTAAAATTATTTAAATAAATTATGATATATGATGGGCAAATGTTTGGTAACTCATTGCAAAAATTAAAAATATTGTAGTAAATATTGTTGTATTCAGGAAACATTTTCTTGGAAGTCAAACCGTTACAAGTAACGTAGCGCGATTATTCAAGTCTTCGCATTACACATTTGTCAGTTACGCATAGATAAAAGTCACAATGTGTTCGCTACCTGGCTAAGAAGTTTCAAGCAATTATTTTTATATTCGCTCGTAACTTTTCACAAACTAGAAATGGTATCAGTTTTTAGGCTTCAATTTCATTTCAACATGACACTAATACCAAATAGTGTTGACGTTGTCAAGTCGAATCATTGTAATGCAACATTAGGCCTAGCTAATGATTTTGGTGGTATTGCAATATTGAATCTGAAAAGTTAATAAAAGTTTATGTTGCATATCTTGACACTTGTCTTGTCATTGTATTATTTTAACACAAATTTGTACAATAATACTAATAAAGTAGGCCTAATAGCTTAACAATCTATCTAACTGCAGGGGCATCGGGCATGGCATAGCCCTGGGGCTGGCACTCGACACACAAGCGCAGGAATAGGTGGGAGTCAACCAAACATCAAGGCGTCTGGACCCCTGGATCAGGCACCTCAAACATAGCAACAAACCAAGTGGGGAAGGCTGTGGCAGTCATAGTGCCTTGCCCTTTCTCTCTTAGGGCCTACCCAAGACAGCCAGATCTCCACAGGCACTAGGCCTAGCTATAATACTAATAGTTTAGCTAGCTATTTTAGATTTAGTCTTTTGTTTAGGGATTTTTATAGCATTAAGTTATCATGATTTCTTACCAATTGTGTCTATCCATGATTGAATTTTATCAGTGACCAATCATGTTTTGTTCTGTGGGATAACATTGTTACAGTAGGCCCCCTATTGCAAGCAAAAAGCTGCAGTTAAAGGCCTATAATATTTATAGATAATGGTATATATTTTTTAGTGTAGGAATGCATTAGGCCATTTGCTAGACACTTTGTTAGACTTATAGGCCTATACATTTTGTCCTCTGAATGACCGTGTCCAGGTTCTAACATCTAAGAGGGTAGATAACATAATGACCAAGACTTGTAGACATTTCAATCATCTTTTTTATTTAAGGCAAGGTGCATGTCGAATCAAGATGCTCGCAATTGCAATTGTTGTTTAACTGCTGTCTTTGTGCTTTGCGTGAACTTTTAAGTTTGAAATTTGAGTTTCTAATTGACTATCTTATTTATCAGTAGCCTAGTTTTTGTTTGTTATTTACTTCATTAGGCCTTACTTAAAATAATTCGATTTCCCCAGTCTGTCTACAAGTGTACCAACTAACTGTATGACAGTAAAAAGATCACTTTTCTTTTTACAGTATAAATTTAATTTCAATGAATTAAAAAAGTAATTTTGTAAATAGGCCTAGCTTTGTGATTGCCTGGAACTATCAAACACTTACAGTCTGCCCTTAGTTTTCTGTATACTGTACACATCATCAACTATAATTCAAATCAACATTGTATTTTCTATTGTTGGTTGATGAAATGACCTAACTTTAATTATAATATTTCCCACATACATGCGCAACCTCCCAAATCTTAGCCGGCCTTGCGACTTAGTTTTTGCTCTCATTTGCGACTTAGTTCGTTTCATTGCTCTATTTACGACTTAGTTTGCTCTCATTTGCTCTCTTTTTCTCTCCCCTTTTTCTTTTTCTTCACGCCTTCCTTTTTTGTCCCTTGGTCCCCCCTTTGATTTTTTGGCGCTTGGTCGATTGGTTTTTGCGACTTTCCTTGCTTGGCCCTCGTTTCACCCGGCCGGTTCGGCCGGGTGTTGCGCATGTATGATTTCCCAATTGGCTAGATAACAAGTGTCCAATCTGAAAAGTTGATTAAAAATGTGTAAGATAAGAAAATAACTGAGGAATAAGTGTTTAGGAACCCATTAGACTTAGGCCTTATACCATTGTTGCCATACCTACTCTATTTTAGTGCTTTCTGTGGTATTTCATTTTAACTACACTGTTGTTGCATTATGAGCCTATCAGTTACTATTTAAAACTTAGTAAACAAGTAAAAGGTTAGGAAGTTACAGAGACTAGTCTATACTTAAAGCTAGTGCTTGCATCAAATGTAGCCAGAATGCTTCCAAAAGCAAAGCCAAGTCAACTAGGTGCAAAATGAGACAATGATTGGCTTTAAGAAAAAGACCACTCTGAGCTTTTAATCTCTAAGTGGTGTCAAAAAACAAACTTGAAGGCAAGGCCTACTCTAGGTAATTTTCAATAATGTTGCATGGAATCAGTCTAAAAATTCAAGACTAAAGAGCTAAATATGCAAGGCAAAATGCTTTTCAGGGTATTGTTTAGTTATTACAATACTAAATCTGTGTGTTGGTGTCACAAAAATGTATATGGCAAGATTACTATAGCTTAAGGGACATTTTAAGATTCTGAGATGCCAATGGTGGGATCATACATGCGCAACACCCGGCCGACCCGGCCGACCCGGCCGAAGCGGCCGGGTGAAACAAGTGCCAAGCAAGGTAAGTCGCAAAAACCAATTGACCAAGCACAAAAAATCAAAGGGGGACCAAGGGACAAAAAAGGAAGTCGTGAAGAAAAGGAAAAAGGGGAGAGAAAAAGAGAGCAAATGAGAGCAAACTAAGTCATAAATAGAGCAATGAAACAAACTAAGTCGCAAATGAGAGCAAACTAAGTTGTAAATAGAGCAAAAACAAAGTCGCATGGCCGGCTAAGATTTGGGAGGTTGCACATGTATGGGTGGGATTTAAGTCTGACTTTCAGATTGGTTATGTTATGTCCAATAGTCAATTATATATTTAAATGGCTAGGTTGCAGATTATCAACATTGTTTAATAACTTACTAGTATGTTTAATAACTTACTAGTGGCCCAGTACATGTAGTTACTCTTAGGCCACATCATGATTACATGGCTACTAGACTGGAAAATAAATATCTAAAAGTATTAACAATTTCACTTGTTTTGTTTTTATTGACTGTGCATTATGACCACCACATTATTTGCACTAATTCCATCCTTTTTGGATTTTGTAGACTGTCTTTTTGGCTTATAACTCTTTGTGTTGCCTGGTACTAACTATCTATATATATAAAAGTGAAAACTCTGTCTGTCTGTCTGTGTGTGTGCAACCTTTTGTCTTTATAGACGCCGAAACCGCTCAACCAAATCGCACCAAACTTTGCACATACCTAAAACCACCTACGCTGAGTGCAATAGGCTACTCAAATTCCCGAAAAATCATTTCCTTCCTGCTCAAAAGTGCAAAAAACTGCTCACAAATCGTCAAAAAATCACTCAATTCGACATATCGTCGCACCACTTTGTCAGATTTTCTCCAAATTTGATCCACTTACACTTTACATGTTTTCCAACAATGCTGTCAATTTTGAACATCTCTACTCAATCCAGAGCAAAGCTGCATAATCTCAAAGTGAGTCACTTTTTGTTTTCCGAGGACAGCCACCCCAACTCCCCTCCGCCACTCTGTGGGCCAAATTTTATTACAGCCACCCCCTCCCTTCCCCGGGCGCCGAAGCCCCAGACTGTACATTGTATTTCAAGCCGTGAATGTACACAGCCCAAACCCCTAGACTGTCTACTGGCCCCCAAGCAGCACTGAGACTGAGTGCTCATCGTCTGGGATGAGTGTACCATGTCCCACAAACTGGCATTTGAAGCACTCAACTTAACTTTGAAAGACCTGCGCAACAGCAACCAACTGATGGGTGGTGTCACTCTGCTGCTGTCTGGAGACTTTAGACAGACGCTGCCTGTGATTCCGCGTGGCACTCCTGCTGATTAGATTAATGCTTGCCTAAAATCATCTCACCTGTGGCCATCGGTTGTGAAGTTGCACCTACGAACAAACATGAGAGCTACAATTCAAGGAGACGAAACAGCTCATGAGTTCTCTGCCAATCTATTGCGAATCGGCAATGGTCTGCTGGAGATTAGCACCGAGGATGGGCAGTCATCGATCGCTACAATCGGAAACATTGTGCAGTCAGTGCAGGAGCTCAAGGCAAAAGTTTACCCGAACCTGATGGTTCGATATGCTGACGTTGACTGGCTGTCAGAGAGGGCAATTCTGTGTCCTAGAAATGATGCCGCCAACGAAATTAACTACTAACTGCTTCAGGAGTTGCCAGGTGCAGTTTTAACCTACAAGTCAATTGATACAACGTTGACTGATGACACCGCTGTGGAGTATCCTGTTGAGTTTCTGAACTCTCTAGATCCTCCTGGAACTCCATCGCACAACTTGCAGCTGAAAGTTGGGGCACCAATTATGCTCCTCCGCAACCTGAATGCGCCAAGGCTGTGTAAGGCACCAGACTGATAGTCAGGCGGCTCTTCCCACACGTGATTGAGGCCACGATAATGACTGGATCTGGCAGAGGAGAGTCTGTGTTCGTTCCCCGGATTCCAATTATCCCCACGGACCTGCCATTTCAGTTCAAGCGACTGCAGTTCCCTGTGAGAGTGTGCTTTGCGATGACTATTAACAAGGCTCAGGGACAGTCGCTGAAGGTGGCTGGCATCAACCTGGAGACTCCTTGCTTCTCGCATGGGCAGCTTTATGTCGCCTGCTCCCGTGTTGGAACTCCAGCTGGCCTATTCATTTTCGCACCAAGGGGAAGAACGAAGAATGTGGTGTATCCCCAGGCCTTGAGGTGACTCGCAAGCAATTAATAGAAAAGTAGTCACGAATTGACCTTGACCTGTCTTACTCTGAACTCTGAAACAGTTTAATTTTGTTTCTTTGACATTGTTATTGTTATGCCATGGCTATTTTCCTTATGTATACGCGTGTACATGCATACTGTATACAGAGGCAGATTTAGGGGGGGGCGGGGGGCAGTCGCCCCCCCCCCAAAATTTTAATCATGGGAATAAGATGCCCCCACCAGGGCATCTTTGAAGTCTCTGGCGCCCCTTTTCGGCCGCTGGCGCCCAATTTTCAGCCGCTGGCGCCCTTTCTTGGCTCCTGGCGCCCTTTTTCGGCTGCTGGCACCCCCTCTGTGATTCTCATGGCGCTCCCCTGACAGACCGCCCCAAAACAAAATTCCTGGATCTGCCACTGACTGTATAGAGGAGTGGCTAAGAGACATGTTTCTAAAGAAGTAATCAAGAGGGGGCTGTTTGGACAAACTTTTCACTTATTTTTTACTTAAAACGCCCTTAAACAAACTCTTCACTTTTCATTAATGCAGTAAATAAATAAATGGTGATTGGTGACCTTCACTATAAAGTTAATACAGAGACGTGAATTGCTTACTGCTTTGCTTTAAATTTCTGCCCCAAAAACAACGGGCAAAAAAAGCTAGTAAGCTCATAATATGCAAAGAGGGTGACTACATGTATACCTTAGATATTTAATTTTCAATTAAAGCTACTGTATTAACAAAAATATTTTTGTGATTCTGTAGTTAGCACCAGAAAAACATCATAGACTATATATTTTTAAATAGGGTTGACATTTTATAGTCTTTATATTAATACTGATGGTAGATGACCAGAATGTAGGATGTTTAAGTGCATAAAAATGTTGTGAGAAAGTGGTAAGTTGATTCAAGTGTCTAGAAACCACAAGGCTATGAGTATAGCAAGACAGACTGATAATGATAATTATAATTATTTAATTATTTTATATAATTAATTGTTTGATTGTAATTATAGTCCGATGATAATGGATTTTGATTATTGTATGCCTAGTTTAAAAAAAGTTATTTTTAGTATCATGAATCTAATACAGGGGTCGGCAAACTCTGGCCCGCGGGCCAGATGCGGCCCTTGAAGCTCCCAAATCCAGCCCGTTGCCCCTTCTGACATCTACAGAGTCCTGTTTCATCTCTCCCGTGTCTAATCTCTCCCGTGTCTAATCTCTCTCGTGTCTCATCGCTCTCGTATCTAATCTCTCCCGTGTCTAATCTCTCCCGTGTCTAATCTCTCCCGTGTCTTATCTCTCTCATGTCTCATCTCTCCCGTGTCTAATTTCTCCCGTGTCTCATCTCTCCCGTGTCTAATCTCTCCTGTGTCTAATCTCTCCCGTGTCTAATCTCTCCCGTGTCTAATCTCTCTCGTGTCTCATCGCTCTCGTATCTAATCTCTCCCGTGTCTAATTTCTCCCATGTCTTATCTCTCCCGTGTCTAATTTCTCGCATGTCGTATCTCTCCCATGTCTAATTTCTCCCATGTCTTATCTCTCCCGTGTCTAATCTCTCCCGTGTCTAATCTCTCCCGTGTCTAATCTCATCTCTCCCCTATCTCATATTTATACAGTTAATGCGACCCGCTGTCGTCTTTTAGGTTCTCTCTTTGGCCCGCCAGCAAATAAGTTTGCCTACCCCTGATCTAATATAAAACCATATTGCCTAAATTTATATAACCCACTCAGATTATTTAAATGCTTGAATATCCTTTAAAACAAATTTCTGAAATTAGTTTACTTTACCATATTTCTAGTGACCTCACAAAAACATTGGCTTTTAAGCAAAAAAGAAATTAATCAAACAAAAACAAAGCTTAGTTTAGAAATTTCATTAGTCTATTGCTAAAATTTATTTTTTAGCAATCAAGTGTGTAAATATTTTTGTTCTAATAACTAACAATTGTGCCACTTATAACTAGATTGATCCATCAATATACTCGTAGTATATAGTGACAATTGAATGTTTATTTCAGACCAAAATGAGTTAAAATGCTATTTATTAATCCCTCTTGCATGTAGCATAAATTACATTATTTGTGTATTAAAAATGCACACAAATTATGTCTTAGCAAACAGATGCACTCTTTGTGCAATTTTTAATTATAAAGTACAATATAATTTTTACAGGATAATGCTTATTTTATAAATAACAATTATATTTGTTGACTTGTTTTAATTCAATTTGCAGCAGCAGCAGCAGCAGCAGCAGCAGCAGCAGCATGGTTCAATATGGTGGCTACTACAGTTTGCCTAGGATGCTGCTTAGGCGGCTACCTAAGTTCTCGCTAAACATTGCTACGGCCTTGGCTATATCCGGCAGCTATTACTACCTGGTTGAGAGACCATTCTATCAGCACTTCAGCTACATAAAAGGCCAATCGGCATTGTACAAGCATCGCAAAATTCCCGAGGGCGAAGATCCTTGGGCTTATTAACTGGTTTTTAGATCGACTGATTAAAGTTCACCTGTTAGAGGCTCGATTAACTTTTCGTCATTAGTATCCTTAATAAGTTCTACTTTAGTAAAATATCACCCAGCTTATATATAGTTATAACAAGAAAAAAATAGGTGTTTTCTGTTATCTAACAGTAGCTTATCCACAGCGCTTGTAGATTATGATCTAACAATTTTAGAAACAAAAAAATAGTCTTACTATAAATAAATAAAACACTGCTACTATTGATTAATACGGACACTAATGCTCTTTCGTGTCTTGTTCTCAGAAATTGCCCTTTAAATGTTCAGTTTCATGACTACTTCAGGAGCTAACCTTTAAGGCACCCTAACTACCCAAGGTTCAGTGACAGTGTACGATGAGAATATACAGTTTTTGACCATCCCATTGTTTTTTTAAGGCATTTTACAGTCACAGATTTTACATTGTCATTTCAGTACAGCTTTCACCCAGCTATATAATAATACTTGAAAAACTTAACTTAACTAAAAAGCATTAGCACAATGGCTAGAGCACAACGCAGCGGCGACTTAGAAGACGATATGAAGAACATCGAGTTTGAAACCTCCGAAGATGTCACCATAGCTGCCAGCTTTGAAGATATGAAGCTTAAGCCGGAACTGCTGCGCGGAATCTACGCCTACGGCTTCGAACGCCCTTCGGCTATTCAGCAGAGGGCCATCAGGCAGATTGTTAATGGCCGTGATGTAATCGCTCAGGCTCAGAGTGGCACTGGCAAGACTGCCACTTTCTCTATCTCCGCTCTGCAAGTGATTGACACGCAGACTAGGGAGACTCAGGTGCTCATTCTCGCTCCGACTAGGGAGCTGGCCCTGCAGATTCAGAAGGTAAGCGATTTAGTCAGTTATGATTTCCATAAACATAACGCGTTTACTTTACGCACCAAGGTCCCTGAGCTCGATTCCGCGGCGAGGCCACATTCATTTGTTGCCTTCGAACAATTTACGGCCTTGAGGGCCAACCTCCAAGGCACAGTGAGAGTGTACCCTGCCTGACGATGAGATAGTCAAGGGCAGATGTATACACCTGTTTAAGCGTATGCCTGCATACAGTATTTTTGAGCACGTGTGCTCAGGTTTCAGCGAAATGGGCAGAATTCCAAATGATCACCAGCCCTCCTGTAGCTATTTTCTATTAATTAAATAGGTCCCGCTGTACATCGCTGTTCTTTGGTCAGTTCAGTTGGTCTTGCTTTCGATTTAAGCTACATGCTCTTTCAATCATTCAATCCTAATCGTTAAGGTCGTACTAGCCATCGGTGACTACATGAACGTGCAGTGCCACGCTTCATACGGTGGCACCAATGTTGCTGAGGATATGCGCAAGTTGGACTACGGCCAGCACATTGTAGCCGGCACGCCCGGTCGCGTTGTTGACATGATTCGGCGCCGTAATTTGCGCACCCGAGCCATCAAGATGCTCATTCTAGATGAGGCCGACGAGATGCTGGACAAAGGCTTCAAGGAACAGATCTACGACGTCTATAGGTACCTGCCGCCCGGCACGCAGGTAAGAACTTTGGCTGGATATTAGCTAGATAGTTACGATAAAAAAATATCTACCCCAAAATTGCAATCAAACTTGGCCAAAACCTCTCCCCATAATACACAACTTTAGGCAACCTCTTCCCCCAATGTACACAACTTCAGCCAACCTCTTCCCCCAATGTACACAACTCCAGCCAACCTCTTCCCCCAATGTACACAACTCCAGCCAAGCTCTTCCCCCCAATGTACACAGCTCTAGCCAACCTCTACCCCCAATGTACACAACTCCAGCCAACCTCTTCCCTGTGAACACGCAGCCAACTTCTAGGTATACCTCTACCCTTAAGCTACTTAGCATCAAGTTAAGAAGTGATTTCTTATTCTGGCCTACCAGGTGGTACTAGTCAGCGCCACCCTGCCCCACGAAATCCTGGAGATGACATCGAAATTCATGAGCAATCCTGTTCGCATTCTGGTGAAACGCGACGAGCTGACTCTTGAAGGCATTCGCCAATTCTTCGTGGCCGTCGAACGCGAAGAATGGAAGTATGACACTCTGTGCGATCTCTACGGCACTATGACCATATCCCAGGCTGTCATCTTTTGCAACACAAAGCGCAAGGTTGAATGGCTGGCCGAGAAGATGCAGGTAAAAACTATATGAAGATGAATATATTTCATCAGATAAAGCTGAAAAATTTTGCCCGTGTTCAGTATTGTTATGGTGATTAGTTCCTTCAGATGTGATTCTAGGAAATCCGTTCCATGAGTTGTCATTTAAGGAAATCCGTTTCATGTGATGTGATTCTAGGAAGTCCGTTGCTTAAGACTGGAATCTAAGAAATCCGTTCCTTGAGATGGGACTCTCAGGAAATCCGTTCCTTATGATGGGATTCTAGGAAATCCGTTCCTTATGATGGGATTCTAGGAAATCCGTTCCTTATGATGGGATTCTAGGAAATCCGTTCCTTGAGATGGGATTCTAGGAAATCCGTTCCTTGAGATGGGATTCTAGGAAATCCGTTCCTTGAGATGGGATTCTAGGAGATCCTTTCCTTAAGATGGGATTCTATGAATCCTTTCCTTAAGATGGGATTCTAAGAAATCTGTTCCTTGAGATGGGATTCTAAGAAATCTGTTCCTTGAGATCGGATTCTAGGAAATCCGTTCCTTGAGATGGGATTCTAGGAAATCCGTTCCTTGAGATGGGATTCGAGGAAATCCGTTCCTTGATATGGGATTCTAGGAAATCCGTTCCATGAGATGGGATTCTAGGAAATCTATTTCAAGAGATGTGATTCTAGGAAATTCGTTGCTTAAGTCTGGATTTTAAGAAATATGTTTCTTGTGATGGGATTCTAGGAAATCCGTTCCTTGAGATGGGACTCTCAGGAAGTTAATTCCTTGAGATGAGATTCTCAGGAAGTCAATTCCTTGAGATGAGATTCTCAGGAAGTCAATTCCTTGAGATGAGATTCTCAGGAAGTCAATACCTTGAGATGAGATTCTCAGGAAGTCAATTCCTTGAGATGAGATTATCAGGAAGTCAATTCCTTCAGATTAGATTCTCAGGAAGTCAATTCCTTGAGATTAGATTCTCAGGAAGTCAATTCCTTGAGATGAGATTCTCAGGAAGTCAATTCCTTGAGATGAGATTCTCAGGAAGTCAATTCCTTGAGATGAGATTCTCAGGAAGTCAATTCCTTGAGATTAGATTCTCAGGAAGTCAATTCCTTGAGATTAGATTCTCAGGAAGTCAATTCCTTGAGATTAGATTCTCAGGAAGTCAATTCCTTGAGATGAGATTCTCAGGAAGTCAATTCCTTGAGATTAGATTCTCAGGAAGTCAATTCCTTGAAAGCAATCAAAATCCTACTATGTTAACACTCTCGAATGCTTACACAGGAGGCAAACTTCACCGTCTCCATGATGCACGGCGACATGCCGCAGAAGGAGCGTGAAGCCATCATGAAAGACTTCAGGGCCACCGTTACCCGCCTATTAATCACTACGGATGTGTGGGCCCGCGGCATTGATGTTAAGCACGTGTCCCTAGTTGTGAATTACGATCTGCCAAATAATCGCGAGCTCTATATTCATCGCATCGGCCGTTCGGGTCGTTTCGGCCGTCGCGGTGTTGCTATCAGCTTTGTTAAAAACGACGATATTAAAATTCTGCGCGACATTGAGCAGTACTACTCAACTCAGATTGACGAGATGCCAATGAATGTGGCCGATCTTATCTGATTTTATCAACTGTCTTTTAAACAGACTCTTTACTAAACTCATTTGAGAAACGCTAAAATTTCTCTTCTGTTCTCTTTCTTTTAACTGTTCCATTGTTTTAAAACTTATTAACTAAATTCACACATTTTCGTAAGGCTAGGGAATTACTAACTACTTGTGCACTGCAGTAGTATGTTGCGTTCTTTAAGCATTTTTGTTGTCCCGAAAAAAGACTATTGTTCTTGTTTTCTATAGGCTACGAATAGCTGAAATAATGTTTCTTTGATACAATATAAATTTGATTGTCCGGTTTTACCTGTGGCTCTTATGCATTATAGTCACACGGTGCGTTTTACTAATATATTATTATTATAGCTAAATACAGTGTTGGTCATGTGTTACACTCGTCAACGGCCAACAAATGGCTTGGCAGCGCGTATGTGTAAAGTTTTCATTTTCAGTCTGTGCTGATAATTATCTTGGTGTTTATGTTTTTATTTGTTGTACTTTTATATTAGTTTTTTAGGAGTGTTATTCGGTGACAGATAGACACGTATACCATAGTAGCATAGTCTTATGTTGAGCGGCGGTGTTAAAAGACCGAGTGTCCTAAAATGGCGAAAGTGTCCTAGGATTGCAGAAGTGTCTTAAAGGGCTTTGTTTTCCGACAGTGTCCTAGAAGGGCGAGAGTGTCCTAGAAGGGCGAGAGTGTCCTAGGAGGGCGAGAATGTCCTAGGAGGGCGAGACTGTCGTAGGTGGGCGAGAATGTCCTAGAAGGGCGAGAGTGTCCTAGAAGGGCGAGACTGTCGTAGGTGGGCGAGAATGTCCTAGAAGGGCGAGACTGTCGAAGGTGGGCGAGGATGTCCTAGAAGGGCGAGAGTGTCCTAGAAGGGCGAGAGTGTCCTAGAAGGGCGAGAGTGTCCTAGGAGGGCGAGAGTATCCTAGAAGGGCGAGACTGTCGTAGGTGGGCGAGGATGTCCTAGAAGGGCGAGACTGTCGTAGGTGGGCGAGAATGTCCTAGGAGGGCGAGAGTATCCTAGGAGGGCGAGTGTCCTAGGAGGGCGAGGGTGTCCTAAGAGGGCGAGGGTGTCCTGGAAGGGCGAGAGTGTCCTAAGAGAGCGTGAGTGTCTAGAAGGGCGAGAGTGTCTTAGAATGGCGAGAATATCCTAGGAGGGCGAGTGTCCTAGAAGGGCGAGGGAGTCCTAGAAGGGCGAAGGTGTCCTTGAAGGGCGAGAGCGTCCTAGGAGAGCAAGTCTTAAAATGGCGAGAGTGTCCTAGTAGGGCGAGAGTGTCTTGGAATGGCGTAATTGGCTTTAGAATTGCCATAAATGGCTTTATAAAAACCAGAGTGCCTTCAGAATGGCAAAGTGACTTAGGTATGGAGAAAGTAGCTTTAGTAGGGCGTTTGTAAATATTATGTGCGCAATGGCATTAAAAAGCTGGAACTTCAATGCTTCGCCTACCGACAATTCGTCAGGATTTCACATGCGATCCCGTCGAGACGACTCAAGCCTTCTGCAGTCACAATCCCTGGCTAGCGGCGGGTCTACAACGGAATCGGCCGAAGATGACACTTTGCATTATTTTCGGAAACTGCTGAAAGAAAGCAGAATCGACGAAGATTATGAAGATTATATGCGAGATTGTCGCCGTAATAAATCGGCATCACCGCTTCGCCCGCTAGCCGATAGTATTACTGGCCGCTTGCTAAATAGTCTATGGCCAAGATCCCTGGCCTCCGTGCCGCCCGAGGTTGAAGAACATCGAGCCAATCGGCTGCCTTGGCTAATCGCCGCTTCGCCGAATGGTCGCCGTCTAGCCCTGCTCAAGCGTCGTCAGTTGGAGTTATACAGCTTGAAGAAGGGCCTAGAGGAAGCTCTGGTTGTCATAGCAACGCCGCCAGATCCGCATTGTCAATGGCGCCTGCTTCGCTGGTCAGCCAATTCTCAATGCATCGCCGTGGCTAACAGCGACGGTGGAGTGTTGGTGCTAACTGTTAGGGGGCAGAAATTGTGTGAATTGCTGCCAATTCAGGTGAGGCTAATGAGTTACGGGATCATAGCTGGAATTTGGGATTTCATATAAAGGGATCATTCATTTCTATTCTGGGATTAAAGATTGAGTCTAATGGGATCACATATTAGATATATGTATATATATTAAGTCGTAGATTAAATTCTAGGATTATAGATTTTCATGAGGGGTCGTAACTTGGGTCGGTCCCGCAGCCCCATATGCAGCGATTGACACTCAAAAAATCCGACTTCTGGTCCCTTAAACACCTGCTCTACCCTGTTCTATCTCTACCCTGTCCTATCTCTAATGTGTCTTATCTCTATCCGTGGCTCATCTCTGCCCTGTCCTATCTCTGTCCTATCTCTACCCTGTCCTATCTCTAATGTGTCTTATCTCTATCCGTGGCTCATCTCTGCCCTGTCTTATCTCTATCCGTGGCTTATCTCTACCCTGTCTTATCTCTATCCGTGGCTTATCTTTACCCTGTCCTATCTCTGTCCTATCTCTACCCTGTCCTATCTCTACCCTGTCCTATCTCTACCCTGTCCTATCTCTACCCTGTCCTACCTCTACCCTGTCTTATCTCTATCCGTGGCTTATCTCTACCCTGTCCTATCTCTACCCTCTCTTATCTCTATCCGTGGCTTATCTCTACCCTGTCCTATCTCTACCCTGTCTTATCTCTATCCGTGGCTTATCTCTACCCTGTCTTATCTCTACCCTGTCCTACCTCTACCCTGTCTTATCTCTATCCGTGGCTTATCTCTACCCTGTCCTATCTCTACCCTCTCTTATCTCTATCCGTGGCTTATCTCTACCCTGTCCTATCTCTACCCTGTCTTATCTCTATCCGCGGCTTATCTCTACCCTGTCCTATATCTACCCTGTCTCATCTCTCCTGTCTTATCTCTCCTATGTGTCATCTCTCCAGCGTCTCATCTCTCCCGTGTTTCATCTCTCCGGGAATAATGATAGCAATTGATCAGTTTGAGACTAGGATTAACCCTTTCCAATAAAACAGGTAACCGATAA